>JALPQD010000394.1:0-600000 GCA_023101885.1 Typhlomys cinereus | reverse complement strand
AGATCTTAAGAGTTAAAATGCCAATGCCAAAGTCAAAGTGCAAATCCATGAGAAGCAACAATCAAGTAAACAAATTTCCCACTGAAGAAATTAATCCCATAATGTTAGACTCCAACAAGAACAAACCCACGGAAAAAGGCCAAGAAAGCCCCACCCAGGATAAAGACTTTCAAAAGATGATCATTACCATGTTCAATACTATGAAAGAGGAAATCAGGGAGGAATTACATAATCGAATCAATCGCTTTGAAGAGGAACACAACAGACATCTGGAGGAGTTGAGAAAAACAGTGCAAGAAACAAAAACTGGCATAGAGCAGTTAAAACAAACTCAGGCAGAGTTTAAAACTGAGCTAAAAGACAAGTTATCTTCAACCGAGAACGCCACAGAGAGTCTTATCAACAGAACTCACGAAGCAGAAAACAGAATTTCAGACCTTGAAGATAAAGTGGGAGTACTAACCAGCTCAATGGAAGAGGTTGTTAAAGCCAAAAAGATACTTGAGAGAAATATCCAAGAGATATGGGACACCCTGAAAAAGCCTAACATGCGTATTCATGGAATACCGGAGCAAGAATCTCAAAATACCACCCCTGAGGAACTTTTTCAAACGATCATCAAGGAAAACTTTCCTCATCTAAAAAAAGAGAGGCCCATCCATATACAAGAGGCATTCCGCACCCCAAACAGATACAACCAAAATAGAAGCACCCCACGGCAAATAATAGTTAAAACACTCCACATTCAAGATAAAGAACTGGTGCTGAGAGTTTCAAGGGAGAAAAAACAAGTTACTTTTAAAGGTAAGCCTATTAAAATAACAAATGACCTCTCAGTCGAAACAGTAAAAGCAAGAAGAGCTTGGAGAGACATACTTCAAGTATTGAATGAGCAAAAAAGTCAACCCAGGCTGATTTACCCTGAAAAACTATCAGTCATGATCGAGGGAGAAAGAAAAATTTTCCAGCACAAAGACAACTTTAAGGGATACATGGCCACCAAACCAGGCCTTCAAAAACTGCTAGAAATGAAACTCAAGCGTGAAGAAATAAAACAGGCATATCCAGGAGAACAGAAGGCAAGTATAACATCATTAAAAATTAAGCAATATATTTATAAAAGCTACTAAACATAATAAATGTCTGGAATTAACAATAGTTTCTCCATTATAACACTAAATGTTAATGGAATTAATTCACCGATCAAGAGACACAGATTACAAACTTGGATTAAAAATCACAGTCCATCAATCTGCTGCCTGCAGGAAACCCATCTCACCACAAAAGATAGGCACGCTCTAAAAATAAAAGGCTGGTCAACAATTCTACAAGCAAATGGAAGCAGAAAACAGGCAGGGGTAGCCATTATGCTGTCAGACAAAGTGGACTTCAAACCAAAGAAAATTATAAGAGACACGGATGGACACTACATTTTAGTCACAGGTACAATTCACCAGGAAGACTTCACAATACTGAATATTTATGCACCCAATACGGGCCCCTCCACATTCATTAAGAAAACCCTACAGTGTCTAAAGCAAGAAATCAATCCCCAAACGATAATTCTTGGGGACTTCAAAACCGCCCTCTCAACATGGGATAGATCAACAGGTCAAAAGCTTAACAGAGACACTTTGGAACTTAATCAAACCCTGAAAGAAATGGACCTTACAGATCTCTATCGAACTTTTCACCCACGCACCAAAGAATACACATTTTTCTCAGCAGCACACGGAACTTTCTCCAAAATAGATCACATATTGGGCCACAAAACGAATCTACACATATACAAGAAAGTTGAAATTCTAACCTGTGCCCTATCAGACCATCACGGCCTAAAGCTGGACATCCACAACACATCAAACAAGAGAAAATACACTAACTCCTGGAAACTTAACACTATGATGCTGAATGAGAACTGGATTCAGGAAGAAATTAAAAAGGAAATTCAAGATTTCCTGAAAGTGAATGATAACGAAAATACAACTTACCAAAATCACTGGGACACAATGAAAGCTGTTCTAAGAGGTAAGTTCATAGCTCTTAATGCCTACGTCAAAAAAATGGAAACATCAGAAATAAACAACTTAACAATGCAGCTTAAAGCTTTAGAGAAACTAGAGCAATCTGATCCCAAAAGTAGTAGAAGACAGGAGATTAGCAAAATAAGGGGAGAAATATCTGAAATCGAGATTAAGAAAATGATAGAAAAAATCAACCAGTCAAAAAGCTGGTTCTTTGAAAAAATCAATAAGATTGATACACCCCTAGCTAAATTAACCAAAAGCAAGAGAGAGAAAACCCAAATTAACAAAATTAGAAATGAACATGCAGTAATCACTATTGATACCCAAGAAATCCAGAGAATTATAACATCATATTTCAAAAACTTATACTCTGTGAAGTTTGACAACACAAAAGAGATGGATGAATTTCTAAGTAAACACAACCTACCTAAATTGAATCAGGACGTTGTGAATTATTAAAATAGTCCTATAACATATAAGGAAATTGAGGAAGTAATCTCGAATCTTCCCACCAAAAAATGTCCTGGACCAGATGGATTCAGCACAGAGTTCTACCAGACATTTAAGGAGTTAATAACACCAATAATCCTTAAACTGTTCCATCAAATAGCAAAGGAAGGAACACTACCAAATTCCTTCTATGAAGCTAATATCATTTTAATCCCAAAACCTAATAAAGATTCACTTAAAAAAGAAAACTATAGGCCGATCTCCCTGATGAATACAGACGCAAAGATTCTCAACAAAGTCTTAGCAAATCGGATTCAAAAACATATTAAAAAGATCATTTATGGGGACCAAGTAGGCTTCATCCCCGGCACGCAAGATTGGTTCAACATACGCAAATGAATAAATGTAATTCATCATGTAAACCAGTCCAAAGTCCAAGACCACATGATACTCTCGATAGATGCAGAAAAAGCTTTTGACAAGATCCAACAGCCTTTTATGATCAAAACACTAGAGACAGTAGGAATGGAAGGAACCTTTATCAATATAATAAAAGCTATATACAACAAGCCCACAGCAAGGATTATGCTCAATGGGGAACAATTGGAAGCATTCCCACTTTGATCAGGAACTAGACAAGGCTGTCCACTCTCACCACTTCTATTCAATATTGTACTTGAAGTCTTAGCTGAAGCCATAAGACAAGAAAGGGACATAAGAGGGATTCAAATCAGCAAGGAAGAAGTCAAGCTATCCCTATTTGCAGATGACATGATCTTATACCTGAGGGATCCCAAAAACTCCACCAGGAAGCTCCTGGAACTAATTGAGAAGTTCAGCAGGGTGGCAGGATACAAAATAAATGTGCAAAAATCAGAGGCCTTCCTATATGCCCAGAATGAAAGAAGTGAAAAAGCCTTGAGAGAAACAATACCATTTATTATAGCCCCTAAAAAAATGAAATACCTTGGTATAAACCTAACTAAGGAGGTAAAAGACCTTTACAATGAAAACTTTAAAACCCTAAAGAAAGAAATAGCAGAAGACACCAGAAGGTGGAAAGACCTCCCATGTTCCTGGATTGGCAGAATCAACATCGTGAAAATGACCATCCTACCAAAGGCAATATACAGATTCAATGCTATACCAATCAAAATCCCAAAGCAATTCTTCAAAGAAGTTGACCAAACAATCTCAAAGTTCATATGGAGGCACAAAAGACCCAGGATAGCAAAAACAATCCTGAGTAACAAAAACACAGCTGGAGGTATAACCATACCAAACCTTAGTCTATACTACAAATCCATAGTTGTAAAGACAGCCTGGTACTGGCTCCAAAATAGACACACAGATCAATGGATAAGGATTGAAGACCCAAATATAAGCCCACAAAGTTACAGCCATTTGGTCTTTGACAAAGGGGCCCAAAGAATCCAATGGAAAAAGAACAGCATCTTCAACAAATGGTGCTGGCAAAACTGGATCTCCACATGCAGAAGATTAAAGCTGGACCCGTACTTGTCACCATGTACAATACTTAATTCCAAATGGATCAAGGACCTTGATATCAGGCCAGAGACTATAAAAACCATAGTTGAAAGGATAGGGAACTCCCTTGAGCTGATTGGGCTAGGCCAACAGTTCCTAAACAGACATCCAATGGCACAGTCACTGCTACCAACTCTCAACAGTTGGGATCTTGTGAAATTAAAGAGCTTCTGTTCAGATAAAGAGATTGTAACACGAGCTCAAAGGCAACCCACAGAATGGGAGAAAATCTTCACTAACCACATATCTGACAGAGCTCTATTGTCCAGAGTGCACAAAGAACTTAGAAAACTAAACACCAAGGAAACCAATGGCCCAATTAAAAAATGGGCCCTGGAACTTAAAATTAACTTTACCAGGGATGAAATTAAAATGTCTAACAAATATCCTAAAAAATGCTCCACTTCTTTAGCTATCAGGGAAATGCAAATCAAAACTTCCCTGAGATATCATCTCACCCCGGTCAGGATGGCAAAAATCCACAATACTAACAACGACAAATGCTGGAGAGGATGTGGAGAGAGGGGAACTCTCCTACATTGCTGGTGGGAATGCAGGCTCATACAGCCACTCTGGCGAGCTGTCTGGAGATTCTTAAAGAAATTAAAGATTGAAATGCCATATGACCCTGCTATTCCACTTTTGGGAATAACCCCCCATACAGCAGAGGTTCACCTCGATAGCACAAGCACGACCATGTTCATAGCAGCACTGTTTACAATAGCAAAGTCATGGAATCAGCCCAAATGTCCAACAGTTGACGAGTGGATAAGGAAACAGTGGTACATCTATACAATGGAGTACTACTCAGCCATCAAAAATGATGAATTACTGGAATTTGCTGGGAAATGGATGTCATTAGAAACAATTATATTAAGTGAAGTATCCCAGACCCAGAAAATTAAGCACCGTATGTACTCCCTAATAGGTGGCTCCTAGTACCAAACCCACCCAGCCTACCTAGGGACAGTAATTGCAAGGATTATGAACAGGAGGGATGGGGTAGGAGGGCCACACCAGAAACAAGGAGAGAAGGGACCATGTTACAGCAGGGAAAATAGGCCTCCACCAAGGACCCAAATAAATAATGAGACATCTGATTAAATTCACAGACTTTTGTTCCTGATCATTTACTACTGAGGAGGTGTGATCTCACCAGAAGAGGAGGGCATATAGTCTGGCAGATAAAAAGTAACCATTTTGCAAATGGGTGATAGACCCCTCCCTCACTGTGGTCTCCCACTTTTATTACATCTACCTTTGAATGTGCTTTTATCACAAGACTCTAACAGCTTTTTGTCTCTAGCCAGGGGGTAACATATAATGCCCACCAGGATGGAGTGAAGGGCATTGCAGGAGCAGCAAAACTGCAAAAGAAAATCAACAAACCACAATCCAGAACTTCAGAGACTCTATATCAACCACCTAGAACTAGGCCAGCTTAGTCTCTCCCCATCTTGAAGATCAGGGAAATTTGTGGAAGAGGGGGCGTTAAGAGTGTAAGAGCATAAGGATGGGAGGAGCAATGATATGTAAGATACTCTATACTAGTTAGGGCTGAAGCAATCATAATTGGACTTTGCTTGCCCTGCGCATTGTCCAACACACTGTTGACCTCACAAAGTCTAGCATCTGCTAAAGGCACCAAGATCCTTGGAGGCAAAGGATTGGCAGCCACAGCAGTGTTCCTATATCTAAGGGGAACACGGGAAAGGGTTCGGGAAAGGCCACTGGGTCCTTGTACGTCATCGGAGAGGAGGGGCCAGAGGAAAATCAGACATGCACAAGAAAGGACTCTCTGGGAATTGGGGCGGGAGGCACTGGGGGATGGGGAGGGAGAGGGGTGGGGAGGGGGAGCAGGAGATACGGGGGGAGGAGGAGGGAGGGAGGGAACTGGTGTACCTAATAAGTTTGTATGAGCTGAAATAAATAAAAAAAAAAGAATCCCTCCTACTCACTCCCACTTCCTACCCTGTGCTTCTATGGACCCCAGGGATTACTCTGGCTTGTCTACTGTGCGGAATCAGGTCTCTGTGGTATATCAAGAGGTAATCTCTTCAGGCCACCCCACCGATATTCACATTTCCCTTCACTCATCCAGCTTTAGACATAAAGGCTTCCACTTTATGTTCCAATCGTTCTTGAGTTCCTAGGTAGTCTGTGGAGCATGTTGTTATGTCAGTTATTATGCAGGTCTGGGAAGGATAAGTCCCACTGAAGTTACCTCCCAAATGCAAAGTCCTGCCTTGAGTGGGAATGTCCTGTCTAAAGGTGAACTTCCCACCTTTAGGTTTTAACAATCTCACCACCCCTCTCCAGCAAGGCCTCAAAGCCTTGGGATTGGAAAGGCCTACTTTTAGATTTCTAATTGGGACTTTGAAATAAGCATAAGACTGCTTCTGACAAATTAACTGTGACTAGCTGAATATTGTAATCTTGCTAATTAGCTCTTTAAGAACATCCTTATACTCATGAAAACTTTTTATTGCATTGATTGGTCTACTGTGTGTGTGTGTGTGTGTGTGTGTGTTTGTGTGCATGCATGTGTGTATGTGTGTTTCTGTGTTCTTATGTGTACTTATGCAAGCACATGTATTCATGTTCCACAGTACCTTTACAGAAACAAAATTTATGCTCTTTATTTTTGCAAGAGCAGAGAAGAAGTGGAGCAAAGGTGTGATTTTACGGAAGGAAACATATGGTTAATAATGTCAGCAAGGCTTTTCTTTCCCTGACCCAGGATACCAGCAGACTCCCTAATCCTCAGATTAGGCCGCTAGACATTCCCCAGACTCCAGATCATCCGATTACCCCACTAGCCACTCTGCCTTTCTGCCCCAGACCCCAGACACCAATGGACTCCCTGCTCCTCAGAACTCAACAGAGTCCACAGAAGACTCAAGCAAAGGCTAGAGTACTAACACCATACATCTGAGGTCTTCATAAAATCATCCCATCATGTGGGAGAGATACTTTGCATTCAGCTCTAAGCTAAGTAAACCCTTTTTCCATCCTGTTACTCTCAAATATTAGTCACCTAATTTAACATTTCCATATAGCCCATCCAAAAACCAATACAACCTCCATATTGCTAAGGGAGTAAACCTAAAAAGTGCACTATCATACTAATCTTCAATCCCTGTCTAATAAACCAGACTTAGTTGATGTACTAACATTCCAATAGCCTCATCTTTTTATAACATTTTTATTATTATTTTCACTCATACAAACTTAGTAGGTAGACCAGTTCCCTCCCTCCCTCCTCCTCCCCCCGACCCCCCTGCTCCTCCTCCCCTCACTCCTCCATCCCCATCCTCCAGTGCCTGCCCCCCCAATCCCCAGAGAGTCCTTTCTTGTGCATGCCAGACTTTCCTCTGGGCCCTCCTCTCCGATGACATACAAGGACCCAGTGGCATTTCCCTGAACCCTTTCTCGTGTTCCCCTTAAGCATAGGAACACTACTGTGGCTGTCAATCCCTTGCCTCCAAGGATCTTGGTGCCTTTAGCAAATGCTAGACTTTGTGAGGTCAATAGTGTGTTGGACATTGGGCACGGCATGCAAAGTCCAATTATGATTGTTTCAGCCCTAACTTGTGTGGAGTATCTTGCAAATCATTGCTCCTCCCATCCTTGTGCTCTTACAATCTTACTGCCCCCTCTTCCGCAAATTTCCCCGAGCTTCAGGATGGGGAGAGATTAGTTTGGCCTAGTTCTAGGTGGTTGATATAGAGTCTCTAAAGTTCTGGATTGTGGTTTGTTGATTTTCTTTTGCAGTTTTGCTGCTCCTGCAATGCCCTTCACTCCATCCTGCTGGGCATTGTATGTCACCCCCTGGCCAGAGACAAAAAGCTGTTAAACTGGAGTCTTGTTATAAGAGCGTATTCAAAGGTAGATGTAATAAAAGTAGGAAACCACAGTGAGGGAGGGGTTAATCACCCATTTGCAAAATGGTTACTTTTTATCTGCCAGACTATATGCCCTCACCTTTTGGTCAGATCATACCCCCTCAGTTGTAAATGATCAGGAAAAAAAGTCTGTGAACTTAACCAGGTGGTCTCATTACTTACTTGCAGTCCTTGATGGAGGCCTATTTTCTTTGCTGTAACATGGTCCCCTCTCTCTTTGTTTCTGGTGTGGCCCTCCAACCTCATCCCTTTTGTTCATAATCCTTGCAATTACTGTAGGTATTACATAGATTTATCTTTGAGTGTCTCTAGGTGGGCTGGGTGGGTTTGGTACTAGGAGCCACCCCAATAGCCTCATCTAGAAATAACAACAACACCAGATAGGCATATCCAACTCCAAGACAAACACTATCAATAATTGTTCAAGTGTAGTAATGCTGCCTAATTCAATTCAGCCAAAAACACACAAAAACAAAAAGAAGGACATAAGACATAAAACAAAAATGCCCAGGTCACAGTCCAAATCCATGAGAAACAAAAACCAAAAGGACAAATCTCCTACAAAAAGTGTCAATCCCATAATGATGGGAACCAACCAGAACAAACTCACAGAAAATAGCCAAGAAAGCCATACCCAAGATAATGATTTTCAAAGCCTGATCTTTATTATGATAAAAACATAAAAAGAAGAAATCCAGGAGGAGTTAAATAACTGCATCAACCAGTTTGAGTAGAAACACAGCAGGCACTTGGAGGAGATGAGAAAAGCAGTAGAAGAAAGAAAAAAAATAGGCATAGAGCAGTTAAAAAAATCTCAAGCAGAGATTAAACTCAAACTAAAGGACCAGCTATCTTTAACCCAGAACTCAACAGAGAGTCTTAACAGTAGAACTAAGGAAGCAGAAAACAGAATATCAGATCTTGATGAGAAAGTGCAAGAACAAACCACTTCAATCATAGAGGTTGCAAAGCCAAAAAGATACTTCAGAGGAATATTCAAGAGTTAGGGGAAATCTTGAAGAAGGCTAACATGCACATTCAATGAACACCAGGACAAGAATCCCAAAATACCATACCTGAGGAAATTTTGCAAATTACCATAAGGGAAAGACTTTGCACATTTAAAGAAAGAGAGGCCCATCCAAATACAAGAGGCATTGCACACCCCCAAATAAATAAGACAAAAATAGAAATTCACCACAGGAAATAACAGTCAAAACAATACACATATAAGACAAAGAGAATGTGCTAGAAGCTTCAAGAGAAAAAAAATATAAGTCACTTTTAAAGGTAAACCATTTAAATAATAAAAGAAAAAAAGGGACAGACGCACTTCAAGTATTGAATGTGCACAAATGTCAACCCAGGCCGATATACCCATTAAAACTATGTCATGACTGAGGGTGAATGAAAAATTTTCCACCATAAAAAAAATGAAGGCTTACATGACCACCAAATCATGCCTTCAAAAAATGCTAGAAAAGATACTTGAAGAAAAGAACAAGCATATCCAGAACAGAAGGGAGGGATAAATACCACCACAACCTCCAATCTAAATAATACACTTATGCAAGCCACTAAACACAAAAAATGTCAGGAATAAAAAGTAATTTCTTCATTATGTTCCTAAATGTCAATGTAATTAACTAACCAATCAAAAGACACAGGTTACAAACATGGATTAGAATCACAACCCATCAATCTGCCAAATTGTTCTGTCCTTGGCTTATGCCATTGAAGAGATCAAGAATAACCTTAATATATTACCCAATATGTCTCTGGAATTTGATGTGTATAAAATTCCATTTATTGAATGGAGGTCAATGAACATTTCCTGTACAGAATCTTTACAGAATTTGTGAAAATCATCCCATCCAGCATTATGAAACTTAACTCAGAAGGTTGGCTTTACTTTCATGTGTTAATTTGTTATCAGCAAATGTGATTATCATTTATGTGGACACTGATTCTCCACAGGGCTTATTAATGAACGTAGGAAAAATTTAATGACATCTGAAGTCTAGATCATGAATTCAGTTTGATGCTTCCGTCATTCCTAACAATCTCATACCAGAGTCATTTCATGGTACTCTAATTTTCTTTCATAAGCATAAGAAATCTCTAGTTTTGCAGACTTTATCCATACTGTTAACCCTTTCAAACACCCCAATGACATCTTCCTTGCTAGATTATGGGTCAACTTTTTCAATTGCACATTTTCTGCTTCTGACTCTCAAAGACTGGGCAATTGTCTAGATAATGCCCCCTTGGAATTATTACCTGGATCTATTTTTGATATGGATGTGAGTGAAGAGAGTTACAATGCATACAATGCTGTGTATGTTGTGGCACATACTCTTCATGAGATGCTTCTGTACCAAGTAGAAATGCAATCAGTGGATAACAGTCAAGGGTTGGAAGTTTCTTCTTGGAAGGTAAGGCCCAATATACATGATGGCATAGAGTCTCAGAATGACAAATCTACAAAGCCACAGTAACTCAAACTTCTATTTCAGGTTATTTTCCCATAAACAGTAGAAAAACTGTAATTACCTTAGTTTGGGGAGGTAATTCCACAGTTGTAAAAAATGTTATTTAAGAAAACCTACAAGAGGGCTGGAGAGGTGGCTCAGGGGTTAAGCCTCCGCCTTGCAGGCGGAAGGTCCCGAGTTCGGATCCCAGATCCCACGTATAGACGCCAGACGGAAGCGGGGGCGGCCTGCGCTTCTGGTCCTGGTAGGGCGGAGCCTGTGAATCCCGGGGCAGAAGGAGGTGAAGGCGTCCATGGTGGTTCGCGAATTCGTCCGTGGTTCTACACACACATACACACACACACACAGACACGCGCGCGCACATACACACAGTTGAATAAATAATAATAAAAAAAAATTTAAAAAAAAAAAAAAAAAAAAAAAGAAAACCTACAAGAAAAACAAAAAATATTTTAAAACAATATGATCTCTAATGATTTCAAAATTTTACAATTGTAGATTTTAACAAAAAATGTTTTACTTGTTGATAGTCATTCCTTATTAAAAAGAATATGTGAAGTTTGAAATAATACTGCAATCTCCTTTAAGATATTGTCTCTTGAAGTTTTGAGTACACTCAAATGAAGTTTATATTAATTACTATACAGAAATAATTAGTAATATCTTTTACTTTAATACATAACCCCATATCTTTATTTGTGTTCTTTTTTTTAAAAAATGCTGTTTTAATTGTGGGTTTCTTGGAGTTAGCCAGATTTTAAGCATATTTACGTGAAATGACTCATGTGGTCTTAAAGGTCCTAGCATATTTTATTTAAATTCCTTAGAAGTTTCCATATATACACATGGTCATGACATTAGCTAATTACATCATTATTTTGATTTTTAAGTATAATTTGAGCTTAATGACAACTTTCCATTAAAGTACTTCTTTTTTTATTTCCACTCATACAAACTTAACAGATACCGTTCCCCCCCAACTCCCCCACCCCCCCTTCCCTCTCCATCCCCCAGTGCCTCCCCCTCCCATCCCTGGAGCCTCCTTTAATGAGCATGCCAAACTCTCCTCTGGGTCCTCCTCTATTAAAGTACTTCGTAAAACAAGTCTTGGGTTTAAATACTACACTTTCAGATAGCTGTTCTATATGCTTTGAAAAAATAATTCTTTGTGAGTACTTTTTCTAATACATAATTATTATGATGTCCTTTTTTAAATATCAGTTTAACTTGCCTGACTTCAGCAATGTTTCACAAATAAATTTTTCATTTTTTGTAATTTTAGTCTTCACTTTCTTTTAAACTTGGTGTAATCAGTCTTGAACAGAAGAAGGGATTTCCCATATCTATTCTTTTTTTCCCTATTGTTGTGGGCCTGTGTCTGTGTTTGCTTTGTGTGTGTATGGGGGGGTGTATGTGTATATGCATGTGTCTGCATGACTATCAGAATTACTGTGTGTACCTGTGGAGGCCAAAGGATGACTTCATGAATCATCCCGGATTGTTCTACCTCCTTTTGGCTTTAACTTCAGAGGTGGAAATGCTGGCTGCAGTCACTTCTGCCTGGCACTTTTACCTGTGATCTGGGACTTGAACTTTAGCTGTTTGGCTTGTGAGCCAAGACTTAACATATGATCCATCTTTGCAGCATGGACTTTCCTGTACTATGATTTCCTTCTGAACACTTGAACACATTCATTAAAAGCTCAATCTTCCATTTTAGCTTCACCCCTTTCTAAACAGAATTCTTGTTAATAATTTTTCATGTGACCATATCATTTTGGATGAACAACAGCAATGTGATGCAGAATATGAAATTGTAAACTACTGGAATTTTCTATGTAGTCTTGGACTGAAGATGAAGAAGGAATGTATTCTCAATTTGCTCTGCAAGATCAGTAACTGTCTGTACATGAAGACTTGATAGAGTGGGCCATTGGTGTTATTGAGGTGGTAGAATATCATTGTAATAAGTTCAAACTCACACAAACAAATGTTCATGTTCTGGATCACATATGTCTTTCTTTTCTTTATAGACTAACAATGTATATTTTATTTTATAACTTCAATTAATCCATCATAGTCTTAATGTCAGACTATGATGGATTTAAGGGAACTATATTTACAAATTCTTTTATATCACATATGTCCCATACCAGATATCTATGTTAATTTCCTTTTTATTGAACAAATCTTGAAAAAATGAAATCATGCATTTGCATTGCAAGTTTAGTGTCCTTCCATGTCAGTACAGTTGTTGGACTTATTAAAAGCCTCTATAATAAAAGGATGTGGCTAATGAAACTTTTCTCCTTTTGGAAGTTTAACACTAAAGTGAGAGATAGGAAAGGCAAGATTTAAAAATCCCCCCCCAGTGAAAATTCCTGAGTACCTTACTTGTGTCCACTAAAATCCAGATCTGAACCTTTCCCACCAATTTCCTGAACACATCAAGATCTATGGACAGTCCTCAATAGTTGGAAATATGGGAATGTAACCTATAAAAATGACAACAGTAACCAAACTGTAAATCATATTGATGATTATCTACTTGTGTGACATCGATTCTGATCAATGGTATATTGCAGTTATTGGCATATTTTGATAAGTCTGTGCAATTACCAGCACACATATAATTTTGCTCAGACACCTCATTCAATATGCAGTAAGAGCTGTGGTCTTAGATCCAGTAAAACATATGTAGAAAGAAAGCTTGTCTGCTGTTTTTATTGCATCCCTTACATTATGAATGAGATTTCTAATGAGACAGGGAATGTACAACATGGAAATTCACCACATACCCATGTCATCCAAAGGAAACCGCCACTAAGGGTCTCTAATGATAAATATACTTCTTTTCTTCATTCAGTATATATTAAAACTCAATACCATCCATTTTCAAGTGATAGTTTGCAGGTACGTATTCTATTAACTTTTCTGAATTCATGTGACATTTGTTTTCAAAAACATTTTTCCCCACAATATAAATATAATAAAATCATGTTTATCTAATTTAGCATAAAATGCTCTTAAAATCTATTTAGCATCTTGTTTGTTGTTACTCATACAGAAGAAATGCTGAGAAATATCTATGGATTAATCTTCAACAGTGTGTTGCAGTTTATCTTCAAAGGGTACATTTTACTCCGAATCTCTTTAATTCCAGATGAAAATGGAAGGGAACATACGTCACCAAATTCTACTATATTCCATAAGATTTAAAAAAAATACTTGACAGTGAAAAAATAAGATATTATAGGCCTCAGGTTTTTTTCAAGTTTCTAAATTAATTACAAATTACTCTTCTGTGAAGAAAAACAGGCAACATACCCAAATTCTATCAATAGATATAAAATTTCAGCTTTAGCTTTGTCCACTGTTATTCTCATGAAAAACATTTCTTTCCATTTTTTAAAATGTATTGGTTTTACCAGTTAATGAGAAATCTTAATGACATTCACATACTTTAGCCACATGTTCTTATTTATTATGTCCATTGTACATTATCCCTACTCTTTTGTAATACCCATACACAACTCTTTCTTTTTTATTTTTATTATTTTTTTTATTAAAAATTTAATTATACATTTTAAAATTTTTTACCAGTTCCCTCCCTCCCCCCTCCTCCCCCTCCCCTTCCCCCAGTGCCTCCCCCCCAATTCCCAGAGAGTCCTTTATTGTGTACGCCTAACTCTCCTCTGGGTCCTCCTCTCCGATGACATATAAGGACCCAGTGGCATTTCCATAAGCCCTTTCTCTTGTTCCCCTTAAGCATAAGATCACTACTATGGCTGTCAATCCCTTGCCTCCAGGGGTCTCGGTGCCCTTAACAGATGCTAGACTTTATGAGGGCAACAGTGCGCTGGACATTGCGCAGGGCATGCAAAGTCCCATTATGATTGCTTTGGCCCCAACTATTGTTGAGAATCTTGCAAATCGTTGCTCCTCCCATCCTTTTGCTCTTACAATCTTACCGCCCCCTCTTCCGCAAATGTCCCTGAGCTCCAGGATGGGGAGAGATTAGGCTGTCCTAGTTCTATGTGATTGATATAGAGTCTCTGAAGTTCTGGATTGTGGTTTGTTGATTTTCTTTTGCAGTTTTGCTGCTCCTGCAATGCCCTTCACTCCATTCTGCTGGGCACTGTATGTCACCCCCTGGCCAGAGACAAAAAGCTGTTAAACTGGAGTCTTGTTGTAATAGCACATTCAAGGGTAGATGTAATAAGAGTAGGAAACCTCACTGAGGGAGGGGTCCATCACCCATTTGCAAAATGATTACTTTTTATCTGCTAGACTATATGCCCTCCCCTTCTGGTGAGATCAGGAAAGAACGTCTGTGAACTTAACCAGGTTTCTCATTACTTACTTGCAGACCTTGATGGAGGCCTATTTTCTCTGCTGTAACATGGTCTCCTCTCTCCTTGTTTCTGGTGTGGCCCTCCTAACCCATCTCTCTTGTTCATAATCCTTGCAATTACTGTGTTTCATAGGTTTACTTTTGAGCATACACAACTCTTTATACAAGGTGTTTTTTTGTTTTGTGATAGTACCTTCTATAATTTCTATTTCTGATTTGTTTACTGCTAATGAAAGAAAATGTGGGGCTGCTTGTCTTTTGTGACTTTAATGCATTGCATGGATTGACATCAAAGATTTATTGCATCGTCCATTTATTTAAAAATGAAACCACAAAGTTTTCAGTAATTTATTTTATTATTTATGGTATCTATTGAACTGTGAGTTATAGTTAAATACATTGTTGATTAAATAATGATGCAAGAACATCTTTATCATATCAATGTAGATGCAGTTTTCTCTTTCCTTATCTACCATTTCTTCATTTTCCTAATTTAACCTTTTGCCATAGGAAATATGCTTTTATTTATAATTCATTCATTGCATTACCTTCATACATGACACTCTAATGCATTTTTTTCTGTTTAATGTTACCTTTCTATTTTCCTGACTCTAAACTAACTTCCACATATTAAAATTTAAAAGATAAGATTCACATGTGTACAGAATATGTGGGATTATTCTTCTGAATCTTGATTACCTCACTTCATATACTATTTTCTATATCATCTATTTTAATCCATATTCTACCCTTTCATTTGCCTAGCTAAATTAAATTTTGTCATGTCTGTAAACTTTTCTTTATCAATTGATTTTTGATAATTGTCATCTTTTTGGGGTGCATTGCTTTGCTACCAAGAGAATGAAAATAAACATGAATGTTAGACCATCTCTGCAGTAAAGTAGAAATGTGTTTGAGGGCTTATTATATTTGATAACTTCTTATGTGTTTCTAATTATTGCAAATAATCGATCAAATTTCTCTTCATCAATCCATCTATATCAATCTCCATTGCTTAACCAGAATCAGGATTTGCAGATTTGAAACATTCAGAAAACCATAATACTGCTATTACATCATGATGAATAGAAGATCTTTGCACATGAGTAATCGATGCCGAATCCTTCCTGAAAATTTTATGATAATAAACAGGTACTCAGATTTTGTAAGAAAATTCAAGGATTTGAAAAATATCTTAGTTTATAAAAACTACCTTAGCTAAAACATGGAGAAATATATTCATTTTATATGGTAGCTGAAAGTGGAGATAATTTTTAAGACAGTACTTAAAACTAATTTCAGAGAAGCAAAGGGAGAATATTCTACTCAATAATTCCCCCTGATAAATAATTCACACTCCAGAAATGACTCAGGCATGTGTCAGTGCAGGAATCCTAAATTAAATTCTGTGAGTCACACATGCAATAGAAATGAAGATATGAGAGAGATTGCCTGGAAATACAAAAGTAGGAAGTGAAACAATATTGGTGAGGTTAGTGTTGTATAGTAAAAGGCAAATACTTCACTATTTCAATTTCTATTATATTGATATGGAGAATGCTACAGAATAAAAAAAAGAAAAACAAGGAAAATCATTGTAAGAAAAATTTATTCATATTCACTCTCCAACCTGAATTGATTTGATGCTACAATGTAAAGCAAGTATGTTTTATGAAGATGCTTGAAATATCACAACCACATTAGATGGCCAAGTGAAAACTGGGTGACATGTTCTGCTAAAGACACGAAATAATGTTACTTACTATTGAAAACATGTACACTCTTATCTGAAGATAAAATAATTTCTTAGATGTCATCAAACATGACATCTATGACTTTTTATTATCAATGTACAATAATTTTAGACTCATAAGGACTAAAGCGACAAATCAGGACAATTCATCCAAGTATGTCTTCCAACTTATCTAGCACCTAGATGTTATGAATAACAGGATTTCTAAATTAGAACTAATGGTGATTTTTATTGTAAAACAGATATGGGTCAGTATATTAAATGTGGAGATAATCTGTATGCCAACAAAGAGGATAACAAATGCCTCCATAAAATTGTGACATTTCTATACTATGATAATCCCTTGGGAATGGCTTTGGCCTTCATGGCCCCGTGGCTCTCTTCACTCAGAGCTGCAATTCTTGGAGTGTTTATGAAGTTCTCTAACACTCCCATTGTGAAAGCAAACAACAGAAACCTCAGCTATATTCTGCTCATCTCCCTCATCTTCTGTTTTCTCTGCTCCTTGCTCTTCATTGGCCATCTTAACACATGGACTTGTATTCTTCAACAGACCACATTTGGAGTTGTGTTCACTGTTGATTTCTCCACTGTCTTGGCCAAAAAAATTATTGTACTACTGCCTTTAAGCACACTGTTCCGGGAAGGTTGAGGTGGTTGTTGCAATCAAAGGCCCCCAATTTCATCATTCCCTTCTTTATCCTGATCCAACTTGTTCTCTGTGGAATCTGTCTGAAAACAATTCCTCCATTTATTCATGTAAGTGCCCATTCTGAATTTGGCCACATTCACATTGCGTGCAGCATGGGCTCAGTCACTGCATTCTACTGTGCCCTTCCTGGCTTCCTGGCTGTACTGAGCTTCACTGTGGCTTTTATAGTCAAGAATCTCCCTGATACCTTCAAAGAAGCCAAGTTCCTCAGATTAAGCATGCTGATATTCTGCAGTGTCTGGATCGCATTTGTCCCTGTCTACCACAGCACCAAAGGAAAGGTCATGGTAGACCCTGAAATACTTTCCATCTTGGCTTCCAGTGCAGGACTCCTTATCTGCATTTTTCTCCCAAAGTGTTATATAATACATATTGCTTAGGCCAGAAAAATTTACTGTCATGAGCATAAGAACAAAAAATTACGTGGTGGGAAAAACCTTCATAAATATAAATTATTCCTAAATTAATAATCAGGATAATAATGAATCATTTAAGCAGTAAGATATTAAGCTTTAACGTAGGACATCCTCCAAAGGCATATCAACATGTCTTGTTTCTAAAAATACTGTATGCAATGCAATGTGTAGCAATCAAAATTTAAAAGTTTTATCATATTCTTCATTTTTCAGTGTAACTGTCTGTCATGGTTAGGCACAGGTGTCAGCTTGACTATTGAGTGTTTGAGCTCTGGGCACATTTGTGAAGAATTAGTGGCTGGGTTAAGCCCAGAGTAAACCTGCAGGAGACTGTCTAGCTGATGGGGAAGGTCAGAAGTCAGGATCCTTCTGTCTATTTAGCCAGACATGCTAGTCTGGGAAGTAAGAATTGTCCATCTCTCAGTTGTTATGTGGTGATGGTGTGACCCATTCCCTCAGCCCTGGTGTTGGTGCATGCTCTCCTGTCAAGCTGGACTGAGAACTATAACCAGAAAATCATAAGAGACAACAAACCCTTTGTTCCCTTAAGAGGTTTGATGGTCATTTATCAGCAACTACACAGGCAGACTACAACACTGTCCAAACCTTATTCTATTCTTTCTTGTTAAGTTTTTGTATGCCTTATTATATTATATTCTATTGACTAAAATTTTTTTCATCCACGTATGGAAGCTCCTCCAAAACCCCAGGGAAGGGTTTGGAGCCAGGGGTGTGAGCTCTTGTAGTTGGAGTGCAGGGAGAAGGGATTTGGTGTTTGACCAGTTATCACATTAACAGATTTATCAGATGAGGAGTCTCTGGCTGTGGTAGGATCTTTGGTTTCAGGGTGGAATCTCTGACTTTAGGGTGTGATGTGGCTTTAGGGTGGGATCTCTGGTTGAGGTTTGTCAGATGGGGGTCTGTGGTTTTGAGGTCTGTTTCTGGGATCTATCAAAATCAGACTCTTAATGGATAAAAAGGAAAAAAGTGGGTAGTATTGAGAGGAACTGGAAAATATGGAATGGGGAGACAATGCAATACAATGTCTCTAAACTGCTTCATTGGTGAAACCCTACATTGAATCAGAGGTGGTAGAGGAGCTCTATTTTACCTCCTGGTTGGTTTGGACCTTGTGGGGTGAGACATGGATTTTAGGTCACTTTTCTCAGTGTATGTGCTGTCTTTTGCGAAGGCTTCTTGCTTTCATTTCCTTTGGGCTCCCTCTCTGTTCTCACTGCCAATGGAAATCTTGCCTATATTGCTGTCTTTTGAGGATGACTGCTGGGGCAAGAAGAGCAAAGATGGTTCTGACTACTTCCCACTGAAGAGGGGATTAGTAGGTTTGCAGTCAATTTATATCAACCACCTAGAATTAGGCCAGCCTAATCTCTCCCCATCCTGAAGCTCAGGAAAATTTGCAGAAGAGGGGGTGGGAAGATTGTAAGAGCACAAGGACGAGAGGAGCAATGATTTGCAAGATATTCCACACAAGTTAGGGCTGAAGCAATCATAATTGGACTTTGCATGCCCTGTGCAATGTCCAATACACTATTGACCCCACAAAGTCTAGCATTTGCTTAAGGCACCAAGATCCTTGGAGGCAAGGGATTGATAGCCACAGTAGTGTTCCTATGCTTAAGGGGAACACAGGATAGGGTTCAGGGAAATGCCACTGGGTCCTTGTACGTCACTGGAGAGGAGGGCCCAGAGGAGAGTCTGGCATGCACATTAAAGGATTCTGTGGGGATTGGGGGGGAGTGAGGGGAGGAGGAGCAGGGGGGTCGGGGGAAGGAGGAGGGAGGGAGGGAACTGGTGTACCTACTAAGTTTGTATGAGCGGAAATAATAATAAAAATGTTAAAAAAAGAATTTTCTGGTAAAGAGTCAGTCAAAATATCAAAATAAAAAAAAAAGAAAAAAAAGTAGGTTTGCAGTCAAATGTCCTCAAAGCGATGACCAGAGGAATCAAGAGGGGCACATGGTTCATCATTTTATAGTTGATGAACATTAACCATTTGGCAGATGTTTCCTGCAGACAAGGACTTAATTGAACAGCCTTAAAATTACTTATCAATTCATGACACATTTCAGCAATGCTGGAAATAGCCAAGCTTCATACACGCAGACTGAAATTTATTAGGGAAACTCCTCCAAAACTCTAGTGAGGGAGCAGTGTACAGATGGAAATGGCTGCTTCCCAATCATAATTGGACTTTGCATGCCCTGCACAATGTCCAACACACTATTGACCCCACAAAGTCTAGCATGGGCTAAAGGCACTAGGATCCTTTGAGGCAAGGGATTGACAGCCACAGTAGTGTTTCTGTGCTTAACGGGAACCCAGGAAAGGGTTCTGGGAAATGCCACTGGGTCTTTGCACCTCATCAGAGAGGAGGACCCAGAGGAGAGTTTGGCATGCACATTAAAGGATGCTCTAGGGAGGGGAGAGGGAGGCACTGAGGGATGGGGAAGGAAGGGGGTGGCGAGTTGGAGGGAGGGGACCAGTGTATCTGTTAAGTTTGTATGAGTGGAAATAAAAAAATAAATAATTAATTAAATAAAAAAGGAAATGGCTGCTTCCAATTATGAATATTTTTATAGTTTGACTTCTATATACCACAAAACTCATTTCCTTCATATTCTCATCTTCATGCATTAAAGAAACAAATACTTTCTTATTTTTTTAAAAAATTGTAATTCTCCTTTGTCTTTATCTAATAAATGCAACCTATTTAATACCTTGATGCTTTGGAGTTTATTTTTAACACAACTTTTCTCAAAAACTCACAACAGTCAAATTTTCATTAATTAAAGTTATTCAACTACATTATTGTATATATAGATTAGATTTTTGCCTCTATTAGGCTAAATAATGTTATTCTTTGTTCTATTCTCCTTTCAATGAGAAAGTATTGTTCAAAACATTCTAAAATGGATTTTAATTCCACACATGGATATTTCTCACATTTATTTACATTGATGTGTGTGTCTGCATACATATAGGTACAAACATGGGCCAAGATATACATGTGGCTAACAGACAACAACTTTATAGGGTTATTTGTCTCTTTTCACTATATCAACTCCAGGGCTCAAACAAGTTACCACATGGTTATAATTATGATTGCATTGCTGAATGGTCATCTACAGTTGCACAACATCACTTGCTTTATGACTACATTAAGAACTGTGAATTCCATGTGCATGAGACCAATCCTACATGTTTTGGCTATGAATGAATCCCTTAACAAAAGAAATAAATAGTGTGATAATGGACATGGAAATACACATGTCCATGGATGATATATTGTGTAATTTTATGTGTTAGAAACCAAAATCCGTACTCAGAATAGCTGTGAAGTACAATGTAGACACAAAGATTCACTTCATAAGAGAAGTTAACTAGTGACTTGAACTTGACACAATAAGAATGACAGAGAAGCTTAAGAATTAGTGCTGTATTTTGGTCTCAATATTGGTCTCTACTACTAGCATTTAGCAAAGTGTACTTTGATGAGGTGAAGTACGTCCTTAGCCCTGTCATCACCTCCACTCTGCCACTATGGGAAATTTGGACCACAAAAAGCTTGAACAATATGTGATAAATGTATCATTCTGTCTATAATATTAATGGAGTGGCTCTCTCAAGTGATTGGTTTTGTGTGCACACACACATGGAAATCAAATATGTTTCTCATCCTTTCTCACTGAGCCACATGTTGAAGTTTCTGTAGATGCTGCAATTAAATTTGTAATCAAAGAAGTTAGAAGGGTAAAGGGAGTTATTCTTGCACATGATCTCTGGTTACAACTCTTGTTATAGATTGACAGGTTAGTCCATACTAATGACAAGAACCCAGGACCTGTATCCACACTACATCCATAGGGAATGTTCAGAGAGGGGTAAACCACATTTTTTATATAGCAAGTATGTACAAGTGTGACAAAGTATGTCAAATTGTGGAACTGCCTCCCTGTATCTAATTCTCATACTGAGGTAATGGTCCTTTCCACTATAAAACGAATTTTCCTCAGTAATTGTATACCTTCATGAAAAGTTATTTCATTCTTCCTTAACTCTTAATTCCTCACAGATTGATCAATGTCCAGCCTCCAGTTGCTAAGTCCATTACTCTATTTAAACAACAAAAGAAGTCTATATATCTGTGATTTCCTCAAAATTCTGTCTCACAGATTTCCAATCAAAGCTCTTTTTTTTAATTTAATACATTTTTATTATTATTTCAGCTCATACAAACTTAATAGGTACACCAGTTCACTGCCTCCCTCCTCCTCCCCCCAAACCCCCTGCTCCCCCTCCCCTCACCCCTCCCTCCCCATCCTCCAGTGCCTTCCGCCCCAATTCCAAGAGAGTCCTTTCTTGTGCATGCCTGACTATCCTCTGGGCCCTCCTCTCCGATGACATACAAGGACCTAGTGGCATTTCCCTGAACCCTTTCCCGTGTTCCCCTTAAGCATAGGAACACTACTATGGCTGCCAATCCCTTGCCTCCAAGGATCTTGGTGCCTTTAGCAGATGCTAGACTTTGTGAGGTCAATAGTGTGTTGGACATTGCGCAGGGCATGCAAAGTCCAATTATGATTGCTTCGGCCCTAACTTGTGTGGAGTATCTTGCAAATCATTGCTCCTCCCATCCTTTTGCTCTTACACTCTTACCGCCCCCTCTTCCACCAATGTCCCTGAGCTTCAGGATGCGGAGAGATTAGTCTGGCCTAGTTCCAGGTGGTTGATATAGAGTCTCTGAAGTTCTGGATTGTGGTTTGTTGATTTTCTTTTGCAGTTTTGCTGCTCCTGCAATGCCCTTCACTCCATCCTGCTGGGCACTGTATGTCATCACCTGGCCAGAGACAAAAAGCTGTTAAACTGGAGTCTTTATTATAAGAGCATATTCAAGGGTAGATGTGATAAAAGTAGGAAACCTCAGTGAGGGAGGGGTCAATCACCCACTTGCAAAATGGTTACTTTTTATCTGCCAGTCTATATGCCCTCCCCTTCTGTTAAGATCATACCCGCTTAGTTGTAAATGATCAGGAACGAAAGTCTGTGAATTTAACCAGGTGTCACATTAATTACTTGCAGTCCTTGATGGAGGCCTATTTTCTCTACTATAACATGGTCACTTATCCCATTGTTTCAGGTGTGGCCATCCAACCCCATCCCTCCTGTTCATAATCCTTGCAATTACTGTAGATAATACATAGATTTACCTATGAGTGTCTCAAGGTGGGCTGCGTGGGTTTGGTACTAGGAGCCACCTATTAGGGAGTACATACGGTGCTTAATTTTCTGGGTTTGTGATACTTCACTTAATGTAATTGTTTCTAATGCCATCCATTTCCCGGCAAATTCCAGTAATTCATCCTTTTTGATAGCTGAGTAGTACTCCATTGTATAGATGTACCACTGTTTCCTTATCCACTTGTCAACTGTTGGACATTTGGATTGATTCCATGACATTGCTATTGTAAACAGTGCTGCTATGAACATGGTGTGCTTGTGCTATCGAGGTGAACCTCTCCTGCATAGGGGATTATTTCCAAAAGTGGAATAGCATGGTCATATGGCATTTCAATCCTTACTTTCTTTAAGAATCTCCAGACGGCTCGCCAGAGTGGCTGTATGAGCCTGCATTCCCACCAGCAATGTAGGAGAGTTCCCCTCTCTCCACATCCTCTACAGCATTTGTCATTGTTTGTATTGTGGATTTTTGCCATCCTGACCGGGGTGAGATGATATCTCAGGGAAGTTTTGATTTGCATTTTCCTGATGGCTAAGGAAGTGGAGCATTTTTTAAGATATATGTTAGACATTTTAATGTCATCCCTGGTAAAGTTTCTTTTAAGTTCCAGGGTCCATTTTTTAATTGGGCCATTGTTTTCCTTGGAGTTTAGTTTTCTAAGTTCTTTGTGCACTCTGAACAGTAGAGCTCTATCAGATATGTGGTTAGTGAAGAATTTCTCCCATTCTGTGGGTTGCCTTTGAGCTCGGGTTACAATCTCTTTATATGAACAGAAGCTCTTGAATTTCACAAGATCCCAACTGTTGAGAGTTGGTAGCAGTGACTGTGCCATTGGATGTCTGTTTAGGAATTGTTGGCCTAGCCCAATCAGCTCGAGGGAGTTCCCTATCCTTTCAACTATGGTTTTTATAGTCTCTGGCCTGATATCAAGGTCCTTGATCCATTTGGAATTACGTCTTGTACATGGTGACAAGTATGGGTCCAGCTTTAATCTTCTGAAGGTGGAGATCCAGTTTTGCCAGCACCATTTGTTGAAGAGGCTGTTCTTTTTCCATTGGATTCTTTGGGCCCCTTTGTCAAAGACCAAATGGCTGTAATTTTGTGGGCTTGTATATGGGTCTTCAATCCTTATCCATTGATCTGTGTGTCTATTTTGGAGCTAGTACCAGGCTGTTTTTATAACTATGGATTTGTAATATAGACTAAGGTTCGGTATGGTAATACCTCCAGCAGTGTTTTTGTTACTCAGGATTGTCTTTGCTATCCTGAGTCTTTTGTGCCTCCATATGAATTTTGAGATTGTTTGGTCAACTTCTTTAAAGAATTGCTTTTGGATTTTAATTGGTATAGCATTGAATTTGTATATTGGCTTTGGTAGGATGGTCATTTTTACGATGTTGATTCTGCCAATCCAGAAACATGGGAGGACTTTCCACCTTCTGGTGTCTTCTGCTATTTCTTTCTTTAGGGTTTTAAAACTTTCATTGTAAAGGTCTTTTACCTCCTTGGTTAGGTTTATACCAAGGCATTTCTTTTTTTTAGGGGCTATAGTAAATAGGATTGTTTTTCTCAAGGCTTTTTCACTTCTTTCATTCTGGGCATATAGGAAGGCCTCTGATTTTCGCACATTTATTTTGTATCCTGCCACCCTGCTGAACTTCTCAATTAGTTCCAGGAGCTTCCTGGTGGAGTTTTTGGGATCACTCAGGTATAATATCATGTCATCTGCAAATAGGGATAACTTGACTTCTTCCTTGCTGATTTGAATCCCTCTTATGTCCCTTTCTTGTCTTATGGCTTTAGCTAAGACTTCAAGTACAATATTGAATAGAAGTGGTGAGAGTGGACAGCCTTGTCTAGTTCCTGATCAAAGTGGGAATGCTTCCAATTGTTCCCCATTGAGCATAATCCTTGCTGTGGGCTTGTTGTATACTGGTTTTATTTTTTTTTAATTTTTTTATTATTTATTCAATTGTGCGTGCGTGCGTGTGTTCCTCTGTGTGTGTGTGTGTGTGTGTGTGTGTGTGTGTGTGTGTGTGTATGTGTGTGTGTGTGTGTGTGTAGAACCACGGACGAATTCGGGAACCACCATGGACTCTTCCACCTTCTCCTTGTTTACTCTGCCCGGGGATTCACAGGCTCCGCCCTACCAGGACCAGAAACGCAGGCCGCCCCTGCTTCCGCCTGGCGTCTATACGTGGGGTCTAGGATCCGAACTCAGGACCTTCCGCCTGCAAGGCAGAGGCTTAACCCCTGAGCCACCTCTCCAGCCCCGTATACTGGTTTTATTATATTGATAAAGGTTCCTTCCATTCCAGCTGTCTCTAGGGTTTTGATCATAAAAGGCTGTTGGATCTTGTCAAAAGCTTTTTCTGCATCTATCTAGAGGATCATGTGGTCTTGGATTTTGGACTGGTTTAAATGATGAATTACATTTATTGATTTGCGTATGTTGAACCACCCTTGTGTGCCGGGGATGAAGCCTACTTGGTCCCCGTGAATGATCTTTTTAATATGTTTTTGAATCTGATTTGCTAAAACTTCGTTGAGAATCTTTGCGTCTGTGTTCATCAGAGATTTCGGCCTATAGTTTTCTTTTTTAAGTGAATCTTTATTAGGTTTTGGGATTAAAACGATATTAGCTTCATAGAAGGAATTTGGTAGTGTTCCCTCCTTTGCTATTTGATGGAACAGTTTAAGGATTATTGGTATTATTAACTCCTTAAATGTCTGGTAGAACTCTGTGCTGAATCCATCTGGTCCAGGACATTTTTTGGTGGGAAGATTCAAGATTACTTCCTCAATTTCCTTATATTTTATAAGACTATTTAAATAATTCACAACTTCCTGATTCAATTTAGGTAAGTTGCTATTTACTTAGAAATTCATCCATCTCTTTTGTGTTGTCAAACTTCACAGAGTATAAGTTTTTGAAGTATGATGTTATAATTGTCTGGATTTCTTGGGTATCAGTAGTGATAACTCCATGTTCATTTCTAATTTTGTTAATTTGGGTTTTCTCTCTCCTGCTTTTGGTTAATTTAGCTAGGGGTGTATCAATCTTACTGATTTTTTCAAAGAACCAGCTTTTGACTGGTTGATTTTTTCTATCATTTTCTTAATCTCGATTTCAGATATTTCTCCCCTTATTTTGCTAATCTCCTCTCTTCTACTGCTTTTGGGATCAGATTGCTCTAGTTTCTCTAAAGCTTTAAACTGCATTGTTAAGTTGTTTATTTCTGATGTTTCCATTTTTTTGATGTAGGCATTAAGCCCTATGAACTTACCTCTTAGCACAGCTTTCATTGTGTTCCAGAGATTTTGGTAAGTTGTATTTTCATTATCGTTCACTTTCAGGAAATCTTGAATTTCCTTTTTAATTTCTTCCTGAATCCAGTTCTCATTCAGCATCATAGTGTTAAGTTTCCAGGAGTTAGTGTATTTTCTCTTGTTTGTTATGTTGTGGATGTCCAGCTTTAGGCCGTGGTGGTCTGATAGGGCACAGGTTAGAATTTCAACTTTGTTGTATATGTGTAGATTCGTTTTGTGGCCCAATATGTGATCTATTTTGGAAAAAGTTCCGTGTGCTTCTGAGGAAAATGTGTATTCTTTTGTGCATGGGTGAAAAGTTCGATAGAGATCTGTAAGGTCCATTTCTTTAAGGGTTTGATTAAGTTCCAAAGTGTCTCTGTTAAGCTTTTGACCTGTTGATCTATCCCATGTTGAGAGGGCGGTGTTGCAGTCCCCAAGAATTATCGTTTGGGGGTTGATTTCTTGCTTTAGGTGCTGTAGAGTTTTCTTAATGAATGTGGAGGGGTTCGTATTGGGTGCATAAATGTTCAGGATTTTGAAGTCTTCCTGGTGAATTGTACCTGTGACTAAAATGTAATATCCATCTGTGTCTCTTATGATTTTCTTTGGTTTGAAGTCCACTTTGTCTGATAGCATAATGGTTACCCCTCCCTGTTTTCTGCTTCCATTTGCTTGTAGAATTATTGACCAGCCTTTTATTTTTAGATCGTGCCTATCTTTTGTGGTGAGATGGGTTTGCTGCAGGCAGCAGATTGATGGATTGTGATTTTGAATCCAAGTTTGTAATCTGTGTCTCTTGATCGGTGAATTAATTCCATTAACATTTAGTGTTATAATGGAGAAACTATTGTTAATTCCAGCCATTTATTATGTTTAGTAGCTTTTATAAGTATATTGCTTCGCTTTTAATGGTGTTATATTTGCCTTCTGTTCTCCTGGATATGCCTGTTTTTTTCTTCATGCTTGTGTATCATTTCTAGCATTTTTTGAAGGCCTGGTTTGGTGGACATGTATCCCTTCAAGTTGTCTTTGTGCTGGAAGATTTTTCTTTCTCCCTAGATCATGCATATCAATTACTTTGAAGAGGAGCACAACAGACACTTGGAGGAGTTGAGAAAAACAGTTCAAGAAACAAAAACAGGCATAGAGCAGTTAAAACAGACTCAAGCAGAGTTTAAAACTGAGCTACAAGACAAGTTATCTTCAACCCAGAACCCAAGAGAGAGTCTTATCAGCAGAACTAACAAAGGATAAAATAGAATTTCAGATCTTGAAGATGAAGTGGGAGTATTTACCAGCTCAATGGAAGAGGTTGTTAAAGCCAAAAAGATATTTGAGAGAAATATTCAGGAGATATGGGACACCCTGAAGAAGCCTAACATGCATATTCATGGAATACCAGAGCAAGAATCTCAAAATACCACCCCTGAGGAAATTTTTCAAACGATCATCAAGGAAAACTTTCCTCATCTAAAAAAAGAGAGGCCCATCCATATACAAGAGGCATTCTGCACCCCAAACAGATACAACCAAAACAGAAGCTCGCCACGGCAAATAATAGTCAAAACACTCCACATTCAAGATAAAGAACTGGTGCTGAGAGCTTCAAGGGAAAAAAACAAGTCACTTTTAAAGGTAAACTTATTAAAATAACAAACGACTTCTAATGGAAACAGTAAAAGCAAGAAGAGCTTGGAGAGATATACTTTAAGTATTGAATGAGCAAAAATGTCAACCCAGGCTGATATACCCCACAAAACTATCCATCATGATTGAGGGAGAAAGAAAAATTTTCCAGCACAAAAACAAGTTGAAGGGATACATGTCCACCAAGCCAGGCCTTCAAAAATGCTAGAAATGATACTCAAGATTGAAGGAAAAAACAGGCATACCCAAGGGAACAGAAGGGAAGTATAATACCACCAAAACTTAAAAGCGAAACAAATACACTTACAAAAGCCTCTAAACATAATAAATGTCAGGAATTAAAAATATTTTCTCCATTATAAAATTAAATGTTAATGGAATTAACTCACCAATCAAGAGACACAGATTACAAACTTGGATTAAAAATCACAATACATAAATCTGCTGCCTGCAGGAAACCCTTTTCACCAAAAAAGATAGGCACATCCTAAAAATAAAAGGCTGGCACAAAATTCTGCAAGCTACTGGAACCAGGAACCAGGCAGGGGTAGCCATTATACTATTGGACAAAGTGGACTTCAAACCAAAACAAAAAATCATAAAAGACACAGATGGATACTACATTTTAGTCACAGGTACAATTTCCTAGGAAAACTTCACAATACTGAACATATATGCACCTAATACGGGCCTCCCCGCAACACTCATTAAGCAAACCCCAAAACAACTAAAGTGAGAAATCAATCCCAAAACGATAATTCTTGGGGATTTCAACACTGCCTCTCAACATGGGATAGATCAACAGGTCAAAAACTTAACAGAGACACTTTGGAGCTTAATCAAACCCTTACTGAAATGGACCTTACAGATCTCTATCGAACCATTCATCCACGCACCAAAGAATACACATTTTTCTCAGCAGCACATGGAACTTTCTTCAAAATAGATCACATATTGGGCCACAAAACGAATCTACACATATACAAAAAAGTTGAAATTCTAGCCTGTACCTTATCAGACCACCACAGCCTAAAGCTTGACATCCACAATACAACAAGCAACAGCAAATACACTAACTCCTGGAAACTTAACACTATGATTCTGAATGAGAATTGGATTCAGGAAGATATTAAAAAGGAAATTCAAGATTTCCTGAAAGTGAACGATAATGAAAATACAACTTACCAAAATCTCTGGAACACAATGAAAGCTGTGCTAAGAGGTAAGTTCATAGGGCTTAATGCCTACATCAAAAAAATGGAAACATAAGAAATGAATAACTTGACAATGCAGCTTAAAGCCTAAGAGACCCTAGAGCAATCAGATCCCAAAAGTAGTAGAAGAGAGGAGATTAGCAAAATCAGGGAAGAAAGATCTGAAATGGAGATTAAGAAAATGATAGAGAAAATCAACCAGTCAAAAAGCTGTTTTTTTGAAAAAAATCAATAAGATTGATACACCCCTAGCTAAATTAACCAAATGTAAGAGAGAGAAAACCCAAATTAACAAAATTAGAAATGAACATGGAGTTATCACTACTGATACCCAAGAAATCCAGAGAATTATAACATCATATTTCAAAAACTTATACTCTGTGAAGTTTGACAACACAAAAGAGATGGATGAATTCCTAAGTAAACACAACTTACCTAAATTGAATCAGGAAGTTATGAATTATTTAAATAGTCCTATAGCAAATGAGGAAATTGAGGAAGCAATCTCAAATTTTCCCACCAAAAAATGTCCTGGACCTTCAACACAGATATCTACCAGACATTTATGGAGCTAATAACACCAATACTCCTTAAACTGTTCCATCAAATAGCAAAGGAAGAAACACTACCAAATTCCTTCTGTGAAGCTAATATCGTCTTAATCCCCAAACTTAGTAAAGATACACATAAAAAAGAAAACTATAGGCCAATCGCTCTGATGAACACAGATGCAAATATTCTCAACAAAGTCTTAGCAAATTGGATCCAAAAACATATCAAAATGATCATCAACAGGGATCAAGTAGGCTTGATCGCAGGCACTCAAGGTTGGTTCAACATACACAAATCAATAAATGTAATTCACCGTATAAACCAGTCCAAAGTCCAAGGCCACATGACTCTTGATAGATGCAGAAAAAGCTTTCGACAATATCCAACAGCCTTTTATGATCAAAACCCTAGAGAAGGGTGGAATGTAAGGAACCTTTTTCAATATAATAAATATAAATATATATAATAAATATATAACAACAAGCCAACAGCAAGGAATATACTCAATGGGGATAAACTTGAAGCATTCCCACTTTGATCAGGAACTAGACAAGGCTGTCCACTTTCACCACTTCAATTCAATGTTGTACTTGAAGTCTTAGCTGAAGACATAAGACAAGAAAGGGACATAAAAGGGTTTCAAATCAGCAAGTAAGGAGACAAGTTATCTCTATTTGCAGATGACATGATCTTATACCTGAGTTATTCCAAAAATTCCATGGGAAGCTCCTGGAACTAATATAGAAGTTCAGCAGGGTGGCAGGACACAAAATAAACGTAAAAAAAGTAGTGGCCTAGCTATATGGCCAGAATGAAAGAAGTGAAAAAACCCTGAGAGAAACAATCCCATTTACTATAGCCCCCCCAAAAATGAAATACCTTGGTGTAAACCTAACCAAGGAAGTAAGAGACTTTTATAATGAAAACTTTAAAACCCTTAAGAAAGAAAGTGTAAAAGGCACCAGAAGGTGGAAAGTCCTCCCATGTTCCTGGATTGGAAGAATCAATATCACAAAAATGACCATCCTACCAAAGGCAATGCTATACCAATTAAAATCCCAAAGCAATTCTTTAAAGAAGTTTACCAAACAATCCCAAAATTCATGTGGAGGCACAGTAGGCCCAAGATAGCAAAAACAATCCTGAGTAACATAAACACGGTTGGAGGTATCACCTTGCCAAACCTTAGTCTATACTACAAATCAATAGTTGTAAAAACAGCCTGGTATTGGCTCCAAAACAGACACATAGATCAATGGATAAGGATTAAAGACCCAGATATAAGCCCACAAAATTACAGCGATTTGATCTTTGACAAAGGACTCCAAAAAATGCAACGGAATAAGAATAGCATCTTCAACAAATGGTGCTGGCAAAACTGGATATCCACATGTAGATGATTAAAACTGGACCCGTACTTGTCACCATGTACAAGACTTAATTTCAAATGGATCAAGGCCCTTGATATAAGGCCAGAGACCATATAAAGTGTAGTTGAAAGGGTAGGGAACTCCCTCGAACTGATTGGACTAGGCCAACAGTTCCTAAACGAACATCCAATAACACAATCACTACAACCAACACTCAACAGATGGGATCTTGTGAAACTAAAGAGGTTCTCTTCAGATAAAGAGATTGTAACACGAGCACAAAGGCAATCCACGGAATGGGAGAAAACCTTCACTAACTACATATCTGATAGAGCTCTAGTATCCAGAGTTCACAAAGAACTTATAAAACTAAACACTAAGGAAACAAATGGGCCATTTAAAAAATGGGCCTTGCAACTTAAAAAACTTTACCAGGGAAGAAATTTAAATGTCTAACAAATATCTTAGAAAATGCTCCTTATCCTTAGCCATCAGGGAAATGCAAACCCAAACCTCCCTGAGATATCATCTCACCCTGGTCAGGATGGCAAAAATCCACAATACAAACAACACCAAATGCTGGAGAGGATGTGGACAGAGGGGAACTCTCCTACATTGCTGGTGGGAATGCAGGTTTATACAACCACTCTGGCAAGCCGTCTGGAGATTCTTAAAGAAATTAAAGATTGAAATGCCCTATGACCCTGTTATTCCACTTTTGGAAATAACCCCCCATACAGCAAATATTCACCTTGATAGGACAAGCACGACCATGTTCATAGCAGCACTGTTTACAATAGCAAAATCATGGAATCAACCCAAAGTCCAACAGTTGATGAGTGGATAAGGAAAATGTGCTACATTTTTACAATGGAATACTACTCAGCCATCAATAATGATGTATTAATGCAATTTGCTGGGAAATGTATGAAATTAGAAACAATTATATTGAGTGAAGTGTCCCAGACACGGAAAATTAAGCACCGTATGTACTCCCTAATAGGTGGATCCCACTTAAAGACACTCAAAGACAAATCTCTGTAATACCTATGTTGGGCCTCATCAAGACCCTGGAAAAGGCCTGTTGGAACTTCCTGAGCCTGGCCAGAGTTTCATGACCTGTTCAGCACTTCCTTGTGTCTGATGCAATATAGCCTTAGGTTGCAACAGCAACTGGCCCATAGTAACGCCCCCCTAGCCCATAATAATCTCATGAGACTACAAATCTCACGAGACTACGCCTTCTACAGTTGGTGCTGTTAAACTGCCTAGCTAAGAGGGCCAATCAGCAAAGATTCACACTAGGACTTATGGGATGTTGGGTGGGTATATAAGGGCCTGACTGCTGGAATAAAGTGGCTTTTCCTGCTTCAACAGAGCTCCTGGCCTAGTGTGTCTTTCCCCGGTTGTGAGGGGGGTCCAGGCCGGCGAAACTCATCATCCTGCTCAGCCGCGGATTGTGCCTGGCTGGACTAGCACTCCCTTCTGCACTAGCTGCCAAGAGCCTGGCAGACTGGTGCCCCGTGTGAGGCATATAAGGCAAATGTAGGCAAACGTGTGAAACGTGTAAGGCAAATGTTTGCTGACAGGCTAATCGGTCTTTGGGTGAGTGTACCCCCATAAGTTATGGGGCAGTCTTTCTCTAAATCTGACCCCTTGCTAGACTCGCTCAGAGTTTTACTTCCCTTGCTGATGTTCAAGCTTTTCAAGCTTGGGGCTAAGAGTTGGGGTCTCGAAGATTGCTCCATGGCTACCTGAGAGCAACCTCTTTGATTGGGAGACATGGGATCAAGTTGAGGAACTTATCCGGCGAGCTCAGGTAGAAGAGGGGGAGATTCCACCCTTGGGAGTTCTCCCTACCATCTCCTCCCTTAAAGGGTGTTTTCCCCCAAAACCACCAAAGAAAGGCTGGATCCAGCCCAGAGAGACTGTTAGGAGGGAAACCACTGACCCCTGTCTGGACCCTTTTGGCAGTGCTTCATGGCCTCAAAACCACCACTCTTCTGGCCATGATCAGTTCAGCACTCCAATAAATCCTTTTTGTCCTCCATCTGCTCCCCCACCATATCCCCCGGGGGGTAGGTTGATGGAATTGTTTCCTGCTAACATTAATCCTGGTGGGAACCGCCCGGCTGCCTGGTACCCCGGGAAGCTCATGACTTAAAAGAACAAAAAAATGCCGTTGCAGAAGATGGCCCTAATTCCCCCTGGGCAGAGGCTATTCTCCGAGGTCTATCCCACCAGCCCTGCACTGCCCAGGACTGTAAAGACCTTGCCCGAGCTGTGCTCCCCGGGCCAATGTATATTAAATGGTGTGCCTTCTACCAAGATGAATGCCGCACCCAAGGGAGCGAAATCAGGCTGCCCAGCCACCTATCCCAATCACCTTTGGGATGCTTGCTGGTAACAATGACCAATTTTCAACTGGGCCAAAGCAGGCGGCTACTCCTGATCCCTATAGAGACCAATTTAGGAGACTGGGAATGAATGCATGGAAAAGATTAGAGGAGGGCCCCACTGAGCCCCCTATCACAGGCATGACACAAAAGGCCAATGAAGATATGGCCACTTTCATAGAGAGGGTAGAAAAGAGTCTTGCCAGAAAACTTCTCCCTGGCTTTCTACAGGAACAGTTTGCTAGAATCCTAGTGTGGGAGGGGATGATCATAAAATAGCCTGCACTGGACTAAAAGATCACTCTATGTGCAGATGGATCATAGCCAGCAAATATGTGGGATCCACTTCCCACCAAGCTAGGACCATGGCCTTTGCCATGCAAAAATTAATGAGCAGATGCTCCTGTTGGGGACTCCCCAGCAGGGGCTCCCTTGGATTCCCGCTATTCCTTCTGGTTATTTTTTTACTGCTTTTTCTCTATTCCCCTACATCCTGATGACATTGAGAAATTCGCCTTCTCTATCCCCTCTACCAATTTTGAGGGGCCTGATTTGAGATTCGAGTGGACCATATTGCCCCAAGGCATGGCTAACAGTCCTCCCATTTGCCAGTACTATCTGCCCCAGATTTTTGCCTCTTTGAGGGAACAACCCGATTCATTATTTTATATTTATATGGATGACATTATTTTAGGATCTCCTCATCCTCAGAAGCTTAAGAAGATTACTGGTGAATGTCTTGCCATCTTAGAGGCCTATAATTTTAAGGTTTCACCCAATAAGGTACAAACAATTCCTCCTTTTAAGATTTTGGGGTCTACATTAGCCTTAGATGCTGTTTCCCCTATAAAGCCCCAATTATATATTCGAGATTCCTATACCTTGTCTGAGCTACAAAAACTCTCAGGGGAAATCAATTGGATGAGATCTTGGATTCCTATAACTACTGAAGATTTGCTCCCCCTTTTTGACCTTTTAAAAGGGCTTGACCTTTCCTCTCGTGTGATCCTTGACCCATCACATAAAGACCTGCTACAAAAGGTTCAAGATGCCATAAACATTTCAGTGTTAAAGAGATTCAACCCTTTCCTTCCTGTAACCTTTTGTTTATTCTCTGGTAACACCTTATGTACTGCCCTTCTGGCCCAGGAGGGCCACCCCACCATTGGATACATTTTTCCATTGGTGGATCCCCTAGGGTGTATTCTATGACTGACCAAGTTGCACATTGCATCATCCAATTCTGAGATACCTCCATCAGGCTGTTTGGAATAGAGCCTCATTTCCTAATTGTTCCTTTTAAGCTAACAGATTTCACCTGGCTCCAGAGGAACAATGATAGAATTGCCATAGCTCTAGAAGGGTTTATGGGAAAAATTGACTGTCATTATGGCCCCCACAGATGGATGAGTTCATTTACTAGATTAAACTGGGTACCCCTCAAACTCTTCTTATCCCAACCTAACCCTGATTTTCTTTCTGCTTTTACTGATGGATGACATTTAAGGGCATCTTTAGTAGTCTACCCTCCCCATAAACTGGGTAAAATACCAGCACCTATCAGGTCAGTCACCCATGAGATCTATGGATCTGCACAATTCAAAAACTATTTGCTGTCACCTTAGCATTGGCTACCATACAAGAGTCAGTCAACTTGTTCTCTGACAGCCTTTATGTTGTCAGCCTGCTACCCAACCTAGTTGAGTCCCACATCAGGTTAGACTATAACCCTATATCTCCCTTAATGATCCAAGTTCGGTCTCTACTTAAACAAAGGACCAACCCCATTTTCCTCCAACACCTCTGAGGTCACCAAAATCTACCAGGGTTCCTCTCTGAGGGCAATGCTCTGACAGACAAAATGGCATCTGTCATGACTTTTGAGGAGGCCACTAGCTTTCATCGCCTCAAAAGATCATTCACACTTGCGAATCCTGCGAACCTTGTTTACAAATCCCTCCCCTTCAGAAGATGGGGGTCAACCCTCATGGACTAAGACCCAACAATTTATGGCAAATAGATGTCACCCACTACCCTCCTTTTGGCAAGCTCAAATATATCTTTCTTACCATTGATACTTTTTCCCATGCCTGGTGGGCATCAGCCCACACAGGAGAAAAATCCAAACATGCCATTAGCATATGCTTCAATGCTTTACCACACTTCGCCTTCCAGATCAAATTAAAACCGATAATGGCCCATGCTTTACTAGTAAGACTTTTACAGATTTCCTTAATACATGGTGTGTCTCACACACCATGGGGATCCCCCACAATCCACAGGGCCAAGCTATGATTGAGCACTATAATCAAACTCTTAAGGCCCAATTACAAAAACAATGGGGAGAGTCATCACCTCCTCATGATCAACTAAAGAGAGCACTATTTACTTTAAATATATTAAATTTTTCAAAAACGGATCAGGCTTCCCCTTTCCAAAAGCACTGGACTTCCTCTATCACATACAGTTCCATCTGGGTGCGCTGGAAAGACCCATTGACAGGAGCCTGGAGAGGCCCTGACCCCCTTATATCAGCTGGGCGAGGATTTGGCTGTGTCTTTCCCCAGAGTGAAAAACGCCCCATCTGGATCCCCGCCAGGGACCTAAAGTACCTCCCACAGGATGATAAACACAACTCCAGGGAGTCTTGTACCCCTGAGGATCGCCCCTTTGCTCTCTCCCCAAAACCGGAGGATGACATCGCTGTGCCTGACCATCCTGGTGCTGACAGCCCTCCTCTGGCCCTGTGACGGAGGATTTGGAGATTTGCAGGCATGAACTTCAAGAATGGCCTTCTTTCTTACTTCCTCCGCTCTTGAACCCTCTCCTTGTCCTTTTTCTTGTTCATTGGGCCTTGCATCATTAATAGGGCCACTCAATTCATCCAGCAAAGAATAGAGGCTATTAAACTTCATCAGGTCAAGATTCATTATTCACCACTCAGGATACCAACTGGGGCTATGGCCACCACTCTTATACCTCCCCTGCCCTCCATGCTGACCAATGACGGGTAAGATCCCTAAAGCTAGGGACAACCTAAAACAGGCCATGGAGAGGCTTGCCCGGACCTTGAAGTGTGATACCCCAAGACGGGTATGGTTTCCAAAGGGAGACAACCTAAGACAGGGGTCACACGTTTGGTCCCAAGGCTTACTCACAAAAACAAAAGGGGGAGATGTTGGGCCTCATCAAGACCCTGGAAAAGGCCTGTTGGAACTTCCTGAGCCTGGCTAGAGTTTCATGATCTGTTTAAGCTGCCTCACCAGCATAATTCAGCACAGCCTTGTGGCTGATACAATATAGCCTTAGGTTGCAACAGCAACTGGCCCATAGTAATGCCCCCCTAGCCCATAATAATCTCATGAGACTACAAATCTCGCGAGACTACGCCTTCTACAGTTGGCGCTGTTAAACTGCCCAGCTGAGAGGGCCAATCAGCAAAGACTCACACTAGGACTTATGGGATGTTGGGTGGGTATATAAGGGCCTGACTGTTGGAATAAAGTGGCTTTTCCTGCTTCAACAGAGCTCCTGGCCTGGTGTGTCTTTCCCCGGTTGTGAGGGGGGTCCAGGCTGGCAACACTCATCATCCTGCTCAGCCACGGATTGTGCCTGGCTGGACTAGCACTCCTTTCCTCACTAGCTGCAGAGAGCCTGGCATACCTACAGTAATTGTAAAGATTATAAAAAGGAGGGATGGGAAAGTAGGGCTCCACCAGAAACAAGGAGAGAGGGGACCATGTTACAGCAGAGAAAATTGGCCACTATCAAGGACTACAAGTAAGTAATGAGACATCTGGATAAGTTCACAGACTTTCCTTCCTGATCATTTGCAACTGAGGGGGTATGATCTCACCAGAAGGGGAGGGTATATAGGCTGCCAGATAGAAAGTAACCATTTTGCAAATAGGTGATTGACCTCTCTCTCACCACAGTCTCCTCCTTTTATTCCATCTACCTTTGAATATACTCTTATAACAAGTCTCTAATTTAACAGCTTTTTATCTCTGGCCAGGGGGTGACATCCAATACCCATCAGAATGGACCCAAGGGCATTGCAGGAGCAGCAAAACTGAAAAAATAATCAACAAACTATAATTCAGAACATCAGAGACTCTATATCAACCACCTGGAACTGGGCCAGCTTAATCTCTCCCCATCCTGAAGCTCAGGGAAATTTGTGGAAGAGGGGGCAGTAAGATTGTTAAGAGCACATGCATGGGAGGAGTAATGATATGAAAGATACTCCAAACAAGTTAGGGCCAAAGCAAGCATAACAGAACTTTGCATGACCTGCGCTATGTCCAACACATTACTGACCCCACAAAGTCTAGCACGGACTAAAGGCACCAGGATACTTGAAGGCTAAGGACTGAAAGTCACAGTAGTGTTCCTAAGCTTAAGAGGAACACAGGAAAGGGTTCTGGGAAATGTCCCTGGTCCTAGCACCTCATCAGAGAGGAGGACCCAGAGAAGAGTTTGGCATGCACATTAAAAGATGCTCTGGGGATTGAGGAGGGGAGGCACTGGGGGATGGGGAGGGAGGGGCAGGGGAAGGGGGAGCAGGGGGGTCAGGGGGAAGTGGAGGGAGGGGACCAGTGTTCCTTGTTAAGTTTGTATGAGCAGAAATAATAATAAAAATAATAAAAAATGCATATTTTTTTCTTTTGATTTGCCAGTCCAAGAGCCTGGAACAAATCACCTACAAAAGACACAGGTCCTACCTCATTTTCAGTTGCAATTGTCCATGAAGTTTTGGTCAGGGACCAAGCCAGCAGTCATGTCACCCTACCTGTTATCTAGACCATACATTTCTACTGTCTCAAACAGTGCCAGACTGAACCCAGAGCTGAGAAAGAGGCACCTGTGGAGAAATGAAAGATTAGTGTCAGCAAGAGGGAGGAAAGTAGACATGGCCCAACAAGGTGATGTCCCCGTCCTCCAGAAGGCCCGCTCTGAGCACAGATAGTTTTCAGCCAAACAGGGAATATATACCCCTCCCTCGGAGTTCCTCCTCTCACTGCCTATCCACCACTGAGTTATTTTTAATAAAAGGATGATATTATTTGGTAGAACACCCAAAATTCCAAGTAGTGGACTATTAGCATTTTGTTATATTGTAGGCTTTGAGAAAACAAGAATATTTTCATTTGTGTTGTGCTACAATCTAGTTACCTAAAGAAGTAATACATATAGCTAATTATCGAAGTCCACCAAAAATACAATTGCACTTTCAACTATTCTGAAACCAATAATAGAGTAGAACTCCCATAGATAAAATAATATAATTTTATTCATACATCATCAAATGATATATACTCTGCAAAATTAATGTGGTAATGTGTATAATGTGCAAGTTTGTTTAGATAAGTTTTAAAAATAATCATAAAAATATTAATCTACAAAATGACTGCTGTCAAAGTCTAAATGCCAATTCTTCCAGAAAGGCTCATGGATGCACACCCTGAGCTACTAATGTGTGGGAAGATTGTGGTTACTTCAGGAGGTGGATACTTGCTTGAGGAAAGTGCACCCTATTGGGCAGGATTTAAGGTTGCATTGTGTGCCCTACCCTCTTTCTCCTTTGGTAGTGGGCTCAGCTCTTTGAATTTCTTGCTTGCTTTCTCTTCCTTCATGGTGGATGGGTCATATGATTTGCCTCGAGTGTCTATTGCCTATCATGCCTCTACTCTTGGAACCCTATCTTAAGATACTACATCACAGTTTGAATTCTGAGCCAAAAAATTCTCCATTTTTTTTCCTGATATGCACAAAGAAGGAGGGGTACAAGAGAAATTGTTTAGGAGCTTGTGATGTTGCCATGATAATAAGAGAATTTGGTATTGAAGAGCACAATACTGCTGTTAAACTGAGAGAATTGGGTTACCAGATGAATGATCATTTCTGTGGTGTGGCTGGTATACCTGTTGAACTTTTCTTGGGAGAATTTGGAGCTATGGGCAGAAATAGCTATTGTGTCTTGGAGACTATGTCTAAAGAGCCACCACACTGAGAGCTTTAAAGAGAGTAATCCTGAGATAAACTAAAATGTTGGAGACACAGCAAATGATGGTCTAAGTTTGACAGAATATTTTGGGAATAGGATTAGGAGCAATTAAGTGTTTCTTGAACAGAGATTTTGGATAAGCTCTACCCTTGTCCTTAAGTGTTTGGTAGAGGAAGTGTCACAACACTGTAGTCTTGAGAGTATGACATGGATCCTTTTAAACACTATTATTCTGATTTATGCTGGAAAAGAACAAGGACTCAGAAAGAAAGAAGTGAAATTTTATGAGGAAAAACCTAGAGAGCAAATTTGAAACAGTCTAGGTGTAAAGGGCCATTGAGAGCTCTTGCTAAAGAAGTGTGTGCCATTAGTGGTCAAACACTTGTTCTTCCTTCAGATAATATGAAAGGCCTAACCTTGAGTACAAGACCCTCAGGGAAGGATACAACCCATATATACATAAAAAGATGGATATTAGAGTTTTAATGATGTTGGTTGTTTCTCTAATGCACATGCTCAAAGGAGAGTCTCCTCAGTGTTTCCATAGAACAGCTGGAAGAGCTGTCATCTAGAGATATGCCTCAACCTATAGGATATAGACTTGACAATGTCACCCATGTGGTACTGTATTTAGAGGTATTAAAGTTGTAAGAGTGAAGAGAAGGCAAGTTCAGTGAGTAGGTGAAGCCAGGAAGTTTGTGGCAGGGCTGCAAAACACACAAGGAGTTCCAGGAAGGGCATTTCACACTTCAGAGTTGAAACACTGAGAAATGAGAAAGCATGCTATGCGAAAAACAATGTGGGGCTCTGTCATCTAGAACTATACACCATAGAGAATGAAACCCCAGGGCTGGTGTCATTTGATTCACAAATAGGAAGACCTGAGTATGATACCAGACCTATGTAGAGCAAAGGGATGAGTGATAGCTACAATATGTTCTCTAACTTCTTTTATGAACACATAAAAGAAAACACATACACAAGCATACACACACTAATGCAATGAATACAGTAAGATTTGACATAATAATGGGGATGATCTGCAAGATTTAATTAGCAGCATTACAATATTCAGCTGCTCACGAGGAATTAATTACATTAAGTTTTATGTCACATATAATTTTTCAACCCTAAGTAGAAAAGTAAAAATAAGACAATATACATGTGTACAGGGCAAAGGGAATGTACATAAATGAGACTGTATTTTCAGATCACCATATGTAATAAGTCCATCTGAATTCTGGAAGAGCAATAGAACATGTAGGTAATGAAAGAAGTCAAAAAGTTCAAATTGCAGAAAGTAAATATGAAAATTCACTTTGAATTTGACTGTGAGCTACTAACTTGAAATTGTTTAAGTAACTCTCTGATTATTCATTTCCCAGAAAGCAGAATAAGACACTGGGAATTTTTACCCCGGTTTGGTATTCAGACACATGTGGTTATTCAAAAATTTTCTGTCTCCCTGGGTAATGATTTCCTGCCAATTTATTACTGTATATGAAAGTGTGTGTTGCACTGTTATTTGTGCCTGAGCTCCAAAGAACAAGAGCCAATTATTCCTCTCACTTTACCCCCAGCAAGCACCCCCTACTCCCTCATTTGGTAGGTCATCCAAACATTCTCTTATAAATATGTCTTAGCATTGGGTTTGGTCAATTTCCCTCATGGTAAATTTTATGTGGTCCTCAGCATCAGGTGACTCATGGGAATGGAGAAGAGCATCCTCTAATGTATTATCCAACTTATGATTTCACTGGATTCGCAACCTCAGATGCAGAGCTCCAGAGCAGAACGTTTTATTCATTCCTCTGGAGGATTTCAACATCGTTGGAAGACAGAATATGGAAAGGTTTAGAATTGGACCTGCCATCACAAAGAAAAACACACTCACAAAATAAAACTACATGCATGGCATATGTCACCACCTGACCAGAGCTGTAATCACCCACATAGAGATAGTTTCAGACATTTCTACAATGTCTCTGCTTATGTTTACTTGCATAAACTTGCAATGTCCCCAACATGTGAACTCCTTGAACACTTCACATTGCTCTGTCAGGCTGAATTCAAGTGTATCCATAGATGGGAATGCAGTGATCACAGAATTATTCCCCCTTTATGCTCATGAAATGAAAATCAACAATCTTGACTTAAGTGGAAACCACATATATGTGAAGTAAGTACAATGATGAACGATTGATTTCTTTGTGGTTTAGTGGATGATCAATGTCTCAGGAATCTATTTATAAATTTGTGAATGCTTTGTACTCCTCTCTTGATAATCTTACCAAATTCAGAAATGGATCATTTACTCATTTTATCTTCTTTTTGATTCTTTATATGCCTAAGGAAAAGAGGGATTTGAGGTTCAGTGTTTCATCCATTTAGCATGTTCCTCTCAAGACTAATGTCTGCCCACTCACTTTACCAGTCCTTCCTATACTAGGGATTCCCCTTCCTCAAAATTTATTATTATTATTATTATTATTATTATTATTTATTCAACTGTGCGCATGTGCGTGTGTATGTGCCCGCGTGTGTGTGTGTCTGTGTGTGTGTGTGCCCCTGTATGTGTAGAAACACGGACGAATTCGCGAACCACCATGGACGTCTCCACCTCCTTCTGCCCCGGGATTCACAGGCTCCGCCCTACCAGGACCAGAAGCGCAGGCCGCCCCCGCTTCCACCTGGCGTCTATACGTGGGATCTGGGATCCGAACTCAGGACCTTCCGCCTGCAAGGCGGAGGCTTAACCCCTGAGCCACCTCTCCAGCCCCGGGATTCCCCTTCCTATATTGACATTATATCCAGTCAGGAGATGTTCTTAAAATATCAATTAATACAATTTCTGAAAATCCACAGTGAAAAGTTATGGTTACATTTCTTTCCACCAAATTAAGGAGAGGAATCATTTCTACACTTCCTAATATGCCTTCAGAGATATTTCTAAATTTATTATCTGTGAAGAAGCGCAAAATACTTACTCCATATTTCACATAGTATTTAACTGAAATTCCACAAATTTCTTTCAAGCTAGAACAGCAAAGTGTTCCTTGAAAAAGAAAGCCATAAAATAGTCAGTAATCATCCCCCTGGGGGGGATTTTCAAGCCTGAAATTTGTTTCTGCTTTGCAGACTGACATGTCATCTGCAGATTTTTGTATGTGATCAGTGATTGTTAGCAGCAAGAATGAAACAGTGCAATGGAATCATGGGAGTCTATGCTCTTGTGTGAAGTGGGGTGGCTGTAAAAATCAACTCCTATACTTCTGATCAAATGCTACAGAAACAGCTGGCTCCTATTGTTGTTACACAAGTTTGTGATCAGGAATGCAGTGTCATTCAAAGATATTTTGTCTCTCTGATATTGTAATGTCCAGAGGTTTGTCTGAATAATTTATTGAACTTATTTCCTTCTCTAAATGAGTAATTTATTGAATTCATACCCTTCTTTAATTTAATATTTATATTTCATTATTTTTAGATATATTTTCCTAGTGTTAATAATTATTTTCTGCATGTTCTACATGGGGATTGCAGCTAATGTTTGATCACTGAGTTTCAGATAAGAAAAGTTTGGTCTGAGTTTTTTGAGATTCGGTTGAATAAATATAGTAGAGAATATGTCAACCAAAGGGAAAAATCTTTTCCTCCATAAAAGGGCACTTGTAAACATTTAGAGATACTCAAAAGCCATTTCATGGCTCTCTGTGTTTGTTTGATATAAATATGCTGCTATGATGTCTATTCTTTGTATATATACATTACTTATGCTGATCCACATGACATAGTGCTCTTTAGGCATTGTGTAGAAAAAGATAAAAATGAAATTTAAAGTGTTAAAAGTAAATAAATAAATACAGGGCCTGCAAGCCAAGTTAGGAGTGTTTGAGTATTGAAGCAGGGCTTGCGAGCCAAAGTAAGTGTTCTGTGAGTAGATAAGAATATGAATGACAGGATGGGCCTGTGCGCCACAAGGGCAGTGACATGTAGTGTGCTAATCTGTTTGAAACATTGGTAGATGACCTGTGTGTAGACCTTCCCCCATGTGGTGTTGAACCTTGTGTGCAGTGTATTGATAAGCAATAAAGATAGTACTTAAGAAGCAGGTTTGAGCCACACTGGTAGTCCAGAGGGAGATAAGAGTGACTGGAAACTTTGTCTCCATAGATTCTGGACTCCCCGGTTTTCCTCCCACCTACTGGAGAGCCAAAGCCTGACTCTGGCAAAGTATCCTGTGGACCATCCCAAACAGTGACCATCGAGTTGTCCGGCACTTTTGGCTCTGACCCACTGAGGAAACACCTAGAGGGTGTTTGCCTCTGGAGCCTCCTAGGTGTGAGCTCAGGACCTGTCTCCATGGGAACATTGGAACTGGTAAGAGAGATTCATGCCTATTTCTTGTTAGCCGTGATATAGTGAATGTGTATGGGTAGAGGCTGCTCAGCACAGGCATCTTATAAATTTTATTAATTTTATTTTTATTGAGACTATTTCATGTATAGACAAATGAGTTTTTATACCCTTACCCATTCCCCTCAGCTCTCACTGCCATCCTTCATCACATTCTTCTCCCTTTCCCTCTCCAGCCCTGATCCTTCTACCCTCTGTTCCTTTGGATATATGGGTCACAGGATCCTTTTGTGGTATCTGTGCTAGTAAATAGCCAAGTCTTTATGGCAGTTTATGTGGCCTTTCAGTGGACAAAATCATGAGTAGGTAGGTTCTTGTTCTTTAGGCAGCATGTGCCCTAGAATTTTATTCACAGAGTAGTTGTTTCCACTGAGATCCTAGCTGGTCCATGTGGGAGGATTGATATATCAGTCACTATGTGGATCTGGTGGTAATAGATGTAATTGCAATGTGCTCCTGATTGCAACAGTCCTGTCATGACTGAGGTGTCTTGCCTGACAGCACCCACCGCCTTACAAGCGAACCTTGGGATGGGGAGAGAAATTTTAATCATTTTATTTTTATAGTTTTATAAGCATATTGAGTATTGGTCCCAGCTTCCCTCCAGCCTCCCTCACACCCATCCCCTGCCCTTCCCTTTGTCAATCCATCACACTCCATCCCACTCTTCTACCTGTCTGTTTCTATGGTCCCCAGGGTTCCTTCTGGTTTGCCTACTTTTATAAAAAATATTTTTACCTTTACAAACATATTGAGAACTTATCCCTGCTTCTCTACATCGTCTCTCCCTCCATCAATCCTACCTTCCTTCTTGTCTGCTTAAATGAATCCCAGGGCTGCCTCTGGATTGTCTTTGGGGAGAGATTTTCCATGGTTTCATGAAGACTGAGCATTCTAGTCACCAATTTTCTATTCTCTGCGCCAGTTGTGCTTTTTATTCTCACAAATCTTCCATTGAAGTAGGTTGCATCTTGTTTAAGGGCTGAGAGTGTTCCTTACATAAGGGTATGTTATGGTTTGAAATGTGTCCCCCACAGTCTCATGTGTTTAGCAAGGTCAAGGCACCTTGAGAGGTGGAGCCTTGTTAGAAGAAGACAGTCACAAGGGGTGGGCCTTGAGGTGGGTTAGTCCCACCTTACCTCCAGGAAAAATCTGCCTTTGCAGCAAGCAGTCTGCAGCTCTCAGCTTCCAAGATGTCTGCAGTGACTTAGCCTTCTCCAGCTTTGGCCAGCCAGCCATGCTGCCTCTGCCATGAGAAACTGCCTCCCCTCTGGAACCGTAAGCTGAATAAATCTCCCTTTGTCCCTTAAGTTGATTGACTTTGAGTGTTCTCTCACAGCAATAGTTAAGAGTAACCATTACAGAAATTGGTACCAAGTAGTGGAATATTGCTGTGAGATTAAGAACAGCTGGCACCACAAGGTGAAGTTGTTTGTGAAGCTGAGAGAAGTTGGTACTCAGAAGTATGGCCAATGCTGTGATGTGGCTAGTGTGCCTTTGGAACTGAATTGTTTGTTGGGAGAAATATGGAGAACTTTGGGACTTCGTGCTGGGAAAATCTTTCCGTCTTGGCGAGGGGGCCAAAGGTCCAAGGACCTTTCTTGTGAGAATTCAGAGGCGAGCAATGCTGTGAGAGATGCAGGTAGTGGAAGCCCAGCTTGTGATGGTCAAGAGGGGAACAGAGACTGTGTTTGCAACTGGATGAGTGACACATGGAGCCATGTGTTGGCCAAGAGTTTAGTGAATTTTTGTCCTCATCCTGAAAACTTGCCTGAAGTTAAGCTGGAGTGCTTGGTGGAGGAAATTTCAAAGCAATGTAGTTTTGACAATGTGATGTGGCTACTTTTTAGTTATCTTCAGAGTTATGAAAAAGCGCAAAGAATCAGGCAGGAAGAAGCAAAAACTGTAAGATCTGATGATGAAAAATACAATGTCAAACATAAAGAGTTGAACCAGGAAGAAGCAGGGAACAAAATGGCTGTTAAAGAGATTAGCTCCATTTTTAAATCAAAGTCTGCTCTCAATTTCGATAATAGGAGAGGCCCTAGCTTGAGGGCAAGATCCTCAGAGAAGGCTCCCACCTATAAGAATGCAAATCCTTTTAGAAGAAATGAGCTAAAAGGTGGAGTTCCAAAGCAAGGATCCACTTCCATAAAACAGCTGTCCAAGTGTGGAAGAGATTTTCTTCATGGTCAGTATGGAGAAGCAGAATCAGCTGTGATTCAAGGGGGCCAGTCTTGGCAATGTCGTCCAAGTGGTTCTGGTTTTAGAGGCATCAAGGATGCAAGAGGGAGGAGATGGTGGAGTCCTCCAAGATTTAAAAAAAAAAAAAATGGAAGCCAGGCAGCATGGGGCAGAAAGTCTGCAGTTTAGAGGCCCAAGAAGGGCAGTTTTTGCTGTCAAGTTAAAGCCTGGCTTGCCATTGAGAAGTAAAGATGTTAAAGATTCCAGAGACAACATGGGACACGTGCCAAGGAGAGCTATATACCCTGGGAGGAGTCAGCTCAAGAAAACAATGTATTCTATGGGCAGCTGCATTAGAGGGTGGAACCAAAGCCCTTTGGAACTGAGATGATTTCAATTAGAGGCTCACCTGTTGGATTTGGAGCTACAAGATTTGGAGTTTGTCCTGCTGGTTTTCGGTCTTGTTATGGACCGATCATTCCTGGATATGCACCCATTCCTTCCCTGTGGAATGGGGATGTTTATTCTGTGCCATTGTATGTTGGCAGTATGTAACTTGTGTTTTGATTTTATAGGAGGCTTTGGACTTTGGACTTTTGGACTGTTTTGGGACTACACAGTCTATGAAGACTTTTAAAGTTTGACTGAGTATGGTTTACATAATGAGATGCCAGTAAGCCTGTGGGGGCCAAGGATGAAGTGTTATGGTTTGAAACACAATCTCACGTGTTTAGCAAGGTCATGGCATCTTGAGAGGTGGAGCCTTGCTGGAAGAAGGCAGTCATAAGGGGTGGGCCTTGAGGTGGATTTGTCCCACCCTACCTCCAAGAGAAGTCTGCCTTTGCAGCAAGCAGTCTGCAACTCTCAGCTTCCAAGATGTCTGCAGTGACTTATCCTCCTCCAGCTTTGGCCAGCCAGCCATGCCGCCTCTGCTTTGAGAGACTGTACCTTCCCTCTGGAACTGTAAACTGAATAAATCTCCCTTTCTCCTTTAAGTTGATTGACTTTGGGTGCTTTCTCACAGCAATAGTTAGGAGTAACTGTTACAGGGTATAATATGAAGTGTTTAGATGATAGCTTAGTATGAAGTTACTGTTAAAATTACAGCATATATTTTCTTCTTTTCCATTATTGTTGGGATAGGCTTAGAGTGCCAGACATATATTCCTTTATAATAAGGTGTGTAGTGGTTAGAATACATTCAGAAAGTAGTTGGCTAACCATAGGCATTACATACCATAGTTGTTGCACTGATTTCTCATTACCAGAGTTATTGTAACTTGCAACACTTCTATTTGGGTGAGGCCATTGATCTCTTTTTCCCACACCCTCCCATCTTTTATATCTCTTTGTTACCTCACCTCTTTCTTTTTTATTTTTTTAGATTTAAAATCTTATTTAGTAATAATCCCTGTTTCCCTCCATCTCGCCTAATTCCTATTCCCCTCTCTTCCCCTCATCAATCTATTCCATTCCTTCCCACCTCTTTCTATGTCCTGTCACCTTTATTCTCTTTCCTTTAAGATGTTTTTTTTTTTTTTTCTGTAATTACTGTATTCATCTATTTGTCTCTGTTCTTTTGTCTCTGCACTTTTTGGGATCTTTCCCCCACCCCCAACTTTTATTCTTTTGTAATGTGGATTCTATAAAACTATCCTTCTGGGTATATCATTTTAAAGTTCAATGCTAGAATCCACATACAAGAGAAGAGTGTCCAGGCCCATGAACCAGCATAAACCTGAACCTAAAATGCAAGAAACAGAAGTGGGAGTGGTAGGAATTAAAAGTGCAGGCTTTGGGTCAGAGCAGACCTTGGATGTCCTCTTATCATCGAAGCCAACTTTATTGTAGCATACATGAGTTATTTATAGGAAAACAATCAAGGAGCAGGGCCAAATTCAGGAAAACATCAAAGAAGAGCAGAACCAAATTCTTTACAGGATTATGTAAAATGTATACATTCCAGTTATCAAAGGAAAGGCAGGAGTGACATCTACTTGCTGTGGGATCAGACATGATGTCTCCAGGTAGAGTAAAACAGGCATGGCACCATCTTGCTAGAAGGGAATGGATGATGTATGCCTCAAAATGCATATCTCAAATATGTAGGAAGGAACTGTTAGGTAACAGCCCAGCCACTTCTGAGAAAAAGGTGATCCAAGAAGAGACAGAAAGTAAACTCATTTTCCAAGGGAAGGAGTTAGGCCTGCCATTGTCTTGAAGACAAGAGGCAAACTCAACTTCCAAGGGAAAGAGCCCCTAATGATTGCCCTTTTCAAATGCTTATGTATCATTCTCCAGAGAGCAGGCTTTGGGCCTGACAACCCCCACAATTTCCCATTGTTTTTATTATTAAAAAATTAGACCTACTTTTAATGTTATTTATGTAATCTGAACGAAACAAAAATTACAAAAAGAACAAACAAATTAACTCCTATAGCAACAAATGTCAAGCCAATTAGATCTATTTTGGAGTTTTAAATTATATATGCTATTTAAATGAGCCTGAATTTTGTTTGAAATATAAATTCTATCTTAGTACCTATATTGACTTATCTTATGTTTAGGAGAAGCACAATTAGCAATTAAACAATAGATACATTTGACAGGATACATGTCAGCAAAAGTCAACAGAAAATAGAATATGTTTAGGAACCAAAAGTAAAACATGGTGAATACACTATAGTGAATTTTAAATAGAAAATAAAGTCTGTTAGCATATGGTAGTAGCAGTTAGCTTTCAAAGTCTAGTTCGTGAAAGACTCTCAGAGTGCGTCTTAACAGGAGTTAGGAATCCATCACAGAAGGAAACACTTTGTGTATAGGCACTGACTATCCAAGAAGGTCTGATACTTAAGTCTAGAATGTTGAAGAATAAAGCAGCACAGTAATAATAAAGAAGAGATGCCTGGGGGCAACTGGTTGTTGTGACTCTTGGACAAGCCTGGCTTCTTTGTGTATCAGAGTGTTGAGTTGGCTCCTTGAGTTTTTCTGAATTGATGCCAACTCCTTTTTTCTGTAGGCTGAGTGCTGTGATCTTGTCAGAGAGACTCTCCATGATTTTCCACTGGGCAGACTAAATGCTTGGAAATCTGCCTGTTGGTGGAGAAACACAAAGATACCTGCAACTCCAGCAGAGCCCTGGGTCTGGTTAGAACAGGTGTATGTTAAAGGTGTTCTACCACTGTAAAGCCATCTTTAACTATATTTCTTTTTTAAAAAAATTAAAGTGTATAAGATGGAGGAAGACTTAAATGAGGTGTATCTGAGGAAGTCTTCTCCCCCTATTTAATTTGTAAAATACAATTTAATCATGTCATTAGCAAGCTTAACAACAAATCCTTGTTTTTGGAGATAAACTCAACTTCCAAGGGAAGGAGATAGGCCTGCCATTGTCTTGCAGACAAGAGGCAAACTCAACTTCCAAGGGAAAGAGCCTCTAATGACTGCCCATTTCAGATGCTAATGTATCATTCTCCAGAGAGCAGGCTTTGGGCCTGATAATCCCCACAGAAGAGCATGTATTATCTATGTATCTGTATAGATCTCACTCTGCTGGGTATAATTTTTTCTAATGTCATCCATTTACCACAAAATTTCATTAATTAAAATTTTCAGCTGAATAGTATTCCCTCATGTACATATACCACATGTTCATTATTAATTTGACTTCTGTTGGAAATCTAGGATGATTTCATTTCTTTGCTATTGTGAATAGAGCTGCAATGAACATGAATGTGACTGGGTGTCTGTACTAACATGTATCATTCTTTGGAAATATTTCCAGAAGTGTTATATCTGCTATAACTTTTTTAATAACCTCTATACTGATCTCCAAATGGGTTGCATGATTTCATTCCCACCAAAAAATGAATAAGGGATCCCATTTCCTCACGTTCTTGTCACAATTTGTTACTGTTTTTTATTTCAGTCATTCTGAGTGAGATGAGAGTTGTTTTAACTTGCATTTGCCTAACAATTTGGAAAGTAGAATATTTCTAATATATTTGCTAGGCATTTGAATTTCATCTAGTGAAAATTTTGTATTTAGTCTTGAGACCCATTTTTTAAAATTCAGTTGGTGATTTCTTGAATTGATTTTTACTTCTTTGTATACTCTAGATGTTCATCTTCTGTACAATATGTCATTAGCAATGATTTTCTCCCATTCCATGAGTTACCTTTTTGGTTGATTTATGTAGTCTTTTCCTGAACAAAAGCTTTTAGTTTCATGAAATCCTACTTGCTAGGAGATTATTTTCTGAACACTTGGGGTTCTATTAAAATATGCAAACCTAGGTCTATCAGCTCAATTGTACTCACTATATTTTTCTATGAGTTTCATAGTCAGCAGTTTGACATTAAGATCTTTGATCAATAAAGTTAATTTTTGTGCAGGGTGACCAACAAGAGTCTAATTTCTTACTTCTGCTTGTAGATATCCAATATTCTTAGCACCATTTATTGAAGATGATGTGTTTTATTGTCCAGTGATTTATTTTTGTTTCTATGTCAACTATATGTTGACTACGGACATATGTTCTTATGTCATGGTCTTCAATTCTAATCCTTTGACTTGTGACACTGTTTTAGAACCATTAAAATGCTGTTTTAGGATTTGCAGTATAATTTAAAGACAGAGATGGTGAAATCTCTAGCAGAGTTGTGTTTTTTTTTTTTTTTCCCAAACACAAGTTATTTCACTACCCTGGGCATTTTGTGTTTCCACATGAATTTTCAGATTTTTTAAATCAATTTCTGTGAAGAATTTCATTGGAATTTTGATTGGTGTATGGGATTAAATCTGTACATTGCTTTCAGAAAGATTGATTGTTTTACTATGTACATTCTAACAAGCCGATAAAATTATGAGTTCTTTCCACAGATGTCTTCTTTAATATTTTTAGCATTGTAAAATTTTCATTGTATATGTCTTTCATATGCTTGGTTAGTTTTATCATAAGGTATTCAATTTTTAAGCTATGGCAAATGGAATTTTTCTCTTAGGACTTTTTCATTTTTTCATTCTTAGTATATAGGAAAACCACTGATTTTTGGACATTAATTTTGTAGCCTGACTCTCTGCTGAGCAGTTTTCATTATTTCCATAATTTTCCTACTGGATCCTTTCTACTGGATCACTTAGGTGTAGATTCATGATATCTACAAATAGGAATAACTTAGCTTCTTACTTTCCTATTTGTATTCATTTTAATTCCGCTCTTTTCTTGTATCTCTCAGTAAGTTTTCAAAGAGAATATTCATTATAAGAAATGAGAGTTGACAGCTTGGAAGGCTTCAAGTATTTCATCATTTAGGATGTTTTTTCTATAGGTTTGTTGTATTTGGCCTTTAAAAAGGTGATATGCACTCTTTCCATCCCTGTTTGTTCCAAGGTTTTATCATAAAAAGGTGTCAAATTTTGTCAAAAGCATTATCTGCATATATTTAAAGAGCTATATGATGTTTGTCTTTCCACTTATTTATATGATGATTACATTATTTGTGAATATGGAAAGACAAATAAAAATAGTTAATTTTCTTTTGCTTGAACGAATTTCCATCCATATTGAACAATGTGGTTATTACAGTCCTCTTTGTACTGAAGTTGGTATGTCAGCTTTAGTGGTTTATCTGATTTATTTTTCTCTTACTAGCTTCATTTTGATAAGCGTGGAGCCAGAGGGTGGTTTTGTTGGTATGGTGAGATGGGATGGTGGTGGTTGTGGCTACTGTGGAGTGGATAGGACATGGGAGAGCATTGCTGGGTACATCACAGACTTAGAGGATAGCATGACACTGAGGCCAGATCACATGTGCATGATTGCTTCTGTTTTTGTTGCTTGTTTATTTATTTATTTATTTATTTATTTATTTATATGTTCCACTCACATAAAGTTGATAGGTATCCCATTCCCCTCCATCCCTCCACCCCTCCCTGGATCCCCTTACTCCCTTCCCCTATTTCCCCTTGCCTTTCCCCCTCCCTCCCATTCTCCCCATACCTCCTCCCCACCTATTCCTGGAGGATCCTGTTGTGTGCATGTCAAACTTCCCTCTGGGTCCTCCTCTCTGACGAGATGTAAGGACTCAGTAGCTTTGCCTAGAGATTTTATTGTGTTCCCTTTTAGTATAGGAACACTATTGTGGTTGTTAATCGCTTGCCTCTAAGAATCATAGTGCCTGTGATCCATGCTAGACTTTGGGGGGTCAATTGCGCAGGTCATGCAAAGTCTTATTATGATTACTTCAGCCCTAAATTGTATGTAGTATCTTACATATCGTTGCTCTTCCCCATCTTTAGGCTCTTACAATCTTACTGCCACCTCTTCCGCAAATTTCCCTGAGCTTCAGGATGGGGAGAGATTAGGCTGGCCTGGTTCTGGGTGGTTGATGTAGAATCTCTGATTTTCTGAATTATGGTTTGTTGATATTTTTCCAGTTTTGCTGCTCCTGCACCACCCTTGGCTCCATACTGATGTGTACTGTCTGTCACTCCCCAGTCAGAGATAAAAGGCTGTTAAAATAGAGTCATTATAAGAGTAGATTCAAAGGTAGATGGAATAAGAGTTGGAGACTGCTGAGGGGAGGGGCAGCCTCCCATTTGCAGGATGCTTACTTTCTATCTGCTAGACTATATGCCCTCCCTTTCTGGTGAGATCATTCCCCGTAAAGATGCAAGTGACCAGGAAAGAAAGTCTGTGAGCTTAACCAGATGTCTCATTACTTTCTTGCAGTCCTTCATGGGGGCCTATTTTCTCTGTTGTAGAATGATCCCCTCTCTCCTTGTTTCTGGCGGGGCCCTCCTTCCCCTTCCCTCCCTGCTCATAATCTTTGCAATTACTATAGGTATTACAGAGATTGGCCTTTGAGTGTGTCACTAAGTGGGTTTGGTACTAGGATCTACCTATTAGGAAGTACATACGGTGCTTAATTTTCCATGTCTGGGATACTACACTCTATATAATTTTTTCTAATTCCACCCATTTCCCAGCAAATTCCAGTAACTCATCATTTTTGATGGCTGAGTAGTATTCCATTGTATAAATGTACCACATTTTCCTTATCCACTCATCAACTATTGGGCATTTGAGTTGATTCCATGACTTTGCTATTATAAACAGTGCTGTTATGAACATCATCGTGCTTGTGCTATTGAGGTGAGTTTTTGCTGCATGGGGGATTATTCCCAAAAGTGGAATAGCAGGGCCATATGGCATTTTAATCTTTAACTTTTTTGAGAATCACCAGACGGCTTGCCAGAGTCGTTGTATAAGCCTGCATTCCCACCACCAATGTAGCAGAGTTCTCTTCTCGCCACATCCTCTCCAGCATTTGGTATTGTTTGTATTGTGGATTTTTGCCATCCCAGCCGGGGTGAGATGATATGTCAAGGAGGTTTTCATTTTCATTTCCCTGATGGCTAAGGGTGTGGAGAATTTTTTAAGATACTTATTAGACATTTCAATTTCTTCTCTGGTAAAGTTTCTTATAGGTTACAAGGTCCATTTTTTATTGGGCAATTTTTTTGTTGGTGTTTAGTTTTCTACGTTCTTTGTGCACTCTGGATAATAGAGCTCTATCAGATTATGTGGTTAGTGAAGATTTTCTCCCATTCTATGGGTTGCCTTTGTGTTCGAGTTACAATCTCTTTATCTGAACAGAAGCCCGTTAATTTCATCTGTTGAGTGTTGGCTGTACTGACTGTGCTATTACATTTCCGATTAGGAAATGTTGGCCTAGTCCAATCAGCTTGAAGTAGTTTCCTACCCTTTCAAATAAGGTTTTTATAGTCTCTGGCCTTATATCGAGGTCCTTGATCCATGTGGAATTAAGTCTTGTGCATGGTGAAAAAAGCAGGTCAAGTTCTAATTTTTCCATGTGGACTTCCAGTTTTGCCAGCACCATCTTCTGAAGATGCTGCTCTTTTTCCATTGGATTTTTTGGGCACCTTTGTCAAAGATCAAATGGCTGTAATTGTGTGGGCTTATATATGGGTCTTCAAACCTTATCTGTTGATCTGTGTGTCTATTTTGGAGCCAGTACTAGGCTGTTTTTACAACTATGGATTTGAAGTATAGACTAAGGTTTGGAACGATGATACCTCCAGCAGTATTTTTGTTACTCAGGATTGCTTTTGCTATCCTGAGTCTTTTGTGCCTCCATATGAATTTTGAGATTGTTTGATCAACCTCTTTAAAGAATTGCTTTGGGATTTTAATTGGTATAGCATTGAATCTTTATATTGCCTTTGGTAGGATGGTCATTTTTATGACATTGATTCTGCCAATCCTGGAACATGAGAGGTCTTTCCACCTTCTGGTGTCTTTAGCAATTTCTTTCTTTAGGGTTTTAAAGTTTTCATTGTAAAGGTCTCTCACTTCTTTGGTTAAGCTTATGCCAAGGTATTACTTTTTTTTAGGGGCTATAGTAAATGGGATTGATTCTTTCAGGGCTTTTTCACTTTTTTCATTCTGGGCATATAGGAAGGCCACTGATTTTTGTACATTTGTTTTGTATCCTGCCACCCTACTTAACTTCTGTATTAGTTCCAGGAGTTTCCTGGTGGAGTTTTTGGGATCACTTAGGTATAAGATCATGTCATCTGCAAATAGAGATAACTTGACTTCTTCCTTGCCGATTTGAATCCCTTTTATCTCCCTTTCGTATCTTAGGACCTTAGTTAAGACTTCAATTACAATATTGAATAGAATTGGTCAGTGTGGACAGCCTTGTCTAGTTCCTGGCAGGAATGCTTCAAGTTTTTCCCCATTGAGTATGATTCTTGCTGCAGGCTTGTTGTATACAGCTTTTATTATACTGATAAAGGTTCATTCCATTCCAACTGTCTCTAGGATTTTGATCATAAAAGTTTGTTGGATCTTGTCAAAAGCTTTTTCTGCATCTATAGTAAGTATCATGTGGTCTTGAATTTTGTACTGGATTATATAGTAAATTACATTTATAGATTCGCGTATGTTGAACCACCTTTGTGTGCCTGGGATAAAGCCTACTTGATCACCTTGATTGTTTTTTTGGATATGTTTTCGAATCTGATTTTCTAAGACTAATTTTTTATACATTTTTATTATTATTTCTGCTAATACAAATTTAATAGGTACACCAGTTCCCTCCCTCCCTCCTCCTCCCCCCGAACTCCCTGCTCCCCCTCCCCTCACTCTTCCCTCCCCATCCCCCAGTGCCTCCCATCCCATTTCCCAGAGAGTCCTTTATTGTGCATTCCTGACTCTCCTCTGGGCCCTGCTCTCCGATGACGTACAAGGACCCAGTGGCATTTCCCTGAACCCTTTCCCGTGTTCCCCTTAAGCATAGGAACACTACTGTGGCTGTCAATCTCTTGCCTCCAAGAATCTTGGTGCCTTTAGCAGATGCTAGACTTTGTGAGGTCAATAGTGTGTTGGACATTGTGCAGGGCATGCAAAGACCAATAATGATTGCTTCGGCCCTAACTTGTGTGGAGTATCTTGCAAATCATTGCTCCTCCCATCCTTTTGCTCTTACACTCTTACCGCCCCCTCTTCCGCAAATTTCCCTGAGCTTCAGGATGGGGAGAGATTAGGCTGGCCTAGTTCTAGGTGGTTGATATAGAGTCTCTGAAGTTCTGGATAGTGGTTTGTTGATTTTCTTTTGCAGTTTTGCTGCTCCTGCACTCCATCCTGCTGGGCATTGTATGTCACCCCCTGGCCAGAGACAAAAAGCTGTTAAACTGGAGTCTTGTTATAACAGCACATTCAAGGGTAGATGTAATAAAAGTAGGAAACCTCAGTGAGGGAGAGGTCAATCCCCCATTTGCAAAATGGTTACTTTTTATCTGTCAGACTATATGCCCTCCCCGTCTGGTGAGATCATACCCCCTCAGTTGTAAGTGATCAGGAACGAACGTCTGTGAACTTAACCAGGTGTCACATTATTTACTTGCAGTAAGACTAATTTTTTGAAATAAGACGTTATAATACTCTGAATTTCTTGGGTATCAGTAGTGATAACTCTATTTTCATTTTTAATTTTCTTAATTTGGATTTTCTCTCTTGCTTTGGGTTAATTTAGCTAGGGGTGTATCAATCTTATTGATTTTTTCAAAGAACCAACTTTTTGACTGGTTGATTCTCTGTATCATTTTCCTTATCTCAATTTCCGATATTTATCCCCTGATTTTGCTGATCTCCTCTCTTCTACTGCTTTTGGGATCAGATTGCTTTAGTGTCTCTAAAGCTTTAAGTTGCATTGTTAAGTTATCTAATTGCGATTTTTCCATTTTTTTGATGTAGGCATTAAGAGCTATGAACCTACCTCTTAGGGCAGCTTACATTGTGTCCCAAAGATTTTGGCAAGTTGTATTTTCATTATCGTTCACTTTCAGGAAATCTTAGAATTTCCTTTTTAATTTCTTCCTGAATCCAGTTCTCATTCAGCATCATAGTGTTGTTTCCAGGAGTTAGAGTATTTTCTGTTGTTTGTTGTGTTGTGGATGTCCAGCTTTAGGCCATGGTGGTCTGAGTGGGCACAGGCTAGAATTTTACCTTTCCTGTATATGTGTAGATTCATTTTGTGGCCGAACATGTGATCTCTTTTGGAGAAAGTTCCGTGTGCTGCTGAGAAAAGTGTGTATTTTTTGGTGCATGGATGAAAAGTTCGATAGAGATCTGTAACGTCCATTTCAGTAAGAGTGTGATTAAATTCCAAAGTGTCTCTGTTAAGTTTTTGACCTGTTAATCTATCCCATGTTGAGAGGGCGGTGTTGAAATCCCCAAGAATTATCATTTGGTGTTTGATTTCCCGCTTCAGAGGCTGTAGGGTTTGCTTAATGAATGTGGAGGAGCCAGTATTAGGTGCATATATGTTCAATATTGTGAAACCTTCCTGATGAATTGTACCTGTGACTAAAATGGAGTATCCATCTGTGTCTCTTATGATTTTTTTGGTTTGCAGTACACTTTGTCTGATATTATAATGGCTACCCCTGCCTGTTTCCTGGTTCCAGTACCTTGCAGAATTTTGGACCAGCCTTTTATTTTTAGTATGTTCCCATCTTTTGTGGTGTGATGAGTTTCCTGAAGGCAGCAGATTGATGGGCTGTTATTTGTAATTCAAGTTTGTAATCTGTGTCTCCTGATTGGTGAGTTAATTTCATTGACATCTAATGTTATAATGGAGAAATTATTTTTAATAATGAACATTTTTTATGTTTAGTGGCTTTTGTAAGTGTATTGTTTGACATTTATGATTTGGTGGTATTATATTTCCCTTCTGTCCTCCTGGATAAGCTTGTTTTTTTCTTCAAGCTTGAGTATCATTAGTAGCATTTTTGAATGCCTGGTTTGTTAGACATGTAAGTTTTCAAGTTGTCTTTGTGCTAGAAAACTTTTCTTTCTCTCTCCATCATGACAGATAGTATTGCCGAGTATATCAGCCTAGGTTGACGTTTTTGCTCATTTAATACTTGATGTACATCACTCCAAGCTCTTCTTGCTTTTACTGTTTCCATTGAGAAGTCATTTATCATTTTAATAGGTTTACCTTTAAAATGACTTTTTTTTTCCATTGAGACTCTGAGCACCTTTTCTTTGTCTTGAATGTGGAGTGTTTTGTCTATTATTTGCCATGCTGAGTTTCTATTTTGATCATAACTGTTTGGGATGCGGAATGCCTTTTGTGTTTGGATAGGCTTCTCATTCTTTAGATGAGGGTAGTTTTCCTTGATGATAATTTGAAAAATTTCCTGAGGTGTGGTATTTTGGGATTCTTGCTCTGGTATTCCATGAATGTTCATGTTAGGCTTTTTCAGGTGTCCCATAACTCTTGAATATTTCTCTCAAGTATATTTTTGGCTTTAACAACCTCTTCCATTGAGCTGGTTAATACTTCCACTTCGTCTTCAAGATCTGAAATTCTATTTTCTGCTAAGTTAGCTCTGATAAGACTCTCCGTTGAGTTTTGGGTTGAAGATAACTTGTCCTCTAGTCCAATTTTAAACTCTGCCTGAGACTGTTTTAACTGCTCTATGCCTATTTTTGTTTCTTTAGCTCTTTTTCTCAATTCCTCCACTTGTCTGCTGTGTTCCTCTTCAAAGTTGTTGGCACAGTTATTTAATTCCTCCCGGATTTCCTCTTTCGTATTATTGATCATGATAATGATCATGCTTTGAAAGTCGTTATCCTGGGCCTTGCTTTCTTGGCTATTTTCTATGAATTTGCTTTGGTTTGACTCTATCATTATGGGGTTATTTCTTTCGGTGGGAGATTTGTCTTCTTGGGCTTTGTTTCTCATTGTTCTGCATTTTGACTTGGGCATTGTTGTTTTGTCTCTTAAGTCCTTTCAGATTCTATGTGTTTTAGAATGAACTGATCTAGTTGGTATCACTACTCTCTGGCAGTTATAACTAGTGTTTGTCTGTTGTTATTATTTCCTAGATGAGGCTATTAGGCTGTTAGTCTATCAATTAAGACAGGTTTAGTAGACACGTGGTGAATATTAGTATAGTAGTACTCTTTTACGATTTAGTACCTTGATGATATGTGAGGGTGTGTGGTGTAGTCCCTGAAGTTTTATATGGTTTGGGGGTGACTATATGGAAATTTAATCTACAATGATTAATAATTGAAAGAAGTAGGATGGTAAAAAGGGGTTTATTTATCTTTGGGCTGGCTGTGAAGAATCTCTCCCATGTGATAGGATGATTTTAGAGGACTTCAGATGTGTGGCGTTTGTTCCCTAGAGCTTTCCTTGGGTTTTCTTTGGACTCTGTTGGTTTTTGAGGAGTAGTGTGTCCTTTCTGAGACACAGGGTGACCTGAAGCTTCTAAGGTGCCTGGGTGGGTGGACCAGCAAAGGGGCTGGTGGCGCACTGGTTGCACACTTCACCTGGGACCTGGGAAATAGCCTAGAGGTCCAGCCAACCCCGGGCAGGCTAGATGCTGCTCAGGCTGGCCAACGGGAGGAGCTGGGACGGCCTGGTAGGGGTTACCTGAGAGACAGGGTGACCAGAAGCATCTGGGGCAGGTGGGTGGACCAGCAAAAGGGCTTGTGTCCTGGCCGTGCTCTTCATCTGGGACCCAGGGAGTGGACTACTGTTCTAGCCAACCCTGGGAAGGCTGGATGTTGCTCAGGCTGGCCTGCGAGAGGAGCTGGGATGGGTTGGTGGGAGTTACATGAGATGCAGGGTGACCGGCAGCATCCGGGGCTGGCGGGCAGGTGGATCAGCAAAAGGGCTGGTTGTGCGCTGGCTGCGCACTTCCCCTGGACCCGGGGAGTGGCCTAGAGGTCCAGCCAACCCCCTGCGGTTTGGATGCTGCTCAGGCTGGCCGGCAGGAGGTGCTGGGACGGACTGGTGGGGGTTATCTGAGATGCATGGTGACTGGGAGCATCCGGGGCGGGCAGGTAGGTGGCCATGTGAGTCCTTTTTAAAGCAAGCCTTTAGTTTAAGTTCCACATTTTTAAATAGCTGTTCTGTATACATTGAAAAAATAATTGTATATGCCTAGTTTTTCTATCTAAGAGATAACTATCATAATGTCACTTTAACTGGTTTGAAACTTCATGAATGTTTCAGTATTTAATTTACCATTGTTTTTAATTTTGGACTTTGCTTCTGGTCCTGTTAGGGCGAAGCCTGTGAATCCCAGGGCAGAAGGAGGTGGAGGCGTCCATGGTGGTTCCCGATTCGTCTGTGGTTCTACACACACACATACACACATACATACGCACATATGCACACATGCACAATTGAATAAATAATAATAAAAAAATAAAAAAAAAGAAAGTAACCATTGTGCAAATGGGAGACTGACCCCCCCCACCATGGTCTCCTACTTTTATTCCATCTACCTTTGAATCTACTCTTATAATAAGACTCTAATTTAACAGCTTTTTATCTCTGGCCAGGTGGTGACATCCAGTACCCATCAGGATGGAGCCAAGGGCATTGCAGGAGCAGGGAACCTAAAAAAAAAAAAATCAACAAACCATAATTCAGAACATCAGAGACTTTATTTATTTTTTTTATTAAAAATTTAATTATACATTTTAAAATTTTTTACCAGTTCCCTCCCTCCCCCCTCCTCCCCCCGAACCCCCTCCTCCCCCTCCTCTCCCTCCCCATCCCTCAGTGCCTCCCCCCCAATTCCCAGAGAGTCCTTTATTGTGTACGCCTAACTCTCCACTGGGTCCTCCTCTCCGATGACATATAAGGACCCAGTGGCATTTCCATAAGCCCTTTCTCTTGTTCCCCTTAAGCATAGGATCACTACTATGGCTGTCAATCCCTTGCCTCCAGGGATCTCTGTGCCCTTAACAGATGCTAGACTTTATGAGGGCAACAGTGCACTGGACATTGTGCAGGGCATGCAAAGTCCCATTATGATTGCTTTGGCCCCAACTATTGTTGAGAATCTTGCAAATTGTTACTCCTCCCATCCTTTTGCTCTTACAGTCTTACTGCCCCTCTTCCGCAAATGTCCCTGAGCTCCAGGATGGGGAGAGATTAGGCTGTCCTAGTTCTATGTGATCGATATAGAGTCTCTGAAGTTCAGAACATCAGAGACTTTATATCAACCACCTGGAACCAGGCTAGTCTAATCTCTCCCCATCCTGAAGCTCAGGGAAATTTGCAGAAATGGGGGAGGTAAGATTGTAAGAGCACAACGATGGGGAGGAGTAATGATATGCAAGATACTCCAGGCAAGTTAGGTCTGAAGCAATCATAATAGGACTTTTCATGACCTCTGCAATGATCAACACATTCTTGACTCCTTGAAGTCTAGCATGGACTAAAGGCACTAGGATGCTTAAAAGCTAGGGATTAACAGACACAATAGTGTTCCTATACTTATGGGGAACACAGGAAAGAGTTCTAGAAAATGCCACTGAATCCTTACACCTCATCAGAGAGGATGGCCCAGAGGAAAGTTTGACATACACATTAAAGGACGCTCCAGGGATGGGGGGGAGGAGGCACTGGGAGATAGGGAGGGAAAGGAAGAGGAAAAGGGGGGAGAGAGTTAGGGGGTCCAGGGAGGTATGGAGGGAGGGAGGGGACCGGTGTACCTATTAAGTTTGTATGAGCAGAAATAAATAAATGAATAAATTATTAAAATATTAATTCCATCCATTTTCAAGTGATAGTTTGCAGGTAAGTATTCTATTAAGTTTTCTGAATTCATTTGACATTTGTCTTCAAAAATATTTCTCCCAATAATATGAGAAAAATCATGTTCATTTAATTTACAAAACATTGTCTATTTAGCATCTTGTTTGTTGTGTATCCTATTATAAAATATTCATGAATATTTTTATATCCTCACCTTCTATATTTCCACCACTACTTACTCACCAAGAGTAAATGCTGAGAAATGTTTATGGGTTAATCTTCAATAGTATGCTGATGTTTATCTCCAAAGGGTTCATTTTTTTCTTGATCTCATCAATTCCAGGTGAAAATGTTAATTGATATAGGTCACCAAATCCAACTATATTCTATAAGATTTTAAAACATATTTGACACAGAAAAATAAGATATTACTATTCCTAGATTTTATTCAAGCTATCAAATTAATCATAGAATTTTCTTGTCTGAAGAAACAATTATGATATCCCCAAATTCAATTAATAAAGATATAGTTTCACCTTTAGCTTTGTCCACTGATATTCTCATGAACAATATTGCTTTTCATTGTTGTACCATGTGTTGGTTTTACCTGCTGATGAGAATTCATAATAGCATTCACATACTTTATCCATATGTTCTCACTTATTATGTTCATCATACTTCCTTACACCACTGTAAACCCTATAATCAATTCTTTATATAAGATTTTTTTCTCCCACATTGTATTTTTTCCCCTATCATACAAACTCAATAGGTAACAAGTCCTCTCCCTCCTTCCACCTTTCCACAGCCCCCCTTCCACTCTCTCCCCCATTTTCCCCTTCCTTTCACCCCCCTCCCATCTTCCCCTTCTCCTAGTTCCTCCCTCTTTCCCCTCCCATCACCTGGAGCATCATTATGTGTGAATGTCAAACCTCCCTCTGTGTCCCCCACCCCAGTGAGGGGTAAGGACTCAGTGGCATACCCCGGAGGCCTTTTTTGGGTTCCCCATGTATGGGAACTCTATTATGGCTGTTAATCCCTTGCCTCTAAGGATCCTACTAGCAGGGATCCATGATAGACTTTGGGGGGTCATTGAAATGTCAGCCATTGTGCAGGCCATGCAAAGTCTGATTATGGCTACTGTAGCCTTAACTTATGTGGAGTATCTTGCATATTGTTGGCCCTTCCCATCTTTAGGCTCTTACAATCTTGATGCTTGTTCTTCTGAAAGGTTCCCTGAGTTTTAGGATGGGGAACAATTTGGTTGGTCTGGTTCCAAGTGATTAATGTACATGTTCTGAATTATGGTTTGTTGCTGTTTTCAGTTTTGCTTTTCTTGCACTGCCCTTGGCTCCATCCTGATCGGTATTGAAGATCACCTAAGATAAAAGGCTGTTTATATGAAGATCTTAATATAAGAGGAGAATGAAAGGTAGATGGAATAGGAGTAGGATACCAAAGTCAGTATCTTATTTGCAAGATAGTTACCATCTATCTGCTAGTCCCTATACCCTCCCTGATTGGTGAGATCAAACCTTTACAGTCACAGGTGACTAGGAAGGGAAGTGAGAGTGAGTTTAAACCAGATGTTTCACTACTAATGTGCAACCGTGACCTATTTTTTCTACTGAAGCATGAACACATCTCTCCTTTTTTCTTGAGAGGTCCTCCTTAACCTTCCCTCCTGTATATAATCTTTGGGTTACAGTAATTATTACAGAGATTTATGTTTGAATATGTCATTAAGTGGGTTTTGTACAAGGATCCACCTATTAGGGAGTACATACAGTGTCAAATTTTCTATGTCTGGGATAATTTACTTAATGCAATTTTTTCTAATTCCATTTATTTCCTGGAAATTTCAGTAATTCTTTTTTTTTGATAGCTGAGTAGTATTCCATTGCATAAACAAACCACACTTTCGTTATCCATTCCTCAACTGTTGGGGATTGGTTTGATTCCATGATTTTGCTATTGGGAATAGTGCTACAATGAACAAGGTTTTGTCAATGCACTGAACTTTTGCATTATGGGGGATTATTCCCAGAAGTGGTATAGTAAGGTCATATGCCATTTCATATGGCATTTAGAAATCGCCAAACTGATCACCAGAGTGGTTGTATAAGCCGTCATTCTCACTAGCAATGTAATAGAGTTCTCTTCTCTCCACATCCTCTCCAGAATTGGGTATTGTTTGTATTGTGGAATTTTGCTATCTTAACCAGGGTAGGATGATATCTCAGGGAAGATTTGATTTGCATTTCTCTGAAGGCTAAGGAGGTGGAGCAGTTTGTAAGATATTTGTTAGACATTTCAATTTCGTCCCTGGAAGAGTTTCTTTTGCATTCCCAAGCCCATTTATTAATTAGGCCATTTATCTCTTTGTGTTCAGTTTTTCAAGTACTTTGTGCATTCTGAATGGTAGAGCTCTATCAGATATGTGGCTAGCGAAGATATTCTCTCATTCTGTGGATAGCATTTTTGCTGGATTTACAATCTCTTTATCTGAGCAGAATCTCTTGTATTTCATAAGACCCCATTTATTGAGTGTTGGTTCTAGTGACTGTGCTATTGGATTTCTGTTTAGGAACTCTTGGCCTAGCCCAATCAGCTCGAGGGAGTTCCCTACCCTTTCAACTAGGGTTTTATATTCTCTGGCCTAATATTGAGGTCCTTGGTCCATGTGAAATTAATTTTTGTTCATGGTGACAAGTACCAGTCCAGTTTTAATCTTCTGCATGTTGACAAGCAGTTTTGCCAGCACCATTTGTTGAAGATGCTGTTCTTTTTCCATTGAATTTTTGGGCCCCTTTGTCAAAGATAAATGGCTGTATTTGTGTGGGTGAATATCTGGGTCTTCAACCCTTATCCATTGATATACATGTCTATTTTGGAGCCAGTAAGAGGTGGTTTTTATTTCTATGGATTTGAAGTATAGATTAAGGTCTTGTATGGTGATACCTCCAGAAGAGTTTTTGTTACTCAGGATTGTGCTTGCTATCCTGGGCCTTTTGTGCCTCCAGATGAATTTTGAGATTGGTCAATTTCTTTAAAGTATTGCTTGGAGATTTTTATTGGTATAGCATTGAATCTGTACATTTCTTTTGGAAGGATGGTCATTTTGATGATGTTGATTCTGCCAATCCAGGAGCATGGGAGGTCTTTCCACCTTTTGGTGTCTTCTGTAATTTCTTTCTTTAAGGTTTTAAGGTTTTTATTATAAGGGTTCTCACTTCTTTGGTTAGATTTATAGCAAAGTGTATAGGAAGGCCATTGATTTTGTAACCTGCCACCCTTCTGAACTTCTGTATTAGTTCCAGGAGTTTCCTGGGGTAGTTTTTAGGATCACTTAGGTATACGATCATGGCATCTGCAGGTAGAGATATCTTGACTTCTTCCTTGCTGATTTGAATCCCTTTATCTTGCTCTCTTGTCTTATGGCTCCAGCTAAAACATCAAGTACAATGTTAAATTAGAAGTGGTGAGACTGGACAGCCTTGTCTAGTTCCCGATCAAAGTGGGAATGCTTCAAGTTTTTCCCCATTGAATATAATCTTTGTTGTTGGCTTGTTGTTTACAGCTTTTATTATATTGATAAAGGTTCCTTTCATCCATCTTTCTCAATAGTTTTAATCATAAAAGGATATTGGAACTTGTCAAAAGGTTTTTCTGCATCTATCAAGACTATCATGTGGTCTTGGACTTTGGATTGGCTTACATGATGGATTACATTTATTGATTTGCATATGTTGAATCAACCTTGTGTGCCTGGGTAAAGCCTATATGATCACATTGAATGATCTTTCTGATATGTTTTTGAATCCAATTTGCTAAGATTTTGTTGAGATTTTTTATATGTGTTCATCAAAGATATTGGCCTATGATTTTCTTTTTCAAGAGTATCTTTATTAGGTTTTGGGATTAGTGTTATTGCAGCTTTACAGAAAGAATTCAGCAGTGTTCCTTCCGTCACAATTTGATGGAACAGTTTAAGAAGTATTGGTGTTATTTGTTCCTTAACTGTCTGGTAGAATTCTGTGCTGAATCCGTCTGGCCCAGGACATTTTTTGGTGAGAAGATTTGAGATTACTTCATCGATTTCCTCATGTGTTATAGGACTATTTACATAATTCCAAACTTCCTGATTCAAGTTAGGTAAGATGTGTTTACTCAGGAATTCATCCATTTCTTTTGTGTTATCAAATTTCATAGAGTATAAGTTTTTGGAATATGACCTTATAATTCTTTAAATTTCTTGGGTATCAGTTCTGATAACTTCATTTTTATTTCTAATTTTGTTAATTGTGGTTTTCTCTCTCTTGATTGCAGTTAATTTAGCTACAGGTATATCAATCTTATTTATTTTTTCAGTGAACCAGCTTTCATACTGGTTGATTCTTTGCATTGTTTCTTTTATCTCAATTTCAGATATTTCTCCCCTGATTTTACTAATCTCCTCTCCTCTACTGCTTTTGGGATTGGATTGCTCTTGTGTCTCTATAGCGTTAAGCTGCATTGTTAAGTTATTTATTTGTGATGTGTCCATTTTTTGATATAGGCATTAAGAGCTATAAACTTACTTCTTAGGACAGCATTCATTGTGTCCCAGAGATTTTAATATGTTGCATTTTCATTATCATTCACTTCTAGGAAGTCTTAAATTTCTTTTTGAATATCTTCCTGAACCCAATTCTCATTCAGCATCGTAGTGTTTAGTTTCCAAGAGTTAGTGTATTTTCTGTAATTTGTTGTGTTGTGGATGTCAAGCTTTAGACCATCGTGATCTGATAGGGCACAGGCTAGAATTTTAATTGTCCTGTATATGTGGCGATTCATTTTGTCATCCAATATGTGCTCTTATGGAGATTTGTAAGTCCATTTCAGTAAAGGTTTGATTTAATCCCAATGTGTCTCTGTCAAGTTTTTGACCTGTTGATCTATCCCATATTGGGAGTGAAATACTGAAATCCCTGAGTATTATGAATTTGGGATTGATTTCTTCTTTTAGACATTGTAGTGTTTGCTTGATGAATGTGGAGAAGCCCATATTAGGTGTTTATATGTTCCGTACTGTGAAGTCTTCCTGGTGAATTGTACCTGTGACTAAAATGTAGTATCCTTCTTTATCTCTTATGATTTTTTTTTGGTTTGAAGTCCAGCTTGTCAGGTAGCATAATTGCTACCCCTGCTTGTTTCATGGTTCCATTAGCTTAAAGAATTTTTGACCAGCCTTTTACTTTTATAATGAATATCTTTTGTGGTAAGATGTGTTTCTTGAAGGCAAGAGATGGGTGGGTTGTGATTTCTAATCCACATTTGTAATCTGTGTCTTTTGATTGGTGAGTTAATTCCATTAACTTTTAGTGTTATAATGGAGAAATTAGTTTTCATTCCTGACATTTTTTGTGTTCAATGGCTTTCATAAGTGTATTATTTTAGCTTGTAAGTGGTGGTATTATACTTTTCTTCTGTCTTTCTGGATATGCTTGTTCTTTCCTTTAAACTTGGGTTCTTTTCTAGCATTTTTTGAAGGCTTGTTTTTTTGGTCATGCAAGCCTTTAAGATGTCTTTGTGCTGGAAACTTTTCCTTCACCCTTGATCATGACTGATAGTTTTGCTGGGTATGTCAGCCTGGGTTAACATTTGTGTTCACTCAATATGTGAAATATGTCTCTCCAAGATCTTCTGGCTTTTACTGTTTCCATTGAAAAGTCATTTGTTATTTTAATAGATTTACCTTTAAAAGTGACTTGTTTAGGCAGAAGAAAAAAAATCAACAAACCATAATCCAGAACATCAGAGACTCTATATCAACCACTTGGAACTAGCCCAGCCTAATCTCTCCCCATCCTGAAGCTCAGGGAAATTTGCAGAAGAGGGGGTGGTAAGATTGTAAGAGCACAAAGATGGGAGGAGTAGTGATATGCAAGATACTCCATATAAGTTAGGGCCAAAGCAATCATATTTGGACTTTGCATGCCCTGCACAATGTCCAACACACTATTGACCCCACAAAGTCTAGCATTTGCTAAAGGCACTAGGATCCTTGGCTGCAAGGTATTGACAGCCACAGTAGTGTTCCTATGTTTAAAGGGAACACAGGAAAGCGTTCTGGGAAATGCCACTGAGTCCTTGCACCTCATCGGAGAGGAGGACCCAGAGGAGAGTCTGGCATGCACATTAAAGGATGCTCCGGGGATGGGCAGGGGAGGCACTGGGGTATGGGGAGGGAGAGGGGTGGGGAGGGGGACACAGGGGGGTGGGTGGGTGGAGGGAGGAAAGAAAAAAAGTGACTTTTTTTTTCTCTTGAAGCTCTCAGCACATTCTCTTTCTCTTATATGTGTAGTGTTTTGACTATTATTTTCCATGGCGAGTTTCTATTTTGGTCATACCTGTTTTGAGTGCAGAATGCCTCCTGCATTTGAATAAGCCTCTCTTTCTTTAGATGTGGAAAGTTTTCATTTATGTTAATTTGAAAATTTTCCTCAGGTGTGGTATTTTGGGATTCTTTTCCTGGTATTCCATGAATGCGCATGTTAAGTTTCTTCAAGTTGTCCCATAACTCTTGAATATTCCTCTCAAGTATCTTTTTGGCTTTAACCACCTCTTCGGTTGAATTGGTTAGTTTGAGTTTGTCTTCAGGATCTGATATTCTGTTTTATGCTTCCATAGTTCTGTTAATAAGATCTCTAGTGAGTTCTGGGTTAAAGATACCATGTTTTTTAATTCAAGTTTAAACTCTGCTTGGGATTGTTTTAACTGATGTATGCCTATTTTTGTCTCTTCAACTACTTTTCTCATCTCCTCCAAGTGTCTGTTGTTATCCTGTTCAAAGTGGTTGATGCAGTTATTTAACTCCTCCTGGATTTCCTCTTTCATAGTAGTGATCATAGTAAAGATCAGCCATTGAAAATCATTATCTTGAGTATGGCTTTTTTGGCTATTTTCTGCGAGTTTCTTCTGGTTGGATTCTATCATTATGGGTTTTATTTTTTTCGTAGCATATTTGTTGTCTTGGTTTTTGTTTCTCATGGATTTGCACTGTGACCTGGGCATTTTTCTTTTATCTCTTATGACCTTCTTTTTGTTTCTGTGTGTTTTTGACTGAACTGGACAGTTTTAATACACTTCAGCAGTTATTGCTAGTGTTTGCCTTGGGGTTGGATACACTTGTCTGGTGTTGTTATTTCCTAAAGGAGGCTATTGAACTGTTAGTACATCAATTAATTCAGGTTTATTAGACAGGGAATGTAGATTAGTATCGTAATTTACTTTTGGATTTACTTCCTTGGTGATATGTGAAGGTGAGTGGTATATACCTTAAAGTTATATGGGTTTTGGGGTGGCTATATGGAAATGTTAAATTAAAATAACTAATTCTCCCGTGTGATGGGATGATTTTAGGGGACATCAGATGAATGGTGTTTGTCCCCTAGAGCTTTGTTTGGATTTTCTCTGGACACTGTTGAATTCTGAGTAGCAGAGTGTGCTCCCTGGTACGGTTCCAGGGTAGAAAGGCAGAGTGGGTAGCAGAGCGTGCAGATGACCTGGAGCCTGGGGTGTAGTCTAGGGCCCTTACCTGAGGAGTAGGGTGTACACCTGGGTCAGGATCTGGGGCAGACATGCAGAGGGGCTAATGGGGTGTGCAGATCACTTGGGACCTGGGACATGGCCTAGGGGCCTTCCCCAGTGCCAGGAAGGCAGTCTGCCTACTAATGAGCTGTGAAGATTACCTAGGGCCTGGGGTGTGGTCTAGGGGCCTTGCCTGAGGAGCAGGGAGTCTGCCTGCATCAGCATCTGGGGCAGAAAGTAGACAATTCTTAGTGTTTATTCTTTCTGTAATTTCTGCTTCTTATTTGGTTTTTGCAAATGAAAATATAAGTTGTGTTATTTGTCTTTTTGTGTCTGGAATACATTGCATATAATCACATCAAAGATTAATTGCATTTTCTATTTATTTACAAAAGGACATCATCAGGTTTTCAATATTCTATGTCATTATTTATAGTATACAATGAACTGTATACTATAAATTGAATACATAATTGATGAAATAATGATGCAAAAATGTCTTTGCTATATCAATGCAGATGCAGTTTCTTTCTCTTCTCTTACCTCCCATGTCTCCAATTCCCTAATGTATCTTTTAACTATAGGAAATACTCTTTTTTTTTTTATTCAATTTTGTGTGTGTATGTATGTATGTGTGCGCTTGTGTCTCTGTGTGTGTGTAGAACCACGGACAAATTCGGGAACCACCATGGACGCCTCCACTTCCTCCACCTCGGGATTCACAGGCTCCACCCTACCAGGACCAGAAACGCAGGCCGCCCCCGCTTCTGCCCGGCATCTATATGTGGGATCTGGGATCCGAACTCAGGACCTTCCACCTGCAAGGCAGAGGCTTAACCCCTGAGCCACCTCTCCAGCCTGGAAATACTCTTTAATTTATAACCTATTTATGACAATCCCTTCCACACATGACTCTCTAGTCATTTTTTTCTATTTCATGTTCCTTGTCTTTTTTCTAGACTCATAATCACACTCACTGTCTTCTTACATGCTCGTATTAACATTAAAAGGTAGGATCCACATGCGGAGAGAACATGTGGGATTATCCTTCTGAAACTGCTTTATTTCACTTCATATAATATTTTCAATACTTTCTTTTCCAAAAATTCTATGCTTTTAATTTTCATAGCTAAATTAAATTCTGTCATGTCTATCAACTTTTCTTTGTCAATTGATTAGTTAATCATCACCTGAGCTCATTGCCTTGCTGCCCAGAGAGTGCAAAAAATATGAATGTTAAAGCATCTATACAGTAAAGTGGAAATGGTTTTGAGAGCTCATTATTTTCCTTGGCAATATGATATGTGTTCATAATTATTGTAAATATTCCCCAAGATCTCTTCATAAATCCATATATATAAATTCTGTTTTCTTATCCAGAATCAGGATTTGCAGGTTTTGTTCATAATAGGTATCTTTTAACATGAAACATTTGGAAAAATATTGCACCATTATTTCATTTTTATGAATAGAAAATTTCAGCAGATTAATTACGGAGATTCAATCCTTCCTGAAAAATTTATGATAAGCAGCAGGTCTTTGGATTTTTTAAAAACATTCAAGGATTTTAAAATTATCTTCATTTATTAAAATTCCCTTAGTTGAAACAGATATGTGACAATGTAAATGAATAGAAGACAGAAAAGGAAAACAAGGATAATGTCATAAGAAAAATTTCTTCTAGTCCATTCTACAACCTGAATTAATTTGACCTATACAATATAAAGCAAGATATATTTCATAAAGGTACTTGAACTATCACAACTACATTAGGTTGCCAAATAAAATTGGGTCACATATTCTGCTAAAGACATGAAATAGTGTTATACTGTTGGAAACGTGTGTAATCCTGTGTAAAGATAAAAGAGTTTCTCAGGTGCCATCAAACATACGATGACATTTATGAATTCCTGTTATCCTATACACAAAAATTTTAGTCTCCTGAGGAATAAAACACCAAATCAGGACAATTCAGGCAAGTTAGTATTTCAATCCATTCAACAAATAGATGTTATGGATAAAAGGATTACTAAATTAGAACTAATCCTGATTTTTGTTATAAAACAGATATGGATCAGTTTTTTGATTATGGAGATAATCTATATGCCAATTAAGAGAATGACAAATGCATCCATGTAGTTGTGACATTTATAGTCTATGATGATTCCTTGGGGATAACTCTGGCCTACATGGCCCCGTGGTTCTCTTCACTCACAGCTGTAATTCTTGGAGTATTTGTGAAGTTCTGAGATACTTCCATTGTGAAGGCCAATAACAGGAACCTTAGCTACATTCTGCTTATCTCCCTCATCTTTTGTTTCCTCTGCTCCTTGCTCTTCATTGGCCATCCTAACACATGCACCTGTATTTGACAGCAGACTACATTTGAAGTCATGTTCACTGTTGCTCTTTCCCCTTTCTTGGCCAAAACAATTATTGTGCTTCTGGCCTTTAAGATCATTATTCCAGGAAAAAGGATGGAGATTATGGAGATATGGTTGTTGCAATCAAAAGCCCTTGATTTCATCATCCCCTTCTCCACCCTGATCCAACTTATTCTATGTGGAATCTGGCTAGGAACATCTCCTCCATTTATTGGTGTAGATGCCCATTCTGAATATGGCCATATTCTTATCATATGCAACAAGGGCTCATTCAATGCATTTTACTGTGTCCTAGGATACCTGGGCTTCTTGCTCTACTGAACTTCACTGTAGCTTTTCTAGTCAAGAATCTACATGACACCTTCAATGAAGCCAAGTTCCTGACCTTTAGCATGCTGGTGTTCTTCATTTTTCTCTGTCTACCAGAGCACCAAGGGGAAGGCCATGGTAGCCACTGAAATATTTTCCATCTTAGCTTCCAGTGCAGGACTCCGTATCTGCATTTTTCTCTCAAAGTGTTACATTATTTTGCTAAGGCCAGAAAAAAATTATTTTCATGATCATAGGAATAAAAAGTTACCTAATGGAAAAAACCTCCATAAATATAAATTATTCCTGTCTTGTTTCTAAGAATATTGTATTAATGCAATGTGTAATAATCAATATTTAAGATTTTCATCACGTTTCATTTTTCATGTTGGCTCTCCAACTACTACTCTGTTCTTTCTAGTTGTGTTTTTGTATCCATGTTTATATTATAGTCAATTGATTATGATTAATTTTGTAGTTTGACTTATTTATATACACCACAGAATTCCCTTCATATTCTCATCTTTATGCATTAAATAAACAAATGCTCTTTTTTCAAGAAATTTGTAATTTTCCTTTGTTATTATCTAGTAAAAGTAACTATATTAATACATTGATTGCTTTGGAGTGTATTTTTAGCATAACTTTTCTAAAAAACTCACCATAGTCAATTTTTCATTAATTAGAGTGATTCAACTACATTATTAAAATATAGACTAGATTTTGCTTTTATTAGGCTAAACACCTATATTCTTTGTTCTCTTCTCCACAGTGACTCACCAACTGTTGCAATGACATCTGTTTCTCTTCACCATCTATTTCAATGAGGAAGAATATTTCAAAAAAATTTTAAAAAGGGTCTTAGTTCCACACATGCATATTTCTTACATTTATCTATATTGATGTATGTGTCTGCATACATATGTGTACAAGTATATGCCATGGCATATATGTGAATACCAGACATCTTTTTTTTTCCATCTGAATAGTCAGGAAACTTTCACCTATTTTATTTAGATTTTCATCTTTCCAAATTCCAACCAGAAGCTAAATACAGATGGAAACTGGTCAAGGCTGGCTTTACTCCAGGAGTAGGATCCCCAAAACTCCAACCCTTCTGCAAAGCTTTTCTCATTTAAAAGAAAAAAAAACCAAAGTAACTATACAGTAATTTTTCCTGTGTTCATTGTACAATGAGAGTTTTGCTTTTAGAACTTTGACACTCACTCTGGTTATTTTTACAATTAAAGATCCCACCTTTTATACCTTTTTTCTATTCCAAACACTCATTAATTTTTTTCTTTAGGATAGTGTAGAAACCAGTATTTTTGCACAATTCACTGGAATTTTTTCTTTGTAACTAAAACCCCAAAGCCCTCCCTCCGCTGGTTTCTGCAGCTGCACCAGCCACTTCAGACGCCAGAGCTGCACTACATGTGAACACACCACACTTGCACTGGATGCTTTCCAGCAGCATCTCGGGAAGGAGATCTAGGAAAATACATGCACTTGTGAGTACCAAGGAAACACACATGGCCCAGTGGAACATGAGGCAGAATGCCTTCCATGAGATGCTTTCTCCATTTAGCCATTTTCCCATGGCATATTGTTTTAAACAGCCACTTCTGTCTGATCATTAGAATGAATTTGACAGTGCTTTGGAACGATGATTATAGCAAAGCTATTACATTTTTAAATGTTATTTGTACCTGTTACATTCACTTCTCACCCTCTCAATACTGATGACTGATATCAGAGGCAAACCCACACAAACGTGAAGACCACCAAAATGAGTGCAGCCTGGTGCTTTCAGACACGTCTAAGCATTTCAGTGTACACTAGTCCTTCATTTCACACTTTAGTAAGATGCTGACACAGTGCAGCAAATATGCAAAGCATCTTCTTTCACAGTCTGTGCAGAAGACATCTAATTTTTTAAAGTTCTGAGATACAAATGATTAAAATAAATCCAGGATGAACAAGTTTCAAAATGCATAGTGTTCTGTGCATGAGTCCATTTCTTTAAACTGTGAAAGAAAAGTGGTAAGAAAACAAGAAAAGAAAACTGGTGCTGTACTCGCTCTTCCCTCTGCTGGCCAGAGCTCTCCTCTCCATCACGCTGGCACGTAAGGACCGAGGTGGTCCTCTATGGTGCCAACTGCCCAGTGGGTGAGCTGCTCCTGTGGCAGGTAGAGGCAGATGCTGCATAACTTGAAGATGGTAGTTTTGTTTTTTGGAGTCTGCAGGTGCTGTCTGTCAATGAAAAGAAACACTGACTGGTTAGGACTGTTGACAACAATTCCAGTCTTGTCCTTGCGGCTCAGTACATGCAGAAATTGTTTTTCATAGTCACTGTGATGAAACTCAAATTTGGCCTGAACAGGCCTAAAAGGCTTATCAGGTTCCTTCCACCTGGAAAACAGGAGACAGACAATTTTCTCGATATCATTCAGAGGCCAAAGAATGAAATCCATCTCCTCAGTACAGCCAATTACATCCCTTCTCATAGACTGGTATTGAGGAGCAAGGAGCTGTACCATGTCCTTCTGCAGAAATTCTATGGAACTTTTCAAGGAGTAGCTGGAATCTCGCACACCTTTCAGAATATTTTCTACATAATTATTTGTCATGACTGGTATAACCTCAGACACTTCAAAAAGTGCTGACTTTTTCTTCTTCTCCTTGAACACAAAGATAGCATACATCTTGATGTCAAACTGGTCAGCTAGAGATTCTTTTTTCTTTCTAAGCTGAGCAGGTAGTCTGTTCAGAGCTTGTTTCTTCCGGGAATTTGGGTCCCCCATTTTGAAATACAGGTGGTACTAAAGCCTTTGTAAATTGTCACTAAACTACAGGCACTTTTTCTTAAGACTCAAGTACAACAGAAACAAGTCATTTTTTTCCCTAATATGATTGGATGGCTAAAATCACAACTGTAAGCCCCAAACTGCACCTTCTCACAATATCAGCGGACTGTCATATTTCAGGGTCAAGAAACAAAAGCTGCCATCCAGTCATTTTTGGACCATAAGTTTGGGGGAGAGGGGAAAAGGAAGGGAGGTAGGAAAGAAAGAAAAATATTTGAACTAACTTTCCGGAAAACACATTTGACTCAACTGCCAAAATAGAGGTTTATCAGGATTTAGGTGTGCAGTAAAACACTGTGATGCCAGTCCAATCCTTGAAATCCATCCGGATTCCCCCCTCCCCTTTTCAGAAAAGGGATTAAGAAAAGGAAAAAGGAGGGGGGGATGAGATGTTGCGTCCTAAAACAAAACAAACAAAAAAACCCACCAAAACAGTGCAGGTGAATGAAACTGAAATCCCCAGTTGGATTTTCACCCAGCCAGACACATGGCCCCGTAGCTGGTTAACTCTGGTACCTCAAGCTTCACTACTGCTAAGTAGGCTCGGTTTGTTATTGACTATGCTTGGTGGTGAGCAGAGAGAAAAGTGCAAATCCCATAGAGAAAGAAGGGGAGAGGCCCGGGGTTTCCCTGCAGTCAACTACAGTGTATACCGGGGGTGGACAGCTGTTGCCCAAAGGAACCATGAGAAGAAACAGCAGAGTCAGGACCGGCTGCTGCCGCTTGGCCCCCACCTGGGCCCCACGGTCTGGGAGGACGCGGAGGAAGAGGCACGCGGGGCGGGAGGACGGAGAGGACCGGAAGCCCTGCGCTAGTGCAGTGGCCGCAGGGCCGGCACAGGTCGCTCTGCGCCCCGCAACCGATCAGACAACAATTTTTTTTAATAATACATTTTTATTATTATTTCAGCTCATACAAACTTAATAGGTACACCAGTTCCCTCCCTCCCTCCTCCTCCCCCCCGAACCCCCTGCTCCCCCTCCCCTCACCCCTCCCGCCCCATCCTCGCGTGCCTCCCGCCCCAATTCCCAGAGTCCTTTCTTGTGCATGCCTGACTCTCCTCTGGGCCCTCCTCTCCGATGACGTACAAGGACCCAGTGGCATTTCCCTGAACCCTTTCCTGTGTTCCCCTTAAGCATAGGAACACTACTGTGGCTGTCAATCCCTTGCCTCCAAGGATCTTGGTGCCTTTAGCAGATGCTAGACTTTGTGAGGTCAATAGTGTGTTGGACATTGCGCCGGGCATGCAATGTCCAATTATGATTGCTTCGGCCCTAACTTGTGTGGAGTATCTTGCAAATCATTGCTCCTCCCATCCTTTTGCTCTTACACTCTTACCACCCCCTCTTCCGCAAATGTCCCTGAGCTTCAGGATGGGGAGAGATTAGTCTGGACTAGTTCTAGCTGGTTGATATAGAGTCTGTGAAGTTCTGGATAGTGGTTTGTTGATTTTCTTTTGCGGTTTTGTTGCTCCTGCAATGCCCTTCACTCCATCGTGATGGGCACTGTATGTCACACCCTGACCAGAGACAGAAAGCTGTTAAACTGAAGTCTTATTATAAGAGCACATTCAAGGGTAGATCTAATACTTATACCCAAAATCGCAGGGTCATATGGCATTTGGCAATGGGAGGGGTCAATCACTCATTTGCAAAATGGCTACTTTTTAATCTGCCGGACTGCATGGCCTCCCCTTCTGGTGAGTTCATACCCCCTTAGTTGTAAATGATCAGGAACAAATGTCTGTGAACTTAACTAGGTGTCACATTACTTTCTTGCAGTCCTTGATGGAGGCCTATTTTCTCTACTGTAACCTGGTCACTTCTCTCCTTGTTTCTGGTGTGGCCCTCCAACCCCATCCCTCCTGTTCATAATCCTTGCAATTACTGTAGGTAATACATAGATTTACCTATGAGTGTCTCAAGATGGGCTGGGTGGGTTTGGTATTAGGAGCCACCTATTAGGTAGTACATACGGCACTTAATTTTCTGGGTCTGGGATACTTCACTTAAAATAATTGTATCTAATGACATCCGTTTCCCGGCAAATTCCAATAATTCATCATTTTTGATGGCTGAGTAGTACTCCATTGTAAAGATGTACCACATTTTCCTTATCCACTCGTCAACTGTTGGACATTTGAGTTGATTCCATGTCTTTGCTATTGTAAACAGTGCTGCTATGAACATGGTCGTGCTTGTGCTATCGAGATGAACCTCTGCTGTATGGGGGGTTATACCCAAAAGTGGAATCGCAGGGTCATATGGCATTTCAATCTTTAATTTCTTTAAGAATCGCCAGACAGCTCGCCAGAGTGGCTGTATGAGCCTGCACTCCCACCAGCAATGTAGGAGAGTTCCCCTCTCTCCACATCGTCTCCAGCATTTGTTTTTGTTTGTATTGTGGATTTTTGCCATCCTGACCGGGGTGAGATGATATCTCAGGGAAGTTTTGATTTGCATTTCCCTGATGGCTAAAGAACTGGAGAATTTTTTTTTATTAAAAATTTAATTATACATTTTAAAATTTTTTTACCAGTTCCCTCCCTCTCCCCTCCTCCCCCCGAAACCCCTCTTCCCCCTCCCCATCTCCCAGTGCCTCCCCCCAATTCCCAGAGAGTCCTTTATTGTGTACGCCTAACTCTCCACTGGGTCCTCCTCTCCGATGACATATAAGGACCCAGTGGCATTTCCATAAGCCCTTTCTCTTGTTCCCCTTAAGCATAAGATCACTACTATGGCTGTCAATCCCTTGCCTCCAGGGGTCTCGGTGCCCTTAACAGATGCTAGACTTTATGAGGGCAACAGTGCGCTGGACATTGCGCAGGGCATGCAAAGTCCCATTATGATTGCTTTGGCCCCAACTATTGTTGAGAATCTTGCAAATCGTTGCTCCTCCCATCCTTTTGCTCTTACAATCTTACCGCCCCCTCTTCCGCAAATGTCCCTGAGCTCCAGGATGGGGAGAGATTAGGCTGGCCTAGTTCTATGTGATTGGTAGAGTCTGTGAAGTTCTGGATTGTGGTTTGTTGATTTTCTTTTGCAGTTTTGCTGCTCCTGCAATGCCCTTCACTCCATTCTGCTGGGCACTGTATGTCACCCCCTGGCCAGAGACAAAAAGCTGTTAAACTGGAGTCTTGTTATAATAGCACATTCAAGGGTAGATGTAATAAGAGTAGGATGTAATAAGAGTAGGAAACCTCAGTGAGGGAGGGGTCCATCACCCATTTGCAAAATGATTACTTTTTATCTGCTAGACTATATGCCCTCCCCTTCTGGTGAGATCAGGAAAGAACGTCTGTGAACTTAACCAGGTTTCTCATTACTTACTTGCAGACCTTGATGGAGGCCTATTTTCTCTGCTGTAACATGGTCCCCTCTCTCCTTGTTTCTGGTGTGGCCCTCCTACCCCATATCTCTTGTTCATAATTCTTGCAATTACTGTGTTACATAGGTTTACTTTTGAGTGTCTCAACGTGGGCTGGGTGAGTTTGGTACTAGGACCCACCTATTAGGGAGTACATACGGCGCTTAATTTTCTGGGTTTGGGATACTTCACTTAATATAATTCTTTCTAATGACATCCATTTCCCAGCAAATAACAGTAATTCATCATTTTTGATGGCTGAGTAGTACTCCATTGTATAGATGTACCACAGTTTCCTTTTCCACTCGTCAACTGTTGGACATTTAGGTTGATTCCATGACTTTGCTATTGTAAACAGTGCTGCTATGAACATGGTCGTGCTTGTGCTATCGAGGCGAACCTCTGCTGCATGGGGGGTTATTCCCAAAAGTGGGATAGCAGGGTCATATGGCATTTCAATCTTTAATTTCTTTAAGAATCTCCAGACAGCTCGCCAGAGTGGCTGTATGAGCCTGCATTCCCACCAGCAATGTAGGAGAGTTCCCCTCTCTCCACTTCCTCTCCAGCATTTGTTGTTGTTTGTATTGTGGATTTTTGCCATCCTGACCGGGGTGAGATGATATCTCAGGGAAGTTTTGATTTGCATTTCCCTGATGGCGAAGGAAGTGGAGCATTTTTTAAGATATTTGTTAGACATTTTAATTTCATCCCTGGTAAAGTTTCTTTGAAGATCCAGGGCCCATTTTTTAATTGGGCCAGTGTTTTCTTGGAGTTTAGTTTTCTAAGTTCTTTGTGTACTCTGGACAGTAGAGATCTATCAGATTTATGGTTAGTGAAGATTTTCTCCCATTCTGTGGGTTGCCTTTGAGCTCGTGTTACAATCTCTTTATCTGAACAGAAGCTCTTTAATTTCACAAGATCCCATCTGTTAAGAGTTGGTAGCAGTGACTGTGCCATTGGATGTCTGTTTAGGAAATGTTGGCCTAGCCCAATCAGCTCGAGGGAGTTCCCTATCCTTTCAACTATGGTTTTTAAAGTCTCTGGCCTGATATCAAGGTCCTTGATCCATCTGGAATTAAGTCTTGTACATGGTGACAAGTACGGGTCCAGCTTTAATCTTCTACATGTGGAGATCCACTTTTGCCAGCACCATTTGTTGAAGAGGCTGTTCTTTTTCCATTGGATTCTTTGAGCCCCTTTGTCAAAGACCAAATGACTGTAATTTTGTGGGCTTATATCTGGGTCTTCAACCCTTATCCATTGATCTGTGTGTCTATTTTGAAGCCAATACCAGGCTGTTTTTACAACTATGGATTTGTAATATAGACTAAGGTTCGGTATGGTGATACCCCCAGCAGTGTTTTTGTTACTCAGGATTGTCTTTGCTGTCCTGGGTCTTTTGTGCCTCCATATGAATTTTGAGATTGTTTGGTCAACTTCTTTAAAGAATTGCTTTGGGATTTTAATTGGTATAGCACTGAATTTGTATATTGCCTTTGGTAGGATGGTCATTTTTACGATGTTGATCCTGCCAATCCAGGAACATGGGAGGTCTTTCCACTTTCTGGTGTCTTCTGCAATTTCTTTCTTGAGGGTTTTAAAGTTTTCATTGTAAAGGTCTTTTACCTCCTTGGTTAGGTTTATACCAACGTATTTCATTTTTTTAGGGGCTATAGTAAATGGGATTTTTCCCTCAAGGCTTTTTCACTTCTTTCATTCTGGGTATATAGGAAGGCCTCTGATTTTTGCACATTTATTTTGTATCCTGCCACCCTGCTGAACTTCTCAATTATTTCCAGAAGCTTCCTGGTGGAGTTTTTGGGATCCCTCAGTTATAAGATCATGTCATCTGCAAATAGGGATAGCTTGACTTCTTCCTTGCCGATTGGAATCCCTCTTATGTCCCTTTCTTGTCTTATGGCTTCAGCTAAGACTTCAAGTACAATATTGAATAGAAGTGGTGAGAGTGGACAGCCTTGTCTTGTTCCTGATCAAAGTGGGAATGCTTCCAATTGTTCCCCATTGAGCATAATCCTTGCTGTGGGCTTGTTGTATACAGCTTTTATTATATTGATAAAGGTTCCTTCTATTCCTACTGTCTCTAGCGTTTTGATCATAAAAGGTTGTTGGATCTTGTCAAAAGCTTTTTCTGCATCTATCGAGAGTGTCATGTGGTCTTGGACTTTGGACTGGTTTACATGATGAATTACATTTTTTGATTTGCGTATGTTGAACCAAACTTGTGTGCCGGGGATGAAGCCTACTTGGTCCCCGTGAATAATCTTTTTATTATGTTTTTGAATCCGATTTGCTAAGACTTTGTTGCGAATCTTTGCGTCTGTGTTCATCAGAGAGATCGGCCTATAGTTTTCTTTTTTAAGTGAGTCTTTATTACCTTTAGGGATTAAAACGATATTAGCTTCATAGAAGGAATTTGGTAGTGTTCCTTCCATTGTTATTTGATGGAACAGTTTAAGGAGTATTGGTATTATTAACTCCTTAAATGTCTGGTAGAACTCTGTGCTGAGTTCTGGTCCAGGACATTTTTTTGGTGGGAGGATTCAAGATTACTTCCTCAATTTCCTTATATGTTATATGACTATTTAAATAATTCACAACTTCCTGATTCAATTTAGGTAAGTTGTGTTTACTTAGAAATTCATCCATCTCTTTTGTGTTGTCAAACTTCACAGAGTATAAGTTTTTGAAGTATGATGTTATAATTCTCTGGATTTCTTGGGTATCAGTCGTGATAACTCCATGTTCATTTCTAATTTTGTTAATTTGGGTTTTCTCTCTCCTGCTTTTGGTTAATTTAGCTAGGCGTGTATCAATCTTATTGATTGTTTCAAAGAACCAGCTTTTTGACTGGTTGATTTTTTCTATCATTTTCTTAATCTCGATTTCAGATATTTCTCCCCTTATTTTGCTAATCTCTTCTCTTCTACTGCTTTTGGGATCAGATTGCTCTAGTTTCTCTAAAGCTTTAAGCTGCATTGTTAAGTTGTTTATTTTTGATGTTTCCATTTTTTTGATGTAGGCATTAAGAGCTATGAACTTACCTCTTAGCACAGCTTTCATTGTGTCCCAGAGATTTTGGTAAGTTGTATTTTCTTTATCATTCACTTTCAGGAAATCTTGAATGTCCTTTTTAATTTCTTCCTGATTCCAGTTCTCATTCAGCATCATATTGTTAAGTTTCCAGGAGTTAGTGTATTTTCTCTTGTTTGATGTGCTGTGGATGTCCAGCTTTAGGCCGTGGTGGTCTGATTGGGCACAGGTTAGAATTTCAACTTTTTTGTATATGTGTAGATTCGTTTTGTGGCCCAATATATGATCTATTTTGGAAAAAGTTCCATGTGCTGCTGAGAAAAATGTGTATTCTTTTGTGCATGGGTGAAAGTTCGATAGAGATCTGTAAGGTCCATTTCTTTAAGGGTTTGATTAAGTTCCAAAGTGTCTCTGTTAAACTTTTGACCTGTTGATCTATCCCACGTTGAGAGGGCAGTGTTGAAGTCCCCCAAGAATTATCGTTTGGGGGTTGATTTCTTGCTTTAGACGCTGTAGGGTTTTCTTAATGAATGTGGAGGGGCTCGTATTGGGTGCATATATGTTCAGTATTGTGAAGTCTTCCTGGTGAATTGTACCTGTGACTAAAATGTAGTATCCATCCGTGTCTCTTATAATTTTGTTTGGTTTGAAGTCCACTTTGTCTGATACCATAATGGCTACCCCTGCCTGTTTTCTGCTTCCATTTGCTTGTAGAATTGTTGACCAGCCTTTTATTTTTATGGTGTGCCTATCTTTTGTGGTGAGATGGGTTTCCTGCAGGCAGCAGATTGATGGATTGTGATTTTTAATCCAAGTTTGTAATCTGTGTCTCTTGATCGGTGAATTAATTCCATTAACATTAGTGTTATAATGGAGAAACTATTTTTAATTCCAGACATTTATTATGTTTAGTAGTTTTTATAAGTATATTGCTTCGCTTTTAATGGTGATATACTTGCCTTCTGCTTTCCTGGATATGCCTGTTTTTTTCTTCACTCTTGAGTATCATTTCTAGCATTTTTTGAAGGCCTGGTTTGGTGGACATGTATCCCTTCAAGTTGTCTTTGTGTTGGAAGATTTTTCTTTGTCCCTCGATCATTACAGATAGTTTTGCAGGGTAAATCAACTTGGGATGACATTTTAGCTCATTCAATACTTGAAGTATGTCTCTCCAAGCTCTTCTTGCTTTTACTGTTTCGACTGAGAAGTCATTTGTTATTTTAATAGGTTTACCTTTAAAAGTGACTTGTTTTTTCTCCCTTGAAGCTCTCAGCACCAATTCTTTATCTTGAATGTGGAGTGTTTTAACTATTATTTGCCATGGCGTGCTTCTGTTTTGGTCGTATCTGTTTGGGGTGCAGAATGCCTCTTGTATATGGATGGGCCTCTCTTTTTTTAGATGAGGAAAGTTTTCCTTGATGATCGTTTGAAAAATTTCCTCAGGGGTGGTATTTTGAGATTTTCGCTCTGGTATTGCATGAATACGCATGTTAGGCTTCTTGAGTGTGTCCCATACCTCTTGGATATTTCTCTCAAGTATCCTTTTGGCTTTAGCAAACTCTTCCATTGAGCTGGTTAGTACTCCCACTTTATCTTCTAGGTCTGAAATTCTGTTTTCTGCTTCGTTAGTTCTGTTGATAAGACTCTCTGTAGAGTTCTGGGTTGAAGATAACTTGTCTTGTTTCTCAGTTTTAAACTCTGCTTGAGTCTGTTTTAAGTGCTCTATGCCAGTTTTTGTTTCTTGCACTGTTTTTCTCAATTCCTCCAAGTGTCTGTTGTGTTCCTCTTCAAAGCGATTGATTCGATTATGTAATTCCTCCCGTATTTCCTCTTTCATAGTATTGAACATGGTAATGATCATATTTTGAAGGTCATTATCCTGGGTCAGGCTTTCTTGGCCATTTTCCGTGGGTTTGTTCTGGTTGGAGTCTAACATTATGGGATTAATTCCTAAGTCGCAGGATGAGGCCCGGCTGGACTGCCCGCGCGGGCCGGCCGGAGGAGCGGGGTGCGGAAGGGCCAGACAACGTCTTAATAGGGTTATTTATCTATTTCCACTATGTCGACTGCAGGGCTCAAACTCTCAATTCCTGTTCTTGGTCTTGACAAGAATTCTTAATGAAATATCTCACCTGATTGAATACTGAATGGTTATGACTATTTTAACTATTCTTTGTGTTCAAACTATTCTTTTGTGTTTCTAATCCATTTTTGTTTAACTGAGTTATGTACTAACATATGATTTAATCTATATGGTAACATATGTTAATACAAATACTTTTACTGTTCATTTTTCTTTTAAACTTGTTCAATTGTTCATACCACAGGTCCTTTGAATGGAACATTAGGAGTGTGTTTCATCTTTGTAAGAAACAAGTCACCATCAAAAAGCAGTCATTTATCTTTCACAGACAGTTGAGGTGGTGACTATTGGATGGCTCTGGGTACTAAAATAATTAGATATTTTTAGCAACTATGGAACTATGATATGGAAGGGAAAAGTGGTTGTGTTGGTAAAAAGAGGAGCACAACAGGAAGGGAAAAGTCCAAAAGCAAAGGCCCAGAGAATGTATATCCATGCAACAAATGAGTTGAGTAATAGAGACTTACTGGGACCTGCTAAGGAATAAATGGATATAAGAAGATAGAAATCTGACTCCCATTGTACAAGTTATTTAATGTTCCTCAATTATGTTCACAGAAAAGAAAATTATTGTGAAAATGAAAATGCATTTTGTGGTATGGATCTGTCATAATTTTAGTTACATTGCTTAGGGTTTCTTCTTTGAATCATAGGGCATAACAGTAATATGGTTCATTATAAAGATTTTCTTCCATTTAAAATTATGCTTCTCTTAAATTCATTTTGGGGCAGTAGAACAATTTTTCCTATTATATCTTTGAACAACCAGCATGAATAATATTGGACCTTCTTTCTTGGCCTTTAATTTTAAAGTATCAGTAATTCAGACTGACTGGAGAGTGGATTCTTAATGTCTTGCATATTACAATGTTTTTGATTCCTTCAGACATACTTGATGCCCCTCTGGAACCATGACTTCTAAGACAGCATCACATAATTTTATGATAATAATATGTGAAAGTTTTGTTAACAGTTAACTCTAAGCAACAATAGGTGGGATAATTCCCATTTTCACCCTTGATTCCTATTCCCATTGATACTGGCTTGTGGGGGGTAAAACCATGTATCAGATGCTGGGACACAGCATCTTAAGTTTTCTGTTACAAACAGTTACCACATAAGATTGCATCACTAATAGTCTTCTATTATTGTATAACATCACTTGCTTAATGACTACATGAGTAACTGAATTCCATGTGTGTAAGACCAATGTGGTACATATTTGGCTATGAATAAGCCTTTTAATAAAAAAAGAATAGTGTGATAATGTATATGGGAATCTGCAAGTCCATGGATGGTGTATTGTGCAATTTTATGTGTTAGAAAAGGAAATCCATACTCTTAATAACTGTGAATTACAATATGTGAATCACAAGAGAAGCTAACGAATGCCTTGAACTTGACACAATGAGAATGACAGCTCAGTTCAAGAATTAGTCCTCTATTTTGGTCTCAATGTTGGTTGCTGCTTCTGGCATTTAACAAAATGTGCTTTGATGAGGTGAAGTACATCCTCAGCCCATAATCACCTCCACTCTGCCACTATGAGAAATTTGTCTATTGTACCACAGATAAAAGAAAACATGACTGCTAAAAGAGCTATCATTCCATCTGTACTATTAATGGAGTGGCTCTCTCAAGTCATCTGTTGTTTGTGCACATTCACATGGAAATCAACTGTTTTTTATCCTTTCTTACTGAGCAACATGTTGCAGTTTCTTTATTTTATTTTATTTATTTATTTTTTCCCAATCACACAAGCTAGATAGGTATCCCAGTCCCATCCCTCCCTCCACACTTTCTCAGTCCTCCTTGCACTATCCCCCCTTTTCTCCTCCTTTTACCCTCTCCTTACCCTTCTCCCAGTGTCTCCCCCTTTCCCCCTCCCATTCCCTGGAGCATCTGTTTATGCCAACACCAAACCTCTCTCTGAGTCCTCCACCCTAGTGAGGGTTCAGGACACAGTGGCATTGCCCAGATCCCTTTCTTGGGCTCCACTTTAGTATGGGAACACTATTATGACTATTAATCCCTTGCCTGTAAGGATCCTAGTACCTGTGATCGATGCCAGACTTTGGGGGGTCATTGACATGTCAGTCATTGTGCAGGTCATGTGAAGTCCAATTATGACTACTGTGGCCCTAACTTGTGTGGAGTATCTTGCATATCATTTGTCCTTCCCATCTTTAGATTCTTAGAATCTTGCCATCCCTCTTCTGAAAGGATCCCTGAGCTTTAGGATGGGAGAGATTTGGCTGGTCTGGTTCTAGATGATTAATGTAGGGTCTTTGGTGTTCTGAATTATGGTTTGTTGTTGATTTCAGTTTTGCTTTACCTGCACCATCCTTGGCTCCACCCAGATTGGTATTGAAGGTCACCTCCTAACTGAAAATAAAAGGCTGTTTAAATGGAGATCTTAATATATGAGGAAACTCAAAGGTAGATAGAATAGGAGTGGGACACCACAGTGAGGAGATGTTAATGTCTCATTTGCAGGATGGTTATCATCAATCTGCCAGTCCCTATACCTCCCTGATTGGTGAGATCAAACCTCTTCTGTCGCAGGTGATAAGGAAGGGAAGTGAGAGTGAGCTTCACCAGATGTCTTGCTACTTACATGCAGTGTTTGATGGTGACCTATTTTTTTCTCGTGAAGTATGATTCCCCTCTCTCCTTTTTTCTTGGGGGGGGCTCCTTCCCCTTCCCTCCCGTTTTTATAATCTTGGCAATTAGAGTAGGTATTACAGAGATTTATCTTTGAATATGTCATCAAGTGTGTTTAGTCTATCATATTATTAAATATTGTGTGTCCTTTTATAAAATCATGTCTTTGCTGCACCCCTTCCCTGCTATAGAAAAATGAACAGCACAAGATTAGCTCCATGCTGTAGACACTAGAGAAGGATCTGCACTCCACATGCCATGCCAACATTAAATTTGACTTCCTCATCCCTAATTGGTGTTTGAGAAATTATTTCACAGTTACTCACAGTTATCCCTGGTCAGCATTCTCATTATCTACACCCTGTTGGTCAAAAGCTGCCACTTCAGGGATTTGCAGCCTGCTTGTGGCACATTGGGAGGCACCCCCTCCCTCACATACCTAATGTGATTTTTTGAGGTCCTTTTTCCAGCTGGCTCAGGAGGACTACAGAGTCTCAATCTGGAGTTCACCCACATCGTAAGAAAAAGAGACCAGGATTCTGGACAAGGTACGGATCCTGTTCGAGAAGCAGGATTGATCACCCTGCAGGAGGATTAAGCAGATATCTTGATGCATTCAGAAGGCAGCACTGGTCTCCTTCAGTTAGTAGGAACCTCAATGTTGTTCAGCAATGATTGGAAACTGTAAACTTTAATACATTAAAAGGTTCTGGTTTCTGGTCTCCCTCTGATTTTGAGGAAGAGGAAGCCTCAATGTGATTCTGAGGTAGTTTTGCTTATCTTCAAAGCGAGAAACATCTGGTGACTTAGCTTCTGCTGCTGTTTCACAGGCAACACTCAGGAATATCTAGGGAGGGAAATGAGAGCTACTTAAACTCTCTTTGAGTGTGTGTGTGAAAATGAAATGTGTGAAAATGAAATGCGTGTGTATGTGAAAATGAAAGATGAGACAGACATATGTCACTTATCTTTTGATTTTACGAGAGATTTTCCTTTTATAGTTTTGAAATCTTTTGGTACCATGTAGTCTATATGGACATTTAAAGTGGAGCTGAGTGTAATTTGCATCATGAGGTGGACACGATCTTATGCAGGTCTAGGGGTGGGTGTGTTATAGCTTGAATTTGGATTGTCTCCCAAGATTCATGTTTTTTGCATGTTTAGCTGTGGCTGTTTAGGAATGTCATAGCAACTTTAGAAGACTGGGCCTTGCTGGATCAAGGCACATCACATGGGACTGACCAGGATGTTCAGTAGTCTGCCCTACTTCTATGTTAGTAATCTGCTCATAGTGTTTGCTTCTTCATTTCTCTGCCTTCATAATAGCTGTGATCACATGAGTCACCTCCACCTTCTGCTAATACCAGGTCTTCTGCTATTGGATTCCAGTCTTAATGTACTACTTTCTCTCTGAAACCATAAGACACAAAACACTTCATTTGTTCTTTTATGCTCTATTTTGGTATTTTTCTCACAGAAGCAAGAAGAAAGTGTAACTACAAAACTCCCTTGATAATGAAATCTATGGAAACTTTAGCTATTAAAATCTACAAATTTGTAGAACAGAAGATGTAAATATGGATTAATTAAGCTTAATGTGCAGATTAACATTTAAAATATTATAAAACATTTAAAATGTTTGAAATCAATCAAGCAAATTTAGGTATCTATTAGAAATCAAGAAAATAATGAAATGAGCTGATAGATTACCAATATCATCACCATTGAGTTGAATGCTAGTGTATAATAAACTTGATATTTCAGATTTTGATATAACATGTAATCTCATGCAATTTGGTCTGCTGTACTTGGTTAATAAAAATTCCAATAGCTTATAAACATGTAGAAAAGCAAAAAAGTAAATGCAGAAGATGTTTTAAAATTATAAAAGTTAAGTCACTTCACACAGAGAACACAGCCGTAAAACTAGGTTCATTAAAAGCAATGAAATATAATTATACATTGTTAAATAGTGATTGTCCCAAATGATTTCAACTTTTAAAATAGGTGTACTTTGTTAAAAATGCCATATAATTTATACTTATCCAAAATTTAAGTCATTCTACTATGGAAAGAAAATTTTTTCAATACTTAACTACCTATCCAAATAAATATACAGTTCAGATAATAACATAAATTTAGCTAAATGATCCTCAATTTTTGGTCAATGGCATGGCTTAATATATAAATATGCTTGATAAAGAATATGAAGACCTGAGTATGATTCCAGACTTCTTTCGTGTAAGGAGAGAAATGAATTCTGCAATATATTCTCTAACTTTTTTTTTAAATTCTTCCACTCATACAAAGTTGGTACCCCATTCCCCTCTCTCCCTCCACCCCTCCCTAGATCACCTTGCTCCCTTACCCTTTTCCTCTTCCTTTCCCCCATCCCTCTCTTTCTCCCACTGCCCCCCCCCCCCCGTTCCTGGAGCATCCTTTAGTGTGCATGTCAAACTTCCCTCTGGGTCCTCCTCTCTGATGAGGTATAAGGACTCAGTAGCATTTTCTAGAGCTCTTTTTTATGTTCCCCTTTAGCAAAGGAACACTATTGTGGCTGTTAATTCCTTGCCTCTAAGGATCCTAGTGCCTTTGATCCATGCTAGACTTTGGGGAGTCAAAGATATGTTGGTCATTGCACAGGACATGCAAAGTCCTATTATGATTACTTCAGCCCTAACTTGTGTGGAGTATCTTGCATATCGTTGCTCCTCCCCATTTTTAGGGCCTTAAATCTTACCTCCCCTCTTCTGCAAATTTTCCTGAGCTTTTAGGATGAGGAGAGATTAGGCTGGCCCGGTTCCAGGTAGTTGATGTAGAGTCTCTGATGTTCTGAATTATGGTTTGTGATTTTTTGTTTCAGTTTTGCTGCTCTTGCACCACCCTTAGCTCCATCCTGATGGTTATTGGATGTCATCCCCTGACCAAAGATAAATAAATTAAAATAGGGTGTTATTATGAGTAGATTCAAAGGTAGATGGAATAAGAGTATCCTCTAACTTCTATGTACACACTATAGAACATGAACATATGTGCTTGCAGAAACACACACAAGAACACATATACAGAGATACACACAGCAATTTTTTAAATTATTATTATTATTTATTCAACTGTGCATATGCGTGTGTATGTGCGCGCGCATCTGTGTGTGTGTGTGTGTGTCTGTGTGTCTGTGTATGTGTAGAACCACAGACGAATTCACGAACCACCATGGACGCCTCCTCCTCCTTCTCCCCCGGGATTCACAGGCTCCGCCCTACCAGGACCGGAAACGCAGGCCGCCCCCGCTTCCGCCTGGCGTCTATACGTGGGATCTGGGATCCGAACTCAGGACTTTCTGCCTGCAAGGCGGAGGCTTAACCTCTGAGCCACCTCTCCAGCCCAGCACTTTAATGAATATTATAAAATGTTACATGATAATAGGTGATGATTTTAAAGAACTCGCTAAAATATTAGCATATTCAAATTATAACAAAGAATAAATTACAATAAGTCTGTGTCATACATAATATCAAAGTTCCAAGAAGAAATATAAAAGAAGTAAAATGTGTGTGAGTGTGTGTGTGTGTACGTGTGTGTGTGTGTGTGTGTATGTGTGTGTGTGTGTGTGTATGCACAGGGAAAAGGGAAAGGATATCCATGAAAAGCTATTCTCAGATATAATAAATTCATCTGTATTCTGAAAAGAAAAGATTAAATGAAGATAATGATAGGTGACAATGCAGAATGTAAATGCGAATCAATACTTCCAATTTGACTTTGAGGTACAGACTTAAAATTGTTTAAATTCCCATGAACAAAAGGCAGATTAAGGCACTATGACTTTTGAACCTGGGTTTGATATGCAGACATGTGTGGTTATTCAAAAAATATCTGTAGTTTCCTGGGCACTGATTTCCTGCCCATCCTAGAATTAGTTGTAAAGGTGTGATTCACTAGTAATTGTGACTGAGCCCCAAAGAACAAGACCCAATTCTTCCTTTCGTATTAGTCCTAAAAAGCATCCACTGACTGCCTCATTTTGAAGGTCTTCCAAATATTATCAAGGATATGTATCTTAACATTGGGTTGTCAAAATCTCTGGGATTCAATGAAAGCTGTCCTAAGAGGTAAGTTCATAGCTCTTAATCCCTACATCAACAAAATGAAAACATCAGAAATGAATAACTTGACAATGCAGCTTAAAGCTTTAGAGACACTAGAGCAATCTGATTCCAAAAGCAATAGAAGGGAGAAGATTAGCAAAATAAGGGGAGAAATATCCTAAATGGAGATTAGGAAAATGATACAGAAAATCAAACAGTCAAAAAGCTGTTTTTATGAAAAAAGCAATAAGATGGACACACCCTTAGCTAAATTAACCAAAAGCAAGAGAGAGAAAACCCAAATTAACAAAATTAGAAATGAACATGGAGTTATCACTACTGATACCCAAGAAATCCAGAGAATTATAACATCATATTTCAAAAACTTATACTCTGTGAAATTTGATGACACAAAAGAGGTGGATGAATTCCTAAGTAAACACAATGTACCTAAATTGAATCAGGAAGTTGTGAATTATTTAAATAGTCCTATAACATGTGAGGAAATTGATGAAGTAATCTCAAATCTTCCCACCAAAAAATGTCCTGGACCAGATGGATTCAGCACAGAGTTCTACCAGACATTTAAGGAGCTAATAACAACAATACTCCTTAAACTGTTCCATCAAATAGCAAAGGAAGGAACACTACCAAATTCCTTCTATGAAGCTAATATCATCTTAATCCCAAAACCTAATAAAGATACACTTAAAAAAGAAAACTATAGGCCAATATCTCTGATGAACATAGGTGCAAATATTCTCAACAAAGTCTTAGCAAATCGGATTCAAAAACATATTAAAAAGATCATTCATGGGGATCAAGTAGGCTTTATCCCAGGCACACAAGGTTGGTTCAACATATGCAAATTGATAAATGTAATTCACCATATAAACCAGTCCAAAGCCCAAGACCACATGATACTCTCAATAGACGCAGAAAAAGCTTTTGACAAGATCCAACAGTCCTTTATGATCAAAACCCTAGAGAAGGTTGGAATGGAAGGAACCTTTATCAATATAATAAAAGCTGTATGCAACAAGCCAACAGCAAGGATTCTACTCAATGGGGAAAATCTTGAAGCATTCCCACTTCGATCAGGAACTAGACAAGGCTGTCTACTCTCACCACTTCTATTCAATATTGTACTTGAAGTCTTAGCTGAAGCCATAAGACAAGAAAGGGATAAAAGGTATTCAAATCGGCAAGGAAGAAGTCAAGTTGTCTGTATTTGCAGATGACATGATCTTATATCTGAGTGATCCCAAAAACTCCACCAGGAAGTTCCTGGAACTAATACAGAAGTTCAGCAGGACAGCAGGATAAAAAATACATGTACAAAAATCGGTGGCCTTCCTATATGCCCAAAATGAAATAAGTGAAAAAGCCCCGAGAGAAACAATCCCATTTACTATAGCTGCTAAAAAAATAAAATACTTTGGATTAAACCTAACCAAGGAAGTGAGAGACCTCTATAATGAAAACTTAAAACCCTAAAGAATGAAATTACAGAAGACACCAGAAGGTGGAAAGACCTCCCATGTTCCTGGATTGGCAGAATCAACATCATAAAAATAACCATCCTACCAAAGGGAATATGCAGATTCAATGCTTTACCAATTAAAATCACAAAGCAATTCTTTACAGAGGTTGACCAAACAATCTCAAAATTCATATGCAGGCAGAAAAGACCCAGGATAGTAAAAACAATCTTGAGTAACAAAAACACGGTTGCAGGTATCACCATACCAAACCCTAGTATATACTACAAATCCATAGTTGCAAAAACACTTTGTTCTTGGCTCCAAAATAGACACACAGATCAATGGATAAGGGTTGAAGAAGCAGATATAAGCCCATAAAACTACAACCATTTGATCTTTGACAAAGGGGCCCAAAACATCCAATGGAAAAAGAACAGCACCTTCAACAAATGGTGCTGGCAAAACTGGATATCCACATGCTGATGATTAAAACTGGACCCATACTTGTCACCATGTAGAAGAATTAACTCCAAATGGATCAAGAACCTCGATGTAAGGCCAGAGACTATAAAAACCATAGTTGAAAGGGTAGGGAACTCCTTCGAGCTGATTGGGCTAGGCCAACAGTTTCTAAACGGACATCCAATAGCACAGTCACTACAACCAACTCTCAACAGATGGGATCTTGTGACTTAAAGAACTTCTGTTCAGATAAAGAGATTGTAACTCGAGCCCAAAGACAACCCACAGAATGGGAGAAATGGGAGAATGGGAGAAAATCTTCACTAACCACATATCTGATAGAGCTCTATTATCCAGAGTGCACAAAGAACTTAGAAAACTAAACACCAAAGAAACAAAAGGGCCAATTAAAAAATGGTCCTTGAAAGTTATAAGAAACTTTACCAAAGACAAAATTAAAATGTCTAACAAATATCTTAAAAAGTGCTCCACTTCCTTAGCCATCAGGGAAATGCAAATCAAAACTTCCCTGAGATATCATCTCACCCCGGTCAGGATGGCAAAAATCCACAATACAGACAACACCAAATGCTGGAGAGGATGTGGAGAGAGGGGAACTCTCCTACATTGCTGGTGGGAATGCAGGCTCATGCAACCACTCTGGCGAGCTGACTGGCGATTCTTAAAGAAGTAAAGATTGAAATGTCATATGATCCTGCTATACCACTTTTAGGAATAACCCCCCCCATACATCAAAAATTCACCTCGATAGCACAAGCACAACCATGTTCATAGCAGCACTGCTTACTATAGCAAAGCCATGGAATTAGCCGAAATGTCCAACAGTTGACAAGTGGATAAGGAAAATGTGGTACATTTATACAATGGAATACTATTCAGCCATCAAAAAATGATGAATTAATGCAATTTGCCAGGAAATGGATGGAATTAGAAACAATTATATAGAGTGAAGTATCCCAGACATGGAAAATTAAGCACTGTATGTACTCCCTAATAGGTGGATCATAGTACCAAACCCACTTAGAGACACTCAAAGACAAATCACTGTAATACCTACAGTAATTGTAAAGATTATAAACAGGAGGGATGGGGAAGGAGGGCCCCACCAGAAACAAAGAGAGGGGACCATGTTGCAGCAGAGAAAAGAGGCCACCATCAAGGACTGCAAGTAAGTAATGAGACATCTTGTTAAGTTCACAGACTTTCCTTTCTGATTATTTGCAATTGAGGGGTTACGATCTCATTAGAAGGAGAAGGCATATATGCTGCCAAATAGAAGGTAACCATTTTGCAAATGGGTGATTGACCCCTCCCTCACTGCGGTTTCCTACTTTTATTCCATCTACCTTTGAATATACTCTTATAACAAGACTCTAATTTAACAGCTTTTTATCTCTGGCCAGGGGTTGACATCCAATACCCATCAGGATGGAGCCAAAGGCATTGCAGGAATAGCAAAACTGAAAAAATAATCAACAAACCACAATTCAGAACATCAGAGACTCTATATCAACCACCTGGAATCAAGCCTGCCTAATCTCTCTCCATCCTGAAGCTCAGGGAAATTTGCAGAACAGGGGGCGGTAAGATTGTAAGTGCACAAGGATGGGAGGGGTCATGATATGCAAGATACTCCACACAAGTTAGGGCCGAAGCAATTATAATAGGACTCTGCATGATCTGCACAATGACCAACATATCATTGACCCCTCAAATTCTAGCAAGGACTAAAGGCACTAGGATCCTTAGAAGCAAGGGATTAACAGTCACAATAGTGTTCCTATACTTAAGGGGAACACAAGAAAGAGTTCTAGGAATTGTCACTGAGTCCTGACATCTCATCAGAGTGGAGGACCCAGAGGAAAGTTTGATATACACATTAAGGGATTCTTCAGAGATGGGGGAGGGGGCACTGGGAGAAATCGAGGGAGGGGGGAAAGGAAGGGGCAAAGAGGGGAGGGAACAGGGAGGTCCAGGGAGGGGTGGAGGGAGGGAGAGAACAGGGGTTCCTATTACATTTGTATGAGCAGAAAAATAAAAAAAAATTGGGTTGAATCAGATTTCCTTAAGGCATGTTAGATTCTATGGCTTGTTTTATGTGGCCCTTAGCATATGATGACACATGGGAATGGAGAGGAGCACCCCCTTATATACTACCCAATTTGTCATTTCACATGGATTCACAATCTCAGATGCAGAGCCCCAGGGCAGAATACTTTATTCATTCCTCTGGAGAATCGCAACAACCTTGGAAGACAAAACATGGATAGGGTTAGAATAGTAACTGCCATCAAGAAGAAAAACATGCTCACAAATAAAAATGCATGCATGGCATATTCTAGCATCTGACGAGAGGTATAATCATCTACACACAGATAGTTTCAGGTATTTCTACAATGTTCCTGCTCATGTTTACTTGCATAAACTTGCAATATCCCCAACTAGTGAATTCCTTGAATACATCCCATTGCTCTGTCAGACTGAATTCAAATGTGTTCATGGATGGGAATGCAGTGATCACAGCACTATTCCCTCTTTATACTCGTGAAATGAAAAACAACAATCATGACCCAGATGGAAACCACATATATGTGAAGTAAGTACAATGATGAATAACTGATTTTCTTGTGATTTAGTGGATGAGTGATGTCTCAGGGATCTATTTATACATCTGTGAATGCTCCGCACTCCTCTCTTGATATCTTAATAAATTCAGAAATGGATCATTTACTCATTTTATCTTCTTTTTGATTCTTTATATGCCTAAGAAAAAGAGGGATGAGGTTCAGTATTTCATCCTCTCAAGACTAATATTTGACTATTCACTTCATCAGTTCTTTCTATACTAGGGATTCCCCTTGCTAGACTGACATTACATCCAAGTCAGGAGACGTTCTTAAAATACCAATTAATACAATTTTTGAAAAGCCACAGTGAAAAGTTATGGCTACATTTCTTTCCATCAAATTAAGGATAGGAATCTTTTCTGTACTTTCTAATATGCCTTCACATATATATCTAAATTTAATATCCGTGAAGAAGAATACTCCAGATTTCACATAGTATTTAACAGAAATTCCACAGATTTCTTTCAAGCTAGGACAGCGAAGTGTTCCTTGAAAAAGAAAGCCATGAAGTAGTCAGTAATCATCCCCTTGTGGGGGATTTCCAAGATTGAAATTTGTTTCTGCTTTGCAGACTGACATGCCATCTGCAGATTTTTGTATGTGATCAGTGATTGTTAGCAGCAAGAATAAAACAGTGCAGGAATAAAGCAGGAATCATAGGAGTCTATGCTCTTGTGAGAAATGAGATGGCTGTAAAAATTGATGCTACAGAAATAGCTGGCTCCTGTTATTGTTGCACATATTTGTGAACAGGAATGCAGAATTATGAATTGGGACCTTGATCTAACATTCAAAGATATTTTGCTACTCTGGCATTTTAATGTTTGTCTGGAAAATTTATTGAACTTATTTCCTTCTCTAAATGAGTAATTTATTGAACTCTTTAATTTAACCTGTATATATTTCATTATTTTTAGGTGTATTTTCCTAGTGTTGATAATTATTTTCTGGATTGTTCTAGATAGGCATTACAGCTAATGTATCTCTATGAGTTTCAGATATTTGACAGAGAAGAATGGTCTGAGTCTCCTGAGATTGGGTTGGTTGAATAGAGTAGGGAGTATGTCAACTAAAGGAAGAAATCTTTTTCTTCATAAAAGGTCTTATAGAAATTTAGAGTTATTGCAAAGCTCTTTTGCATGGATGAAGACGAAATAGATTATTCACGAGATAGGCTTCCAGTCCTCTGCCTTCCAAGACTTGTGTGGGATCAGTAGATGGAAAATTGCTGAGAATAAACAATTCAATCTTTATCTGCTGAAACAAAGTTACCTATACTCCTTCCTACAAGTAGATCAGGGTGATCATCTAGAATGTCAAGGGAAAAAGTGGACAATTTGGGGGATGTAAAATGTCAATGAATAATTTGACTGCTTCACCAAATTTTGTCTGACTGGACCTTGTCAGGTCAACCACAGAGCCCTAGGTAATAGCTCCAATCAGTCCTGAGAAGAAGCAGTTAAATGTTCTCAGGGATACAGTCTTTGTCTTGGATGAAAACAAGTTTCTGTCACCATCCCAAGGAGTGTTAGGCACATGGCTTGTAGTAGAGATTTTTTTCTTTTCTTTAACCTAGAAAAGGCATGTACATTTCTTATTCTTGCTTTCCACTCTACATCTCAGACACCAAGGTGGTTCCTGTGGTGTCTCAATAAATACATAATTGAAGGTCTATCCATGCCTGTAAAAAGTACTGAGGTAGATTCATAATAAGTTTATGACTTTGTTAACTTGCCTGTAAGGAGCTATTTCTTAGATAACAATTAAAACATTCTAAATGCTTATTAATCTCCACAAAATTAATTCATTTTAAGAAAAATTTCTTAGTGAATTGTATTATGGTGCTTCATTTTGTATAACATATTTTTCTTTTTCACTTTTGTTGTATGTTTTTATCTGGTATATTTCCATACCAAAGTTTGTATTTCTTATGTAGGATATTGTAGATGGATGCATTTGAACCTCAGGAAAAGGAAAATGATTCTCCATAGATAATTATATCATTTCCACTGTGTGTACATAGAAACTCATTTGAAAGATATTATTTTGTGTCTATATCTTTGTCTCCTTCAATTTATTTCCTTAATTACTGAAATAATTTATCCTGTAGAATATCAGTATGACATTAGTTTTTATAAACATGCACTGTCCTAAGCTAGAAATATTCTGTCCCTACATAAAATATCCAGCTTGTCACTTTTCTTTACATCTGATCATTTCACAGCCTCTAAAAATCAGTATGAGTCAAAAACATGGACACTTAAATCTCTGCTTATTATTCAGATATGAATCATTTAGAGAAATAACAAGAAGTGAGATAGTCGAATACAGTTTAAGCATTTCATGTATTTTCACCCTTGAAAGGAACTGGTGTACATATTTCCATACAAGCAATGGTTTGCTATGGAGCAGGGAACTGAAATCCAGGTTTTCTAAGCTTTATAAAGATGCTATATCCCTGAATTAGATGTATTGACATTCATAGCATTATTCTAACTTGAATATTTGTGTTTTTGAAAATTAAATTCTAATGATGGTGCAATATGACAGCGTAGATGTTATTTATTTGCCATAAAAGTTAGTGATTTAGAGAAATAGTTGGCATTGTTAGTCTTTTGAATTATTCATTTTATGAAACATCCACTCATGTTCTTTATTTAATTACATGCTTAATTTTGTTTAGTTTTTAATGTGTTATATAATCCCAATATAGCTCACGATCTATGTATACTTTTCTGCTTTTCTTTCTGTGATTCCTTCAGTTCATTGATTTGATGTAATATTTTTCATTTAGATCCATTTGAGCATTAATCAAAACAAAGTATTCCACATATATATGCAGTGCATTATATTTTCTTTTTTTATAGCCCTCAGTCATTTTTATTACTTATTATTTATTCAATTGTGCGTGTGTGCACGTGTGTGCACGTGTGTATTTGTGTGTATGTGTGTATGTGTGTGTGTGTGTGTGTGTGTGTGTGTGTGTGTAGAACCATGGACGAATTCGGGAACCACCATGGACCGCCTCCACCTCTGCCTTGTTTACTCTGCCCCGGAATTCACAGGCTTCACCCTACCAGGACCAGAAACGCAGGCCGCCCCTGCTTCCACTGGGCATCTATATGTGGGGTCTAGGATTCAAACTCATGACCTTCCGCTTGCAAGGCAGAGGCTTACCCCTAAGCCACCTATTTTCTTCTAATTGTTCCATAGCTACAAATCTTAAATTTAAGTCACCACTTTATTGAAACTGATTTTTTATTATATTTATTTATTTTTTCCCAATCATACAAGCTTAATAGGTACCCCGATCCCCTTCCTCCCTCCACCCCTCCCCAGTCCCCCTTGCACCCTCACCCCCTTTTCCTCTTCTTTTCACCCCCTTCCTCCCTTTTCCCCAGTGCTCCCCTCTTCCCCCTCCCATTCCCTAGAGCATCCTTTAGTGTGAATGCCAAACTTCCTTCTGTGTCCTCCAATCTAGTGAGGTGTAAGGACTCAGTAAACTGATTTTTATTATCATATATTAACAAGCACAAGGAGTAATAATCACTTTTCTCCTCCATCATGTTTTTCTCCCTCCCCTTCCTTCCCTCCCACTGCTCCTTTCATCAATCCATCCCACTCCCTCCCACCCTCCTGTCTGTATGCTCCCATGATTCCCCAGGTTCCCTCTGGATCATGTGTTTTGTTGGGGGTTCAGATTTCGGTGGCAGATCAAGTGACCCTTCCTCAGGCTGACTCTTTAATAGGGACACTCTCCTTCAACTGTCTAGCCTTAGCCCCTAAAATTCCCCCTATATGTAATTATTTCTCCAGAGGTTCTTGGTAGTCTGTGGGGTCAGGTTGATTTGTCAGCCACTGTACAGAGCTTGTAAGGAATAAGTCTCATTGCAGTGAGTTCCTGGATGCAGCAACCGTGCCTTGAATGGAATGTCTTGTCCAGCAGTGGGCCTTCATATTTATAGCCTCTAACAATATTACCATCCACTTTTCTGCAAAATTCCCTGAGTCTTAGGATAGGGAGAGATTTGTCTGGCCTGATTACAGGTAAACATTGCAGAGTTGCTGATACTTTGCATTATGGTTGACTGATGACTATTTCAGTGTTCTTCCACAGGTACAGATTGCATCTTGTCTGGGTAATGGGATCCAGTCGTACCCACAGATTAAACAAACTGTAGAAAAATGGGGGGGGGGCTTTTATAAAAGAAAAATCTTAAAGGAGATGGAAGAGTAGGAAAAGGATATAGTAGAGCATAGGGTTGGACATAATGTAACCAACCATCTGCTTACAATCCAACACCAGGGAAATTTCTATTTTAATCATGGGACTGGTGAGTTTTCACAGTTGAATATATTTTTTTTGTTTTTTCCCAAGCATAATTGTGTGTGTTTTTGTGTAGGAGACGGCACACTGTGTGTGGCTGCAGATGCCCAGTGGTGACCCTTAGAAATATCCTTAATTCCTTCCAATCAAGGAATATCCTTTAATGCTAATACTTTACTCTTGAATTTCCTAGAATCCACCTTCCAGAGTCAGAAGAACAGACCAAAATCATTTCTGCTTGGCAGTTTACATAGAATTGCGGATTTGAACTCAGGTCCTTATGCTTTCAAATCAGAATCTTATTCCTGAGTCATCCTTGCAGCCTCACAACTGGATTTATTAAGAAGCGATTATTTTTTCCTGTATGTGTTGGCAGTTTTGAGTCTTAATTGACAATTATCACACAGATATTTTTCTAAGGACTTCATGCAATTTCTTGACTCTGTGGCTAGATAATGCAAATATGTTGCTATGATGGCTATACTTTGTATAATATTCTTTACTTTTGCTGATCCACATGACAGAGTGCTCTTTAGGTTCAAGATTTTTTGATACATCAGAATTGCTTTTTGTTTTCATGTAAATATTCTTATTGCTTCTTGTAAAATTTTGTTTATTTTATTTTTATTGAGACTTTCTTATACTTAGACAAAATGAGTTTATACCTTTGACTGATTCCCCTAACTTCCTACCCAGTCTTCTCCCATATTCCTGTTCCTTTCCCACTCCAGCCCTGATCCTCCTGCTCTACTGTCCTCTGTATATATGGATCACAGGATCTCTCTCTATTGTGCCTGTGCTAGTAAAGAACTTGGTCCCTGGGGTAATACATGTGGCCCTTTGGAAGTCAAAAATCACAAGTGGGGAGACTCCCCTTCCTTTGTCCAGCATGTTTCCTATAACTTCTTTCTAGATGTAGTTGTTTCCACTGAGATCCTCACTGATCCGTAGGAAAGGGTTGCTATGTAAGCAACTGTCCAGATCTGGTGCTAATACATGTCCTTCCTTTTGGATGCAGCATCTTTGTTATGACTGAAGAGTTTTGCCCCGCAGTGCATTTCTCCACCTTTAGACTCTTACCATCTTACTACCCCTCTCTCGCATGGTTCCCTGTGCCTTGGGGTGGAGAGAGATTTTTGATGGCTTGATGAAGACTAAGCATTCCAAGGTCACCAACATACTGTATCCTTGCCAGTTGTGCTTTTCTGACTCAATGAATTTTCCATTTCAGTAGGGTGCATCTTGGTTGAGTGTTGAGAGCTGTTTTTTATCTAGGGGTATAACATGAAGTGTTTAGATCAAAGCTGACTATAAAGTTATTTATTTGTAAAACTGAAGCACCTGATCCTATCTAGTGTCTAATTTCTCTTCTTCCAGTATTGTTGGGAGAAATTCTGAGTGTCAGACATGTGTTCCTTAATAATAAGGAGAGTGGTGGTTAGAATGCATTCAGAAAGAGGTTGGCTACCCATAGATCTTAAAAGCCACTGTTCTTAAAGTGCGTTCTTATTCCCATTGCTTTTGTATGTTGTAACAGTTCTAGCTGGGTGAGGACATTAATCATATTTTCTTACAGCCTCACATTTTTTATTCATCTCTCTACCTCAACTCTTACTACTCACTGTCACTTTTATTTCTTCTCCTTTAAGGCTTTTCTTTTGTTATTGCCATATTAAGCTATTTGTCTCTGTTTTTTTTTTTTTTTTCGCTACACATTTGAGGTCTCCCCCCATACCTGACTTATGTTCCTTTGTAGTTTGTGGGTGCTATGTAAGTATCTTTTTTGGGTGTATCATATTAAGTTCAATGCTAGGATACACATATGAGTGAGAGCACACATTGTCTATCTGTCTGCATAGGAAATACTTCATTCAGCATTTCTTCCAACTCTACCCATTTACCTGAGAAATTCATTATTCATTTTTTCAGCTTAATAGTATTCCACCATGTTTGTATAGCATATTTTCATTATCAATTTGACTTCTGTTGAACATTTGGAATGAACATGAATGTGAATGTGTTTATGTAGTAAGATGTATCATTCTTTGGAAATATTTCCAGAAGTGGTATAGCATCTTTTTGGCTTATCATATTAAAGTTCAATACAATAATCTACATACAAGAGAGAATGAGCATTATCTATTGTTCAGGTAAGAATGTCTTGATGCAGTGAGTTCCTGGATGTAGTAGCCTATCCTTGAGTGCAGTGTCTTTGCCAATAATGTATCTCTCCATATTTAGGCTAGTACAGTTTTTCATCCAGTCTTCCACAATGTTCACTGAGGCTTAAGATGTGAAGAAACTTGATTGGCCTGATTCTGTGGGAGCATTTCAAGTTTTGTTGGTAATCTGCATTCTGCTTGGTGGTTGTTGTCTATTTCACTGCTGAGTCTCATTTGGATGTTGAGATCATCTCTTATCTAAAGATGAAATGATAGGTGTTTACATGTAAGCTTATTCTCATATGCTTATATTTAATATTGGGACTTCTGATCCTGTCCACTCTTACTTTACTCCCCATCCACTGTTGTTTGGACTGGTTTTCATTACTGGACATAATCATGTTATAGGGATGATTTGGGGGGTAGTAAAGAGGGTTGGCTATCTTGAGGCTTATCCCAACTCTCTTCTGTGTCCAAATCCTGTTCTTCTCTCTCCTTCAAGACTTTTCTTTTAAAAAAGTCTTTTGTAACAGTCTATCCATATTCTTTTGTTTCTGCTCTTTTGGGATCATATTGCACTTCCCCAGGCTTTTGCTCCTTTCATTTTCTTGGCATTGTAAGCGTTCCTGTTTGAGTGTCTGTATTTCTGTGTCTGAGATGTTTCACTCAGTATGATTTATTCCAGTTCACATTTCCTGACAATTTAATAATATTCCACTGTATATATGTACTACATTTTCATTAACCATTCATCAACTGCTGTACCTCCAGATTGTTTCCATTTCTTTGCAATTATGAAAAAGGTGGCTATGACTATGGCTGTACCTGTTTTTTCAGGCATGGTATAGCCGGATGGTATGGAATTTTGATTTTCACCTTTTTTATGTACCTCCAATTTAATCTTCAGAGGGGTTGTATGAGTTTTCAGTCCCATTTTCTCACCTCCATTGTTGAAAATATTGTCCTTTCTCCAATTTTTATGTTATTGATTTTTTGTTTAGCAGTTTTGTTGGCATTATTTTTTCCTTCTCTTCTCTTCAGTGTGTTTGCCATTTTCTCCAGTATTTTTTTCCAGTATCTTCTACAAACTTAACTTGGTAATCATGTAAGTCTTCAGGTTATCTTTGTTGAGAAAGAACTTTCAACTATAAACATGTATAATAATTTAAGTGGATATAGTAGCATTCATTTGGCATTTGTGGTCATTCATAAGTTCAAGTATGCTCTTCCAAGCTCTTCTGGTTTTTACTGTTTCCATTGGAAAGTCAGAGCTTATTCTGCTATACTTGCCTTTTACTGTAACTGGTTTTTCTCTCTTTCAACCCTCCAAAAAGTTTTCTTCATCTCATATCTACAGTGTTTTGACAATTATTTGTTTGGTGTATTTCTATTTTGATCATATCAGATTAGTATGTAATATGTGTATTATACTTGGATTGGATAGTTTTCCTTAGATTTAGAAAGTTTTCACTTATGATTGTCTGAAATATATGTGCTGAAGTATTTTCATGGGTTTCTTGTACTGGGATTCCATGAATGTACACATTTCCCTTCTTCATGATATCCAGTAACTTTTGAATTTTCCTTTCATACATTTCTTTCTTTCCTTTATTTATTCAATTGTGCATGTATGTGTGTGTGCACGTGTGTGCGTGTATGTGTGTGCGTGTATGTGTAGAACCACAGATGAATTCGGGAACCACCATGGACTGCCTCCACCTCCTCCTTGTTTACTCTGCCCGGGGATTCACGGGATCTGTCTTACCATGACCAGAAACTCAGGCCACCCCGCTTTTGCCTGGCGTCTATACGTGGGGTCTAGAATCCGAACTCAGGACCTTCCACCTGCAAGGCAGAGGCTTAACCCCTGAGACACCTCTCCAGCCCCTCATACATTTCTTTTGAGTTTTTATTTTCACATTTTAAAATTGAGCATTCCTCTTTTGCCACTCTGTCTCCTAGATCTGATATTCTATATCCTGCTTGATCAGTTCTGATAGTGATGCTTTTTGAAAAAGTTTCTATCGATGTTAGCTGGGATTTGATTTTCAGTTTATTCTTGAAATTTTTTTCACATATTCTATTTTTATGTTCATATTTATGTTTCTCTATTTCCTTTTTCTTTTTTAAATGAATTTTTCTTTTTTTAACTTTTTTTTTATTAAAAATTTAATTATACATTTTAAAATTTTTTACCAGTTCCCTCCCTCCCCCCTCCTCCCCCTCCCCTTCCCCCAGTGCCTCCCCCCCAATTCCCAGAGAGTCCTTTATTGTGTACGCCTAACTCTCCTCTGGGTCCTCCTCTCCGATGACATATAAGGACCCAGTGGCATTTCCATAAGCCCTTTCTCTTGTTCCCCTTAAGCATAAGATCACTACTATGGCTGTCAATCCCTTGCCTCCAGGGGTCTCGGTGCCCTTAACAGATGCTAGACTTTATGAGGGCAACAGTGCGCTGGACATTGCGCAGGGCATGCAAAGTCCCATTATGATTGCTTTGGCCCCAACTATTGTTGAGAATCTTGCAAATCGTTGCTCCTCCCATCCTTTTGCTCTTACAATCTTACCGCCCCCTCTTCCGCAAATGTCCCTGAGCTCCAGGATGGGGAGAGATTAGGCTGGCCTAGTTCTATGTGATTGATATAGAGTCTCTGAAGTTCTGGATTGTGGTTTGTTGATTTTCTTTTGCAGTTTTGCTGCTCCTGCAATTCCCTTCACTCCATTCTGCTGGGCACTGTATGTCACCCCCTGGCCAGAGACAAAAAGCTGTTAAACTGGAGTCTTGTTGTAAAAGCACATTCAAGAGTAGATGTAATAAGAGTAGGAAACCTCACTGAGGGAGGGGTCCATCACCCATTTGCAAAATGATTACTTTTTATCTGCTAGACTATATGCCCTCCCCTTCTGGTGAGATCAGGAAAGAACGTCTGTGAACTTAACCAGGTTTCTCATTACTTACTTGCAGACCTTGATGGAGGCCTATTTTCTCTGCTGTAACATGGTCTCCTCTCTCCTTGTTTCTGGTGTGGCCCTCCTACCCCATCTCTCTTGTTCATAATCCTTGCAATTACTGTGTTACATAGGTTTACTTTTGAGTGTCTCAATGTGGGCTGGGTGAGTTTGTTACTAGGAGCCACCTATTAGGGAGTACATACGGCGCTTAATTTCCTGGGTTTGGGATACTTCACTTAATATAATTCTTTCTAATGACATCCATTTCCTGGAAAATTCCAGTAATTCATCATTTTTGATGGCTGAGTAGTACTCCATTGTATAGATGTACCACAGTTTCCTTATCCACTCGTCAACTGTTGGACATTTAGGTTGATTCCATGACTTTGCTATTGTAAACAGTGCTGCTATGAACATGGTCGAGCTTGTGCTATCGAGGCGAACCTCTGCTGCATGGGGGGTTATTCCCAAAAGTGGGATAGCAGGGTCATACGGCATTTCAATCTTTAATTTCTTTAAGAATCTCCAGACGGCTCGCCAGAGTGGCTGTATGAGCCTGCATTCCCACCAACAATGTAGGAGAGTTCCCCTCTCTCCACATCCTCTCCAGCATTTGTCGTTGTTTGTATTGTGGATTTTTGCCATCCTGACCGGGGTGAGATGATATCTCAGGGAAGTTTTGATTTGCATTTCCCTGATGGCGAAGGAAGTGGAGCATTTTTTAAGATAATTGTTAGACATTTTAATTTCATCCCTGGTAAAGTTTCTTTGAAGTTCCAGGGCCCATTTTTTAATTGGGCCAGTGTTTTCCTTGGAGTTTAATTTTCTAAGTTCTTTGTGCACTCTGGACAGTAGAGCTCTGTCAGATATGTGGTTAGTGAAGATTTTCTCCCATTCTGTGGGTTGCCTTTGAGCTCGTGTGACAATCTCTTTATCTGAACAGAAGCTCTTTAATTTCACAAGATCCCAACTGTTGAGAGTTGGTAGCAGTGACTGTGCCATTGGATGTCTGTTTAGGAAGTGTTGGCCTAGCCCAATCAGCTCGAGGGAGTTCCCTATCCTTTCAACTATGGTTTTTAAAGTCTCTGACCTGATATCAAGGTCCTTGATCCATTTGGAATTAAGTCTTGTACATGGTGACAAGTACGGGTCCAGCTTTAATCTTCTGCATGTGGAGATCCAGTTTTGCCAGCACCATTTGTTGAAGATGCTGTTCTTTTTCCATTGGATTCTTTGGGCCCCTTTGTCAAAGACCAAATGGCTGTAACTTTGTGGGCTTATATCTGGGTCTTCAATCCTTATCCATTGATCTGTGTGTCTATTTTGGAGCCAGTACCAGGCTGTCTTTATAACTATGGATTTGTAGTATAGACTTAGGTTTGGTATGGTAATACCTCCAGCTGTGTTTTTGTTACTCAGGATTGTTTTTGCTATCCTGGGTCTTTTGTGCCTCCATATGAACTTTGAGATTGTTTGGTCAACTTCTTTGAAGAATTGCTTTGGGATTTTGATTGGTATAGCATTGAATCTGTATATTGCCTTTGGTAGGATGGTCATTTTTACAATGTTGATTCTGCCAATCCAGGAACAAGGGAGGTCTTTCCACCTTCTGGTGTCTTCTGCAATTTCTTTCTTTAGGGTTTTAAAGTTTTCATTGTAAAGGTCTTTTACCTCCTTAGTTAGGTTTATACCAAGGTATTTCATTTTTTTAGGGGTTATAGTAAATGGCATGGTTTCTCTCAAGGCTTTTTCACTTCTTTCATTCTGGGCATATAGGAAGGCCTCTGATTTTTGCACATTTATTTTGTATCCTGCCACCCTGCTGAACTTCTCAATTATTTCCAGAAGCTTCCTGGTGGAGTTTTTGTGATCCCTCTGTTATAAGATCATGTCATCTGCAAATAGGGATAGCTTGACTTCTTCCTTGCCGATTGGAATCCCTCTTATGTCCCTTTCTTGTCTTATGGCTTCAGCTAAGACTTCAAGTACAATATTGAATAGAAGTGGTGAGAGTGGACAGCCTTGTATAGTTCCTGATCGAAGTGGGAATGTTTCCAATTGTTCCCCATTGAGCATAATCCTTGCTGTGGGTTTGTTGTATACAGGTTTTATTATATTGATAAAGGTTCCTTCCATTCCTACTGTCTCTAGCGTTTTGATCATAAAAGGCTGTTGGATCTTGTCAAAGGCTTTTTCTGCATCTATCGAGAGTATCATGTGGTCTTGGACTTTGGACTGGTTTACATGATGAATTACATTTATTGATTTGCGTATGTTGAACCAACCTTTTGTGCCGGGGATGAAGCCTACTTGGTCCCCGTGAATGATCTTTTTAATATGTTTTTGAATCCGATTTGCTAAGACTTTGTTGAGAATCTTTGCGTCTGTGTTCATCAGAGAGATTGGCCTATAGTTTTCTTTTTTAAGTGAATCTTTAATAGGTTTTGTGATTAAGGCGATATTAGCTTCATAGAAGTAATTAGGTAGTGTTCCTTCCTTTGCTATTGGATGGAACAGTTTAAGGAGTATTGGTGTTATTGACTCCTGAAATGTCTGGTAGAATTCTGTGCTGAATCCATCTGGTCCAGGACATTTTTTGGTGGGAAGATTCGAGATTACTTCTTCAATTTCCTTATATGTTATAGGGCCATTTAAGTAATTCACAACTTCCTGATCCAATTTAGGTAAGATGTGTTTACTGAGAAATTGCTCCATCTCTTGTGTGTTGTCAAACTTGACTGAGTATAAATTTTTGAAATATGATCTTATAATTCTCTGGATTTCTTGGGTATCAGTAGTGATTACTCCATGTTCATTTCTAATTTTGTTAAATTGGGTTTTCTCTCTCTTGCTTTTGGTTAATTTAGCTAGGGGTGTATCAATCTTATTGATTTTTTCAAAGAAACAGCTTTTTGACTGGTTGATTTTTTTCTATCGTTTTCTTAGTCTCGATTTTAGATAATTCTCCCCTTATTTTGCTAATCTCCTCTCTTCTACTACTTTTGGGATCAGATTGCTCAAGTTTCTCTGAAGCCTTAAGCTGCATTGTTAAGTTATTTATTTCTGATGTTTCCTTTTTGTTTTTGATGTAGGCATTAAGAGCTATGAACTTTCCTCTTAGAACAGCTTTCATTATGTCCCAGAGATTTTGGTAAGTTGTATTTTCATTATCGTTCACTTTCAGGAAATCTTGAATTTCCTTTTTAATATCTTCCTGATTCCAGTTCTCATTCAGCATCATATTATTAAGTTTCCAGGATCTAGTGTATTTTCTCTAGTTTGTTGTGTTGTGGATGTCCAGCTTTAGGCCGTGATGGTCTGATAGGGCACAGGTTAGAATTTCAACTTTTTTGTATATGTGTAGATTCGTTTTGTGGCCCAATATGTGATCTATTTTGGAAAAAGTTCCGTGTGCTTCTGAGAAAAATGTGTATTCTTTTGTGCATGGGTGAAAAGTTCGATAGAGATCTGTAAGGTCCATTTCTTTAAGGGTTTGATTAAGTTCCAAAGTGTCTCTGTTAAGCTTTTGACCTGTTGATCTATCCCATGTTGAGAGGGCGGTGTTGCAGTCCCCAAGAATTATCGTTTGGGGGTTGATTTCTTGCTTTAGGTGCTGTAGAGTTTTCTTAATGAATGTGGAGGGGCTCGTATTGGGTGCATAAATGTTCAGGATTTTGAAGTCTTCCTGGTGAATTGTACCTGTGACTAAAATGTAATATCCATCTGTGTCTCTTATGATTTTCTTTGGTTTGAAGTCCCCTTTGTTCGAAAGGAATTGCTACCCCTGCCTGTTTCCTGGTTCCATTAGCTTGCAAGACTTTGGACCAGCCTTTCATTCTTAGGATGTGCCTATCTTTTGTGAGTTTCCTGAAGGCAGAAGATTGTTAGATTGTGGTTTTTAATCCAAGTTTGTAATCTGTGTCTCTTATTCGGTGAGTTAATACCATTGACATTTAATGTTATAATGGAGAAATTATTTTTAATTCTGGACAGTTTTTATGTTTAGTAGATTATGTAAGCATGTTGTTTGATATTTATGTTTTGGTGGTATTATACTTCCCTTCTGTCCTCCTAGATACGCTTGTTCTTTTCTTCAAGCTTGAGTATCAGTTCTAGGATTTTTTAGAAGGCCTGGTTTGGTAGACATGTATACCTTCAAGTTGTCTTTGTGCTGGAAAACTTTTCTTTCTCCCTCAATCATGACAGATAGTTTTGCCGGGTATATCAGTCTGGGTTGACATTTTTGCTCATTTAATACTTGAAGTATGTCTCTCCAAGCTCTTCTTGCTTTTACTGTTTCCATTGAGTAGTCATTTGTTATTCTAATAGGTTTACCTTTAAAAGTGAGTTGCTTTTTTTCTCTTGAAGCTCTCAGCACCTTTTCTTTGTCTTGAATGTGGAGTGTTTCGACCATTATTTGCCGTGGCGATTTTCTATTTTGGTCTTATCTTTTTGGAGTGTGAAATGCCTCTTGTATTTGGATAGGCCTCTCATTATTTAGTTGTGGGAAGTTTTCATTTATGATGAATTGAAATATTTCCTCCGTGTGGTATTTTGAGATCCTTGTTCTGGTATTCCATGAATTCGCATGTTAGGCTTCTTCAGGGTGTCCCATATCTCTTGAATGTTCCTCTCAAGTATCTTTTTGGCTTTAACAATCTCTACCATTGAGCTGGTTAATTCTCCCACTTTGTCTTCAAGATCTGAAATTCTATTTTCTGCCTCATTTGTTCTGCTGATAAGACTCTCTGTTGAGTTTTGGGTTGAAGATAACTTGTCTTTTAGTTCAATTTTAAACTCTGCCTGAGACTGTTTTAATTGCTCCATACCTATTTTTGTTTCTTGAACTGTTTTTCTCAACTCCTCCAAAGTGCCTGTTGTGTTCCTGTTCAAAGTGGTTGATACGGTTGTTTAACTCTTCTCGGATTTCCTCTTTCATAGTATTAATCATGGTAATGATCATACTCTGAAAGTCGTTATGCTGGGTCTGGCTTTCATGGCTATTTTCTGTGGATTTGTTCTGGTGGAATCCCTCATTATGGGATTGATTCTTTCGGCGGGAGATTGGTCTTCTTGGGTTTTGTTTCTCGTGGATCTGCACTTTGACTTGTACATTGTTGTTTTGTTTTTTAGGACCTTTCAGTTTCTGTGTGTTTTTCACTGAATCCACCTAGTTGGTATTGTTACACTTGCCAGTTATTACTAGTGCTTGCCTTGGATTGGGTATGTTTGTGTGTTGTTATCGTTATATCTTAGATGAGGCTACTAGGCTGTTAGTATGTCAGTTAAGTCAGGTTATGTTACCAGGGGGTGAATATTAGTTTGCTAGTGCACTTTTACGATTTAGTATCTTGGTGAAATGTGGGGGTCAGTGGTGTACTCCCTGGAGTTGTATGTTGTGGGGTGGCTGTAGGAGAAAGTTGATCTACAGCATTGATACTTTAAAGGATCAGTAAGGTGAAAAGAAAAAGTTTACTTATCTTTGGGCTGATTGAGAAGAAACTCGCCCATGTGATGTAATGATTGTAGTGGAGTCCAGATGTATGGCCTGTGTTCCCTTTGTTCCTTAGAATTTTGCTTGAGTTTCCTTTGGTCTCTATTGAATTCTGAGTAGCAGTGTGTCTTCCGTGGACTACGTGCATAGGTCCCCAGTGGGCCAGAGAGGCAGAGGGTCTAATGTTGATGGCAGAATTCTTCACCTGCGACCTGGGGAGGGGGGAGGCGCGGGGTTGCAGGAGGGTGCGAGGGGCTGAGGTCTAGGGCGGGGCCCCAGGGGCTAAGCCGACGGCCACGCAGCCCGGCAGGGTGGCCCCCCGGGTGGGGGGGCGGGGCTGGGCTGGGCTCTTTTGCTCGCTGGCTCAATGGCAGAATTCTTCACCTGGGATCTAGGGGGGTGGCGAGGCGCACGGGGCGGGAGGATGCGAGGGGCTTGGGTCCGGGGTGGAGCCCAGGCTAAGCCGGAGTTGGCCTGGGTGCTCGCCGCCAGGACGCGTGGGGCTCCGGGGTGGTTGGGCTGGGCTGGGCTCTCTCTCTCACTCACCTTAGGCAGGGGGCGGCGTGGAGGGGGCTGGGGTCGTCTGGGCAGGGGCGCAGGCTAAGCCGGAATCGGCCTGGGTGCTCGCTGCCAGGACGCGTGAGGCTCCCTCTATTTCCTTTTTCATCTCATGTAGTTTTTTGTTATTTTTCTGCTCATCTAAGGTCCTAATTTTTTTCTCTGAATTCTTCATGTTCTTTTTGTAGGTCTTATTTAATTGACCATATTAATATTATTCTTTTGGAATGCATTATCTTGTGTTTTTTTTCTAGATAGTATTTAAGAACTTATTCTGGTTGAAATTCACTATCAATCCATTGTTTTTTGTGGGATACATGTTTTCCTGATATTTTGCCTCCTAATAATGTCTGTGCATTTTCAGCAGGTATAAGTTGAGAAATTACCAAAGTGTTCTGTCCTTGGTTTTTGCCATTGAAGAGATCAACAGGAATCCATGCATCTTACCTAATATATCTCTGGGATTTGATGTGTATAACATTCCGTTTAGTGAATGGAGTATACTGCATGTTCCCTTCAGATGGTTGTCAGGGATGGGCAGAAGGATCCCTAATTACACCTGCAAAAAAGAGAGCAAGTCTGTTGCAGTACTTACTGGACCATCGTGGGCTACATCTGCCCATATTGGAACACTGTTAGAGCTTTATAAAATTCCACAGGTAAGAGTTAGTGTGATGGAAAAGAATGAAGCAATATCTGCTTCAATGTTCCTTCTAGTTCTAAAGACAACAAATGACATGTTTTGTGAATCCTGAAAAGCTTTTAGTCACAGAATATTCTCACCCACAGGCCTTTTGCAATGTGTATGCTTATTTGTCAAATATTCTTAGGAGAATTTTGAAAAATATAGTGTAAATACTTATAATTAAACTCACTTTGATTAATGAGTTATTTTTGTTAGCTTCTCAGAAATATGATAGAATAGTAAATGATAAATGAACAAGCTTCCTTCTTAAAATATTCAGTGAGTATTAATGCATACGAGGTCTAATTTTGAGCTTCCTCCCAGGACTCTTTCTCATGCAACTCCCAATTTCGTAACTCCTTCAGATTACCTTTGGCCCTTTTGACCCAATCTTAAGTGGACACTTCACATCTCTGTATCAGATGGCCCCAAAGGATACCTTTCTGGCCAAAGCTATGGTCTCCTTACTGCTTCATTTTCACTGGAACTGGGTAGGACTGTTCATCTCAGATGACCATAAAGGTACCGAGATCTTGTCAGACTTCAGAAGAGAGATGGACAAGAACAGAATCTGTATAGAATTTGTGGAAATGGTTCCAACCAGCACTGTTTCACTTAATCCAAAAGGATGGCCATATTTTTATGTGATTAAAATGTTCTCTGCAAATGTGATTATCATTTATGGGGACACTGATTCTCTTCAAGGCTTATTATTGAATATAGGACAGACTTTAATGACATCTAAAGTCTGGATCATGAGTTCAAAATTTGATGCTACTGAGGTTGATCACAATCTCATACTAGAATCATTACATGGAGCTCTAATTTTTTCACCCCACCATGAGGAAATTTATGGCTTTACAGATTTTATCCGTACTGTTAACCCTTCCAAATACCCTAATGACATCTTCCTTGCTAGATTATGGGTTAACTTTTTCAATTGCTCATTTTCTGCATCTAACTGTGAAAGATTGGACAGTTGTCTAGACAATGCCTCCTTGGAATTATTACCTGGATCTATTTTTGATATGTTCATGAGTGAAGAGAGTTACAATGTATACAATGCTGTATATGTTGTTGCCCACACTCTTCATGAGATGACTCTACACCACGTAGAAATGCAGTCACTGGGTAATACTCAAGGGCTGTGGATTTCCTCCTGGAAGGTAAAATCCAATATAAAAGATGGCATAAACTAAGGCATAACAGCTCAAACTTCCATCTCATGATATTCTTCCATAAACATTAGAGAATCTCTAATTATCTGTTTGGGGAGGTAATTCCACCCTTGTAAAAATGATATTTCCTTTCCCTCCACTCCTCTGCCAGCGCGGTACAGCCGGGCCTGCACCGCAGGACCTAGGTAAGCTCCAACCCCGCCCACCCCCAGAACCCCAGGCCGCTCAAGGGACCCAGCTCCTCCCACCATCCAGCCGGAGCCGCGCTCAGGGCCTGGGAGGAGGAGAGGGCACCCCCTCTGCGCCCAGGCCCCGCCCTCAGGTCCCCCAGGTTTAAATAGCGCCCGCCGATGCCCCATCCTCCCTTCCCTCCACTCCGTTGCCCGGAAAGCGGGCGTGCGGTCCAGCCTGGCCTGCACCGCGCGACCTAGGTAAGCTCCGTCTCCGCCCACCCCCAAAACCCCAGGCCAAATAATTCAGTTTAGTGAAAAATGCACAGAAATTAAAAGAAGATCTTAAGAGTTAAAACGACAATGCCAAAGTCAAAGTGCAAATCTATGAGAAACAACACTCAAGTAAACAAATCTCCCACTGAAAGAATTAATCCCATAATGTTAGATTCCAACGAGAACAAACCCATGGAAAATGGCCAAGAAAGCCTGACCCAGGATAACGACCTTCAAAATATGATCATTACCATGTTCAATACTATGAAAGAGGAAATCCGGGAGGAATTAAATAATCGAATCAATCGCTTTGAAGAGGAATACAACAGTCACTTGGAGGAGTTGAGAAAAACAGTGCAAGAAACAAAAACTGGCATAGAGCAGTTAAAGCAGACTCAAGCAGAGTTTAAAACTGAGTGACAAGACAAGTTATCTTCAACCCAGAACTCCACAGAGAGTCTTATCAGCAGAACTACCGAAGCAGAAAACAGAATTTCAGATCTTGAAGATAAAGTGGGAGTATTAACCAGCTCAATGGAAGAGGTTGTTAAAGCCAAAAAGATACTTGAGAGAAATATCCAGGAGATATGGGACACCCTGAAGAAGCCCAACATGCGTATTCATGGAATACCAGAGCAAGAATCTCAAAATACCACCCCTGAGGAAATTTTTCAAATGATCATCAAGGAAAACTTTCCTCATCTAAAAAAAGAGAGGCCCATCCATACACAAGAGGCATTCCGCATCCCAAACAGATATGACCAAAACAGAAGCTCGCCACGGCAAATAATAGTCAAAACACTCCACATTCAAGATAAAGAACTGGTGCTGAGAGCTTCAAGGGAGAAAAAACAAGTCACTTTTAAAGGTAAACCTATTAAAATAACAAATGACTTCGCAAAAGCAAGAAGAGCTTGGAGAGACATACTTCACGTATTGAATGAGCAAAAATGTCAACCCAGGCTGATTTACCCTGCAAAACTATCAGTCATGATCGAGGGACAAAGAAAAATCTTCCAGCACAAAGACAACTTGAAGGGATACATGTTCACCAAACCAGGCCTTCAAAAAATGCTAGAAATGATACTCAAGCTTGAAGAAAAAAACAGGCATATCCAGGAAAGCAGAAGGCAAGTATAACACCATTAAAAGCGAAGCAATATACTTATAAAAACCACTAAACATAATAAATGTCTGGAATTAAAAATAGTTTCTCCATTATAACACTAAATGTTAATGGAATTAACTCACCGATCAAGAAACACAGATTACAAATTTGGACTAAAAATCACAATCCATCAATCTGCTGCCTGCAGGAAACCCATCTCACCACAAAAGATAAGCATGCCCTAAAAATAAAAGGCTGATCAACAATTCTAAAAATGATATTTAAGGACAACCTACAAGTAACAGAAGAAAACAAATTTTGGAATAATATGATTTTAATGATGTCAAAATCTTTCAAAAACTTGTAAATTTTAATAAAGAAATGTTTTATTTCTGAACAGAAATTCCTCATTAATAAGAATATTTGAAGTTTTAATTAATACCATCATCTTCCTTCTAACATAGATTTTGCAGTTTTGAGTGATACCAATTGGAGTTTATATTAATTAGGGGAGAGAAGTAATCAGTAACATTTTCGTTTTAATCACTTTACTTGTACCTACTTTTCCATAAAACATTTACAGCTTTAAGTATGGCTGTCTTGGAGTTGGTCAAATTCTCAGCATATTTACGTTAAGGAACTTTTGTAGTCTTAAAGTTCCTACCATATTTCATTTAAATTCCTTAGAATTTTCTGAATATACACATGACCGTGCCATTAGCCAATTAATTTTTTTATTTACATTTTTCCCACATTTTATTTTTTTCCTAATCATACAGGCTCAATAGGTACCCAGTCCTCTCCATGTCCCCTGCCCTCCCCATCATCCCCTATTGCATTCTCTCCCCTTCTCTCTTTCCTTTTATCCTCTTTTCCTCTCTCCCCCTCTCCTGGTACCTCTCCCTTCCTCCCTCTCATCCCCTGGAGCACCCCTTTATGTGAGCCCCAGAACCTCCCTCTGAGTGCTCCACTCTAGTGAGGGTTCAGTGTTATTTATGTTTTAACTGCTACTTAGAGCATTATGGAAACTTTCCATGAGAGTCCTTTCTAAGGCAAGTCTTGGGTTTAAGTGCCTCACTTTCTGAAGACTATTTTGTATACACTGAAAAAATAATTATCTGTGCCTAGTTTTTCTATCTAATACATAATTATTATGAGGTCTTCTTTGGAAATATCAGTTTAACTGGCTTGAATCTTCAGCAATGTTGCAATAATTAATTTTCTGTATTTGATCTTATAAATTTGGTGTATTCAATGATGAAAAGATGAAGAGATTTCCCTCACTTATTCTTTTTATTATTTTTGGAGTGTCTGAGTCTGTGTGTGCTTTGTATGTGTGTGTGTACACATGTGTCTGTGTATCTGTGTATATCAGAAGCACTGTGAGTATCTGTGGGAGTCAAAATGTGACTTCATGAATCATCCTAGATTATCCTTCCTTTTTTTGGATTTGATTTGTGTTTTTCCCAAGCTCTGTCTTACATGGCTTGAAGTCAGCCTGCCATTTCTGCCTGGAATTTTTAAAAAATTTACTGAGTGTGTGTGTGTGTGTGTGTGTGTGTGTGTGTGTGTGTGTGTGTTGTGTGTGTGTGAGTGTATTAGAGAGTACTTTCTGTCCCTATAGAAGACCAAGGGTGACTTTGGGAATCATCCTGGATTGCTTTTGCCTCCTTTTTGCTTGTTTCTGGAATTTCCCAGGCTATGCCCAACAGGGCAAGAAGTGCAGACCACTGCAGTTTCTGCTTGGTGTTTTTTACATGGAACCTGGGATCTGAACTCAGGACCTTCTCTTTGATAGGTGGAGTCTTAATCCCTGAGCCATCTATCCAATTCTCTGTTTATAATTTATACCTGGGACCTAGTATTTAAACTTAAGTCCTTTTTCTTGCTAATAGAGACCTGATATCTGAGCCTTCTGCCCAACATGAGATTTCCTGTATGCTTTTCTGTCTAAACCCATTCATTACAAGCCAATTCTTCTATTTTAGCTTCACCCATTTCTAAAGAGAATTCATGTTAATAATTTTTCATGTGGCCATGTGATTTTGGATGGACAAAGGCAATGTGATACAGAATATGACATTCTCAACTATTGGAATTTTCCACATAATCTTAGACTGACAATTAAAGTTGGAATGTACTCTCAATTTGCTCTACAAGATCAGCAACTGTCTATACATAAAGACTTGATAGAGTGGGCTATCGGCATTACCAAGGTGTGTAGAATATCACTGTAATGTATTCAAAACCACAAAATAATGTTCATATTCTTGATTCTATATGTCCTTTTATTTGCCTTACAGGCTAGCAATGAATATTTTATAATTTTTACATTAAGGATATTTCTTAATGTGGCTTTACGGTGCATTAAAGAAAGTATATTTAACAATTCTTTAATCCTATCATGTCTCATACCAAATGTCTATATTAACTTCTTTTTGGTTAAATAAATCTGGGGAAAAATCATGCATTTTGCTTTGCAATTTTCATTTCCTTCCATGTCAGTATCCTTGTATATTTATGGGTCTGTGGAAACACTTTACTAAAGAGTGTGGCTGATGAAATTTTTCTCCTTTTGGAGATTCAATGTTAAGCCAGATATAGGACAGACAAGATTAAAATTTGCCCTTCAGTGAAAATCCCTGAAAACTTTTCTCATGCCTAAAAAATCCAGATCTTACCCTTCCCACCACTTCCCTGAAAGGATTAAGATCTGTAGATAGTCTTTAACAATTGAAAATTAAGGAAAATAAGGTATAAAAGTTAAGGTAGTATTAATACTGTAAGCTCTACTGATGAGTATCTTCTTGACAGTGATTCTGTTCAATTATGCATTTTGGTACTGGCATATTTTGTTAATTTTCAGCATTTACCGACACACATATGATTTTCCTCAGATACCTCGTTCAGTATGCAGTAAGAGTTGTAGTCCTGGGTTCAGGAAAACCCATGTGGAAGGAAAGCATGCATGTTGTTTTGAATGCATCCATTGCCCTATTAATGAGATTTCTAATGAGACAGGTAATGTATAACTTGGATTTATACCATACACCCTGATTTATCCATATCATCCAAAGTAAACCATCCATTAAATATCTCTACTGATAGAAATTCTTTTCTTCATTCAGTATATATTAAAAAACAATATCATCCATTTTCAGGTACCATCCATTTTCAGGTATTTCATCTTGTAGTTCAGATTTTTGTTAAGTTTTCTGAGTTCATGTGACATTTGCCTTCAAAAGCATTTCTTCCAGCAATATAAGAAAAAATGTGTTCAATTAATTTGTGCTAATTAATTCATCATGAAACATTCTTAAATGTGTATATAGCATCTTCTTTGTTGTATATCACACTGTGTTTTAATCATGGATATGTTTGTATCCTTACCTTACACATTTCCCCCACTGCTTATTCACCCAGAGAAGATGCTGAGTGAAGTCTTTTAGCTTAATCTTCAACAGTGTGCTGAAACTTTTCTTCAAAGAATGCATTTTATCCTGATGTCTTCAATTCCAGGTGATAATGGATATGCAGACAGGATACTGAAGTCAACTATATGTTATAAGAATTTAAAACATACTCAACAGAGAGAAATCAGATTTCCAATCTCCAGATTTTGTTTAAGCTATCATATTAATCACAAATATTTCCTCCCTGAAGAAAAATATGACATACCCAAAATCTAGTAAATAAGATACACTTTCAGTTTTAGCTCGCTCCATGAGCAATATTCTCATGAACAATAATGTCACTGACATTGTTTTTTATTGCTTTGACATGTATTGGTTTTACCAATTAGTGAGAATTCCTAATGGCATTCACATTCTTTAGCCATATATTTTCATCTGTAGTGTTCTCTATACTTCTTTTCTGCTTTCCTGCAGTTCCCATATTCAACCCTTTCTTCAAGGAGTTTCTCTACTGGTTATAGCCCCTTCTTAAACTTCAGCTTCTGATTTAGTTTCTGCAAGTGAAAAAAATAAGTTGAGATGTTTTTCTATCTGTCTTTGGCATGTACTGCACACAATCACATCAAAGATTCATTATTTATGAATTTATTAGTCATCCATTTATTTACAAAATGAAAACCACAAGTTTTCATAACAATTTAATTATTCATAACTAATGAACCATGAAGTTGTATTTAATACATATTAAGCACATATTTAAACACATATACGAACCTATATAAAGCAGTGTTGTTGATACAACAATGATACAAGAATGCCTTTAACTTATCAATGTAGATGCAGTTTTCTGCTCTTCCCTTATCTTCCATATCTTAATTTCCCTAATTTAATCTTCTATACTAGGAAATAATCTTATCTGAAGTTCATTTACTGCATCGCCTTCCAGACACCATCTTTTTTTTTCACTCATACAAAGTTGATAAGTAGCCCATTTCTCTTCCTCCCTCCTCCCCTCCCTGGATCCCCCCCTGCTTCCTCCTCCCTTTCTCATTCATTTCCCCCTCCCTCCCCTTCTCCCAGTGGGGGGCCCCTCATTCCTGGAGCATCCTTTAGTGAGACACCATCTTCTAATGCATTAATTTTTCTTTTTCATGTTCACTTTTTTTCTTGACTCTTTATACTTACTTTCCACTTAACTGCACATGTTAGCATTTAGAATATAAGATTCAATACAGATAGAACATGTGTGATTACCCTTCGAATTTAGATTACTTCACTTCATATAATGTGTTCAATGCCATCCATTTCCTCTAAAATTTCATCATTTTGTTTTTTACACCAAAATTAAATACTGTCATGGACATTAACTTTTCACTATCAACTGATTAGTTAAAAGATATGTTTCTGAGTCCATGCCCCTCCTACTAAGAGAGTGGCATTAAACATTAAAATAAAAGCATATCTACAGTAAAGGAGAAATGCTTTTCAGAAATTATATTACTTGACAACTTCATATATATTTATGAATATTGCATAGTATTCTTCTAAGATGCCTTCATTAATACATCTTTATCCATCTCCATTGCTTAGCCAGAATCAGGATATGCAGTTTTGTTTAACGACATATATCATTTAACATGAAACATTTGCAAAACCACATCATTGTTATTTAATAACCATGAATAAACAATCTCAGCTGATGAAATAGTGAGGTGGATTCCTTCCTGAATAATTTGTGATGACCATCAGATTTTTTCAAACATTCAAGGATTTAAAAATACATGTTCATTTATCAAAACTCCATTAGTTGAAACACAGAGAAATATATATTGTATAGTAGCTGAATTTGTAGTTCTTTTGTAAGACACTATTTAAGGCTAATGTGAGAGAGGGGAAGAAAAAATTTTCTATTTAATAATTAATTCCTTGATATATAATTCACACCCCAAAGTGACTCAGGCACCTTCTAGTACAAGTATCTTAAATGAAATCTGTGGGCAACACATGTAAAAGAAGTTAAAGTAGGGGCTGGAGAGGTGGCTCAGGGGTTAAGTCTCTGCCTTTCAGGCGAAGGTCCTGAGTTCGGATCCTAGACTTCACATATAGATGCCAGGCAGAAGCGGGGGGGAGGGGGGTGGCCTGGGTTTCTGGTCCTGATAAGGCAGAACCTGTGAATCCCAGGACAGAGTAAACAAGTAGGAGGTGGAGGCAGTCCATGGTGGTTCCCGAATTTGCCCGTGGTTCTACAACACACACACACACACACACACACACACACACACACACACACACACAGGCACAATTGAATAGTTAAAAAATGAAGTGAAAGTAATTTCACTGTATATATATATAATTTCACTATTATAGTTATACATGAAAGTGTTAATGAATATAAACAGAAAGAAAAACGAGTAATAATTATTTAAGAAAAATTTCTTCCAAGTCATTTTCCTACCTGAAATACTTTGACTAATAAAATGTAAATACAGATACATGATGTTATAGATAACAGAATTATTAAATTAGAACTAATGGTGACTTCTATTATAAAACAGATATGGATCAGTGTATTAATTGTGGAGATAATCTATATGCCAATGAAGAGAATAACAAATGCATCCATAAAGCTGTGATATTTCTAGGCTACAATGATCCCTTGGGGATGGCTCTGGTCTGCGTGGCCCTGTGCTTCTCTTCACTCACAGCTGCAATTCTTGGAGTGTTTGTAAAGTTCCGGGACACTCCCATTGTGAAGGCCAATAACAGGAACCTCAGCTACATTCTACTCCTCTCCCTCATCTTCTGTTTCCTCTGCTCCTTGCTCTTCATTGGCCAACCTAACACATGCAGGTGTATTCTACAGCAGACCACATTTGGAGTCCTGTTCTCTGTTGCCCTATCCACTGTCTTGGCCAAAACAATTACCGTGCTTCTAGCCTTCAAGCTTACTCTTCCAGAAAGAAGGACTCGATGGTTGTTGGAATCAAAGGTCCCTAATTTCATTGTTCCCTTGTCCACCATGATTCAAGTAGTTCTATGTGCAATGTGGTTGGGAACAGCTCCTCCATTTATCGATGTAGATGCCCATTCTGAATTTGACCATATTCTCATTATATGCAACAAGGGCTCAGTCACTGCATTCTACTGTGTCCTAGGGTATCTGGGTTTTCTGGCTCTGGCAAGCTTCACTGTGGCTTTTCTAGTCAAGAATCTGCCTGATACCTTCAATGAAGCCAAGTTCCTGACCTTCAGCATGCTGATGTTCTGCAGTGTGTGGATCACATTTGTCCCTGTCTATCATAGCACCAAGGGGAAGGCCATGTTAGCCACTGAAGTATTTTCCATCTTGGCTTCAAGTGCAGGACTCCTAAGCTGCATCTTTTTCCCAAAGTGTTACATTATTTTGCTTAGGCCAGAAAAAAATTATTGTCATGAGCATAGAAATAAAAAATTATCTGGGAGTAAAAATCTTTCTTACGTGTGTCCTAAGTTAGCTGCATAGAAATTATAGATGATTATAACTGTAAGACATTGGATTGAAATGCTGGCCTTGTTTCCACAGGGTTCTCAATATGCCTTGTATCTAACAATATTTTATTCACAACAATGTATATAAGATTTTCATCATATTTTTCATTTTTCATTTAACTGCGTGAACATTATTGTTTCTTTTCATGTTGTGCTTTTGTGTCCATGTTTATGTTATATTCCCCTGATTATATTATCTTTATTACTTGTATTATATTTACCACAGAACTTTTTCTTAATATTCCCATTTTGCATATTGATTAAACAAATGTTCTATTACTTTTTAAGGAATTTGTAAATCTGTTTGTTCCTTTGCCTAATAGCTAGAAAACTCATTAATATGTTGACATTTTGGAGTATTTTTTTTATCAGAACTAATTTCAACAAGTCACAGCCATATATATTCCATCAGTTAAAGGATTCAACTCTAAATACTATGGAAACAAAGAAAATGACTAACTATATCCTTTCAATGTGCATGAGTATATTATATACAATTTAATTTTTCCTGTATCAGACTAAATAACATTATTCTCACCATTTATTAAAATGATGTTTGATTCTCATTACCATCTACTTATTTCAATGAGAAAGGATCTTCCTTACACACATGCACGTTTCTTGCATTATTGCTTTATCTTTGTGTATGTATGTGTGTGTGTATGGGTGGGTGGGTGTGGATGTGCATGTGGGTATGTGCGTGGGCACGCATATGTGTACATTAATGTGCCAAGGTGCAGATAACAAACAACTTGACAGTCATTTATCTGTTTCAAATATTCTCTTGCTTTTCAAGGAATTTGTAAATCTCCTTTTTTTTTGCCTAATGAAGTGCAACCTAATTAAGATATTGACTTTTCAAAATATATTCTTTACTATAACTTATCTCAAAAAGTCACAGCAGTCAAATTTCAATTAGTTAGAAGATCCAACTATAAATACTGGAAATAAAGAAAATGAATACCTGTATCCCTTCAATATGCTTAATCTTGGTAAGAGTCTTTACTGACACATCTCACCAAAACAAATAAAAAATAGACATAAGACCATAGACCTAGCTATTATTTGTATTTGTATTCCATTTCTCTAGAATCCAACTATAAATCAATATATTGTTTAGTCTAAGTACTAACACATGTTAATACAACCACTATCAAGGTACTTTTCTTCTACTAGCCTGTTAATCAGTAGTTCAGTCTACAGGTTCCATCAATTGAAGTTTAGAAGTGTGAAGAATTTTTTTTCATCTTTGCCATATGAATGTCACCAGAACTAAACAGCCATATATCTTTTCCATGCGTTTGAAGAAGATGCATTGAAGTGGTTTGAAGAAGTGGATTTCACTGGGTGTTAAAGTTCATAATGCAGTGTGAGAACAGAAGTTCACTCCTGCTTGCTACAGGCACTTCTTAGAACTGTAAAAGCAATAAATCTTTCTATTTTTGGCGAAAATCAACAGATACCCAGTGGATAATTTAGTGTTGGTGGAAAATCAGGAGCATTCAGAAAGAATGAAGAAGTGCTTGTGTTGGAAGTAAGAAGAACATGACAAGAAAGAGAAAGTCCAAGTAAATGCCTGGAGTATGTACAGGCATGTGCAATGTGAGTTGAGCAAAGCAGACTTACTGGGAACTGTTAAGGAATAAAGGGATATGAGAAGACATAAACTCATATAGTGTGAGGCATTTAAAATTCTTCAATTATTGAAACAAAAAATGAAAATCAGTATGAAACTGAAAGTGGGAAAGTGATATTTTTCTTAAATTTTTTAACATTCTGTGTTCAACTTTTATTGAAATGATCTCACAAAATCAGACTGAATATAAAAAGTCTTCATGTAACCTCATGACTGTCATTTGAAATCTTTTTGAAATCTGCTTATTATATATGTATATATGCACAAATTGCCCATTACAATTCTTCCTTTTGTAATGTGAACAAACTTGGCAGCTATATGTGTTGTCTTCACTAAATATCACAAATCTTTCTCCTACACATGCACATAATTCACTGATTTTTTGATAGAACACCTTCATTGCCTTCTAATCTGGCGCAATATTCTTACCTTGGTTTATTAGTTTATTATATATACAGTTATTATTGGTTTATTTAAGGTTTCTCCTTATCTGAATCACAGGGCATAACAACTGGAACAATTTCCCGCCGTTATATCCTTGATCAATAAGCCTAGATAATATTGCAACTACCTTCTTGGCCTTTTACTTTTAGGCATCACTAGCACAAACTTACTGGAGAGTGGATTCTTAATTTCCAGTTCACTACAATGGTTTTTGTTTCATCAAATCTAATTAATACACCTCTGGAATAAAGACATTTAGATCAGCAGAGCATAATTTCATGAAAACAGTAAGCAACAATTCTGATAGTATCCAACTACGTATGACGATACATGGTATAATTCCCAGGGCCACATTCCTGAAATGGATGCTGTCTAAGAGAGCAAAACTACCATACGCTAAAGTTTGGTTGTTCATATCTAAAGCTTTCTAGAGAATATTATACTAGTATTAAAAATTTGTTCCACCTAGTCATAATTATGATTAAACATCTGAAAGTTGTGTTCTATAATTCTACATAGCCACTTCCTTTAAGATAGGTGATTAACTCAGATACTCAAACGTACAGCAACCTTGTCAATACTAAATCTTTTTTAAAATTTTATTTATTTGTTTTTCCACTCATACAAACTTGATAGGTACCCCATTCCCCTCCCTCCCTCCACGCCTCCCAGAATCCCCTTACTCCCTTCCCCCTTTTTCCCATCCTTTCTCTCCCTCCCTCCCTTTCTCCCATTGTGTCCCCCCATCCCTGGAGCATTCTTTAGTGCGCATGTCAAACTTCCCTCTGGGTCCTCCTCTCTGATGAGGTATAAGGACTGAATAGCATTACCTAGAGCTCTTTTTTGTGTACACCTTTAATATAGGAACACTATTGTGGCTGTTAAATCCCTGCTTCTAAGGATTCTAGTGCCTGAGATCCATGCTAGACTTTGAGGTGTCAATAATATGTTGGTCATTGTGTAGGTCATGCAAAGTACTATTATGATTACTTTGACCCTAAGTTGTGTGGAGTATCTTGCATATCATTACTCCTCCCCATCTTTAGGCACTTAAAATCTTTTTTTAATTAATTTTTTTTATTTCTTCAACTCATACAAAATTGATAAGTACCCCATTCCCCTCCCTCCCTTCACCCTTCCCTGGATCCCCTTGTTCCCTCCCAACATTTCCCTTCCTTTCCCCCCTCCCTCCTATTCTTCCAGTGCTCCCTCCCCACATGCATTCCTGGAGCATCCCTTAGTGTGTATGCAAACTTCCCTCTGGGTCCTCCTCTCTGATTAGATAGGCTGTTACAATCTTACCGCCCCCTCTTCCACAAATTTCCCTTGGCTTTAGGATGGGGAGAGAGTAGGCTGACCTGGTTCCAGGTGATTGATATAGAGTTTCTGATGTTCTGAATTATGGTTTGTTGATTTTTTTTTCAGTTTTCCTGTTCCTGCACTGCCCTTAGCTCCGTCCTGACGGGTATTGGATGTCACCCCCTGGCCAGAGATAAAGGGCTATTAAAATAGAGTCTTATTACAAGAGTAGATTGAAAGATAGATGGAATAAGAGTAGAATACCACAGTGAGGGGGGGTCAGACTCCCATTTGCAGGATGGTTACCTCCTATCTTCCAGAGTGCATGCCCTCCCTTTCTGGTGAGATCATACCCCATCAGATGGAACTGACCAGGAAGGAAAGTCAGTGAGCTTAACCAGATATCTCATTACTTTCTTGCAGTCTTGATGTGGCCTATTTTCTCTGCTGTAGCATGATCCTCTCTCTTCTTGCTTGTGGCAGGGCCCTCCTTACCCTTTCCTCCCTTTATAATCTTTACAAATACTGCAGGTATTACAGAGATTTATCTTTGCGTGTGTCACTAAGTGGGTTTGGTACTAGGATCCACTTATTTGGGAGCACATATGGCACTCAATTTTCTGTGTCTGGGATACTTCAGTCAAAACAATTTTTTCTAAACCCATCCATTTCCCAGCAAATCTCATTAATTCATCATTTTTGATGGCTGGGTAATATACAATTGTATAAATGTACCACATTTTCCTTATTCACTCATCATTTGTTGGGCATTTGGGTTGATTTCATGACTTTGCTATTGTAAACCCTGCTGCTATGAACACAGTCTGCTTCTGCTATGAACACAGTCTGTTTATGCTATGCAGGTGAATTTTTACTATACGGGGGATTATTCCCAGAAGAGAAATAACAGGGTCATATGGCATTTCAATCTTTAACTTCTTTAAGAATCGCCAGACAGCCTCCCAGAGTGGTTGTATAAGCATGCATTTCCACCAGCAATTTAGGAGAGTTCTCTTTTCTCCACATCCTCTTCAGCATTTGGTGTTATTTGTATTGTGGATTTTTGCCATGCTGACCGGGGTGAGATGATATCTCAGGGAAGTTTTGATTTACATTTTCCTGATGGCTAAGGATGTGGAGCATTTTTAAAGATATTTGTTATTTCTTCCCTGGTAAAGTTTCTTTTAAGTTCCAATGCCCATTTTTTAATTGGGCCATTTTTATCCTTGGTGTTTAGTTTTCTAAGTTCTTTGTTCACTCTGGATAATAGAACTCTATCAGATATGTGGTTAGTGAAAATTTTCTCCCATTCTGTGGGTTGCTTATATGCTCGAGTTACAATCTTTTTATGTGAACAGAAGCCCTTTAATTTCAAAAGATCTTATCTGTTGAGTATTGGGTGTACTGACTGTGCTATCGGACTTCCTCTTAGGAAATGTTGCCCTAATCACATCTGCTCCAGGGAATTCCCTGCCCTTTCAACTAAGGTTTTTATAGTCTCTGGCTTTATACTAAGGTCCTTGAACCATTAGGAATTATGTCTTGTACATGGTGAAAATATGGGTCTAGTTTAATCTTCTGCATGTGGACATCCAGTTTTTCCAGCACCATTTGTTGAAGATGCTGTTCTTTTTCCCTTGGATTTTTGGGGCCACTTTGTCAAAGATCAAATGGCTGTAATTGTGTGGGCTTATACCTGGGTCTTCAATTCTTATCCATTGATCTGCATGTCTATTTTGGAGCCAGTACCAAGAAGATTTTACAACTATGGATTTGTAGTATAGACTAAGGTTTGGTATGGTGATTCCTCCAGCAGTGTTTTTGTTACTCAGGATTGTTTTTGCTATCCTGGGTTTTTTGTGCCTCCATATGAATTTTGACATTGGTTGGTCAACCTCTTTAAAAATTGCTTTGGGATTTTGATTGGTATAGCATTGAATCTGTATATTGCCTTTGGTAGGATGGTCATTTTTATGATGTTGACTCTCCCAACCCAGGTACATGGTAGATCTTTCCACCTTCTGGTGTCTTCTGTAATTTGTTTCTTTAGGAATTTAAAGTTTTCATTGTAAAGTTCTCTTACTTCCTTGGTTAGGTTTATACTAAGGTATTTCATTTTTTTAGGGGCCATATTAAATGGGATTGTTTCTCTCAGGGCTTTTTCACTTCTTTCATTGTGGGCATTTAGCAAGTACACTAATTTTTTTACATATATTTTGTATCCTGCCACCCTGCTGAACTTCTGTATTAGTTCCAGGAGCTTCCTGGTGGAGTTTTTGGAATCACTCAAGTATAAGATCATGTCATCTGCAAATAGAGATAACTTGACTTTTTCCTTGCCGATTTGAATCCCTTTCATGCCCTTTTATTATCTTATGTCGTCAGCTAAGACTTCAAGTACAATATTGAGTAGAAGTGGTGAGAATGTACAGCCTTATCTAGTTCATGATCGAAGCGAGAATGCTTCAAGTTTTTCCTCATTGAGTATAATCCTTGCCGTTGTCTTGTTGTATACAGCTTTTATTATATTGACAAAGATTCCTTCCATTCCAACTGTCTCTAGGGTTTTGATCATCAAGGGCTGTTAGATCTTGTCAAAATCTTTTTCTGTATCTATGGAGAGTATCATGTGGTCTTGGACTTTGGAGGGGTTTATAGGGTGAATTACATTTATTGATTTATGTATGTTGAACCAACCTTGTGTGCCTGGGATAAAGCCTACTTGACCCCCATGAATGATCTTTTCAATATATTTTTGAATCTGATTTGCTAAGACTTTGTTGAGAATCTTTGTCTCTGCGTCCATCAGAGAGATTGGCTTATACAATTCTTTTTAAAGTATATCTCTATTAGGTTTTGGAATTAAGACGATATTAGCTTCATAGAAAGATATTCAAAGAACCAGCTTTTTGCCTGATCAATTCTCTGTATCAGTTTTCTAATCTCAATTTCATATATTTCTCTCCTTATTTTGCTAATTTCCTCTCTTCTACTGTTTTTGGGATGGGATTACTTTAGTGTCTCTAAAGCTTTAAGCTGCATTGTCAAGTTTTTTATTTCTGATGTTTCCATTTTTTTGATGTAGGCATTAAGAGGTATGAGCTTACCTATTAGGACAGCTTTCATTGTGTCCCAAAGATATGTTCCTTCCTTTGCTATTTGATGGAATAGTTTAAGGAGTATTGTTGTTATTAGCTCCTTAAATGTCTGGTAGAACTCTGTGCTGAATCCATCTAGTCCAGGACATTTTTTGGTGGGAAGATTTGAGATTACTTCATTGATTTCCTCACATGTTATAGAACTATTTAAACAAATCACAACTTCCTGATTCAATTTAGGTAAGTTGTGTTTACTTAGGAATTCATCCATTTCTTTTGTGTTGTCGAATTTCACAGATTATAAGTTTTTGAAATGTGCATTTTAATTCTCTGATTGCTTAGGTATCCGTAGTGAAAACTCCATTTACATTTCTAATTTTGGATTTTGAGTTTTCTCTCTCTTGCTTTTGGTTAATTTAGCTAGGGGTGTATCAGTCTTACTGATTTTTTCAAAGAACCAGCTTTTTGCCTGATCAATTCTCTGTATCAGTTTTCTAATCTCAATTTCATATATTTCTTTCCTTATTTTGCTAATTTCCTCTCTTCTACTGTTTTTGGGATGGGATTGCTTTAGTGTCTCTAAAGCTTTAAGCTGCATTGTCAAGTTTTTTATTTCTGATGTTTCCATTTTTTTGATGTAGGCATTAGGAGGTATGAGCTTACCTATTAGGACAGCTTTCATTGTGTCCCAAAGATTCTGGTAATTTATATTTTCATTATTGTTCACTTTTAGAAATCTTGAATTTCCTTTTTACTTTCTTCCTGAATCCAGTTCTCATTCAGCATCATAGTGTTAAGTTTCCAGGAGTTAGTGTATTTTCTATTATTTGTTGTGTTGTGGATGTCAAGCTTTAGACCATGGTGGTCTGGTAGGGTATAGGCTAGAATTTCAACTTCTCTGTATATGTGTAGATTCGTTTTGTGTCCCAATATGTGATCTATTTTGGAGAACGTTCCGTGTGCTGCTGAGAAAAATGTGTATTCTTTGGTTCATGGATGAAAAGTTTGATAGAGATCTGTAAGGTCCATTTCAGTAAGGGTTTGATTAAGTTCTAAAGTGTCTCTGTTAAATTTTTTACTTGTCGATCTATCCCATGTTGAGAGGAAGGTGGTGAAGTCCCCAAAAATTATTGTTTGGGGGTTGATTTATCTCTTTAGACAAATGTGGAGGTGCCTGTATTAAGGGCATGTGTGTTCAGTATTGTAAAGTCTTCCTGGTGAATTATACCTGTGACTAAAATGTAGTATCCATCTGTGTCTCTTATGATCTTTTTGGTTTGAAGTCTACTTTGTCCCATAGCATAATGGCTACCCCTGCCTGTTTTCTTGTTCAATTAACTTGCAGAATTTTGGACCAGCCTTTCTTTTTAGGATGTGCCTAACTTTTGTGGTGAGATGAGTTTCCTGCAGGCAGCAGATTGATTGGTTGTGATTTTTTTTTTGCTTTGATTTTTTTTATTTCCACTCATACAATATTAACAGGTTCACCGGTCTCCTCCTTCCCTCTACTCCCCACACCTCCCTGTACCCCCTCCCCTCCCCCTCTCCTTCCCCATCCACCAGGGCCTCCCCCTCCCATCTGTGAAGTATCCTTTAATTTGCATGCCAAACTCTCCTCTGGGTCCTCCTCTCCGATGAGGTGCAAGGACCCAGTGATATTTCCCAGTACCTTTTCCTGTGTTCCCCTTAAGCATAACAACACTTCTGTGGCTGTCAATCCCTTGCCTCCAAGGACCCTAGTGCCTTTAGCCCATGCTAGACTTATTGGGGTCAATGACATGTTGGTCATTGCGCAGGTCTTGCAAAGTCTTATTAGGATTGCTTTGGCTCTAACTTGTGTGGAGTATCTTGCATATCATTCATTCCTCCTCCTCATCTTTGGGCTCTTACAATCTTACCACCCCCTCTTCCGCAAATTTCCCTTAGGTTCAGGATGGGGAGAGATTAGGCTGGCCTGGTTCCAGGTGGTTGATGTCTCCAGTCTCTGATGTTTTTAATTATGGTTTGTTGATCTTTTTTTTCAGTTTTGCTGCTCCTGCAATGCCTTTGGCTTCATCCTGATGGGTATTGGATGTCTGCTCCTGGCCAGAGATAAAAAGGTGTTAAAATAGAGTCTTTTTAAAATTTTTTTTTATTCATTCAATTGTGCGGGTATGCGTGTGTGCACATGTGTGTGAGTGTACAACCACGGATGAATTCGGGAACCACCATGAACGCCTCCACCTCCTCCTTGTTTACTCTGCCCCAGGATTCACAGGCTCCACCCTACCAGGACCAGAAACGCAGGCCACCCCTGCTTCAGCTGGTATCTATACGTGGGGTCTAGGATCCGAACCCAGGACCTACCGCCTGCCACGCAGAGGCTTAACCCCTGAGCCACCTCTCCAGCCCCAAAATAGAGTCTTATTATAAGAGTAGATTCAAAGGTAGATGGAATAAGAGTAGGAGACCGTGGTGAGGGGGGTCAGTCTCCCATTTGCAAAATGGTTACCTTCTATTTCCTAGACTCTGTGCCCTCCCCTTCTGGAGAGTTCATACCCATCAGTTGCAAGTGACCAGAAAGGAAAGTCTGTGAGATTAACCAGACATGTCTTTACTTACTTGCAGTCTTGATGGTGGCCTATTATCACTGCTGTAGCATGATCTCCTCTTTCCTTGTTTTTGTCAGGGCCCCCCTTCCCATTTACTCCAGTTTAAAATCTATACAATTACTGTAGATATTACAGAGATTTATCTTTGAGTGTGTCACTAAGTGGGTTTGGTACTAGGATCCACCTATTAGAGAGTATATACAGCTCTCAATTTTCTGTGTCTGGGATACTTCATAGTTAAAACAATTTTTTCTAAATCTATCCATTTCCCAGCAAATCTCATTAATTCATCATTTTGGATGGCTGAGAAGTATTCCATTGTATAAATGTACCACAGTTTCCTTATCCACTCATCAACTGTTGGGCATTTGGGCTGATTTCATGACTTTGCTATTGTAAACAGTGCTGGTATGAACATGGTAGTGCTTGTGTTATCAAGGTGAATTTTTGCTGTATGGGGGTTATTCCCAAAAGTGGAATAACAGGGTCATATGGCATTTCAATCTTTAATTTCTTTAAGAATTTCCAGACGGCTCGCCAGAGTGGTTGTATGAACATGCATTCCCACCAGCAATGTAGGAGAGTTTCCCTCTCTACACATTCTCTCCAGCATTTGGTGTTGTTTGTATTGTGGATTTTTGCTATCCTGACCAGGGTGAGATGATATCTCAAGGAAGTTTTGATTTGCAGTTTCCTGATGGCTAAGGATGTGAGCATTTTTTAAGATATTTGTCAGACATTTTAATTTCATCCCTGGTAAAGTTTCTTTTAAGTTCCAGGGCCCACTTTTAAATTGGGCTTTTTGTTTCCTTGGTTTTTAGTTTTCTAAGTTTTTTGTGCACTCTGGATAACAGAGCTCTATCAGATAGGTAGTTATTGAATATTTTCTCCCATTCTATGGGTTGCCTTTGTGCTCGTGTTACAATCTCTTTATTTGAACAGAAGCTCTTTAATTTAACAAGATCCCATCTGTTGAGAGTGGGTTGCAGTGACTGCTATTGGATATCCATTTAGGAACTGTTGGCCTAGCCCAATCAGCTCTAGGGAGTTCCCTACACTTTTAAATATGGTTTTTATAGTGTCGGGCCCTATATTGAGGTCCTTGATACATCTGGAATTCTTTTTTTTAACATTTCTATTGTCTCCGCTCATACAAACTTAATAGGTGCGTCAGTTCTCTCCCTCCCTACTCCTCCCCCAGACCCCTCTGGTCACCCTCCCCTCACCCCTCCCTCCACAAACCCAGTGCCTCCCCTCCCCCAATCCCTGAAGAATCCTTTAATGTGCGTGCCAAACTCTCCTCTGGGTCCTCCTCTCTGATGATGTACAAGGACCCAGCGGCATTTCCCTGAATCCTTTCCTTTGTACCCCTTAAGCATAGGAGCACTACTGTGGCTGTCAATCCCTTGCCTCCAAGGATCTTGGTGCTTTTAGCAAATGCTAGACTTTGTGGGTTCAGTAGTGTGTTGGACATTGTGCAGGGCATGTAAAGTCCAATTATGATTGCTTCAGCCCTAACTTGTGTGGAGTATCTTGCAAATCATTGCTCTTCCCATCCTTTTGCTCTTACACTCTTACCACCCCCTCTTCTGCAAATTTCCCTGAGCTTTATGATGGGGAGAGATTAGTCTGGCCTAGTTCTAGGTGGTTGATATAGAGTCTCTGAAGTTCTGGATTATGGTTTGTTGATTTTCTTTTGTGGTTTTGCTGCTCCTGCAATGCCCTTCACTCCATCCTGATGGGTATTGGATGTCACCCCCTGGCCAGAGTTAAAAGCTGTTAAACTAGAGTCTTGTTATAAGAGTATATTCAAAGGTAGATGTAATAAAAGTAGGAAACCACAGTGAGGAAGGGGTCAATCACCCATTTGCAAAATGGTTACTTATTATCTGCCAGACTATATGTCTTCCCCTTCTGGTGAGATCACACCCCCTCAGTTGTAAATGATCAGGAACGAAAAGTCTGTGAACTTAACCAGGTGTCTCATTGCTTGCTTGCAGTCCTTGATGGAGGCCTATTTTCTCTGCTGTAACATGGTCCCCTCTCTCCCTGTTTCTGGTGTGGCCCTCCTACCCCATCCCTCCTGTTCATAATCCTTGCAATTACTGTAGTACAGAGATTTATCATCGAGTGTCTCAAGGTGGGCTGGGTGGGTTTGGTACTAGGAGCCACCTATTACGGAGTACATACGGCACTTAATTTCCTGGATGTGGGATACTTAACTCAATATAATTGTTTCTAATGACATCCATTTCCTGGAAAATTCCAGTAATTCATCATTTTTGATGGCTGAGTAGTACTCCATTGTATAGATGTACCACTGTTTCCTTATCCACTCGTCAACTGTTGGACATTTGGGTTGATTCCATGACTTTGCTATTGTAAACAAGGCTGCTGTGAACATGTTCGGGCTTATGCTATCGAGGTGAACCTCTGCTGCATGAGGGGTTATTCCCAAAGTGGAATCGCAGGGTCATATGGCATTTCAACCTTTAATTTCTTTAAGAATCTCCAGACGGCTCGCCAGAGTGGCTGTATGAGCCTGCATTCCCACCAGCAATGTAGGAGAGTTCCCCTCTCTCCACTTCCTCTCCAGCATTTGTTGTTGTTTGTATTGTGGATTTTTGCCATCCTGACCGGGGTGAGATGATATCTCAGGGAAGTTTTGATTTGCATTTCCCTGATGGCTAAGGAAGTGGAGCATTTTTTAAGATATTTGTTAGACATTTTAATTTCATCCCTAGTAAAGTTTCTTTTAAGTTCCAGGACCCATTTTTTTAATTGGGCCATTGGTTTCCTTGGTGTTTAGTTTTCTAAGTTCTTTGTGCACTCTGGACAGCAGAGCTCTGTCAGATGTGTGGATAGTGAAGATTTTCTCCCATCCTGTGGGTTGCCTTTGAGCTCGTGTGACAATCTCTTTATCTGAACAGAAGATCTTTAATTTCACAAGATCCCAACTGTTGAGAGTTGGTAGCATTGACTGTGTCATTGGATGTCTGTTGAGGAACTGTTGGCCTAGTTCAATCAGCTCGAGGGAGTTCCCTATCCTTTCAAATATGGATTTTATAGTCTCTGGCCTTAAATTAAGGTCCTTGATCCATTTGGAATTAAGTCTTGTACAAGGTGACAAGTACGGGTCCAGCTTTAATCTTCTGCATGTGGAGATCTAGTTTTGCCAGCACCATTTGTTGAAGATGCTGTTCTTTTTCCATTGGATTCTTTGGGCCCCTTTGTGAAAGATCAAATGGCTGTAGTTGTGTGGGCTTATATCTGGTTCTTCAATTCTTATCCATTGATCTGTGTGTCTATTTTGGAGCCAGTACCAGGCTGTTTTTATAACTATGGATTTGTAGTTTGTTTGTTATGGTGATCCTTCCAGCAGTGTTTTTGTTACTCAGGATTGTCTTTGCTATCCTGGGTCTTTTGTGCCTCCATATGAATTTTGAGATTGTTTCATCAACCTCTTGAAAGAATTGCTTTGGGATTCTGATTGGTATAGCGTTGAGTTTGTATATTGCCTTTGGTAGAATGGTCATTTTTACAATGTTGATTCTGCCAATCCAGGAACATGGGAGGTCTTTCCACCTTCTGGAGTCTTCTGTAATTTCTTTCTTTAAGGATTTAAAGTTTTCATCATAAAGGTCTCTTACTTCCTTGTTTAGGTTTATACCAAGATATTTCTTTTTTTTTAGGGGCCATATTAAATGGGATTGTTTCTCTCAGTGCTTTTTCACTTCTTTCATTGTAGGCATATAGGACGGCCACTGATTTTTGGACATTTATTTTGTATCCCGCCACCCTGCTGAACTTCTGTATTAGTTCCAGGAGCTTCCTGGTGGAATTTTTGGGATCATTCAGGTATAAGATCATGTCATCTGCAAATAGAGATAACTTGACTTCTTTCTTGCCAATTTGAATCCCTTTCATGCCCCTTTCTTATCTTATGTCATCAGCTAAGAGTTCAAATACAATATTGAGTAGAAGTTGTGAGAATGCACAGCTTTATCTAGTTCATGATCAAAGCGGGAATGCTTCAATTTTTTCCTCATTGAGTATAATCCTTGTTGTTGCCTTGTATACAGCTTTTATTATGTTGACAAAGATTCCTTCCATTTCAACTGTCTCTAGGGTTTTTGATCATCAAGGGTTATTGGATCTTGTCAAAAGCTTTTTCTGTGTCTGTGGAGAGTATCATGTGGTCTTGGACTTTGGAGGGTTTTATAGGGTGAATTACATTTATTGATTTACGTATGTTGAACCAACCTTGTGTGCCTGGTATAAAGCCTATTTGACCCCCGTAAATGATCTTTGTGATATATTTTTGAATCCGATTTGCTAAGACTTTGTTGAGAATCTTTGCCTCTGTGTCCATCAGAGAGATTGGCCTATACATTTCTTTTTAAAGTATATCTTTATTAGGTTTTGGGATTAAGACGATATTAGCTTCAGAGAAAGAATATGGTAGTGTTCCTTTGCTGTTTGATGGAATAGTTTAAAGGGTATTGTTGTTATTAGCTCCTTAAATGTCTGGTAGAACTCTGTGCTGAATCCATCTATTCCAGGACATTTTTTGGTGGAAAGATTTGAGATTACTTCATTGATTTCCTCACATTATAGAACTATTTAAATGCATCACAACTTCCTGATTCAATTTCACTAAGTTGCGCTTACTTAGGAATTCATCCATTTCTTTTGTGTTGTCAAATTTGACATAGTATAAGTTTTTGCAATATGACAATATAATATTCTGAATTTCTTGGGTATCAGTAGTGATAACTCCATTTACATTTCTAATTTTGTTAATTTGGGTTTTCTCTCTCTTGCTTTTGGTTAATTTAGCTAGGAGTGGATCAATTTTATTGATTTTTTCCAAGAACCAACTTTTTGACTGGTTGATCCTCTTTATCGTTTTCTTAATCTTAATTTTGGATATTTCTCCCCTTATTTTGCTAATCTCCTCTCTTCTGCTGCTTTTGGGATCAGATTGCTCTAGTGTCTCTAAAGCCTTGAGCTGCGTTGTTATTTATTTGTGATGTTTCTATTTTTTTGATGTAGGCATTAAGAGCTATGAACTTACCTCTTTGGACAGCTTCATTGTATCCCAAAGATTTTGATAAGTTGTATTTTCATTATCGTCCATTTTCAGGAAATCTCGAATTTCCTTTTTAATTTATTCCTGAAACAAATTCTCGTTCAGCATAACAGTGTTAAGTTTCTAGGAGTTAATGTATTTTCTGTTGTTTATTGTGTTGTGGATGTCAATCTTTAGACTATGGTGGTTTGAGAGGGTACTGGCTAGAATTTGAACTTTCCAGTATATGTGGAGATTCTTTTTGTGGCCAACTATGTGATCTATTTTGGAGAATGTTCCATGTTGCTGAGAAAAATGTTTGTTCTTTGGTGTGTGGATGAAAAGTTTGAGAGATCTGTAAGGTCCATTTCTTTAAGGGTTTGATTAAGTTCCAAAGTGTCTCTGTTAAGCTTTTCACCTGTTGATCTATCCCATGTTGAGAGGGCAGTGTTGAAATCCCCAAGAATTATCGTTTTGAGGTTGATTTCTTGCTTTAGATGCTGTAAGTTTTGCTTAATGAATGTGGAGGTGTCCATATTGGGCACATATATGTTCAGTATTGTGAAGTATTCCTGGAGAATTGTACCTGTGAATAAAATGCAGTATACATCTGTGTCTCTTGTGATTTTTTTGGTTTGAAGTTCACTTTGTCTGACATCATAATGGCTATCCCTGCCTGTTTCCTGGTTCCATTACCTTGCAGAATTTTGGACCAGCCTTTTATTTTTAGGATTTGCCTATCTTCTGTGGTGAGATGAGTTTCCTGAAGGCAGAAGTTTATAACCTGTGTCTCTTGACCAGTGAGATAATTTCATTCACATTTAATGTGTTAAAATGGAGAAGTTATTTTTAATTCCAGACATTTTTTATGTTTAGTGGCTTTTGTAAGTATATTTTTTGACTTTTAGGTCTTGTTGGTATTATACTTCCCTTCTGTCTTCCTTGATATGTTTGTTTTTTTCTTCAAGCTTGAGTATCATTTCTAACATTTTTAAAGGCCTGGTTTGATAGTAATGTAAGCCTTTAAGTTGTCGTTGTGCTGGAAAACTTTTCTTTCCCCCTTGATCATGACAGATAATTTTGCCAGATATATCAGCCTGGATTGAAATTTTTGCTCATTTAATACTTGAAGTATCTCTCCAATGTCTCCTTGCTTTTACTGTTTTTGATGAGAAGTTATTTTTTATTTAAAGAGGTTTACCTTTAAAAGTGACTTGTTTTTTTTTTTCCCTTGAAGCTCTCAGCACCTTTTCTTTGTCTTGAATGTGGAATGTTTTAACTATTATTTGCCATGGCGAGTTTCTATTTTGGTCTTATCTGTTTGGGATGGCAAATGACTCTTGTATTTGGATGGGCCTCTCATTCTTTAAATGAGGAAAGTTTTCATTTATGATTATTTGAAAAATGTCCTCAGGTGTGTTATTATGGGATTCTTGCTCTGGTATTCCATGAATGCGCTTGTTAGGCTTCTTCAGGGTGTCCCATAACTCTTGAATATTCCTCTCAAGTATCTTTTTGGCTTTAGCAGCCTCGTCCATTGAGCTGATTAATACTCCCACTTTGTCTTCAAGATCTGAAATTCTATTTTCTGCTTCATTAGTTGTGATGATTAGACTGTCTGTTGAGTTCTGGCTTGAACATAACTTGTCTTTCAGTTGAATTTTAAACTCTGCCTGAGACTGTTTTAATTGTTCTATGCCTATTTTTGTTTCTTGAACTGTTTTTCTCACCTCCTCCAAGTGTCTGTTGTGTTCCTGTTCAAAGTGGTTTATGCAGTTGTTTAACTCCTCCCGGATTTCCTCTTTCATAGTATTGATCATGGTAATGATCATACTTTGAGAGTCTTTATCTTGAGTCTGATTTTCTTGGCTATTTTCTTTGAATTTGTCCTGGTTGGAATACATCATTTTGGGGTTAATACTTTGGTGGGAAATTTGTCTTCTTAGGTTTTATTTCCCATGGATCTTCACTTTGACTTTGGCATTGCTGTTTTGTCTCTTAGGACCTTTCACTTTCTATGTGTTTTTGACTGAACTGATTTAATTGGTATTACTACTCTCGTCCAGTTATTACTATTGTTTGCCTTGGAGTTGAGTACTTTTGTCTGTTATTATTGTTATTTCCTAGATGAGGTTATTAGACTGTTAGTACATCAGTTAAGTCAGGTTTAGTAGACAGGGGGTGAATATTGGTATGGTAGTGCACTTTTATGATTTTGTACTTTGGTGGTATGTGAGGGTGAGTGGTATAATCCCTGAAGTTGTATATGTTTTGGGGGTTGCTATTTGGAAACGATAATCTACAGTGATTGATACTTGAAAGGAGCAGGATGGTAAAAATATAACGTTTACTTATCTTTGGGCTGGAAGTGAAGAATCTCTCCCATGTGATAGGATGATTTTAGAGGACTTCAGATGTATGGCCTTTGTCCCCTAGAGTTTTGCTTGAGTTTCCTTTGGACTCTGTTGAATTCTGAATTGCAGTGTGTCCTCCCTCGACCACAAGTGAGGGTCCCCAGCAGGCCGGAGGGGCAGAGGGGCTGATGAAGATGGCAGAATTCTTCATCTGGGACCTAGGACTGGGTTTAGTGACCCACACAAGCCCCAGGCAGTCTGGGTGTTGCTCAGGCTGGCTGGTGGGAGGAGCTGGGACAAGGGATGACCTGGGCACTGGTGGAACTTATCTAGGATGGAGAACCTTGAGCAAGTCCTGTCCCAGGCAGGCGGGCAGGTGGGCAGGAGGAACAAAGGGGCTGGGACCTGGGGAGTGGCCCAAGCAAACTCGAGGCAGCCTGGGTGTTGCTCAGTCTAGCTAGTGGGGAGCAGCTGGAACAAAGTGTGACCTGAGAGCTGGTGAAACTTACCTGTGATGGCAGACCCAGAGCAAATCCTGTCACAGGTGGGTGGGAGGGACAGAGGGGCTGGGACCTGGGGCACGGCCTAGGCAAACCTGAGGCAGCCTGACTGTTGCTCAGGCTGGCTGGTGTGAGGAGCTGGGACAAGGTGTGACCTAGGGGCTCGTGGAATTTACCTGGGATGGAGGACCAAGAGTAAGTACTGTCCCATGTGGGCGGGAGAGACAGAGGGGCTGGGGAAAAGGCTGGGAAGAGAGGATGACCTGGGTGCTGGGGGGAAATACCTGGGAAGCAGGGTGCCTTACCTGGACCGTGAGCAAGGGAGCAACCTAGCTTACTGGACAGGCAGAAGTGGGGGAGAGGTGAAGGAGAATCAGTGTGGTTTACCTGGGACTTATGGTGTGGCCAGTGGTCCACCCAAGCCCTGGGCAGGTTGGCCATTACTCAGGCTGGGTGGTGGAAAAGCCTGGGAGGAGAGGATAATCTGTGCTGGTGGGAAATACTTGGGAAGCAAGGCGCCTTACCTGGACCACGAGCGAGGGAGCGACCTAGCTTACTGGGTGGGTGGAAGGAGGGGAGGATGAGAAATTATTTTTAATTCTGGACACTTTTTATGTTTAGTGGCTCTTGTAAGTGTATAGTTTCACTTTTAGGTTTTGGTGGTTTAATACTTCCCTTCTATTCTCCTGGATATGCTTGTGTTTTTTTTTCAAGCATGAGCATCATTTCTAGCATTTCTTGAAGTCCTGGTTTGGTGGACATGTATCCCTTCAAGTTGTCTTTGCCCTGGAAAATTTTTCTTACTCCCTTGATCATGACAGATAGTTTTGCAGGGTATATCAGCCTGGGTTGACATTTTTGCTCATTCAATACTTGAAGTATGTCTCTCCAAGCTCTTCTTGCTTTTATTGTTTCCATTAAGAAGTCATTGTAAGAGCAAAAGGATGGGAGGAGCAATGATTTGCAAGATACTCCACACAAGTTAGGGTCGAAGCAATCATAATTGGACTTTGCATGCCATGTGCAATGTCCAACACACTATTGACCTCACAAAGTCTGGCATCTGCTAAAGGCACCAAGATCCTTGGAGGCAAGGGATTGGCAGCCACAGTAGTGTTCCTATCCTTAAGGGGAACACAGGAAAGGGTTCAGGGAAATACCACTGGGTCTTTGTACATCATCGGAGAGGAGGGCCCAGAGGAGAGTCAGGGATGCACATTAAAGAACTCTGGGAATTGGGACAGGAGGCAGTGGGGGGATGGGGAGGAAGGGGTGAGGGGAGGGGGAGTAGGAGGTTGGGTGGGAGGAGGAGGGAGGGAGGGAACCAGTGTACCTATTAAGTTTGTATGAGCGGAAATAATAATAAAAAATATTTAAAAAAATAACCACCATGTCAATCAGGAATGATTCAAGTTTGTTTAGTGAAACTCTACCTTGGGGGTTTTACTCAATCATGGAGAAGTTCTTTTTACTGAGGTACTTTTGCTTTGTAGAATGAAAAACTGAAGCCATCAGAATCTACCATGTTGAATGAGCCAGGCAGGAAATGTAGCCAGTGCAGAGGCAAACAGCTGAAAGAGGGAGAGACTTGAGTTCTGCTGACAGCGTTTGTACACCTGGATCCAACTGTGCCTGAAGCTAGTATATCCTCCCTGGACTTTTCAGTTATGTGAACCAATAAATACCCTTTTTTGTTTAAAAAATAAAAAATTAAAAAATTAAATAAAAAGCAAGCACCTCTACCCCAAAGGAAAAAAAAATTTGTCATGAAAGCAGTAATGCTGATGACTATGAGATACGGCCAAGCAATAAAATTGTTCATGAAATTAAAAAACAAAAAAAGAAGTCATTTGTTTTTTAATAGGTTTACCTTTAAAAGTGGCTTTTTTTTCCTCTTGAAGCTCTCAGCACCATTTCTTTTCTTGAATGTGGAGTGTTTTAACTATTATTTGCCATGGTGAGTTTCTATTTTGGTCATATCTGTTTGGGGTGTGGAATGCCTCTTCTATATGGATGGGTCTCTCTTTTTTTAGGTGAGGAAAGTTTTCCTTGATGATAGTTTGAAAAATTTCCTCAGGTTTGGGAGTTTTGGATTCATGCTCTGGTATCCCATAAATATTCATGTTAGGCTTCTTCAGGGTGTCCCATAACTCTTGAATATTTCTCTCGAGTATTGTTTTGGCTTTAACAACCTCTTCCATTGAGCTGGTTAATACTCCCACATTGTCTTCAAGGTCTTAAATTCTATTTTCTGCTTCAGTAGTTATGCTGATAAGACTCTCTGTTGAGTTCTGGGTTGAAGATAACTTGTCCTATAGTTCAGTTAGTTCAGTTTTAAACTCTGCTTGAGGCTGTTTTAACTGCTCTATGCTTATTTTTGTTTTTTTGCACTGTTTTTCTCAACTCCTCCAAGTGTATGTTGTGTTCCTCTTCAAAGTGGTTGATGTGGTTATTTAACTTCTCCCAGATTTCCTCTTTCAAAGTATTGATCATGGTAATGATCATGTTTTCAAAGTCGTTATCTTGGTTCATGCTTTCTTGGCTATTTTCCATGCATTTGTTCTGGTTGTAGTCTATCATTATGGGGTTAATTCCTTCAGTGGGAGATTTGTTTTCTTGGGTTTTGTTTCTCATGCATTTGCACTTTGACTTGGGCATTGTCGTTTTATCTCTTAAGCTCTTCTTACATTTTCTGTGTACTTTTGACTGAACTGAATTAGTTGGTGTGGAACAGGTCCTGCTCTGACTGGCTGGTGGGAGGAGCTGGGACTAATGGGTTACCTGGGGCTTGGGGGCGAGCAGGTTGTGCTTTCCTATGGCGCAGTGTGTCCTGGCCAGACTGGCATGTCCTGGGAGTGTGGGGAAAGGTGTAAATAATCTTTTTGACATGTTTTTGAATCTGATTTGCTAAGACTTTGTTGAGCATCTATGCATCTGTGTTCAACAAAGAGATTGGCCATTAGTTTTCTTTTTTTAATTTTTTTTATTATTATTTATTCAATTGTGTGTGTGTGCGTATGTATGTGCGCGCGCATGTGTGTATGTGTGTGTGTAGAACCACGGACAAATCGGGAACCATCATGGACGCTTCCACCGCCTTCTGCCCCGGGATTCACAGGCATCGCCCTACCAGGACCAGAAGCGCAAGCCGCCCCTGCTTCCGCCTGGCATCTATACATGGGATCTGAGATCCGAATTCAGGACCTTCTGCCTGCAAGGCAGAGGTTTAACCCCTGAGCCACCTCTCCAGCCCTAGTTTTCTTTTTTAAGTGTATCTTTATTCGATTTTGGAACTACGATATTAGCCTCATAGAAAGAATTTGGTAGTGTTCTTTCCTTTGCTATTTGATGGAACAGTTTAAGAAGTATTGATGATATTTGTTCCTTAAATGTCTGGTAGAACTCTGTGCAGAATCCATCTCGTCTAAGACATTTTTTGGTGGGAAGATTCCAGATTACTTTATCGATTTCCTCATGTTATAGGACTATTCAAATAATTCAAAACTTCCTGATTCAATTTAGGTAGGTTGTGTTTACTTAGAAATTCATCCATCTCTTTTGTGTTATCAAATTTCACAGAGTGTAAGTTTTTGAAATATGATGTTATAATTCTCTGGATTTCTTGGGTATCTGTAGTGATAACTCCATTTTCATTTCTAATTTTGTTTATTTGGGTTTTCTTTCTCTTGCTTTTGGTTAATTTAGTTAGGGATGTATCAATCTTATTGATTTTTTCAAAGAACTAGCTTTTTTACTGATCAACTCTCTGTATTGTTTTCCTAATTTCAATTTTGAATGTTTCTCTCCTTATTTTGCTAATCTCCTCTCTTCAACAGCTTTTGGGATAGGATTGCTGTAGTGTCTCTAAAGCTTTAAGCTTCATTGTTAAGATACTTCTTTGTGATGTTTTCATTTTTTTGATATAAGCATTAAGAACTATGAACTTACCTCTTAGGACAGCTTTCATTGTGTCCCAGAGATTTTGATAAATCATATTTTCATTATCATTCACTTTCAGGAAATCTTGAATTTCCTTTGTATTTTCTTCCTAAATCTAATTCTCTTTCATCATTATAGTGTTTATTTTCCAGGAGTTAGTGTATTTTCTGTTGTTGGTTGTGTTTCGGATGTCACCATGGTGCTCTGATAGGGTACTGGCTGGAATTTCAACTTTCCTGTATATGTGGAGATCCGTTTTGTTGCCTAATATGTGATCTATTTTGGAGAAAGTTCCATGTGCTGCTGAAAAAAATGTGTATTAATTGGTGTGTGGATGAAAAGTTTGACAGAGATCTGTAAGGTCCATTTCAGTAAGGGTTTGTTTAAGTTCCAAAGTGTCTCTGTTAAGTTTTTGACCTGTTGATCTATCCCATGTTGAGAGGGCGGTGTTGAAATCCCCAGGAATTATTGTTTTGGGGTTCATTTCTCTCTTTAGATGCTGTAGGGGTTGTTTAATGAATGTGGAGGTGCCCGTATTAGGTGCACATATGTTCAGTATTGTAAAGTCTTCCTGGTGAATTATACTTGTGACTAAAATGTAGTATCGATCTGTGCCTCTTACGATTTTGTTTTTGGTTTGAAGTCCACTTTGTCCAATAGCATAATGGCTACCCCTGCCTGTTTCCATTAGCTTGAAGAATTCTGGACCAGCCTTTTATTTTTAGGATATGCCTATCTTCTGTGGTGAGATGAGCTTCCTGAAGGCAGCAGATTGATTGGATGTGATTTTTAATCCATGTTTGTAATCTGTGTCTCTTGATTGATGAGTTAATTCCATTGACATTTAGTGTAATAATGGAGAAATTATTTTTAATTCTGGACTCTTTTATGTTTATTGGCTTTTGTAAGTGTATTGTTTGATATTTATGTTTTGGTGGTATTATACTTCTCTTCAGTCCTCCTGGATACACTTGCTTTTTCTTCAAGCTTGAGTATTATTTCTAGCATTTTTTAAAGGCCAGTTTGGTAGACATGTAAGCCTTCAAGTTGTCTTCGTGCTGGATAACTTCCTTGATCATGAAGGGTAGTTTTGCTGGGTGTATCAGCCTGGGTTGACATTTTTGCTCATTCAATACTTGAAATAAGTCTCTCCAAGTTCTTCTTGCTTTTACTGTTTCCATTGAGAAGTCATTTGTTATTTTAATAGGTTTACCTTTAAAAGTGACTTGTTTTCTTTTTTTCCCTTGAAGCTTTCAGCAACATTTCTTTGTCTTGAATGTGGAGTGTTTTGACTATTATTTGCCTTGGAGAGTTTCTATTTTCGTCTTATCTATTTGAGTGGGGAATGCTTTTTGTATTTGGATGGGCAGCTCTTTCTTTAGATGAGGGAAGTTTTCACTTATTAAAATTTGAAAAATTTCCTCAGGTATGGTATTATGGGATTCTTGCTCTGGTATTCCATCAATGTGCATGTTAGGCTTCTTCAGGGTGTCCCATAACTCTTGAATATTCCTTTTGAGTATCTTTTTGGCTTTAACAACCTCTTCCATTGAACTGGTTAATACTTCCACTTTGTCTTCAAGGTCTGAAATTCTGTTTTCTGCTTCATTAGTTCTGCTAATAAGACAGATTGAAGGGTTGAAGATAACTTGTATTTTAGTTCAATTTTAAATTCTGCTTGAGATTGTTTTTGCCAATTTTTGTTTCTTGAACAGTTTTTTTCATCTCCTCCAAGTGTCCTTTGTGTTCCTGTTCAAAGTAGTTGATGAGGTTATTTAATTCCTCCTGGATTTCCTCTTTCATAGTATTGATCATGGTAATGATCATGCTTTGAAAGTAGTTATCTTGGGCCTGGCTTTTTTGTCTATTTTCTGTGAATTTATTCTGGTTGGAAACTATCATATTGGGGTTATATCTTTAGGCAGCAGATTAGTCTTCTTGGGTTTTGTTTCTCATGGATTTGCACTTTGACTTGGGCATTGTTGTCTTGTCTCTTAAGACCTTTCAGTTTCTGTGTGTTTTTGACTGAAGTGATTAAGCTGGTATTACTACTCTCAGGCAGTTATTACTTGTGTTTTCCTTAGAGTTGTGTCTGTTGTTATTGTTATTTCCTAGATGATGCTATTAGACTGTTAATACATCAATTAAACCAGGTTTAGTAGATGGGGTGAATATTAGTATGGTAGGGCACTTTTATGATTTTGTACCTTGGTGATATGTGAGTGTGAGTAGTTTAATCCCTGAAGTTGTATATGTTTTGGCGGTGGCTATATGGAAAAGTTAATCTACAGTGATTAATAATCACCTTTCAGGAGCAGGATGGTAAAAAGGGGGTTTACTTGTCTTTGGGCTGGATTTAAAGAATCTCTCCCATATGATAGGATGATTTTAGCGGACTTCAGATGTATGGCCTTTGTCCCCTTGAGTTTTGCTTGAGTTTGGACTCTGTTTAATTCTGAATAGCAGTGTGTCCTCCTTGGACCGCAAACAAGAGTACCCATCTGGCTGGAGGGGCAGAAGGCCTGACGGCAATGGCAGAGCTCTTCACCTGGGACCTGGGGTGTGGCCTGCCCAAGCTCGGAACAGCCTGGGTGTTGCTTAGGCTGGCTGGTGGGAGCTACTCTTGGGCAGTTATTACTAGTACTTGCCTTGTAGTTGGGTTTGTTTGCCTGTTATCAGTATTATTTCCTAGATGAGGCTATTAGGCTGTTAGTACATCAGTTAAGTCAGGTTAAGTAGACAGGGGGTGAATATTAGTATGATAGTGCACTTTTACGATCTAGTATATTGGTGAAATGTAAGGGTGAGTGGTATAATCCCTGGAGTTGTATATATATTTTGGGGTGGCTATATGGAAAAGTTAATCTACAGTGATTAATGCTAAAAAGGAACAATATGGTAAAAAAAAAAAGGGTTTACTTATCTTAAGCTGGATGTGAAGAATCTCTCCCTTGTGATAGGATGATTTTAGAGGACTTCAGATTTATGGCCTTTGTCCCTTTGAGCTTTGTTTGGGTTTTCTTTGGATTCTGTTGAAGTCTGAGTAGCGTTGTGTCCTCCGTGGACCAGGAGCAAGGGTCCCCGGTGGGTTGGAGGGGTAGAGGGGCTGATGGTGATGGCAGAACTCTTCACCTGGACCCTGGTACTGGGCATAGTGGTCCACCCAGGCTCCAGGGATGGAGGAACCAGAGAAAGTACTCTCCTGATCGCCTGGGTGGATGGGCGGGAGGTAAAAAGGGGGCTGGGGCCTGGGGCGTGGGCCAGGCAAACAGGAAGTATCCAGGGTGTTGCCCTTGCTGGCTGGTAGGAGGAACTGTGGCAACAGGCTACCTGGGGGCTGAGTAACTCACCTGGGATGGAGGACCCATAGAGAGTGAGTCCCGCCTTCGGGGAGGGGGGACGACCTCAAAAGCTTTCTTGAATCGGATTAATGATGGGTATTCCTGACACTTCTTACTTTGCCCTTTGCTGCTTTTAAAGATCTCTTTCAGTTTCCCTTCTTTGTTTAAACTTGATATTTACATCTGTCGAAAGTGGAGTGCCATATTATGCTGTGCTACTGTAGGCTGTCTTATATTGTTTTACATCAACCCACAAATTTCCAATATTTGAAGTATAATTCACTTCAAATGCAGTTCTTCAACATGTGTTTCCTTTGTTTTTAGATTCTTTCTCAATTTCGTGGATATTATCATATATGTCATAGATTTTTTTTAAAAATTAGCAACCAATGTTTAAATATCAAGACTTTTAGAACAAGAGGTAACTTCAACATGTGTTTCAAAGTAAAATATGGGCAAGGTGGTGTAAGCTTGAAACCACAGCAGTTGGAAAGCTGAGTCATAACATTAAAAAGAAGCCAGAAAAGGGAACATTTGAAATTCAATGTTAGTCAGCGCTAAACAATCAGATTCTGTCTCAAACACAAAACAGTGTACACACACACACACACACACACACACACACACACACACACACACACATAGAAGCATGCAAAGAGGAAAAATGTGAAGACTTCAATACTGTATCAAAATGTTGACCTTATCGAGATGCTGCTTGAAAGTTAGGCAAATTCACACAAGACACACTGTTGATCATAAGCTCTCGAGTCTGGTGTGCTCATTGTGAGACTTCCTAGTACATGGCATATGAGGGGTATTGTACAATGTGGCCTTGTGCAGTGAGTACCATTGCCTTACTCCAGGATTTGAAGTCCAGATGTCAGTCCAACGTAGCAAGTGGAAGCCTTTATAGAGTTGACTATATTTTGGTATTGCTCCTAACACTGCATACAAGATGCATGTATGGAATGACATTGATCTCATAATTTCTAACTCTTGCACATCTTTTTTTAATTTATTTTTCCCATCATACAAACTCAAGAGGCACTTTCCTATGATCATTTCATTACATAAAGTACTAATCCCACCAGTCAAGAATAAATTCATAATAAAACACAAAATTATAGTTTATCTTATATTTATACTTTTTTCCATTTTTTCTCCCACATTTTATTTTTTTCCTAATCATATAAGCTCAAAAGGTTTCCCCTCTCTCTCCCTTCCTCTTTCTCTCCCCAGTTCCCCCTTGCACTCTACCCATTTCCACCTTTCCTTCCCCCTATCTCTTCCCCCCCAGTGCTTCCCTTTTCCTCCCTTCCATCCCCTAGAGCATCCTTCTCTGTGGATGCGAAATCTCTCTTTTAGTGCTCCACCACAGTGAGGGGTAAGGTCTCAGTGGCACAGTCTGGAGCCCTTTCTTGGGCTCCTCATTAGTATGGGGACTCAACTATGACTGTTAATCCTTTGCTTCTAAGGATCCTACTGCCTAGAACCTTCTCCCCTGTAATTCATGCTAGACTTTTGGGGGTCGTTGACATGTCAGCCAATGTGAAGGTCTGTGCAAAGTTCAGTTCTGGCTGCTACAGCCCTAACTTGTGTGAAGTATCTTGCATACCGTTGGTCCTTCCCATCTTTAGGCTTTTACAATCTTGCCACCCCTTCTTCCACAAGTTTCCCTAAGTTTTAGGATGGGGAGAAACTTGGCTGGTCTGGTTCCAGGTGATTCATGTAGGGTCTTTGGTGTTATGAATTTTGTTTGTTCTTGATTTCAGTTTTGTGTTTCTTTCACTGCCCTTGACTGCATCCTGATTGGTATCGAAGATCACTTCCTAATCAATGATGAAAGGTTGTTTAAATGAAGACCTTAATATAAGGGGATACTCAAAGGTAGATGGAAGAATAGAAGTAGGACATAGCAGTGGGGGGAATCAGTGTCCCATTTGCAGGATGGTTACCCTTATCTGCCAGTCTCTATGTCTTCCTGATAGGTGTGATCAAACCTCTTCAGTTGCAAACAACCAGGAAGGGAAGTGAGAGTGAGCTTCTACAGATATCTCACTATTTACATGCAGTACTTATATTCTTATGTAAAAATTTCCATTTCTGAATTTTGTATTCTACTAATTGAATAGTTGGCCCCTTATATCAGCACATTAACATAGTACAAATTGCATAGTATTTTAATGCCCACCATTAGTGTAAATCTCTTATTCTTTCTCTGCTGATATTGTTTTTAGCCACTACACAAAACTGAAAGGAACTCTTAGTGAGATTGTAATTAGTTGAAGACAATAGCTTTAAATGAGAATCAGTCTTTCATCAATATATTCAAGTACATATTATCTCTTCCAGTGTAAATCTTGTACTGAGTTCCTTATATATTGGCAGTTTTATTCCATGCTTAAATTTTGCTAAGTCTTGTTATATTTTATGTAGGATTTTTCATATTTTAAATCTCAGTGGTATACTCATGATAATCATTTGTAAAAGAGTGCATTCATTTTAAAAATACACTGAAGAACCATTTAAACTATAAATTTGCACCAAGGGTGGTGATGATCTCCCACAAATATTTACAGAAGGCACAAACTGGATTATAGAGACTTCAAAAGAAATATTTAATATTCAATAGTGTTTTGAGGCAAATGAAAATGTTTGAAAAAAGTACTAGAAACAAAACTTATTGACATGAAATAGAAGGAATAAATATCTTAAACTCATTGAATAAAGTAAAAGCTACAGGAAGTACCATTGTGATTAAAGGGTAAAATAGTTGCTTGAAAGTGTCAACTACCAGTATATTATCTCAAATTCTCTTATCCACATTTTCAGTACTTGCCTAGCTAATATAGACAGTGTTTTCTTTTTTCTTTTCATTTGCTTATTTCCTCAGATGTATTCTCCAGTTCGATACCTCACCTCTTTATCTAATATGCATGTTGATTTGGTGTTAGTCTTATTATTTCTAATATTGAGTTACTACAATTGCCCCGTCTCCATATGCCTGTCCCTCAAGCAATGCCTTTTATTATTCATGAGTTGATCAAAGGAAGGAAGAGTAAACTCAAGCAAATATCTCTAAGGATATGACTTAATGGGACAGGAGAGGGGTGAGATTGGGCTGTAAGTGTGAAAAAACATAAATTCATTGCATTAACATATGAATGTGTCAGAGAATAAAAAACTAGTATAGTAATATGTAGTATAAAATATACTACATAAAGTAATGTAGTAATAGAAGGAAAACTAGTATAGTAATATAAATATCAGAAAACAATTCTACCATTGTGTATAGGTATGTAATAAAAATTTGTTACAATTTTAACAAAACATGAATAATTACCATCATCCTCCTTATTCAAAAGCATTCTTGGAGTAGGAATGGAAAAGATATAAAACTCTTTTAGGAATTGGTAAGGAAAGAAAATTTCATTACATAATGATGACAGATTTGCACAAACAGAAGATATAAATTATAAGCAAAATAATCAAACAAAATATAGCTAACATAACTTTTAATATAACTGAATCTAGGTTAATTTTAATTGCCTTTTTAGCATGGCAACACAGTACCTGAAATAATCAAAATATCAGATGTTAATTTTGATTGGTAATAGTGGAGATTTCTTCAGTCCATAGTTGGTTGGTCTATCACATTTGTGACTTTGATATGGCATGATGCATTGGCTGGGAACAGCTGATAGTGCAAGCTTCTCACTTGATGGTTACTGAGAAGAAAAAGTGGAGGAAAGACCAATCCTAATCCTACGCCCCAATGACTTAAATCTCCTTTTTCTTAAAGATTTTTATGAGCTTCCAATAATGTTAACCTAGGCAGCAACTTTTTAACAGAGCATCCTTTGGCAGAATGTTCCAGATTTATCAATATTCCATGAGTACACAAAATATCAATATCTATTCTACATGAAAGAAAACTGACATTAGATTGATGTTAGATATTAGATAAAAATGTTTACAATAACAACGAAACATGGAAGTAAACCTAACAACCATATGAAAGTCTTATGTATATTAGAGAAATTTTTAAATTTTGATATGTCATGCCGTACAGTTTTAAAATATTAATAATATGGAAAAGCTCATTACCATAAATGTTTCCATTTCAAATTGTTTATAGATTTAGTATGATTCTTATTTAAGCAAAAATCCCCATTTTATGTTTTACTTGCTGAATGAAATTGTATGTAAGGCTCCTTACTGCTTTCTTTTCCTGAATTTTTCTTTTCAGAATGATAGGAACAAAGCAGAGAAATAAAAGCCCAGAATATGTGAAAGCCAAGAGTGAGGTTACTGCACAAGATGAGATGAAAGTAAAATTGGAGGATACCATTCATATAATTGGAGTTTATGTTCTAGTAAACCTGAAAGGTGCATGGAATAAAATAAAGCACAACAAACTAAACAGACACGGGTGACTGGCATTCCAGAGAAAGATCACTTTTCTGAATAAAAGGGTGACCTGGTATAGAGAAAGGAAAAGAATAAGAATGTATCCACTTGGGAAGAAGTATGATGCAGCAAAATGATGATGGGACATGGAAATTCAATTGGAAGTAAAGTGGCAAGAAAACAAAACTGACTATCCACTGGGGATTGAACACACAAGTAAATAAATACAATAAGGATGAAGGAACACTGGTTATCATCAGAAAAGGAAACTATGTTTCTAGATCATGGATAAGGATACTTAAAGGATACAAAACAATGAAACATATTCACATAAGAGAAATATCTAAAGAAAATAGGAATAAACCTAGATTTGAACTTCTTTCTGCAAAGTAATCAAACTAGCTCCCAGGCATGCCATCCTGCTCCAACCATGCCAGTCAGCAGAAGTTACCGGGAATTGCTCTCATGGGTGTTGCAGGATTTGTGACATGGGGATGCAACAAGGGGTTGGATTGAGCAAGCATACAGAGGCAGTTGGAGCAGAAAAGGCTGTCGAGGTGAAGACAGAAGTGGGACTTTAGAGCCTGAACCTGGGACCCAGAAGCTAATCACCAGAGGAGACAATATGAACACTAAGAAAACAGCATACCTAGGAGAAATACAAGTAATAATAAGAAACGTGATGCAGAACCTGGTACAGCTTCCTGAAGAACACGGCCAGAAGAAACCATGCAGTGACAAAGGTAAACATAACCAGACCTTTCACACCACACATAATAGCTTCAGTTACAGAAATATCCAGAGCACTAGAGATGAGATCTCATGTGCCAAGCATGAAACCTCAGACTGGCAAATTCTGAGAAAGCTTTTTCATCTGGAAGGATACACTGACTTGAATAGTTGAGACTAGGAGCCATCTTCTCCCTCAATGGAGACTGATAAAAAAATAATCCATGGGAGGGAGAAACCATCATCACAACAAGAACAAAACAATGACCAAGGTCATAGTACCTTTGTTCACTTTACTGCTTATTTTTATTTTTGGTTTCCTTTTTTAATTGGTTATACTTTTATACTTCATTCAGTTGTCCTGTTTAACTTGTATCTCTCCATTACAGGCTTTTATTACTGTCTTTTAATTACTTTACCTACTCTACAGCATCCTACTCAATTTTTCTTTACATCCATTTCCCCTCTTCTCATTCTTTCTTCATTTTTAAAAATTTTTTTAATTTAACTTATTCAATTGTGCCTGTGTGCACCTGTGTGTATGTGTGTGTGTGTGTGTGTGTGTGTGTGTGTGTGTGTGTGTGTGTGTGTGTGTGTAGAAACACGGACAAATTCAGGAACCACCATGGACCGCCTCCACCTCCTCCTTGTTTACTCTGCCCCAGGATTCACAGGCTCCGCCCCACCAAGACCAGAAACACAGGCCGCCCCCGCTTCTGCCCTATGTGGGGTCTAGGATAGGAACTCAGGAGCATCCACCTGCAAGGCAGAGGCTTAACCCCTGAGCCACTTCTCCAGCCCCTTCTTCTTCATTTCATTGTTTAAATAATGATACTATGAAATTAAAAAAATCCATTGGCTACATTTTCTCCAACAAATTACCACTTGACATTTTCTCCTAACCTTACTGAAGACACAAGTCTCTTACTGTGGGAAATATTAGGATTATTATCAAATCATATCCGCTTTTGCCACTGGATTCTCTGCTAATTAGTAGTAGGGAAGATAAAATGATCAAAGAACATGCAATGGAAAAATTCATATAAAACAAACAAAGAGTGTAAGTAGAAATAAAAATTAGAAGGTACATTCACCAAATAGATGAGGGAAAAGCAGCAAAGAAACAAACAAACAAAAAAAAAACAGAAATCCATTATGAAACCTCCACAAGTTCACGGAACCTCAATACTGTAAACCAAAGATAAGATAACTGAAATGTCAGGAAAATATTTCAAGATCCTCCTTTAAAAGAGAACTAATGGGCTAGAGATGTGGTTCGGTAGTGAAAGTAAAAGTGAATTTTTTTGTTAACATTCTCCTAGACTCTGAATTGTTTTCATTACTTCATTCACCTACTTGCACACTTAGTGACCCATCATGTGTGTGTGTATGTGTGTGTGTGTATGAGAGAGAGAGAGAGAGAGAGAGAGAGAGAGAGAGAGAGAGAGAGAGAGAGAGAGAGAGAACAGGCATTTGTGCCACAGCTTGCACTTATAGAAATCAAATGAGAACCTTGAAGAGTCAGTTCTTTTTTTTTTTATTTCTTCCACTCATACAATGTTGATAAGCACCACATTCCCCTCTCCCCTCCCCCCTCCCTGGATTCCTTTTGCTCCCTCCGCCCTTTTCCCCTTCCTTTCCCCCCTTCCTCCCTTTCTCCCAGTGCCCCCTCCCACCCCATTCCTGGAGCATCCTTTAGTATGTATGAAAAACTTCCCTCTGGGTCCTACTCTCTGATGAGGTATAAGGACTCAGTAGCATTGCCTAGAACATTTTCTTGTGTTCCCATTTAGTATAGGAACATTATTGTGGCTGTTAATCCATTGCCTCAAAGGATCATAGTGCCTGTGATCCATGCTAGACTTTGGGGGTTCAATGATATGTTGGTCATTGCACAGGTAATGAAAAGTCCTATTAGGATTACTTCTGCCCTAGCTTGTATGGAGTATCTTGTATATCGTTGTTCCTCCCCATCTTTAGGCTCTTACAATCTTACCACACCCTCTTCCGCAAATTTCCCTGAGCTTTAGGATGGGGAGAGATTAGGCTGGTCTGGTTCCAGGTGGTTCATGTAGAGTCTCTGATTTTCTGAATTATGGTTTGTTGATTTTTTTTTTTTTTTTAGTTTTGCTACTCCTGCACCGCCCTTGGCTCCATCCTAGTGGGTATTGGATGTCACCCACTGGCCAGAGATAAAAACCTGTGAAAATAGAGTCTTATTATAAGAGTAGATTCAAAGGCAGATGGAATAAGAGTAGGAGATCACTGTGAGGGATGGTCAGTCTCCCATTTACAGGATGATTACCTTCTTAACTGCCAGACTCTATGCCCTCCCTTTCTGGTGAGACAATACCCCATCAGTTGCAAGTGACCAGGCAGGAAAGTCTGTGAGCTTAATCAGATGTCTCATTACTTACTTCAGTCCTTCATGGTGGCCTATTTTCTCTGCTGTAGCGTGATCCCCTCTGTCCTTGTTTCTGGTGGGGACCTCCTTCCCCTTTCCTCCCTGCTTATAATCTTTGAAATTACTGTAGGTATTACAGAGATTTATCTAAGAGTATGTCACTAAGTGGGTTTGGTTCTAAGATCCACCTATTAGGGAGTACATACGACGCTTAATTTTCTGTGTCTGGGATGCTTCACTCAATATAATTTTTTCTAATTCCATCCATTACCTGGAAAATTTCATTAATTCATCATTATTGATGGCTGAGTAGTATTCCATTGTGTAAAGGTACTACATTTTCTTTATCCACTCATCAACTCTTGGACATTTGGGTTGATTCTATGACTTTGCTATTGTAAACAGTGTTGCTACAAACATGGTTGTGCTTGTACTATCGAGGTGAATTTTCGCTGTATGGGGAGTTATTCCCAAAAATGGAATAAGAGGGTCATATGGCATTTCAATCTTTAACTTCTTTAAGAATCACCAGAAGACTTGCCAGAGTGGTTGTATGAGCCTGCATTCCCACCAGCAATGTAGGAGAGTTCCCCTCTCTCCACATCCTGTCCAGAATTTGGTGTTGTGTGTATTGTGGATTTTTGCCATCCTGAGGAGGGTGAGATGATATCTCAGGGAAGTTTTGGTTGCATTTCCCTGATGGATAAGGAAGTGGAGAATTTTCTAAGATATTTGTTAGAAATTTTAAATTTGTCCCTGGTAAAGTTTATTTTAAATTGCAAGGCTCATTTTTTAATGGGACCACTTATTTCCTTGGTGTTTAGTTTTCTCTTTTTTTTATATAATACATTTTTTATTATTATTTCAGCTCATACAAACTTAATAGGTATACCAGTTCCCTCCCTCCCTCCTCCTCCCCCCCAACCCCCTGCTCCCCTTCCCCTCACCCCTCCCGCCCCATCCCCCCGTGCCTCCTGCCCGGATTCCCAGAGTCCTTTCTTGTGCATGCCTGACTCTCCTCTGGGCCCTCCTCTCCGATGACATACAAGGACCCAGTGGCATTTCCCTGAACCCCTTCCTGTGTTCCCCTTAAGCATAGGAACACGACTGTGGCTGTCAATCCCTTGCCTCCAAGGATCTTGGTGCCTTTAGCAGATGCTAGACTTTGTGAGGTCAATAGTGTGTTGGACATTGCGCTGGGCATGCAATGTCCAATTATGATTGCTTTGGCCCTAACTTGTGTGGAGTATCTTGCAAATCATTGCTCCTCCCATCCTTTTGCTCTTACACTCTTACCGCCACCTATTCCGCAAATGTCCCTGAGCTTCAGGATGGGGAGAGATTAGTCTGGCCTAGTTCTAGGTGGTTGATATAGGGTCTCTGAAGTTCTGGATTGTGGTTTGTTGATTTTCTTTTGCAGTTTTGCTGCTCCTGCAATGCCCTTCACTCCATCCTGCTGGGCACTGTATATCACCCCCTGGCCAGAGACAAAAAGCTGTTAAATTGGAGTTTTTTTTATAAGAGCACATTCAAGGGTGTTTAGTTTTCTAAGTTCTTTGTGCACTCTGGATAATAGAGCTCTATCAGATATGTGGTTAGTGAAGATTTTCTCCCATTCTGTGGGTTGCCTTTGTGCTTGAGTTACAATCTCTTTAACTGAACAGAAGCCCTTTAATTTCACAAGATCCCATTTTGTTGAGTGTTGGTTGTAGTGACAGTGCTATTGGATGTCTGTTTAGGAAATGTTGGCCTAGTCCAATTAGCTCCAGGGAGTTCCCTACCCTTTCAACTATGGTTTTTATAGTCTCTGGCATTATATAGAGGTCCTTGATACATTTGGAATTATGTCTTCTACATGGTAACAGGTACGTATCCAGTTTTAATCTTCTGAATGTGGATATCCAGTTTTGTCACACTATTTGATGAAGATGCTTTTCTTTTTCCATTGGATTTTTTGGGCCCCTTTGTCAAAGATCAGATGGCTATAGTTATGTGGGCTTATATCTGGGCCTTCAACCCTTATCCATTGATTTGTGTGTCTATTTTGGAACCAATACCAAGCTGTTTTTACAACTATAGTTTTGTAGTATAGACTGAAGTTTGGTATGGTAATACATCCAGCAGTGTTTTTGTTACTCAGGATTGTTTATGCTATCCTGGGTCTTTTGTGCCTCCATATGAATTTTGAGATGGTTTTGTTAACCTTCTTTAAAGAATTGCTTTGGAATTTTACCCAATTGGTATAGCATTGAATCTGTATATTGCCTTTGGCAGGATGGTCATTTTTATGAGGTTGATTCTGCTGATCCAGAAACATGGCAGGTCTTTCCACCTTCTGGTGTCTTCGGCAATTTCTTTCTTTAGGGTTTTAAAGTTTTCATTGTAAAGGTCTCTTTACAATGGTTAGGTTTATACTGAGGTATTTCATTTTTTTAGCATTACAGTAAATGGGATTGTTTTTTCTTATGGCTTTTTCACCTCTTTCATTCTGGGCATATAGGAAGGCCTCTGATTTTTGTATGTTTATTTTGTATCCTGCCACCCTGCTGAACTTCTGTATTAGTTCCAGGAGCTTCCTGGTGGAGTTTTTGGGATCACTCAGGTATAAGATCATGTCATCTGCAAATAGAGGTAATTTGACTTCTTCCTTGCCGATTTGAATCCCTCTTATGTCCCTTTCTTGTCTTATGGCTTCAGTGAAGACTTCAAGTACAATATTGAATAGAAGTGGTGAGAGTGGACAGCCTTGTCTAGTTAGTGATCGAAGTGGGAAATGCTTGAAATTTTTCCCCATTGAGTATAATCCTTGCTGTGGGCTTGTTGTATACAGCTTTTATTATGCTGATAAAGGTTCCTTCCATTTCAACTGTCTCTGGGGCTTTGATCATAAAAAGCTGTTGGATCTTGTCAAAAGCTTTTTCTGCATCTATCCAGAGTATCATGCGGTCTTGCGTTTTTGACTTGTTTATTTGGTGGATTACATTTAATGATTTGCATATGTTGAACCAACCTTGTGTGCCTGGGATAAAGCCTACTTGATCCCCGTGAATGATCTTTTTGATATGTTTTTGGATCTGATTTGCAAGACTTTGTTGAGAATCTTTGTATCTGTGTTCATCAGAGAGACTGGCCTATAGTGTTCTTTTTTAAGTGTATCTTTATTAGGTTTTGGAATTAAGACCATATTAGGTTTCTAGAAAGAATATGGTAGTGCTCCTTCCTTTGCTATTTGATGGAACAGTTTAAGGAGTAATGGTCTTATTAGCTCCTTAAATGTCTGGTAGACCTCTGTGCTGAAACCATCTGGTCCAGGACATTTTTTGGTGGGAAGATTTAAGATTAATTCATTGATTTCCTCACATGTTATAGGACTATTTAAATAATTTACAACTTCTTGATTCAATTTTGGTAAGTTGTGTTTACTTAGGAATTCATCCATTTCATTTCTGTTGTCAAATTTGGCATAGTATAAGTTTTTGAAATATGACGTTATAATTCTCTGGATTTCTTGGGTATCAGTGGTGATTACTCCATTTTCATTTCTAATTTTGTTAATTTGGGTTTCTCTCTCTTGCTTTTGGTTAATTTAGCAAGGGGTGTATCAATATTATTGATGTTTTTAAAAAACCAGCTTTTTGACTGGTTCATTTTATATATCATTCTCCTAATCTCAATTTCACATATTTTTCACCTGATTTTGCTAATCTCCTCTCTTCTAAAAGTTTTGGTATCAGATTGCTCTAGTGTCTCTAAAGCTTTAAGCTGCATTGTTGCCCTAGCCTCCTCCCGCCAGCGTGCTGCCCCCCCACCCCCCACCCCCCCAGGTCCCAGGTGAGTCCGCCCATCCCTCCACCAGGTGCCCCCATGTCCCCGTGGCAGCCAGGGAAAGCCCTGCCCCGAACCATAGCCCCTTTCTTCCCATGTCCTGCGCCAACGCCAGACTGGACTTGCTCACATTCCTCCATCCCTGGAGCTTGGGTGGGCACTAAGCCAAGTCTCAGGTCCCAAGTGAAGAATTCTGCCATCAACATCAGACCCTCTGCCTCTCCAGCCCACCCGGGACCTATGCACGTGGTACAGGAAAGACACACTGCTACTCAGAATTCAGTAGAGTCCAAAGGAAACTCAAGCAAAACTCTAAGGGACAAAAGCCATACATTTGGAGTTCTCCACAATCATACTATCATGTGGGAGAGATTCTTCACATCCAGCCCAAAGATGAGTAAACCTCCTTTTTTTCACCTTACTGATCCTTTTTAGTACAATTGCTATAGATCAACTTCTCCATACAGCCACCCCAAAACCATATACAACTCCAAGGAGTACACCACTCACCCGCACATATCAGCAAGATACTAAATAGTAAAAGTGCACTACCATACTAATATTCACTCCTTGTCTACTTAACCTGACTTAACTGATGTACTAACAGCCTAATAGCATCATCTAGGAAATTACAATACCAATAGATAGACAAACATACCCAATCCAAGGCAAGCACTAGTAATAACTGGCAAGTGTAATAATACCAACTACATCAGCTCAGTCAAAAACACACAGAAACTGAAAGGTCCTAAGAAACAAAACAACAATGCCCAAGTCAAAGTGCAGATCCACGAGAAACAAAACCCAAGAAGACCAATCTCCCATCGAAAGATTAACCCCATAATGATGGATTCCGACCAGAACAAATTCACAGAAAATAGCCAAGAAAACCAGACCCAACATAACGACTTTCAGAGTATGATCATTACCATGATTAATACTATGAAAGAGGAAATCCGAGAAGAGTTAAACAATCGAATCAACCACTTTGAATAGGAACACTACAGGCACTTGGAGGAGTTCAGAAAAACAGTTCAAGAAACAAAAATAGGTATAGAGCAGTTAAAACAGTCTCAGGCAGAGTTTAAAATTGAACTAAAAGACAAGTTATATTCAACCCAAAACTCAACAGAGAGTCTTATCAGCAGTAAAAATGAGCAGAAAATAGAATTTTAGATCATGAAGACAAAGTAGAGAAATTAACCAGCTCAATGGAAGAGATTGTTAAAGCCAAAAAGATACTTGAGAGGAATATTCAAGAGATATGGGACACCCTGAAGAAGACTAACATGCGCATTCATGGAACACCAGAACAAGAATCCCAAAAGACCACACCTGAGGAAATATTTCAAATCATCATAAATGAAAACTTCCCTCAACTAAACAATGAGAGGCCCATCCAAATACAAGAGGCATTTCGCACTCCAAACAGATAGAAGCAAAACAGAAGCTCGCCATGGCAAATAATAGTTAAAACACTCCACATTCAATAAAGAACTGGTGCTGAGAGCTTCAAGGGAGAAAAAACAAGTCACTTTTAAAGGTAAACCTATTAAAATAACAAATGACTTCTCAGTCGAAACAGTAAAAGCAAGAAGAGTTTGGAGAGACATACTTCAAGTATTGAATGAGCAAAAATGTCAACCCAGGCTGATTTACCCTGCAAAACTATCCATCGTGATCGAGGGAGAAAGAAAAATCTTCCAGCACAAAGACAACTTGAAGGGATACATGTCCACCAAACCAGGCCTTCAAAAAATGCTAGAAATGATACTCAAGCATGGAGAAAAAAACAGGCATATCAAGGAGAACAGAAGGCAAGTATAACACCATTAAAAGCGAAGCAATATACTTATAAAAACTACTAAACATAATAAATGTCTGGAATTAAAAATAGTTTCTCCATTATAACACTAAATGTTAATGGAATTAACTCACCGATCAAGAGACACAGATTACAAATTTGGATTAAAAATCACAATCCATCAATCTGCTGCCTGCAGGAAACCCATCTCACCACAAAAGATTGGCATGCCCTAAAAATAAAAGGCTGGTCAATAATTCTACAATTTAATGGCAGCAGAAAACAGGCAGGGGTAGCCATTATGCTATCAGACAAAGTGGACTTCAAACCAAAGAAAATTATAAGAGACCCAGATGGATACTACATTTCAGTCACAGGTACAATTCACCAGGAAGACTTCATAGTACTGAACATATATGCACCCAATACGGGCCCCTCCACATTCATTAAGAAAACCCTACAGCGTCTAAAGCAAGAAATCAACCCCCAAACGATAATTCTTGGGGGACTTCAGCACCGCCCTCTCAACATGGGATAGATCAACAGGTCAAAAGCTTAACAGAGACACTTTGGAACTTAATCAAACCCTTAAAGAAATGGACCTTACAGATCTCTATCGAACTTTTCACCCACGCACCAAAGAATATACATTTTTCTCAGCAGCACATGGAACTATCTCCAAAATAGATCATATATTGGGTCACAAAACGAATCTACATATATACAAAATTTTTGAAATTCTAATCTGTGCCCTATCAGACCACCATGGCCTAAAGCTGGACATCCACAACACAACAAACTAGAGAAAATACACTAGATCCTGGAAACTTAACAATTTGATGCTGAATGAGAACTGGTTTCAGGAAGAAATTAAAAAGGAAATTCAAGATTTCCTGAAAGAGAATGATAATGCAAATACAACTTACCAAAATCTCTGGGACACAACGAAAGCTGTTCTAAGAGGTAAGTTCATAGCTCTTAATGCCTACATCAAAAAAATGAAAACATCAGAAATAAACAACTTAACAATCCAGGTTAAAGCTTTAGAGAAACTAGAGCAATCTGATCCCAAAAGTAGTAGAAGAGAGGAGATTAGCAAAATAAGGGGAGAAATATCTGAAATCGAGATTAAGAAAACGATAGAAAAAAATCAAACAGTCAAAAAGCTGGTTCTTTGAAAAAATCAATAAGATTGATACACCCCTAGCTAAATTAACCAAAAGCAGGAGAGAGAAAACCCAAATTAACAAAATTAGAAATGAACATGGAGTTATCACTACTGATACCCAAGAAATCCAGAGAATTATAACATCATATTTCAAAAACTTATATTCTGAAATTTGATAACACAAAAGAGGTGAACGAATTCCTAAGTAAACACAATGTACTTAAATTGAATCAGGAAGTGGTGAATTATTTAAATAGTCCTATAAAATATAAGGAAATTGAGGAAGTAATCTCGAATCTACCCACCAAAAAATGTCCTGGACCAGATGGATTCAGCACAGAGTTCTACCAGACATTTAAGGAGTTAATAATACCAATACTCCTTAAACTGTTCCATCAAATAGCAAAGGAAGGAACACTACCTAATTCCTTCTATGAAGCTAATATCGTTTTAATCCCAAAACCTAATAAAGATTCACTTAAAAAAGCAAACTATAGGCCAATCTCTCTGATGAACACAGACGCAAAGATTCTCAACAAAGTCTTGGCAAATCAGATTCAAACACATATTAAAAAGATCATTCACAGGGACCATCCCTGGCACACAAGGTTGGTTCAACATACACAAATCAATAAATGTAATTCATCATGTAAACCAGTCCAAAGTCCAAGACCACATGATCCTCTGGATAGATGCAGAAAAAGCTTTTGACAAGATCCAACAGCCTTTTATGATCAAAACGCTAGAGACAGCAGGAATGCAAGGAACCTTTATCAATATAACAAAAGCTTTATACGACAAGCCCACAGCAAGGATTATGCTCAATGGGGAACAATGGGAAGCATTCCCACTTTGATCAGGAACAAGACAAGGCTATCCACTCTCACCACTTCCATTCAATATTGTACTTGAAGTCTTAGCTGAAGCCATAAGACAAGAAAGGGACATAAGAGGTATTCAAATCGGCAAGGAAGAAGGCAAGCTTTCCCTATTTGCAGATGACATGATCTTATTCCTGAGTGATCCCAACAACTCCACCAGGAAGCTCCTGGAACTAATTGAGAAGTTCAGCAGGGGGGCAGGATACAAAATAAATGTGCAAAAACAGAGGCCTTCCTATATGCCCAGAATGAAAGAAGTGAAAAAGCCTTGAGAGAAACAATCCCATTTACTATAGCCCCTAAAAAAATGAAATACCTTGGTATAAACCTAACCAAGGAGGTAAAAGACCTTTACAATGAAAACTTTAAAACCCTAAAGAAAGAAATTGCAGAAGACACCAGAAGGTGAAAAGACCTCTCTTGTTCCTGGATTGGCAAAATCAACATTGTAAAAATGACCATCCTACCAAAGGCAATATACAAATTCAGTGCTATACCAATTAAAATCCAAAAGCAATTCTTCAAAGTAGTTGACCAAACAATCTCAAAGTTCATATGGAGGCACAAAAGACCCAGGATAGCAAAGACAATCCTGAGTAACAAAAACACTGCTGGAGGTATTACCATAGCAAACCTAAGTCTATACTACAAATCCATAGTTATAAAAACAGCCTGGTACTGGCTCCAAAATAGACACACAGATCAATGGATAAGGGTTGAAGACCCACATACAAGCCCACAAAATTACATCCATTTGGTCCTTGACAAAGGGGCCCAAAGAATCCAATGGAAAAAGAACAGCATTTTCAACAAATGCTGCTGGCAAAACTGGATCTCCACATGCAGAAGATTAAAGTTGGACCCGTACTTGTCACCATGTACAAGACTTAATTCCAAATGGATCAAGGACCTTGATATCAGGCCAGAGACTATAAAAACCATAGTTGAAAGGATAGGGAATTCCCTTGAGCTGATCGGGCTAGGCCAACATTTCCTAAACAGACATCCAATGGCACAGTCACTGCTACCAACTCTCAACAGTTGGGATCTTGTGAAATTAAAGAGCTTCTGTTCAGATAAAGAGATTGTAACAGGAGCTCAAAGGCAACCCACAGAAGGGGAGAAAATCTTCACTAACCACAAATCTGATAGAGCTCTGCTGTCCAGAGTGCACAAAGAACTTAGAAAACTAAACACCAAGGAAACCAATGGCCCAATTTAAAAAATGGGCCCTGGAACTTAAAAGAAATTTTACCATGTACGAAATTAAAATATCTAACTTTGTCTATCTTCAAAAATGCTCCACTTCTGTAGCCATCAGGGAAATGCAAATCAAAACTTCCCTGAGATATCATCTCACCCTGGTCAGGATGGCAAAAATCCACAATACAAACAACAACAAATGCTGGAGACGATGTGGAGAGAGGGGAACTCTCCTACATTGCTGGTGGGAATGCAGGCTCATACAGGCACTCTGGCGAGCCGTCTGGAGATTCTTAAAGAAATTAAAGATTGAAATGCCGTATGATCCTGCTATTCCACTTTTGGGAATAACCCCCCATGCAGCACAGGTTCACCTCAATAGCTCAAGCACGACCATGTTCATAGCAGCACTGTTTACAATAGTAAAGTCATGGAATCAACCCAAATATCCCACAGTTGACGAGTGGATAAGGAAACTGTGGTACATCTATACAATGGAGTACTACCCAGCCATCAAAAATGATGAATTACTGGAATTTGCCAGGAAATGGATGTCATTATAAACAATTATATTAAGTGAAGTATCCCAAACCCAGAAAATTAAGCACCGTATGTACTCCCTAATAGGTGGCTCCTAGTACCAAACCCACCCAGCCCACCTTGAGACACTCATTGGTAAATCTATGTATTATCTACAGTAATTGCAAGGATTATGAACAGGAGGGATGGGGTTGGAGGGCCACACCAGAAACAGAGATAGAAGTGACCATGTTAGAGTAGAGAAAATAGGCCTCCATCCAGGACTGCAAGTAAATAATGTGACACCTGGTTAAGTTCACAGATGTTCGTTCCTGATCATTTACAACTAAGGGGGTATGATCTCATCAGAAGGGGAAGGCATATAGTCTGGCAGATAAAAAGTAACCATTTTGCAAATGGGTGATTGACCCCTCCCTCACTGAGGTTTCCTACTTTTATTACATCTACCCTTGAATGTGCTCTTATAATAAGACTCCAGTTTAACAGCTTTTTGTCTCTGACCAGGGGGTGACATACAGTGCCCATCAGGATGGAGTGAAGGGCATTGCAGGAGCAGCAAAACTGCAAAAGAAAATCAACAAACCACAATCCAGAACTTCAGAGACCCTATATCAACCACCTAGAACTAGGCCAGACTAATCTCTCCCCATCTTGAAGCTCAGGGAAATTTGCGGAATAGGTGGCGGTAAGAGTGTAAGAGCAAAAGTATGGGGGGAGCAATGATTTGCAAGATATTCCACACAAGTTAGGGCCAAAGCAATCATTATTGGACTTTGCATGCCATGCGCAATGTCTAACACACTATTGACCTCAAAAAGTCTAGCAAAGGCACCAAGATCCTTGGAGGCAAGGGATTGGCAGCCACAGTAGTGTTCCTATGATTAAGGGGAACAGGGGAAAGGGTTCAGGGAAATGCCACTGGGTCCTTGTATGTCATCGGAGAGGAGGGCTCAGAGGAGACTCAGGTATGCACAAGAAAGGACTCTCTGGGAATTCGGGCATGAGGCACTGAGTGATGGGGAGGGAAGGGTGAGGGGAGGGGCAGCAGGGGGTTAGGGGGGCAGAGGAGGGAGGGAGTGAACCGGTGTACCTATTAAGTCTGTATGAGCGGAAATAATAATAAAAAATGTTAAAAAAAATAATTGTTGACGAGCCTTTTATTTTTAGGGCGTGCCTATCTTTGGTGGTGAGATGGGTTTCCTGCAGGCAGCAGATTAATGGATTGTGATTTTTAATCCAAATTTGTAATGTGTGTCTCTTGATCAGTAAGTTAAGTCCATTAAAATTTAATGTTATAATGGAGAAACTATTTTTAATTCCAGACATTTATTATGTTTAGTAGTTTTTGTAAGTATATTGCTTTGCTTTTAATGGTGTCATACTTCCCTTCTGTTCTCCTGGATATGCCTGTTTTTTTTCTTCAAGCTTGAGTATCATTTCTAGCATTTTTTGAAGGCCTGGTTTGGTGGACATGTATCCCTTCAAGTTGTCTTTGTGCTGGAAGATTTTTCTTTCTCCCTCGATCATGACGGATAGTTTTGCAGGGTAAATCAGCCTGGGTTGACATTTTTGCTCATTCAATACTTGAAGTATGTCTCTCCAAACTCTTCTTGCTTTTACTGTTTCGACTGAGAAGTCATTTGTTATTTTAATAGATTTACCTTTAAAAGTGACTTGTTTTTTCTCCCTTGAAGCTCTCAGCACTATTTCTTTATCTAGAATATGGAGTGTTTTAACTATTATTTGCCGTGGCGAGCCTCTGTTTTGGTCATATCTGTTTGGCGTGCAGAATGCCTCTTGTATATGGTATGTATGGGCCTCTCTTTTTTTAGACGAGGAAAGTTTTCCTTGATGATCATTTGAAAAATTTCCTCAGGGGTGGTATTTTGAGATTCTTGCTCCGGTATTCCATGAATATGTATGTTAGGCTTCTTCAGGGTGTCCCATATCTCTTGAATGTTCCTCTCAAATATCTTTTTGGCTTTAACAACTTCTTCCATTGAGGTGGTTAATACTCCCACTTTATCTTCAAGGTCTGAAATTCTGTTTTCTGCTTCGTTAGTTCTGCTGCTAAGACTCTGTGGAGTTCTAGGTTGAAAATAGCTTGTCTTTTAGCTCAGTTTTAAACTCTGCTTGAGTCTGTTTTAACTGCTCTATGCCAGTTTTTCTTTCTTGCACTGTTTTTCTCAACTCCTCCAAGTGTCTGTTGTGTTCCTCTTCAAAGCGATTGATTCCCTTATTTAATTCCTCCCGGATTTCCTCTTTCATAGTATTTAACATGGTAATGATCATATTTTGTATGTCATTATCCTTGGTCAGGCTTTCTTGGCCATTTTCCGTGGGTTTGTTTTGGTTGGAGTCTAACATTATTGGATTAATTCCTTCAGTGGGAGATTTGTTTACTTGAGTGTTGTGTCTCATGCATTTGCACTTTGACTTGGGTCATTGTTGTTTTAACTCTTAAGATCTTTCAATTTCTGTGCGTTTTTTACTGAACTGAATTATTTTGCCTGAGGTTCTGGGGGTGGGCGGGAACGGAACTTACCTAGGTCCTGGTGAGTCCAGGCTGGACCGGGTGCGTTCTGGGCTGTGGGAGTGGGGAAAGGGAGGATGGGGCGGGGGCAAGGCGCTATTTAAGCTGGGGGAGCTGGGGTGGGGTCCGGGCACAGGGGGTCCTCCCTGGACCTGCGCGGCTCTGTGCTCCGGCTGGCTGTTGGGAGGAGCTGGGTCCCTTGGGCTACCTGGGGTTCTGGGGGTGGGCGGGGGCAGAGCTTACCTCGGTTGCGGTGAGACCTTGGCGGCATGAGTAAGGGAAAGGGCTATTATTATTATTAAGCTGATGATTCTTCATTATAGTTAGTAAACAGCAAAGCAATCAGGCACAGATTTTATTCAAATCTTTAGTCCACAAATACAGACCTATATATCAATGAGGATTAAGATTTGGACAAAAAGTTTTAGTAAGCTTTACCAGTCAGTATGGAACTGAGCAATCTTCTGGATAGATACTTTATATATACATATACATATGTGTGTGTGTGTGTGTGTGTGTGTGTGTGTGTGTGTGTGTGTGTATCTTCAGCTTATGGAAAACTATTTATGCTGATTTAACTTCTAGATAAATGACAGTAAAATAAAACTGCATACTCAAACAAAGTTTGCATACTTGTTATCATAAAATTATGCTATGCCGACCTAGAAGTCTTGGTTCCAGGGTTTTAATAATTATGCCTGAAGGAAGAAAAAAACATTGCAATGTACTGGATATTAAAAATCTACTCTCCACTCAGTTTGAGTTACTGATGCTCTAAATTTAAAAAACAAGAAAGGAGCTCCAATATTATTGAGGTTGATTTATCAAGAATATAGTTGAAGAAATTGTTTTACTTCCCAAATTGAATGTCAGAGAATTGTTAGAAGAAATTGTTTTACTTCCCAAAGTAAAACATTTCATTTTCATGTCAATTATCATTTCTTTGTGAACATAATTGAGGAACATTACATATATTCTACAATATAAGTTAGACTTATTTCTTCTCATATCCCTTCATCCATTAATAGGTGCCAGTAAGTTACATGGTAGATGGATGCATATACTCTGGGCCTTTGGTTTGATCTTTCTTTTTCCTGTTATGCTCTTCTTTATCCCAACACAATCACTTTGCCTTTCTTTCTCAGAGGACCATAGTTCCCACCAACATCTATTATCCATAATGTATCTATTGTAATTCACAAACAAGAAGAAGATTTATTGATTCCCTAGTTGTAAGAAGTGCTTTGTAGTGAATAAGAATCTGGATTCTTGCACTGCGCCATGAATTGTATTACCAAGTGCAGTCTAATGGACACCACTTCATATGAAAGATAAATGACTGTTTAGTGATGACGACTTTTCTTTTGCAAAGACAAAAACTCCTCATAATTCTAAAGTTCAATTGAGAGGACTTGCGGATTGAACTGCTAAACTACAGTTTAGTAGAAAAATAAACAGTAAAAATGTTTGTATTAAAATATGTTAATACATAGACTAAACTATATGTTGATTGTAACTGAACTACAGAAAAATTGAGTAAGAACACAAAATTCAATTTGGTAAGATATTTCTGTAAGGTCTCGTGACAAGAAGAATGGTGCATGAGAACCAGACTTCTTGAATTCACATAGTAGTAAGGAGATAAATAGCTCTATAAAATTTTTGTCTAACATCCACATGTATGCTTTGGTACATGTTTGTACACATATGTGTGCAGACACACAAATCGAAACAAATATAAATATGCATGTGTGGAGCAAAGACCTAAAAATTTTTCAAAAAAATTCTTGTTGAAATAGATGGTGAAGCAAATCAGATGTCATTGTAACAAATGGTGAGAAACTGGAAAATAAAAGAAAGAATAAAGGTGTTGAGCATAATAAGAACAAAATGTAATTTGTATATTGAATAATGTACAGATGCAGATTGAAGGAATATAGTTACTAATTTTTCTCCCACTGTGTTTGCAGTTGAGTCTCTTAAATAATGAAAATTTGACAGTTTTGACTTGCTAATATTAGTTATACCAAAAAATATACTCCAAAGAGTGAACATATTAATTGGATGCAATTTATTAGACAAAAACACAATGAGGTTTACAAATTCTTGAATGATAGGAGAACATTTATTTAATTAATGGATAAATATAATATAAAGGATGTAAGTTCTCTGATATATGAAATGCAAGCTACAAAAATACTCAAATAAGTGCAATACAATATAAACTTAGAAAGAAAAGCACAAACAGAAATAACATAATAATGTTTGTATAGCTACCTTGAAAAATGAAAAATGTGATGAAAATTTTGAAATTTGATATCAGCGCATTGAACTGAATACGTTTTTAGATATAAAGCAACTTGATAAGCCTATGGAGGATGACCTACATTAAAACTTAATGTCTTACTGTTACAGTGATTCATAAATATACTAAGACTACTAATTTAGGAATACATTTATGAAGATTTTTTTCCACCAGTTAATTTTTTATTACTATACTCATGACAGTAAATTTTTTCTGGCTTAAGTAATATAATGTAACACTTTGGGAGAAAAATGCAGCTTAGGAGTCCTGCACTGGAAGCTAAGATAGAAAATATTTCAGTGACTACCATGGCCTTCCCCTTAGTGCTGTGGTAGACAGGGACAAATGTGATCCAGACACTGCACAACACCAGCATGCTGAAGGTCAGGAACTTGGCTTCATTGAAGGTATCAGGGAGATTCTTGACTAGAAAAGCCACAGTGAAGCTCAGCAGAGCCAGAAAGCCCAGGTATCATAGGACACAGTAGAATGCAGTGACTGAGCCCTTGTTGCACACAATGAGAATATGGCCATACTCAGAATGGACATCTACATCAATAAATGGAACAGATGTTCCCAGCCAGATGACACATAGAAAAAGTTGGATCAGGGTAAAGAAGGGAATAATAAAATTAGGTGCCTTTGGTCGCAACAGCCACCTCATTCTTCTTCCTGGAACAGTGATCTTAAATTGTTTTGGCCAAAACAGTGGAGAGAGCAACAGTGAACACTATTTCAAATATGACCTGCTGTAGAATACAGGTGTGTGCGTTAGGATGGCCAATGAAGAGTAAGGAACACAAGAAACAGAAGATGAGGGAGATGAGCAGAATGTAGCTGAGGTTCCTGTTATTGGCCTTCACAATGGGAGTATCTCAGAACTTCACAAACACTCTAAGAATTGCAGCTGTGAGTGAAGAGAAGCACAGAGCCATGCAGGCCAGAGCCATTCCCAAAGGATCATCATAGCCTAGAAATGTCACAGCTTTATGGATGCACTGGTTTCTCTCATTATTTGAATATAGAATATCTTCACAATGCATACACTCATCCATGTCTGTTTTGTAACAAAGATCACTGTTAATTCTAACTGTGTAATTCTCTTTCATTCAAATATCTGTCAAACAGCTTATAGGTCTAGATTAGTTACATTGTCTTTAATTATTACTTCTTTGAAACTTTCACACATAAATATAGAAAAATTGAAATAGTGATGCTTTTATCCCTTGCTACACAACCTGCTACCTCCACCCTCTTGTCTCACGTCCAAAGTTCCCCTTTCTAGGCAGTTTCCCTCTTTCTTTCACATGTTTTGCATGTGTGGCCGACTGGATTTCATCTGGTATGTCTCTACTAGAAAGTGTCTGAGTCTTTTCTGAGGCATGAATTATTTATCAGGAGGAAACTATTGAATAGAAATGATCCCCTTCTCCTGTCTTGCATTAGTATTAAATACTCTTTCAGAAATGAGATAGAAATAAATTAATATATAGTATAAGAATAGTTCTCCAGTGTTTCTCCTATGGCAGTTTTAATAAATTAATATATGACTTTTTTGTTTTTTAAAGGTTAAGAAAACATTTTAAAATTTATTTTTCTACTTTTACAAGCATATTGAATATTCATCCCAGATTCCCTCCCTCCCTTCTTTCTCCTATCTCCTCCCTTTCTTGCACCAATCCCTCCCATTTCTTCCTACCCTTTGGTATGTATGTGTCTATGGACCCCAAGGTTTACTCTGACCTGTCTGCTCCTGTGGGGGATCACGCCTCTGTGGTATATCAAGTTATCTCTCTTCAGGCCACTGCGTTTTCCTTTACTCATCCAGATTTAGATCCACTGTAAGTTCCCTAAATGAATATATGTGTTTTAAATCTTTGAATGCTTGTGAAAAAGATCTGAGGATTTGCTGGTCATAACACATTTTCAGAAAGGATTCAAACTCATTTATATATCTACTAAGATTGTTTATTCATCATGATGAAAATTCAGTCCAATGGGTTCCCAGATGTACCACATTAAACCATATTAATCACAAAACAAAACCTAAAAACCAGACTCTGAGTAAATAATAGGGATTGGTAGAGATTGATTGATAGAGAAATCTTGCTAATATATATACAATAGCCATAAACACATATCAAGTTGTCAAGTAATATCTTTAGAAATAAAAAAACTCCACTTTGTTGTAAATGCTTTTGCATTCATGTTCAATCCCACTCTCTTGTCATCAAGGCAATGGGCTCAACAAAAATGCCCATCAACTAGTCAATTGACAATGAGATGATACACATACATGATGGAATTTAATTTTGTTATAAAAACAAAATGGTGAAATTTAGAAGGAAAACTGATAATATTAAAATTATTACATGAAATAAGGTAATCTCAACCCTGAATGGTAATACACACATTGTGTCTCATGTGTGGATCTCATCTTCTCAATGTTATTCTGGGTATTTATGTGAGGGATGTAAGTGTGGTTGTTAGGAAAATAGAGAATATAAAACAGAAAAACGATGCAATACACAGGGGTGTTTGAAGTGCAATGCTTTAAATACTACTTCCTTTGGTAGATTTTAAATTAGGGAAAAGGTAACATGGGAGGAGAGGGAAGAACAGAAATCTGGCTGTGTATTTATAATGGTAAAGATATTCTGTGTCATTATTCCTTGGACAATGTGTTTAAATATAATTCATATTTCATTAAATATGGTAAATAATAAAATACCATAAATGGAAATGTGGTGTTTAAATTTAGAATAAATGCATGGTGTAATAAACCTTTGATGTGATTATTTGTGTTACACTCCATACACAGATTGACAAACAGCATTTTTTTCATTAAAAAAACTAAACCACAAGCTGAAATTAGAGAAGGTATAACCAGCACACAGAAAAACAGCTGGTTGAAAGAGTTAAGTATAGGGACAGCAGAGCCGGGAAGAAGTATGCTAAACATAATAGAAGAAAATATATGGCCAATATATGTGAATGCTGTTAGGAATTTTTACTAACTGGCAAAACCAGTACATGTTAAAAACAATGAGAAACAATGTCAATGACATTATTGTTCCTAAGAGAAGTGGTGGGGAAAACTAAAACTGAAATTGTATCTTCATGTCATAATTTTTTTTCAGTGAAGAATCGTTTGTTGTTAATATGAAAGCCTGAACACTTTGTGGAAATTCTATCATCTCATTGTTCTCTGTCAAGTATGCTTTGAAGTCTTATGGTATATAGTTGAATCAGGTGTCAAATATCTCTTACCAATTTCACCTGCAATTGAAGAGATCAATCTTAATGAGTAAGTAGTCGTAGGACTATGGAAAATATCAATATAAAAAGTCCATGGTTGAAATGTAACACAGATTACAAAACACTACTTATAAGACAATTTAGAGTACTCTAAGCTAAATTAATTTAACACGATACCTCTTCTATTCATAACGTTGGGAGAAATGTTTATGAAGACAAATGTCACATGTATTCAGGAAACTGACCAAAAAATTTACTTAAATACAAGGTGCCACTGCGAATGCATGATATTGACTTTTAATGCATACTAAATGATGAAAGGAAGAGTTTTTATCACTAGAGTCCTCTAGTGGATAGTTTAAATTGGATGACAGGTCTTTAATGAGAACATACATTCCATGCTTTACATTACCTGTCTCATTGGAAATCTCATTGATAGAGCAACGGGTGCATTCAAAACAGAAGACAGGCTGTCCTTCAACATGGGTTTTCCTGAATCCTGGACCACAACTCTCAGTGCAAACTGAACGAAGTGTCTAAGGAAAATCATATGTGTGGGTGTAAATGCTCAGATTAAATTTAATATGCTTGAAAGTATGATTATTCATTGATCAGAATCACTGTCAAATAAGTTGGTAATCATCATTAGAATTTAGAGTTAGGGTTCTGCTATTGTGTGCACATTTTGCATCCTCAAAATTCTAACTATTGAAATTTGTGCCCAGATCCTTTAGGGAAGTGGTGGAAACAGTAATATCTTGATCTTAATAGGCATAAGTAAGATGCTTAGGAGTTTTGATGAAGGAGAATTATTAATCTAACTCATCTCATGTCTCACTTTGTTTTTTAATCTCTATCAGAAGAACAATTTCATCTGCCATACACTTTCATTATAGTAGCATGTCATATACTCCCTCACCCCCCAAAAAAAATAACTGACATGGAAAAACATGACATCTGCAGTCAAAATACACGTATGATTTTATTTTGTTTTTTAGTTTATTCCCCCAAGTTTTCTTTATAGAAAAAATTGACTTTGTTGGTTGGTATGGGATCTATGAAATGTAAAAGAATTTGTAAATGGAGTGCCTTTAAATTCATAATAGTCCAAAATTAAGAAATACCTTTATATTTGAATTTATAAAATAAAAATTGTTATCCCCCTTCCCTCCACCGCGGGACCTAGGTAAGCTCCGTCCCCGCCCACCCCCAGAACCCCAGGCCGTCCAAGGGACCCAGCTCCTCCCACCATCCAGCCGGAGCTGCCATGCAGGGCCTGAGAGGAAGAGGATACCCCTCTGCACCCGGGCCGCCCCCAGGTCCCCCAGGTTAAATAGCATCCCACCGATGCCCCATCCTCCCTTCCCCCACTCCACCACCCAGGTCACGTGGGGTCCAGCCTGGACTCACCTCGACCTAGGTAAGCTCTGTCTCCGCCCACCCCCAAAACCCCAGGCCAAATAATTCAGTTTAGTGAAAAACGCACAGAAATTAAAAAAGATCTTAAGAGTTAAAACGACAATGCCAAAGTCAAAGTGCAAATCCATGAGAAACAACACTCAAGTAAAAAAATCTCCCACTGAAGGAATTAATCCCATAATGTTAGACTTCAACCAGAACAAACCCACAGAAAATGCCAAGAAAGCCTGACCCAGGATAATGACCTACAAAATATGATCATTACCATGTTCAATACTATGAAAGAGGAAATCCGGAAGGAATTAAATAAGGGAATCAATCGCTTTGAAGAGGAACACAACAGACACTTGGAGGAGTTGAGAAAAACAGTGCAAGAAAGAAAAACTGGCAGAGAGCAGTTAAAACAGACTCAAGCAGAGTTTAAAACTGAGCTACAAGACAAGTTATCTTCAACCCAGAACTCCACAGAGTCTTATAAGCAGAACTAACGAAGCAGAAAACAGAATTTCAGACCTTGAAGATAAAGTGGGAGTATTAACCAGCTCAATGGAAGAGGTTGTTAAAGCCAAAAAGATACTCGAGAGAAATATTCAGGAGATATGGGACACCCTGAAGAAGCCTAACATGCGTATTCATGGAATACCAGAACAAGAATCTCAAAATACCACCCCTGAGGAAATTTTTCAAATGATCATCAAGGAAAATTTCCTCATCTAAAAAAAGCGAGGCCCATCCATATATAAGAGGCATTCCGCACCCCAAACAGATATGACCAAAACAGAAGCTCGCCACGGCAAATAATAGTCAAAACACTCCACATTCAAGATAAAGAACTGGTGCTGAGAGCTTCAAGGGAGAAAAAACAAGTCACTTTTAAAGGTAAACCTATTAAAATAACAAATGACTTCTCAGTCGAAACAGTAAAAGCAAGAAGAGTTTGGAGAGACATACTTCAAGTATTGAATGAGCAAAAATGTCAACCCAGGCTGATTTACTGTGCAAAACTATCCGTCGTGATCTAGGGAGAAAGAAAAATCTTCCAGCACAAAGACAACTTGAAGGGATACATGTCCATCAAACCAGGCCTTCAAAAAATGCTAGAAATAATACTCAAGCGTGAAGAAAAAAACAGGCATATCCAGGAGAACAGAAGGCAAGTATAACACCATTAAATGTGAAGCAATATACTTATAAAAACTACTAAACATAATAAATGTCTGGAATTAAAAATAGTTTCTCCATCATAACACTAAATGTTAATGGAATTAACTCACCGATCAAGAGACACAGATTACAAATTTGGATTAAAAATCACAATCCATCAATCTGCTGCCTGCAGGAAACCCATCTCACCACAAAAGATAGGCACGTCCTAAAAATAAAAGACTGGTCAACAATTCTACAAGCTAATGGAAGCTGAAAACAGGCAGGGGTAGCCATTATGCTATCAGACAAAGTGGACTTCAAACCAAAAGAAATCATAAGAGACACAGGTGGATACTACATTTTAGTCACAGGTATAACTCACCAGGAAGACTTCACAATACTGAACATATATGCACCCAATACGGGACCCCACCCCACATTCATTAAGCAAACCCTACGATGTCTAAAGCGAGAAATCAATCCCAAAACGATAATTCTTGGGGATTTCAATACCGCCCTCTCAACATGGGATAGATCTACAGGTAAAAAACTTAACAGAGACACTTTGGAGCTTAATCAAACCCTTAAAGAAATGGACCTTACAGGTCTCTATCGATCTTTTCATCCACACAAAAAAGAATACGCATTTTTCTCAGCAGCACACAGAACTTTCTCCAAAATAGATCATATATTGGGCCACAAAATGAATCTCCATATATACAGGAAAGTTGAAATTCTAGCCTTCTCCTTATCAGACCACCACAGCCTAAAGCTTGACATCCACAACACAACAAGGAACAGAAAATACACTAACTCATGGAAATTTAACAGTATGATGCTGAATGAGAATTGGATTCAGGAAGAAATTACAAAGGAAATTCAAGATTTCCTGCAAGTGAACAATAATGAAAATAAAACTTACCAAAATCTCTGGGACACAATGAAAGCTGTACTAAGAGGTAAGTTCATAGCTCTTAATGCCTACATCAAAAAAATGGAAACATCAGAAATAAATAACTTAACAATGCACCTAAAATCTTTAGAGACACTAGAGCAATCTGATCCTAAAAGCAGTAGAAGGGAGGAGATTACCAAAATAAGGGGAGAATATCTGAAATTGAGATTAGAAAAATGATACAGAAAATCAACCAGTCAAAAACCTGGTTTTTTGAAAAAATCAAGATTGATACGCCCCTAGCCAAATTAACCAAAAGCAAGAGAAGGAAAACCCAAATTAACAAAATTAGAAATGAAAATGGAGTTACCACTACAGATACCCAAGAAATCTAGAGAATTATAACATCATATTTCAAAAACTTGTACTCTGTGAAATTTGATAACACAAAAGAGATGGATGAATTCCTAAGTAAACACAACTAACCTAAATTGAATCAGGAAGTTGTGAATTATTTAAATAGTCCTATAACATATGAGGAAATTGAGGAAGTAATCTGAAATCTTCCCACCAAAAAATGTCCTGGTCCCGATAGATTCAGCACAGAGATCTACGAGATATTTAAGTATCTAATAACACCAATACTCCTTAAACTATTCCATCAAAAAGCAAAGGAAGGAAAACTACCAAATTCCTTCTATGAAGCTAATATCATATTAATCTCAAAACCTAATAAAGATACACTTAAAAAAGAAAACTGTAGGCCAATCTATCTGATGAACACAAATGCAAATATTCTCAGTAAAGTCTTAGCAAATCGGATTTAAAAACATATCAAAAAGATCATTCACGGGGATCAAGTAGGCTTTATCCCAGGCACACAAGGTTGGTTCAACATATGCAAATTAATAAATGTAATTCACCATATAAACCAGTCCAAAGTTCAAGACCACATGATACTCTCGATAGATGCAGAAAAAGCTTTTGACAAGATCCAACAGCCCTTTATGATCAAAAACCTAGAGAAGGTTGGAATAGAAAGAACCTTTATCAATATAATAAAAGCTGTATACAGTAAGCCAACAGCAAGGATTATACTCAATAGGGAAAAACTGGAAGCATTCCCACTTTGATCAGGAACTAGACAAGGCTGTCCACTGTCACCACTTCTTTTCAATATTGTACTTGAAGTCTTATCTGAAGCCATAAGACAAGAAAGGGACATAAAAGGGATTCAAATCAGAAAGGAAGAAGTCAAGTTATCTCTATTTGCAGATGACATGATCTTATATCTGAGTGATCCCAAAAACTCCACCAGGAAGCTCCTGGAACTAATACAGAAGTTCAGCAGGGGGGCAGGATACAAAATAAATGTACAAAAATCTGTGGCCTTCCTATATGTCCAGAATGAAAGAAGTGAAAAAGCCCTGAGAGAAACAATCCCATTTACTATAGCCCCTTAAAAATGAAATACCTTGGTGTTACCCTAACCAAGGAAGTAAGAGACCTTTATAATGAAAATTTTAAAACCCTAAAGAAAGAAATTGCAGAAGACACCAGAAGATGGAAAGACCTCCCATGTTCCTGGATTGGAAAAATCAATATCATAAATATGACCATCCTACCAAAGGCAATATACAGATTCAATGCCATACCAATTAAAATCCGAAAAGCAATTCTTTAAAGAAGTTGACCAAACAATTTCAAAATTCATATGGAGGCACAAAAGACCGAGGATAGCAAAGACAATCCTGAGTAACAAAAACACGGCTGGAGGTATCTCCATACCAAACCTTAGTCTGTACTACAAATCCATAGTTATAAAAACAGCCTGGTATTGGCCACAAAATAGACACACAGATCAATGGATAAGGGTTGAAGACCCAGATATAGGCCCACAAAATTACAACCATTTGGTATTTGACAAAGGGGCCCAAAAAATCCAATGGAAAAAGAACAGCATCTTCAACAAATGGTGCTGGCAAAACTGGATGTCCACATGCAGAAGATTAAAACTGGACCCGTACTTGTCACCATGTACAAGACTTAATTCCACATGGATCAAGGACCTTGATATAAGGCTAGAAACTATAAAAACCATAGGTGAAATGGTAGAGAACACCCTTGCGTTGATTGGGGTAGGCCAACATTTCCTAAACAGACATTCAATAGCCCAGTCACCGCTACCAACTCTCAACAGTTGGGATCTGGTGAAATTAAAGAGCTTCTGTTCAGATAAAGAGGTTGTAACACCAGCTCAAAGGCAACCCACAGAATGGGAGAAATTCTTCACTAACCACATATCTGATAGAGCTCTATTATCCAGAGTGCACAAAGAACTTAGAAAATTAAACACCAAGGAAACTAATGGCCCAATCAAAAAATGTGCCCTGGAACTTAAAAGAAACTTTAGCAGGGATGAAATTAAAATGTCTAACAAATATCTTAAAAAATGCTCCACTTCTTTAGCCATCAGGGAAATGCAAATCAAAACTTCCCTGATTAGGATGGCAAAAATCCCAATACAAACAAGAACTTATGCTGGAGATGATGTGGAGAGAGGGGAACTCTCCTACATTGCTGGTGGGAATGCAGGCTCATACAGCCACTCTGGCAAGCCGTCTGGAGATTCTTAAAGAAATTAAAGTTTGAAATGCCATATGACCCTGCTATTCCACTTTTGGGAATAACCTCCCATACAGCAAAAATTCACCTCGATAGCACAAGCACGAACATGTTCATAGCAGCACTGTTTACAATAGCAAAATCATGGAATCAACCCAAATGTCCAACAGTCGACGAGTGGATAAGGAAACTGTGGTACATATATACAATGGAGTACTACTCAGCCATCAAAAATGATGAATTAAAAGAATTTGCCAGGAAATGGATGGATTAGAAACAATTATATTGAGTGAAGTATTCTAGACACAGAGAATGAAGCACTGCATGTACTCCCTAATAGGTGGATCCTAGTACGAAACCCACTTAGAGACACTCAAAGATAAATCTCTGTAATAAGTAAAGTAATTGCTAAGATTATGAACAGGAGGGAAGGAGAAGGAGGGCCCTGTCAGAAGCAAGGAGAGAGGAGACCATATTACAGCAGAGAAAATAGGTCACCATCCAAGGACTTCAAGTAAGTAATGAGACATCTGGTTAGATTCAGAGACTTTCCTTCCTGATTATTTACAACTGATGGGGTATTATCTTACCAGAAGGTGAGAGTGTATAGTCTGGCAGATAGAAAGTAACCATTTCGCAGATATGTGATTGACCCCTCCCTCACCGCGGTTTCCTACTTTTATTACATCTACCTTTGAATATAATCTTATAACAAGACTCTAATTTAACAGTTCTTTATCTCTGGCCAGGGGGTGACATACAATACCCATCAGGGTGGAGCCAAGGGCATTGCGGGAGCACCAAAACTGAAAAAAAATCAACAAACCATAATCCAGAACATCAGAGACTCTATATCAATCACCTGGAACTAGGCCAGCCTAATTTCTCCCTATCATGAAGCTCAGGGAAATTTGCAGAAGAGGGGGCGGTAAGATTGTAAGAGTACAAGGATGGGAGGAACAATGATATGCAAGATACTCCACAAGTTAGGGCTGATGCAATCATATTTGGACTTTACATGCCCTGCACAATGTCCAACACACTATGGACCTCACAAAGTTAAAGGCACTAGGATCTTTGGAGGCAAGGGATTGACAGCCACAGTAGTGTTCCTATGCTTAACGGGAACACAGGAAAGGGTTCTGGGAAATGCTACTGGGTCCTTGCACCTCATTGGAGAGGAGGACCCAGAGGAGAGTTTGGCATGCACAATAAAGGATGCTCCGGGGATGGGAAGGGGAGACACTGGGGCATGGGGAGTGAAGGGAGAGGGAAGGGGGGTACATGGGGATAGGGGGTTGGAAGGAGGGTGTGACCGGTGTACCTATTAAGTTTGTATGAGTGGAAATAAAAAAAATGCAAGGGTAAAAAAAGGATTGAGAAGAACATGGTCTAATAGCAGAAATAAGTTTCATGAAGGAAGATCTTAAATGCATGTGGTTCCTACTTCTATATAATGCTTCCTGTATAACTTGTATCATAATATGTCCCATGTGATTGCTGGATGACATAGAGAAATAAAACACATCATTTATATGTGTTTCAGCCAGCTGTGCAGAACCAATTCAGCAGTGAACAACTGTAAAAAAACAAACAAACACCTTTTTGATACCAAAGTGGTAAGAGAAAATCCTCACCATGGTCTGAAATTAAGAGACATATCTGGTAGTTCTCTTTGTATGAAGATGAAATGGTCAGAGATATGCTAATTGTATGTATTTGTGATCTATAGAAATTGGTTTGGCTGCATTCCCAAAAGTTTGCAGGGGAGTTGGTCAGAAATCAGGGAGAATATAATTTAAGAAAGTATAATATAGATAGACATTTTTGTGGTAGTTAGATATAGGTATCAATCTGACAATTGAAGCTAAAGTTCACCTAAAGAGGATAGCTTGAAAGAATCATTCCATTAATAATATAGACAGAATGATCACTTTAGTGCATATTAGTCAAGCTCTATAAATGGTCATATTTATTGCAATTAATTTAACAATGAAAATTTGATAGAGTAATGGAAGGGCTGAGGATGATGAGTTCATCTCATCAAAGCTAATATTGCTGTTGAGTCTATTCCTACTGATTTTCTTGTTATTAATTGTTAACTCCTATCACTGGGTTGTCCTGACATTGCCATAATGGGAAGTTGGCTACATCAGTCACCTTGTATTGTGAAGTGAAACTCTATGTTCTTAGTAGAATGCAGTTATCCTATAAATGGATTTCCCTTTCCAGCACATAATTATTACATAAAAAACCATTCAAAGACTTTCAGAAAGTCATGTACATTATCATACTACATTTTGCTTTTGTCAAAGGAACACATTTATAGCCAAAGAAGTGTAAAATTGGACCATATATGTGGGAGCCAATGTTATTAACATACTGATGCATCTTAAAGCAAGTAGCTTTGCAAAATTGTAAAATACCTTTCAAGGAATGCAATCAGACTTATAGCTAGGTGGTAGCACTTTATAATACTGGTATAATCTTCTCTAGAAAATTTGAACTCTAAGAATCAGCATCTAGTCTACAGCAATATTATTCCCATAGGCAGTATTTGTGAGTTTAGGAATAAAAGGTGGCAATGATAAAGATACTATTCATCATCACCAGAGCCAGTAGTTATACAAGAAAGAACAAAAATGATTATAATATATTGGAAATGAAGACTCCAATCTATGTCAATATGAATTTCTGATATCCTGAAATGAAAAGGCTAAGAAAGCTGTTTCATTTTTAACAAAGTTGGTGATCAAGGTATGGTGGAGATATTGGTCTACTGCTACAAACTGAGTATATATACATTTGTTTTGAGTACAAGAAACTGTTTAAGATGACCCTGTCACTTTGGTTAAAAAAAGAAGCTATAAATAAACAATATGGATAAGATTATTAATAGTCCAGAGAATTAAGGAATAAAGGCATGTTTCCTCTCTCCTCTCCAAGAAAGTAATTAAAACCTGCTACTGTGTTTCTGGAATGTAGGGGTAATACTGATAATTTAGAAGAAAATAGTTATAAATATCAGTTCTGTCTACATTACAAAACTGAGAAATATAATGGACAACTATTTGTTTAGAATATATTTTTATGTATTAGCAAATTTAAAATTTTTTTAAATAACATTCATGAATTTCCATGAAAAGATATTATATTCAACCATATTTTACTGAGTTGAAGTCCAAAGAAATCAAAATACAGTAAATTTCATACATTTATGATTTCCGTTTTCAATATTGCATTGATTTTCCTTTCTTTCAGAATATAATTTAAGAACCTTAAATGAGTGTCCCAATATGTGTCATATATTCTCATACTCCCTCATTCCTTAGCAGATTCCAGTAAATCTGTGTTGTTTAGCTTACACTGCACAAGTCAGAACATCCTCTGGGCCTTTGCTTTTCATGCTTTTTCTATCAGCACGACCACTTCTAACTTCCGTCTCAGAGTTCCCACCAATACCTACTTATACAGTGTTTTCTGATATAGTTAACAAATTACAGGGAGAATTATTGCTTACACAGGTCTAAGAAGTTCCTTGTATTGAATAGGAATGAACTTTGAATCTCAAGCTATATCATACAAATTACTAAAGTATCCAAAACAATTGTATGGTCACCTATTCAACTACATTTCAAAGATAAATGATTGTTTAATGATGATGACAATTACATTGTAATGATGAAGAACTTACTCAGCCTTCTAAATTTTACCTGATGAAATATGTTGTTTGAACTTCTGAATAACAGATTTTTAGAAGAAATGAACCATGAGAGTGTCAGTCTTAATATAAAATTAGCACTTGCTTAAAAACACATGCTAACAGTGTATAATAGAGAATAAGCATAGAAAAACAAAGCCATAGGCATAGAGATACAGTCTAAGAATCCATATGATGAAATGTCTCAGCAGGTAGAGAACCTTGACACCAAACCTGGGACCTGAGAGTTCGTTTCCTGGATTCCACATTGTAGAAAGAGATAAGAAATTTTATCAAACCATTGTCTTGATATACACAAGTATTCCTTAGTACATGTTTAAAAGTATATACACACACAGACATGCACACCCACAGACTTGCACACATCAACATAAAGAAGCATAAGAAATTCTCATGTGTGTAAGAAAGATCCTTTCTCATTGAAATAAGTGGGTGTTAAAGATAGTCAGATGTCATTTTAAGATATGGTATATGGTGATTCATTGTGGAGAAGAGATCTAACAATGAAGGTATTCAGTCTTCTAAAGAAAAAATAATAATGGACAGAAGAAAACTGATAAAAGTTAAATGGATAATTTGCAGGCATCGGGGTGCCATGAGGATATGAGGGTAGTGGGTTTTTTTGTGATGTATATAAGGCAAAATACAATGAACTAGTGAAATACAATATAAACCTGTGTGCAACAAATATAATTAAGTGTTGGAGATATGGCTCAAGGGACAAGCAGGTCCTAAGTTCAGAATCCAGATCTCAATGTAAAAATGCCAGTGGCCTGCACTTCTGGCCCTGGTGAGCTTGGGAAATCCCAGAGTGAAACAAAAAGGAGGTAGAAGCAATCCAGGATGATTCCCAAAGTCATCCTTGGTCCTCCATAGGGATAAATAATGCCCTCTGATACACACACACACACACACACACACTAATAAAATATTAAAAATAAATAAATAAAGGAAGTAGAAGCAATAAATTACAATTAAGAAGAAATGGCATAACATTTTTACATTTAATTGGAAAAGTGAATCATCTAATTAAAATTTGAAAGGCTGATACTGCACATTGTAGTGCATAAAATGTTGTGAGATACAAGGCAGATTGATAACCCTACAGTATAGTACAGATGAATATCTCACATTACGATTTACAATGTCTTCAGGCAATTACATTAAGAATACATTTAAGATGGTTTTTAGTCCCCAGATAATATTTTATTTCTATGCTTATAACAATAATTTTTTTCTGGTCTAAGGAAAATAATGTAACACTTTGGGAGAAAGATGCAGCTTAGGAGTCCTGCACTGGAAGCCAAGATAGAAAATATTTCAGTGGTTACGATGGCCTTCCCCTTGGTGCTATGATAGACAGGGACAAATGTGATCCAGACACTGCAGAACACCAGCATGCTGAATGTCAGGAGTTTGGCTTCATTGAAGGTGTCAGGTAGATTCTTGACTAGAAAAGCCACAGTGAAACTCAGCAGAGCCAGGGAACCCAAGAATCCTAGGACACAGTAGAATGCAGTGACTGAGCCCTTATTGCACACAATGAGAATATGGCCAAATTCAGGATGGACATCTACATCAATAAATGGAGGTGATGTTCCCAGCCAGATTCCACACAGAACAAGTTGGATCAGGGTGCAGATGGGAATGATGAAGTTGGGTACCCTTGATTCCATCAGCCACCTCGTCCTTCTTCCTGGGGCACTGAGCCTGAAGGCCAGAAGCACAGTAACCGTTTTAGCCAAGACAGTGGAAAGAGCATCTGTGAACACAACCCCATATGTGGTCTGCTGTAGAATACATGTATATGTGTTAGGGCGGCCAATGAACAGCAAGGAACAGAGAAAACAGAGGGTGAGGGTGCTGAGCAGAAGGTAGCTCAGGGTCCTGTTATTGGCCTTCACAATAGGAGTGTCATGTAGTTTCACAAACACTCCCAGAACTGCAGCTGTCAGTGAAGAAAGGCACACAGTCATGCAGGTCAAAACCATCGCCAAGGGGTCATCATAACCTAGAAATGTCACAACTTTGTGGATGCATTGGGTTCTTTGCATGTTGGCATATTGATTTTCTCCACAATTCATACACTGATCCATATCTGTTGTATAATGAAAATTACATTTAGTTGCAGTTTAACAATTATCTTTTTTTTTTTACAATATCCACTTGTTCTATAGCTCCTTCAAAAAGGTGAACTGCATTTTCCTGATTTGTTGCTTCAATTTTCAAGTATGAAAAATTGTAGTCTATAAGGGATAGTACAATGTCATAAATTTGTTATGTTTGATTTAGCTATATCATGTTTGATGTCATCCAGTATTTCTTCACACAGGCAAGTTGATGTTCCCAGCAGTTAGTAACATTATTCCATGATTTCTCAGAACATCTGAACTGATTTGTACTTTGCAACCTATTGTAGTTGTGTCATATCAAGGATCCTCACAAAGTATTTCTTGATTTGTATTTCTACAGGTCAAATCAATTCAAAGTTGGATGGTGGGTTGGAAGAATTTTTTCTTACATTGGTATGTCTTGCTTTCTAATTATTTTTATTCATTAATAATTTCATAGACAAAATAATTTATATGTTCTTAGTATGTAATCCCTCCCCCCATCCCTCATGTCTCACTTCCTACTTTCTCATTTCCAGGAAGTTTCTCTCCTATCTTTCGCATGTTTGGCTCATTAAATTTCATTAATAATGCTTATATTGGCAAGGATCTGAATACTTTCTGTGGCATGAATCATTTGTCATGTTGTAAATCACTCAACAGGGAAGTTCCCCTTCCCCTGTATGAGAATTATTTAAATATTCTCCTTAAACATTCTCTCATAGGTGCCAAGATTGTAAGAGCCTAAACATAAGTAGGTCTGTGGATGGACAAGATACTGCACTAAAGTCTTGATTCAGCAACCAGGATCTCACTACAATGTGATGGGGCCTTAACTGACCTGGACAATGGCTGACATATCAAAAATCCCCCATAGTCTAGTGCATATCTTAGGGGAGATGGCTTCATGCAGTAGAATTCTTAGAAGCTGAGGGTTAGACAAGTATAATGGAGTTCCTACATTAGTGGGCAACACAAGAAGGGGCCCCAAGGTATGCCACAGAGCCCTGAACCCTCACTAGTGTAGATAACTCAGAGAGAACTCCAGGACCCATGTAAACTGACAATATGGAGAATGGGAGGGAGAAAGCAGGAAACACCAAGAAAGGAGAGGAAAGGAAAGGGGGAGGGAGAGAGGGGTGAAAGTACCTACTCATTGAGCTTGTATAATTAGGTAAAAAATAAATTTAAAAAATTCTTTTACAATTAAACTCCAAATTCAGCTGCTATACAATCTTAATGTAGTTCTCCAGTTTTTTCTAACAGTTTTAAGAAATTAATATTTCTTCACCCTTCTATATCTGAAAATATCTGAAGCTCTTCTGATCATCACAAATCGTTCAAGAAGGATTCACCTCAATAATAATTCACATACTGAGGTTACTTATTTATCATTGTGAAATTCCCATTCAATGGTTACCCAGAGATATTCCTTGATAAATCATATCGATTATGTAAAAAGACCAAAATCCTGAGTCTGAGAAAACAATGGGGGTCCATAAACATGGAAACATAGAGAAATCAGTGAGAGAAGGTTTGCAATAATCCTATATACATGTCAACATTTCAAAGAACAAATTCAGTTCATAAAAACATTTTCTAGTCCTAATGCTGAGATATTTTCACATCACGTTATTGCCTCCTCTTGATAAAGCAATGGTCTCAGTATAGACATTCATGAACTGATCAAGTAATAATGAAAAGGTGATACACACTTGATGGAATTTTTAAATTTAAGCATAAACAAAATAAAATCTTGAGGAATTGATGGTATTAAAATATTACATGAACCAAAGTAATCCATACTCAGAAATACCACATTTTCTATTTCATATATGGACCCTACCTTCTAAATGTTAACATATTTGAGAGGAATATAAGTTTGATTAGGAGTCTAGAAACTGGAATAGACACTTGAGACATAAAAAAAATGCCTTGGACAGTAGTGTCAGGGGGGCAACAAAATACATAACCTAATAATAAAAGTATGTAACCAATTTAGAAGGACACATTAGGTAAATAGAGGCCAAGGAGTTTGGGGAAGTAGGGGATACTACATTAAAGAGGTAAAGACATTTTTGTGATATTAATTCACCAACAATTTGGTTAAATATCATTCAAAAATAATTTAATAAAAGCATGGAGATTTCATTTTGTAGATAAATTTATGATACAATTAAGGAACTTTTATTTATGTCCCAGGTACTGAAAGACAAATATCACATCTTTTTCTCTCACTTGCAGAAAGTATATTACAGAGCAAAATTAGGTGCTAAATAAAATAACAGCTAGGAGAAAAGGTTGAGAATGATGAGTGCCCGAAAAAAGGAAAAAAGCATGGAGGACATATTAAAAGTCTTTTTTAAATAACTAATTGTGTGTGTGTGTGTGTGTGCGCGTGTGTGTGTGTGTGTGTGTGTGTGTGTGTGTGTGTGTGTGTGTGTGTGTGTGTTTCTCTGTGAAGGACCAAGAGTGACATACTGGATTGCTTCTATCTCCTTTTTGTTTTGCTCTGGGATTTTCCAGCTCAACCTCAGGGCCAGAAGTGCAGGCTGCTGCCATTTCTGTCTGATGTTTTCCCTTTTCAACTGGTGTTTTTATGTGGGATCTGGGATCTGAACTTGGGTCCTTCCGCTTGCGAGGCGAGTCTTAACCCCCAAGCCATCGCTCTAGTCCAGTGGTAGGCATATTAAAGAAATATATACAATGAATGTATGTGAAAATCATTTAAAATTCTTAACATGTATAACAAAAATAATGTGAAAAAATGAAAAACAGCATTGATGATACTACTAGTGAAAGAAATGATGGGAAAAAGATAAATCAACTGCATCTTCATTAATAGATTTTGGATATATCATATTTTCCATCACAGGCAGAATTTATGATTAAATGACAGCCTGAACAAAATGTAGAGTATTATATATTTTGAAGTTTCAAAATATATAGTTGAATTTGACATTATGAGTACTTTTCCTTTTTTCCTTTTTTACCTAGAAATTAAGACAACCAGGAATAAGATAAGCTCATTGAAGAAAAATGTAACATACTCTTGAAGACTAAGTCAAAAGCAATTTATGAGGAGCTACTCTGGGTGAAAACGGAAAATAAGAATATGACATTATCCATAATTTAAAAGCAATATAAATAAGATATGATTGAGAAATAATATACATGCAAGAACCTTTTATGCTAAATGATATGAACATGGTATATCTCATATTCATGTTGTTAAACAAGTTTTTTGAAGACAAATGTCATATGAATGCAAAAAAATCTGAACAGAATATGTACAAGTTGTCTATTTGTGAATGAATAGTATTGATTTTTAACATATTACTAAATTAAGAAATGTTTTTATCCCTGAAGACCCCCAGAGGGCTGTTTCCATTGAATGACATAGATTCAAAAAAGAAAGGTGGTGAATTTTTCTGTTATGCACTTACCTGTCTCATTAGAAATCTCATTGATAAGGCAAGGAGAACATTTAAAACAGCAGGCCGGATGTCCTTTCATATAGGTTTTCCTAAGACCTGGGCCACAACTCTCACTACATACTGAATGAGGAATCTGATGAAAATAATATGTATGTTAGTAAGTGATCAGACTTAAAACAAATACACGAATAACTAAAATAATTCATTGAGCAGAAACATTTTTATAATATAGTTATTATCAGCTAAAGTTATAGTTTATATAGAGCCACAGTTATTATATGGCACCTTTCCAGATTTCCAACTATTGAAGACCATAAATGGATCTGATAACTTCAGATATGTGCTAGAAAGTGTAAGACTTAGATCTTAATGGACATAAGTAAGCTGATCATGGAAGTTTGTTGAGAGGTATAGTCTAGATCATCCTATCTTTCTTGTTTTTTTTAATACATTTTTTATTATTTCTGCTCATACAAACTTAATAGGTAGACCAGTTCCCTCCCTCCCTCCTCCTCCTCCTGAACCCCCTGCTCCCCCTCCCTCCCTCTCCATCCCCCAGTGCCTCCCCCCCAATTCCCAGAGAGTCCTTTATTGTGTATGCCTAACTCCTCTCTGGGTCCTCCTCTCCGATGACGTACAAGGAACCAGTGGCATTTCTCTGAACCCTTTCTCATGTTCCCCTTAAGCATAGGAACACTACTGGCTGTCAATCCCTTGCCTCCAGGGATCTTGGTGCCTTTAGCTGATGCTAGACTTTGTGAGGTCAATAGTGTGTTGGATGTTGCGTAGGGCATGCAAAGTCCTATTATGATTGCTTCTGCCCTAACTAGTGTGGAGAATCTTGCAAATCATTGCTCCTCCCATCCTTTTGCTCTTACAATCTTACCGCCCGATCTTCCACAAATGTCCCTGAGCTTCAGGATGGGGGGATTAGGCTGGCCAAGTTCTAGGTGGTTGATATAGAGTCTCTGAAGTTCTGGATTGTGGTTTGTTGATTTTCTTTTGCAGTTTTGCTGTTCCTGCAATGCCCTTCACTCCATCCTGATGGGCACTGTATGTCACCCCCTGGCCAGAGACAAAAAGCTGTTAAACTGGAGTCTTGTTATAATAGCACATTCAAGGGTAGATGTAATAAAAGCAGGAAATCTCGGTGAGGGAGGGGTCAATCACCCATTTGCAAAATGATCACCTTTCATCTGCCAGACTATATGCCTTCCCCGCCTGGTGAAATCATACCCCCTCAGTTGTACATGATCAGAAACAAACGTCTGTGAACTTAACCAGGTGTCACATTACTTACTTGCATTCCTTGATGGTGGCCTATTTTCTCTGCTGTAACATGGTCCCCTCTCTCCTTGTGTCTGGTGCGGCCCTCCAACCCCATCCCTCCTGTTCATAATCCTTGCAATTACTGTATTACATAGGTTTACCTTTGAGTGTCTCAATGTGGGCTGGGTGAGTTTGGTACTAGGAGCCACCTATTAGGGAGTACATACGGCGCTTAATTTTCTGGGTTTGGGATACTTCACTTAATATAATTGTTTCTAATGACATCCATTTCCCAGCAAATTCCAGTAATTCATCATTTTTGATGGCTGAGTAGTACTCCATTGTATAGATGTACCACAGTTTCCTTATCCACTCATCAACTGTTGGACATTTGGGTTGATTCCATGACTTTGCTATTGTAAACAGTGCTGCTATGAACATGGTCGTGCTTGTACTATTGAGGTGAACCTGTGCTGCATGGGGGGTTATTCCCAAAAGTGGGATAGCAGGGTCATATGGCATTTCAATCTTTAATTTCTTTAAGAATCTCCAGACGGCTCGCCAGAGTGGCTGTATGAACCTGCATTCCCACCAGCAATGTAGGAGAGTTCCCCTCTCTCCACATCCTCTCCAGCATTTGTTGTTGTTTGTATTGTGGATTTTTGCCATCCTGACCGGGGTGAGATGATATCTCAGGGAAGTTTTGATTTGCATTTCCCTGATGGCTAAGGAAGTGGAACATTTCTTAAGATATTTGTTAGACATTTTAATGTCATCCCTGGTAAAATTTCTTTTAAGTTCCAGGGCCCATTTTTTAATATAGTTGAACTTCATGAGGCTAATAGTGTTCTCTGAGATGCTCTTTAAGAATACTGACTACCATAGTCACAGTAAACAGAAGGTAAATGAGAGGGAAAAGCATAAAACTTGCAGTTTCTTTTTATAAATTGATTCCTTCAGGTTTTCTTTATGAAAGGAAATTAACATAGGTATTGGTACATGATATATGTAAGATACAAAAGAAATTGGGAAATTGAGTTTCTTTTCATACAGTAGCCACCAATATTAAGAAAAATCCTTAATTTTGAAGTAGTGAAACACACATAGTTGATCTCTAGGGCAGCAAGCAGGATATATGCAATCCAGAATATATACAATTGTTTGTATGAGATAGAGTATACTACAATGATTTTGTACTCACCTCAATAATACCAATGGCCCACTCTATCATGTCTTCATGTATAGATAGTTGTTGATTACATGGAGCAAATGGAGAATACATTCCTATTTTCATACATAGTCCAAGATTTTGTGGAAAATTCCAGTAGTTGAGAATGTCATATTTTGTATGACATTGTCTTTGTCCATCCAAAATCACATGGCCACAAGATAAATTATTAATATGCATACTCTTTAGAAAGGGATGGAGCTGAAACAGGTAAATAATCTCATAAAGAATGTGCTCTAGAGTTCAGACAGAAAACCCTAACATGGGAAATCCCTTTCTATTTTTTATATGTTCAATATGTCAATTTTATTTTTTGACATAGAAATGTGATCTTTATTCCATTAGGCAACCTTACATCCAGGAGTTAAACATGTTTTTAATGCGTAGTAGTATAATCCAATTCATTGCACTTCATTTTTTAATATATTTTTCTACTTTTACAAGCATACTGAGTATTTATCCCAGCTTCCCTCCCTTCCTGTTACTATTTCTTCATGTTCCCTCCCACCCTTCTGCGTGTATGCTTCTATGGACCACAGTTTCACTCTGGCTTGTCTACTCTATTGTGTTTTTGAAAACTAGCTTTAAACCCAAGCAAAGGCAAGAGTCTAGGAGAAAGTATTATTTTTAACAAATTATTTTTAAGTGAAGAACATTAACAAAAATTTTTGTATTTGCAAAATTTAACTCCATCGGAGAGGAGGACCCAGTGGAGAGTCAGGCGTACACAATAAAGGACTCTCTGGGAATTGCGGGGGAGGCACTGGGGGATGGGGAGGGAGAGGAGGGGGAGGAGGGGGTTCGGGGGGAGGAGGAGGGAGGGAGGAAACTGGTAAAAAAATTTTAAAATGTATAATTAAACTTTTAATAAAAAAAAGTGAAATACTCAAACACAGTCAAAGGCAAAACGATTAAACACTGCCAGTTAAAGAGATAATTCTAAGCCATAGAAAACTAATCATTAATTAGAAATAAATCCAATAATGAAGACTTACTTTCTCAATATACTCAAAACATCTGTCTGAAAGTAAGACTTTTATTGACAAGTTTTGTTTTATGAATATAAAGGATGCTCCAGAGGATGGGAAGGAGGAAGGGGGAGGCACTAGCAGATGGGGGAGAGAAGGAGGTGATGTGAATAGAAGGAGGAAAGGGGGGAGAGTGCAAGGGGGATGACTGGAGAAGGGAGGAGAGAGGGAAAGTATACCTATTGAGTTTGTATGATTAGGAAAAAAACTAAAATGTGGGAGAAAAAATACTCTTTTGGAAATTGTTCATTAATCTGTGAGAGATACTTAAAAATCTAGGAAACAAAATTTTAATTAGCAATGATATTAGCATGGATGTATATAGAAATTTCTTTTTTTATTAATACATTTTTTATTATTATTTCAGCTCATACAAACTTAATAGGTACACCAGTTCCCTCCCTCCCTCTTCCTCCCCCCGTACCCCCTGCTCCCCTCCCTACCCGCCGCCCTCACCATCCCCCAGTGCCTCCCGCCCCAATTCCCAGAGAGTCCTTTCTTGTGCATGCCTGATTTTCCTCTGGGCCCTCCTCTGCGATGACGTACACCTTTCCCGTGGTCCCCTTAGGTATAGGAACACTGCTGTGGCTGCCAATCCTTTGCCTCCAAGGATCTTGGTGACTTTAGCAGATGCTAGACTTTGTGAGGTCAACAGTGTGTTGGACAATGCGCAGGGCATGCAAAGTCCAATTATGATTGCTTCAGCCCTAACTAGTATGGAGACTCTTCAAATCATTGCTCCTCCCATTCTTTTGCTCTTACACTCTTACCGCCACCTATTCCGCAAATTTCCCTGAGCTTCAAGATGGGGAGAGATTAAGCTGGCCTAGTTCTATGTGGTTGATATAGAGTCTCTGAAGTTCTGGATTGTGGTTTGTTGATTTTCTTTTGCAGTTTTGCTGCTCCTACAATGCCCTTCACTCCATCCTGGTGGGCATTGTATGTTACCCCCTGGCCAGAGACAAAAAGCTGTTAAACTAGAGTCTTGTGACAAAAGCACATTCAAAGGTAGATGTAATAAAAGTGGGAAACCACAGTGAGGGAGGGGTCTATCACCCATTTGCAAAATGGTTACTTTTTATCTGCCAGAATATATGGCCTCCTCTTCTGGTGAGATCATACCCCCTCAGTAGTAAATGATCAGGAACAAAAGTCTGTGAACTTAATCAGATGTCTCATTACTTATTTGGGTTCCTTGATGGAGGCCTATTTTCTCTGCTGTAACATGGACCCTTCTTTCCGTGTTTCTGGTGTGGCCCTTCCCCATCCCTCCTGTTCATAATCCTTGCGATTACTGTCTCTAGGTGGGCTGGGTAGGTTTGGTACTAGGAGCCACCTATTAGGGAGTACATACGGTGCTTAATTTTCTGGGTCTGGGATACTTCACTTAATATAATTGTTTCTAATGACATCCATTTCCCGGCAAATTCCAGTAATTCATCATTTTTGATGGCTGAGTAGTACTCCATTGTATAGATGCACCACAGTTTCCTTATTCACTCGTCAACTGTTGGACATTTGGGCTGATTCCATGACTTTGCTGTTGTAAACAGTGCTGCTATGAACATGGTCGTGCTTGTGCTATCGAGGTGAACCTGTGCTGCATGGGGGGGTTATTCCCAAAAGTGGAATAGCAGGGTCATATGGCATTTCAATCTTTAATTTCTTTAAGAATCTCCAGACGGCTCGCCAGAGTGGCTGTATGAGCCTGCATTTCCACGAGCAATGTAGGAGAGTTCCCCTCTCTCCACATCGTCTCCAACATTTGTCGTTGTTTGTATTGTGGATTTTTGCCATCCTGACCGGGGTGAGATGATATCTCAGGGAAGTTTTGATTTGCATTTCCCTGATGGCTAAGGAAGTGGAGCATTTTTAAAGATATTTGTTAGACATTTCAATTTCATCCCTGGTAAAGTTTCTTTTAAGTTCCAGGGCCCATTTTTTAATTGGGCCATTGGTTTCCTTGGTGTTTAGTTTTCTAAGTTCTTTGTGCACTCTGGACAGCAGAGTTCTATCAGATGTGTGGTTAGGGAAGATTTTCTCCCATTCTGTGTGTTGCCTTTGAGCTCATGTTACAATCTCTTTATCTGAACAGAAGCTCTTTAATTTCACAAGATCCCAACTGTTGAGAGTTGGTAGCAGTGACTGTGCCATTGGATGTCTGTTTAGGAAATGTTGGCCTAGCCCAATCAGCTCGAGGGAGTTCCCTATCCTTTCAACTATGGTTTTTATAGTCTCTGGCCTGATATCAAGGTCCTTGATCCATTTGGAATTAAGTCTTGTACATGGTGACAAGTACGGGTCCAGCTTTAATCTTCTGCATGTGGAGATCTAGTTTTGCCAGCACCATTTGTTGAAGATTCTGTTCTTTTTCCATTGGATTCTTTGGGCCCCTTTGTCGAAGACCAAATGGATGTAACTTTGTGGGCTTATATCTGGGTCTTCAATCCTTATCCATTGATCTGTGTGTCTAGTTTGGAGCCAGTACCAGGCTGTCTTTATAACTATGGATTTGTAGTATAGACTTAGGTTTGGTATGGCAATACATCCAGCAGTGTTTTTGTTACTCAGGATTGTTTTTGCTATCCTGGGTCTTTTGTGCCTCCATATGAACTTTGAGATTGTTTGGTCAAATTCTTTGAAGAATTGCTTTGGGATTTTGATTGGTATACATTGAATCTGTATATTGCCTTTGGTAGGATGGTCATTTTTACAATGTTGATTCTGCCAATCCAGGAACAAGGGAGGTCTTTCCACCTCCTGGTATTTTCTGCTATTTCTTTCTTTAGGGTTTTAAAGTTTTCATTGTAAAGGTCTTTTACCTCCTAGTTAGGTTTATACCAAGGTATTTCTTCTTTTTAGGGGCTATAGTAAATGGTATTGTTTCTCTCAAGGCTTTTTCACTTCTTTCATTCTGGGCATATAGGAAGGCCTCTGATTTTTGCACATTTATTTTGTATCCTGCCACCCTGCTGAACTTCTCAATTAGTTCCAGGAGCTTCCTGGTGGAGTTTTTGGGATCACTCAGGTATAATATCATGTCATCTGCAAATAGGGATAGTTTGACTTATTCCTTGCCGATTTGAATCCCTCTTATGTCCCTTTCTTGTCTTATGGCTTCAGCTAACACTTCAAGTACAATATTGAATAGAAGTGGTGAGAGTGGACAGCCTTGTCTAGTTCCTGTTCGAAGTGGGAATTCTTCCAATTGTTCCCCATTGAGCATAATCCTTGCTGTGGGCTTGTTGTATACTGGTTTTATTATATTGATAAAGGTTCCTTCCATTCCTACTGTCTCTGCGTTTTGATCATAAAAGGCTGTTGGATCTTGTCAAAAGCTTTTTCTGCATCTATCCAGAGGATCATGTGGTCTTGGACTTTGGACTGGTTTACATGATGAATTACATTTATTGATTTGCGTATGTTGAACCAACCTTGTGTGCCGGGGATGAAGCCTACTTGGTTCCCGTGAATGATCTTTTTAATGTGTTTTTGAATCTGATTTGCTAAGACTTTGTTAAGAATCTTTGCATCTGTGTTCACCAGAGAGATCGGCCTATAGTTTTCTTTTTTAAGTGAATCTTTATTAGGTTTTGGGATTAAAACGATATTAGCTTCATAGAAGGAACTTGGTAGTGTTCCTTCCTTTGCTATTTGATGGAATAGTTTAAGGAGTATTGGTGTTATTAACTCCTTAAATGTCTGGTAGAACTCTGTGCTGAATCCATCTGGTCCAGGACATCTTTTGGTGGGAAGATTCGAGATTACTTCTTCAATTTCCTTATATGTTATAGGACTATTTAAATAATTCACAACTTCCTGATTCAATTTAGGTAAGTTGTGTTTACTTAGAAATTCATCCATCTCTTGTGTGTTGTCAAACTTCACAGAGTATAAGTTTTTGAAATATGATGTTATAATTCGCTGGATTTCTTGGGTATCAGTAGTGATAACTCCATGTTCATTTCTGATTTTGTTAATTTGGGTTTTATCTCTCCTGCTTTTGGTTAATTTAGCTAGGGGTGTATCAATCTTATTGATTTTTTCAAAGAACCAGCTTTTTGACTGGTTGATTTTCTCTATCGTTTTCTTAATCTCGATTTCAGATATTTCTCCCTTTATTTTGCTAATCTCCTCTCTTCTACAACTTTTGGGATCAGATTGATCTAGTTTCTCTAAAGCTTTGAGCTGCATTGTTAAGTTGTTTATTTCTGATGTCTCCATTTTTTTGATGTAGGCATTAAGAGCTATGAACTTACCTATTAGAACAGCTTTCATTGTGTCCCAGAGATTTTGGTAAGTTGTATTTTCGTTATCATTCACTTTCAGGAAATCTTGAATTTCCTTTTTAATTTCTTCCTGAATCCAGTTCTCATTCAGCATCATAGTGTTAAGTTTCCAGGATTTAGTGTATTTTCTCTTGTTTGATGTGTTGTGGATGTCCAGCTTTAGGCCATGGTGGTGTGATAGGGCACAGATTAGAATTTCAACTTTCTTGTATATGTGTAGATTCGTTTTGTGGCCCAATATGTGATCTATTTTGGAGAAAGTTCCGTGTGCTGCTGAGAGAAATGTGTATTCTTTGGTGCGTGGGTGAAAAGTTCGATAGAGATCTGTAAGGTCCATTTCCTTAAGGGTTTGATTCAGTTCTAAAGTGTCTCTGTTAAGCTTTTGACCTGTTGATCTATCCCATGTTGAGAGGGCGGTGTTGAAGTCCCCAAGGGGGTTGATTTCTTGCTTTAGACGCTGTAGGGTTTTCTTAATGAATGTGGAGGGGCCCGTATTGGGTGCATATATGTTCAGTATTGTGAAGTCTTCCTGGTGAATTGTACCTGTGACTGAAATGTAGTATCCATCTGGGTCTCTTATACTTTTCTTTGGTTTGAAGTCCACTTTGTCTGATAGCATAATGGCTACCCCTGCCTGTTTTCTGCTTCCATTTGCTTGTAGAATTGTTGACCAGCCTTTTATATTTATAGCGTGCCTATCTTTTGTGGTTAGATGGGTTTCCTGCAGGCAGCAGATTGATGGATTGTGATTTTTAATCCAAGTTTATAATCTGTGTCTCTTGATCGGTGAATTAATTCCATTAACATTTAGTGTTATAATGGAGAATCTATTTTTAATTCCAGACATTTATTATGTTTAGTAGTTTTTATAAGTATATTGCTTCGCTTTTAATGATGTTATGTTTGCCTTCTGTTCTCCTTGGATATGCCTGTTTTTTTTCTTCATGCTTGAGTATCATTTCTAGCATTTTTTGAAGGCCTGGTTTGGTGGACATGTATGCCTTCAAGTTGTCTTTGTGCTGGAAAATTTTTCTTTCTCCTTCAATCATGACTGATAGTTTTGCCGGGTAAATCAACCTGGGTTGACATTTTTGCTCATTCAATACTTGAAGTATGTCTCTCCAAGCTCTTCTTGCTTTTACTGTTTCAACTGAGAAGTCATTTGTTATTTTAATAGGTTTACCTTTAAAAGTGACTTGTTTGTTCTCCCTTGAAGCTCTCAGCACCAATTCTTTATCTTGAATGTGGAGTGTTTTAACTATTATTTGCCATGGCGTGCTTCTGTTTTGGTCATATCTGTTTGGGGTGCGGAATGCCTCTTGTATATGGATGGGCCTCTCTTTTTTTAGATGAGGAAAGTTTTCGTTGATGATCTTTTGAAAAATTTCCTCAGGGGTGGTATTTTGAGATTCTTGCTCTGGTATTCCATGAATACGCATGTTAGGCTTCTTCAGGGTGTCCCATATCTCTTGGATATTTCTCTCAAGTATCTTTTTGGCTTTAACAACCTCTTCCATTGAGCTGGTTAGTACTCCCACTTTATCTTCAAGGTCTGAAATTCTGTTTTCTGCTTCGTTAGTTCTGTTGATAAGACTCTCTGTGGTGTTCTGGGTTGAAGATAACTTGTCTTGTAGCTCAGTTTTAAACTCTGCTTGAGTCTGTTTTAACTGCTCTATGCCAGTTTTTGTTTCTTGCACTTTTTCTCTGAACTCCTCCAAATGTCTGTTGTGTTCCTCTTCAAAGCGATTGATTCGATTATGTAATTCCTCCCGGATTTCCTCTGTCATAGTATTGAACATGGTAATGATCATATTTTGAAAGTTGTTTTCCTGGGTCAGGTTTTCTTGGCCTTTTTCCGTGGGTTTGTTCTGGTCGGAGTCTAACATTATGGGATTAATTTCTTCAGTGGGAAATTTGTTTACTTGAGTGTTGCTTCTCATGGATTTGCACTTTGACTTTGGCATTGTTGTTTTAACTCTTAAGATCTTTCAATTTCACTAAACTGAATTATTTGGCCTGGGGTTCTGGGGGTGGGTAGGGACAGAGCTTACCTACCTAGGTCGCGGGTGAGACCAGGCTGGACCGCGCGCGCATCCCAACCACCTGAGCGGGGTGGGGAATGGGAGGATGGGGGCATTGGCGTGGAGCCATTTAACCCGAGGGCAGCTGGGGCGGGCCCGGGCGAAAGGGAAGGTCCTCCTCTTCCCTGGGCCCTGCGCGCGGCTCCGGCTGGATGGAGGGGATCGGAGCCGGGTCCCTTTGGGCTGACCTGGGGTTCTGGTGGGCGGGCGTGGGCGGGGCTTACCTAGGTCGAGGGGTGAGTCCCGGCTAGACCGCGTGCGTCCCGACCCCCGGAGCGGGGTGTGGTAAAAAGGGGTATATAGAAATTTCTAAGGAATATGTATAAAATATACTAGGACTGATAAGACTACACAAGTCACTTAACATAAAAATGCTTAGAATTTATCTAAATCAAAAACCTTGCACTTAAAACTGTGAATAATTTCTGAGAAATAAGGCACAAATAAAATGATACCGTATTTAAGTGCAAAACGTATTGATCACTTCTCTCCCCAAATTGCTTTAAAAATCCATATAATATCATACAGAACAGAAAAAGCTAATGTTCTAAGGAATTTGAAAATATTATTCACAACTTTATATATACTTTTTTCTTTGTTAAGGAATTAAAATTGGGTAACTAAATAGTTCCTAATTAAAAAGAAACTATGAGACAGGTATGGAAATAGAAAATTATAATTATGGTCTCAAAATGTATTTCCTCAATGTCTCTTATATTTTGTTCTTAAATTTTATATCTTTTCAAAAGTATAATTATTCCAAATTGAATTATATGAATCTTCTCTTGTGTTTTATAGGAAAAAAGTATCCTGATTACAAGTTTGAGTTACTATGGCTTGTTTTACAGAGCAGCCTATCTTTTGGTTTTCTGCTATCTTGTAGATGTTGCTTACCTTCCAGGAGGAAATCTCCTGCTTTTCCACATAATCCAGTTGTTGCATTTCTACTTGGTGCATAAGTATCTCGTGAAGGGTGTGGGCCACAGCATACACAGCATTGTATATATTGTAACCCTCCTCAGTCATAGCCGTGTCAAACGTGTGTCCAGGTAACAAGTCCAAGGAGGCATTAGGTAGACAATTCTCCAGTGTTACACAGTCAGATGCAGAAAATGAGCAATTGAAAAAATTGATCCAAACTCTAACAAGGAAGATGTCATTGGGATATTTGGAAGGGCTAATAGTATGAAGAAAATCTGTAAAACCTGAAACTTCCTTATGGTGGTGTGAGAAAATTAAAGTCCTATGAAATGATTCTAATATGAGATTGTGGGGGATGACAGTAGCATCAAATTGTGAATTCATGATCCAGACTTTAGATGTAATTAAAGTTTGTCCTATATTTAACAATAAATTTTGAATAAAGTCAGTGTCCCCATAAATGATAATCACATTTGCTGAGGACATCATGGCCAGCAGATAATATGGCCAGCTTTTTGGATAAAGTGACACTAGGCTTACTGGGATCAAGTGCACAAATGCTGCACAGATTCTGTTCTCTGACAGAATATGAGCACCTTTTTGATCTTCTGAAAGGAACAGCCCCACCCAATTCCAGTGAAAATGAAGCATTAAGGAAACCATAGCTTGGGCCAGAAATGTGTCTTTGGGGGCCATCTGATATAAAGACTTGAAATGAGCACTTAGGTTAGGATCAAAAATCCCAAAGGTAAGCTAAAAAAGTAAAAAAAAATGAGGAAAAGTCATCGAAGAAAACACAATATGAGATCTCTTGTGCATTAAGTATCCACTGAATGTTTTAAGAAGCAAGTTCTCTCTGGCTTCTTTATAATGCTATAAGAATATCATACAAGTATGATACACAGTGGTTAAAGTGCCAATATAAATAATCATACTGATTTATGAAGCCTTTGAAATAACCAAGTTAAAAAGAACAGAGTCAAGTTCAATATTTTATATGAGGATAAAATATTTTTAGATCAGGACAATACATTCCTGTATAAGTTAAAAGTTATATTGAAATTCAATATTAAAATAATTTTGTTAACTAAGAACATAAATTCAATCAGAATATAAAAATATAGACACAAAATAGTATCTTTTAAATTATTATTCCCATTATTTCTGTAACCCAATCTTTCAAGACTCAGACCAGATTTCTTTGCAAAATATCAGAAACTCTTAGAGAACTAACACTAGCTGTAATCACCATGAAGAACAGTGGTGAAAATAACTGTAAATATTATGTGACTCATCTCAAAAATAATGGAATAAAATATGTGCAAAATTGAAGAAGGATCTAAATTCAATAAAGTAACCAGACAAACATCTAGCATTATAATACCAGGTAGAAAAAAAAGATTTTTAATTTAAAAGTGAGGTCCCAATTCCTGATTCTGAATTCCTGCACACAAATATGGGTAACAACCACAGGAGTCAACTGTCTTTACAGCAACTAATCAGGAATGTTCATGTCACTATTAACAGGAGCAGTTTATTCTTGCTGCCAACTAACACTGATCATTTTCAAAACCCGCAGAAGACATGGCAGCCTGCAAAGCAGAAATAAACTGCAGGCATAGAAAACCCCAACAGGGGTCTGATTCCTGACTCCTCATGGCTTGCTGTTTCAAGTGCCACCTAGTAGCCCTAGCATGGTATAGTGAAGGCAATATATATATTGAATATACATATATAATAAATATATATTTATTTATATAAATATAAATAAAGTGTACACATATCTCTAAAGGCATCTTAGAAATTAAATGTGGAGATAAAAACCATATCCAATCCCTTGATTTGGTGGGAAGAAATATAGCTAAAGTCTCTCACTAAGACTTTTAAGATGTTGGCTTAGATAGGATTTTAACATCCCATTGACAGGATGCAATGTTCAGAATAGGCAGGGGATTCTGTGGCTTAAGAAGGAATGGTGGAGTAAATTTTTAGCCATGAGAGGCACATGCGGAAAGGAGGAAAAACTGAATCCTTGATCCTTCTTTAAGGGTGAAAGTGGCTCAATATAAAGACAAAATGAAGAAAGTCTATTTTCTGAATTTAGGGAAGAGATCCAAAGAGAGGAGCAGAGCATTCAGAAATGCATAAAGAGATCCTTGAGACATTCCTTATCATCTTCCCAATAAGAAAATCAGCCATTTAGCAAACTACTTACTTCACGAATTTGCTTTCATGTGGATCGCCATTTTTTGTTCTTTCCCGAGTATAAAGGGGAAATAGTGCTGTGATTACTGCATTCCCATTTGTGAATACACTGGTTTTCGCTTTGAAAAAACAAACTAACTCATCAAAGGAGTAGCCACACTGAGGAAATTGAAAGATTATGTAAATAAACAACAGCAGGGACATTGTAGAAATGTCTCCAAATATCTGTATGATTAAGGTGGAATCAGCAGTCACAGCTCTGGTCAGATGCTGGCGTTCAACATGCATGTTTTCATGTGAGGGCATATTTTTCATTTGAAGGCAGCTTCCATTCTAAACCTTCCCACATTCTCCCTTCCATGGTGGTTAAGTCCTCTAGAGAAATAAGAAAAGCTTCTTGCCCCAGGGCTCTGCATCTGAGGTTCTGAATCTAAGTGAAATCACAAGTTCAAAAATATATTAAAGAATGTTCTTCTCCATTCCCAAGTGTCATGGTATAGTGAAGGCAACATAGAATAAAGCTGCAGGAAATAATTTACCATGAGGTGCATCAGACCAAAGCCAAGATACTATTAGATGAATGATCTACCAATTGGGAAATCAGCAGATGTTTGCTAAAGATTCGATGACAGGGGAGAAAAGATCCTTGCCCACTGGGGCTCTGTTGCAATCACTGGTGCATAACACTTTTTCCAAAACTAAAACTAGGAAGGATAGGAAATGAGTGAACTTTCCAATAATATAGGTCTGAAGACCAACCTTAAGTTTCAAGGTCCCAGGGCCTTCATTTGCCTCCTGTTGCCTGCGAAATGAATGATCATGTTGACTTAAGCAATTCAAAGTTAGCAGTTGAAGGTCAAAAGACAAGTGAATTTCCATGTCTGCATTCTGAAATTGGACTGTGTTTCATTAAAATTGCTATCTGCATTTCCCCTTGTTAAATATATTGCTCAATGTTGTCATTATTTGTCTCTATCTCCAGAACACAGATTGATTGATTATATGTGATTATCTAAAAGCAAAGCATTGTGGATGTCCTTCCCATTATCTGGTACATACATATATTGTTCTTGTAATTTTTTTTTGTTACTTGGGGCTCTGAAATTCTGTATGATATAAAACTTAATCTAATAACATCTCTATGATTAGTTGAAAATTTAACCAGGTTAATTAGATCCTTCAGGTTATCCCCATAATATTTTCAAAATACTTATATTCATTGATATATTGTGTATATATTTGTGGTTGTGCTTATGAAAGCATGTGCATTCATGTTCCATTCTATGTGCATACAGGTTACATTACAGATGGCAAAGCCGGTGATCTCCTTATACTGTACAGGCCTGGTACCAAATTCGGTTGTATACACTTGTGCATCAGCATATTTACCTGCTAAACCATGACACTGGCCCTGCATTTTGACTTTATTTAGCTATTTTTATGTTATTGTATTAGTCCTACATTTATTTGAATTGGTTATAGTTGTTGTATATTGTTCTTTCTGAAGCATAATGACTTAGATTTAACAAATCTTTAAATTCCATATGTCATTTTCAACTATGCACACCTTTTTAAATTCATAAATCCAGCTGAAATATATTTCATTGCTTCTAACATACATAGTTGCTATGGCTATGTTCTCCATGGTAAAATATTTGTATTCATAAGCATCTTCTGCATTTACTTTTTTATTTTTCTATATATATTTGTATTACTATTAGAGCACTTCTTGGCCAAGAGTACCAGATCAAACTCCATATATATTATATAAAATTCTGAATTTTTTAAGTTTATTTTGACTCTAGCAATACACATAATAATGATAATTTTGTTATCTATCGTCTAATTTCTTCATTAAGTCAAATTCATAAACGTGCAAATGTTTTCAAATGCTTTGCTCTTGTCTTATATTTATTTTAAGCATTAAACTTTAATTCATTTTCACTTCTTTGTTGCCCTTATTTGAAGATTTTAAAACTTAAATTTTCCAAAGGAATATTTACCAAAGGACTCACTAGAAATTGTATTTCTGTTTATCTATTTGAATCCCATCTATAGAATTCCTACATTATAATATCAATTTTGGAGAGTATATATTTAGTAGATGACTTTAGAATCTAATTATATTTTTTACTACAGTTATTCTACTCTTCAGAATTTATATCTCATTTTCTAAGGTAAGGGTAAGGCAAAAGAGCCAAAACTCAGTTCTGGTAGTGAGTCATACCTAGAGCCCAAAAGACAACACCAGGAAAGGAAATGATCCCAAATTTGGATCCTCTGGTAGGTAGCAGTCAAAAGGAAAAAGCAAAATGATTCACCTAGGTTCTAAAAGAAGTCAGTCCAAGATGCCTTTAGATTGAATCTGGGTAGGAAAAACTGAAAAGCAAAGTTAACTCAATGGGTCAATAAAGTCCTAGGGTGAAGACACGGTACTTACAGGGATAAAGACATCAAAAGCCAGATTTTGCAGATATCAACTGGGAGCTGCTTAATCCATACAGTGAACACAGAGAATACTTGGACTCCAGAGGGAACCAGAGGAAAGGAATTAATGAGATGGGATCTAAGGAGAGAGAGAGAGAGAGAGAGAGAGAGAGAGAGAGAGAGATTGAACTTTAAGACAGGCAAGAAGTTACCCTGCTGGGCAATCAGAGTTTGGTTGTCACCATCTGAGTGTTTTGAAAACCCACTAAACAAACACCTTGGCTAAAGTTTAGCAGTCGCGCCTATAGGAAAGACCAACATTATTCAATTTACCATGTTAAGGAAAAGAGGAGGGTAAAGAGTAAAGGTCAACTCATGTGGATTACTCCAAAGAGGATGCTATGGGAGGTACAGTTAATCCCTGTGAAGTGCGGTGGCATCCACCAGAAAGTCACCCTGACTAGGACACAGAAGCTCCATAGATGGGTTCCTAACTTCATGCAATCCAGATAAGGGGGAGGAGTAAGAGCTTTAAAGAGTGGGAGTGATTCCATACTAACAGTGGAATCCTTCAAGATATTGGGATTTTTCCCTTTTCTTTCAGTGGCCAAGAAGTTCTTTGAAATTCATAATTAGAGATGCAGAATAGTGCTCAAATATTATTTAAGAATATTCCAGACAGAAAGTTCATGTTTTTTTTTAAGTACTGTATTCACTATCATATCCTGAAATATTTTTATTTCATGGGACACATCAATATTTTTTCTAGTTCCTGTTACCTGAAAGCTGTTTGAAATTTATTAGACCCAGTACTTCCACCTTCTTCCTCACACCTGGTGTAGAATATCATCAAAATCGCCAAAGGTGAGATGGCTCTGGGGAGGGTCCCTGTGGGTGTGGGAAGCTATGATCTTTGCTGTTGATGTTCACTGAGTTCCATTCCCCTTGTGTTTCTAGTCATTTGATTTGGGAGCTGTTAGTTTTAATTTTGTAAAAACAGTAATTCAAATATTTCCATCATTTTTTTCATCTGAGGAGGAAAAACAACGAAAGAATTCACACATCTGTTCTCCAGCAGAAATAGTTAAGTGTGGGACATACAGACCATGAATAGATGGAGGGGATGAAGTTTTGCTTTTTTAGTTCCACAAATATATATATTTTTCTGAATGTGTCTGAATCCCAGAGTGGGCAAAAAATAATTTTCTAGTTTGGACTAAGTTCTAAAGGTTTTTGAAAGTCTGTATTACTACTAACTTGTTGATCTTGGCATTCTGCCTTAAGGCACCAATTGTGAACTTTTGTTTTTCTACAATAAAATGATTTAAAATTGCTGTGAAAGAATACCCAAAAGCAAACAACTTATGGGGAGAAAATGGAGATTTATTCAGCTTATGTTTCCAGAGGGGAGATATAGTCCTTCATGGTGGGAAATGCATGGCTGGTAGCATAAGCTGGAGAAGGCCTAAAGTTACAAAGAGCTGCTCCTAGCTCAAGAGCAGACATACTAACTCAAGCAGGGCAGGGGTAAACAACCTCAAGGCCCTCCTTCTATGACTACCTTCCTCCAAAAGGCTCCACCTCTTAAAAATGTCATGATCATCCCAAATATTTTTTCTCCCACGTTTTCTCAATCATACAAGCTCAATACATACCTCCATCCTCTCCTTCCCGCATCCCCTCCCCATTCTCCCTTTGCACTCTCCCCCCATTTCCCCTTTCTTTCACCCCTCTCCCTCCCCCTCTCCAGATGCCACCCCCTTACTCCCTCCCATCACCTGGAGCATTCTTTTGTGTGAATTCCAAACCCCCTTCTGAGTCCTCCACCTTAGTGAGGGGTAAAGACACAGAAGCATAGCTCAGAGTCCTTTCTTGGGCTCCCCATTAGTATAGGAACTCTATTATGACTGTTAATCCGTTGCCTCTAAGGATCCTACTGCCTGTGATCCATGCTAAACTTTGGGGGGGGGATCATTGACATGTAATTCACTGTGCAGGTAATGCAAAGTCTGATTATGGCTACTGCAGTCCTAACTTGTATGCATATCTTTGTTCCTCCCTATCTTTAAGCTTTTACAATCTTGTCACCCCCTCTTCTGCAAGGTTCTCTGAGCTTTAGGATGGGGAGACATTTGGCTGGTCTGGTTCCAGGTGATTAATGTAGAGTCCTTGAATTTTGGCTTGTTGTTTTCAGTTTTGCTTTTCCACACTTCCCTTGGCTGCATCCTGATTGGTATCAAAGTTCACCTCCTAACCAAAGATAAAAGACTGTTTAAATGAAGATCTTAGTATAAGAGGAGACTCAAAGGTAGATAGAAGAATAGGAGGAGGACATAGCAGTGTGGGGGGATCAGTGCCCATTTGCAGGATGGTTACTGCCTATTTTCCAGTCCCTATACCCTCCCTGTGTGGGAACCGGTTCCCACTCATGCACTCATTCACTCACTCAAACACACAGCTGCTGGCTGTGATGAGAGCAGGTCCCAGCCATCCCCACCTCCGCCTCTACCCCCAGAGACTTGGCACGGGACAGGGAGATTGCCAGAAGCAGATCTCTCTTTATTGGGGGGAGAAAAGAAACTTATAGACAAAGGCCACCAAGGCACGAAACGGGCATCCAATTGTATCACAAGGTCAAGACATCCTATAGGTGTTAATGGTCAAGTTCAATGCCGCTCAGCACAGGGGGGCAGGTAGATACCTGAAAGCCAACTAGAGCTCTCTGTGAAGTGATCAGGTTACGCCCAAGACCCTTGCCCTCAGCGCCATCTTTAATCCCATGTGCTCGGCCATATCCTGGGGCAAATCCTGGGTGGGCCCAACATCTCCCCCTTTTGTTTTTGTATGAGATGGTCAAGGAGGCTACCTGCGACCAAGCAGACCAAATGGTCTTGAGTGACTGTGCCTGTCTTAGGTGTGAAAAAACCTCCCACCATGGTCTGACCCGTCATGGGATCTTGTAGTCTCCAGGTATAATACTACAAGTCCTGTCTTAGGTTGATCCATGGCCTCTGTATGAGGTTGGCTTTACCAACCGTGGGGGTTTGAGCCATACTTAAAGGCCTATATTGCACATTGGATGTGTACTGCACTTGACAAGTTAGCTAGACCAGAGAGATTTTTTTCATTGGGCAGAAGTCATGCATATGGTGGAGTAGACAGGTTGGCATCAGCACCAGGCATGGCAGCAGGTGACTTTTCGTGGGCGTGACAGAGATGTTCAAGGGTCATAGGCACCTGTAGCATGGTCTCGATGATGGAGCACTGCTGAAAGATATGCTGAGAAAACACTTCAGCAATATAGTTATTAAAAGAACAATTTTTTAGATGTTAGCTCAAACCCAGATTGACTCCATCCAGGCAAGGTATCAATCAAGCCATCTTAAGTCAGGCCTATTATTACAGTTAAAATTTTCTAGAACACATTGTGGATAGTTTCCTGACAGAAAGTTAGGTGGATAGGCTTTCCAGTGTCTTTGGAACTTCAATTTAAGTTGTTCTTTTATAAAATTTAAAATTTAAAACGTGGATGGTAAATAATAATAACCCCAGCTGTTGGTGCTTGCTTACTCCCCCTTTTTGTTTTTGTAATTGGGCCTTTAAATATTGGTGATTTCTTTTAACAATGGCTCGTCCTCCAAATCGAATTTTGATCTACAGTCTCTTCTGCAATGAAGCCCTCTGCGGCACCTAGGGCATGGAGTTGTAGGGGGCTTAGCCCCTCCTACCTCCCTCAGCTTCCCTTCCTTGCCCTGGGGACACTCATTCCTGAAATGCCCCACCTGGCCACAATGAAAACAAACTCCATGTTTCCTCTCCCTTCTTGGCCCTGCAGGATCGGTGTTGGCCAGTGCCTTTGTCTGTGTCTCCAGGGCCTCATCAAGTGTCTGACTCTGGTGTTTTTGATTCCCCGCATCCTGTGAAGCAATAATCCAGGTGTCCATGGATCTCTCCTTAAGACCTGCACATGCTATTTTGTGGTCCCTGTTCATTCCTTCCCATACCAGCAATTTAGCAAATTGTTCCCTTAGGGGGCCTTGGGGAATTTTACTACGGAGGCTTTTTTCCACCTGGTCAATGAACTCGGGGAGGGTCTCACCCGGTTTTTGTATAACACCTGCTAGATGCGTTTCAGAAGGACCTTCGTCTAGCTTTTTCCATGCAGCTAAACCTATCAAGCGGACTTGGTCTTGGTATGGGGCTTCCATGACTGCCTGTTGGACCCCACATTCTTTCTTAAATAGCACTGCCCACTTAATGAATGTGGGACTGGGGAGCACCGCTTTGGCCATATCCATCCAGTCCTTAGTAGTACAGGGTTGGTGAGCTAAATCTTGAAGGAGGGCCTCAACTCAAGGATAATTTGGACCATCCTCTAGCACGGCCCACTTTAATTCTTTTAAATCTTTTGCTTCCCAAGGATACCACACTGTAGGGCGATTGCCCCCTGTATTTAAGTTAACAGAATAGGCTTGTATCCTTGGAGACAAGGGATTGACAGCCACAGTAATGTTCCTATACTTAAGGGGAACACAGGAAAGGGTTCATGGAAATGCCGCTGGGTCCTTGTACGTCATCGGAGAGGAGGACCCAGAGGAAAGTCTGGCATGCACATTAAAGGACTCTCTGGGGATGGAGGGGAGGCACTGGGGGATGGGGAGGGAGGGAAGTAGTGTACCTATTAAGTTTGTATGAGCAGAAATAATAATAAAAAATGTTAAAAAAAAAACAGGATAGGCTTGTACTTGATACGCTTCAGCATACATGGGCTTCATCCCTGGGTTCCCTGCCCTAGCCTGGCGGGGCCTAGTGTACCTGTGCGCACAGTCAGGACAGATTTTTGTTAGAGGATATGGAGGTGGGTCTTTTAATCCTTCTCCTCCCTTTCTCTCCTTAGCGGAGTTAAATCTGGATACAGGGGACCACTCCCTGTTCTCGGAGCACTCTTAACCTGTTCCCTTTGATAAAGGGAGCAGGGCACTTTCTCTAGCGATTTTCCCACATCCTTTCCGGGCTCTCAGAACAGGCCCCGCCCTTCCTCACCAAGCTGCTGTTCTTCATGGTCCTCCCAAATGGGAAGCTCTGCTCCCTCAGGCATTGGCTTGTCCCCGCATGCCGGCCGACACACCAGTCCGTGTCTGCGAACCTCTGTCTCCCGGCTGTGCGCAGCCTCATCGCAACCATGTATGGCTCCCCCGCAGCATGGATTCACATCCCCACCTGTTGCCCCACTGCAGCCATGCGCAGTCTCTCCACTGCTGCTGGTAGCGGCTTCGGTACCGGTACCATGTGCCCCTGTCGCAGCCCACAACTCTGTGTAAAGTTCTTGGCGTTTGCACAGTGATGGGTTATCATTCTCTAAACAGCAGGCATGTCCACCATCCCCATGGTTTCCTGCACCCTGCCATGGTCTGGCAGAATGTCCACCCAGCCCTGGCTCAGCGGGCCCATAGCATTGCCAGCCTAGCCCCAGCTCTGAGATCCCACGCCACTGGGATTCTCCGTACATAGCAACTTCTCTGTTCCCCTGTACCCCGGGCCTACGTGGCTCATAGGCGGAGCCCCCTGTGGGGCACCGGGGATAGCTTGTTGGATCCAACCCTCCTGGAGCCATGCTCCAGAATGGCTCTGGCCCCTTCCTCTCCACCTGTACCTTTTGCTCCGGTGCGGGCTGAATTGGATTGGGAAGGAAAATTCTGTTTCCTTTTCTAAATAAGAGCCATGCCTGCTTTTAACTTTAAATCAAATTCTAACTAGAGATTTCATGTCTAGTCACATACGGTAAGTAGACTTGTCAGCCAGAATGTATAGGCTGATTTTAAGGAAATTAATGAACAACTTCAAGAGTCCTAACTTTCTGTGTCTGAGATACTTCCCTTGATATAATTTTTTCTAATTCCATTTCCTGGCAAATTTCATTAATTCATCTTTTTTGATGGCTGAGTAGTACTCTATTGTATCATGAGCGCAGAAATTGTGGAATAAAATTCCACAGAAGGTGGTATATTATGATTTTTTTCTTGCTCTCTGGCTAGACCTTCTATTTTATTCCATGTGTCCCATGAAAATATGTTGGTGGCCCAAGCCCACAGAGCCAACTCAAGAGTCAATTCCCACACTCTGGCAATGCCTGGATCAGAAATGTCAAACCTATGACTCCTTAATATGGACTTGAGTGCTGATGGCATCGGGTCCAGTCTGCACGTTGAGTTCCCCATATTTCCCAAGTTTTCACTTACCACGAAGCCTGCTTAGCTTCGTCCGATTCTAGAAGTGTCCCTTCGTGGTCGCCACTTGTGGGAACTGGTTCCCATTCACGCACTCATTCACTCACTCAAACGTACAGCTGCTGGCTGTGATGAGAGCAGGTTCCAGCCATCCCCACCTCCGCCTCTACCCCCAGAGACTTGGCACGGGACAGGGAGATTGTCAGAAGCAGATCTCTCTTTATTGGGGGGAGAAAAGGAACTTTTATAGACAAAGGCCACCAAGGTGCGAAACAGGCATCCAATTGTATAACAAGGTCAAGACATCCTACAGGTGCTAATGGTCAAGTTCAATGCCGCTCAGCTAGGCTATCACCTCCCTCTATGGTTCCTGCTCCCTGAACTAGAGATATCAAGTAAATTTGCTTTGACTCTTTCTGTTTCCTTTTCTAAATAAGAGCCATGCCTGCTTTTAACTTTAAATCAAATTCTAACTAGAGATTTCATGTCTAGTCACATACGGTAAGTAGACTTGTCAGCCAGAATGTATAGGCTGATTTTAAGGAAATTAATGAACAACTTCAAGAGTCCTAACTTTCTGTGTCTGAGATACTTCCCTTGATATAATTTTTTCTAATTCCATTTCCTGGCAAATTTCATTAATTCATCTTTTTTGATGGCTGAGTAGTACTCTATTGTATGCATGTACTACATTTTTATTATCCATTCGTCAATTGTTGGGCATCTGGGTTGATTCCATGACTTTGATATTGTAAATAGTGCTGCAATGAAAATGATTGTGCTTGGGGCACTGTGTTGTGCTTGTGCCACTGTAGTGAATTTCTGCATTATGGGGGATTACTCCCAGAAGTTGTATAGCAGAGCCATATGGATAATCTTTAACTTTTTACAAAATCACCAAACTGTTCACCAGAGTGGTTGTATAAGCCTTCATTCCCACCGGCAATGTATGAGAGCTCCCTTCTCTCCACATACTCTGTCCCAAATATTGAAGGATGCAAACACATGAGCTTGTGGTGGACAAAGCATATTTCTTTTTTTTTTTTTTAATTCTCATAATTTTAATGGTCAATAGCTTCCGGTTGGTTGGCTCTGAATGGTATAGTTAAACAATATACTTAAAGTCACCCTCCCAAGCATGTTCACACCCCCTCAGCAAGTAACGTTGGTTTCCACCCACATTTCACTGCCGAGTCAGACTTCCACAGTCTCAGACCCACTCCTGGGTTACGGAAATAGACATCTTAGTGTAATGAGCTGAAAAAACCCCTGATACACCCATGATCTGTTATTTTTTTAAAAAAAAAACAACAAGTATTAAACCAAACACCTTCCTAAGTGTCACTGTCTCACAGAGCAAGCTCAAAGTGTTGCTGTAGCGGTCTGAGTCCTCTGTATCCTGTGGGCCATGTGGTTCTGCTCCGTGTCCCACTCTCCTGCAGTCATATGGCATAGAGCTCGTAAACTTTCTTTACACAGTACACCAGAGCAGCCAGTGCTATTGTGTTGTGCAGTCTCTTTCTGTGCAGGTTGTCCTTCTGGACCAGCACCACCGGTGTGGAGGAGGTGAGTGTGCAGAGGCAGACGGGACAGTTTATAGGTGTCATACTCCACCTGGTATTTTCAGCAAGGGTCAAACTGCCAGGACATCCCATAGAGGGTGCAGCAAGCCAGGCTTAGCACACCAGCGGGAAAGGAGATGTAGTGGGAGTAATCCAGGGGCAGTGCCAATGGGGTGAAGAGGCAGGCAGTGCCTGCTAGCATGGCTGTCTTGTGTAGACAATTGCCCACGGTGATCCAGCGCGCTGTCTCATCTCCAATGCTAGTGGGCTCAATCACAATGTACTTGTACGGGGCTTCCAGAGCCTATTCCAGCTCAGACTCAAACTGGTCATGGGCATTTTCCCCACTGTAGATTTCATGCACAATGTAGCAATCTGTGGCTGATAGGCTCACCATTCCAACAATCACGGAGAACTCAGGGATGCTCATAAGCCCTGAGAGCGGCACCAAGAAGCCCAAGTAGGGGTAGATGGGGCTGTCTGTCTGAGAGTTAGTCCAGCTGCACGCAGGTGGCAAAACACACAGATACCTGCTCTGCTTTCCTAGATGGGCAAGTGTGCCTCAAAGACGCCGCAGGACTAATGGCAATCTGTTTTCTGTGCTTGCTGCCAGTATGATCAATTTTGGACAAGAATTTAGGTTACAGCTCAGAGTCTGATGTTCTTCATTATAAATACTGTTGGTTCCCTCTCTCGGGAGCCGCCACCGCTGCTGCTCGGACCCAGATGCCTCCTTCCCCATGCGGCCATCTTGGAGACTCTCTGACAAACCATATTTCAAACCACAGTAATTACCCCAAAGGATCTGTCAGAGCTCAGTTAATGCCTAATAACTCCCATCAAGGAGTCACCCTGACCTGACACCTCAGTCACCCAAAAGAGTTTATGACCTCATGCAACCTTAAAAGAAATGCAAAATTAGGGAGGGAGAGAAAGGCCACCTAGAAGGAAGGGCAGGGGTTAAGGACCCCAAGGTCTCTAATATGGTACTGGCAAAAATATTAAAAAAATAGACTAGGATGATGTGAAACCCACAAGCAAGGGCAATGAAACTATCCTCAGCAGCAATAGATGGTTCTGTTAATAAGAACTATAAAAAGACTCATGGAAAGGAGACACTGTGATAAGGCACAGCAAGCTGGAGTTTCTATTGACTTGAAGTGAGAAGGGCAGGGTGGAAAATTCCACTGTATGAACAGATTTTTTTTGGACTTGGCACTTTGTGGAATAAAGGCTGCTTGGAGTAGGGGTACATGAGTTGGAGTGCAGTAGAGCCTGCTTGAGCCAGGAGACATCATCTATAGATATTTTTCAAGGTCCATGCTGAGGAAATATCTTGCTTTTGGGGGGATATGGAGCTCTTTGTTCACAACCTGTAGGATTAGGACATTTGTGACTTTGGGTAAGGTGAGAGGATTCTTGATTGCACTGCAAGGGTCTTGTTTTGACAATTACAAGATCCACAAGTATATTTCAACAATCCTGCTCTTTCAGCAATTCCAACAAGTGATGATGAATCTCTTTTATAGTTTTAACTATTAGTATGTAGAAAAGTCAGGGCCTGAAATATGTGTATGTTATGACAATGGGAGAAATGTGCTTATTTAGTTTATTCAAAATGTAAAATACAGAATATACTGAAGGGAAATAAAATTGTCACTCATTTGAATAAAATTTTAAAATTTACCAATTTGAATTATTTGGAAGATGGAACACATTCTGGAATTAATTTACAAGGATTCAGATCCTCAGATCTGCATATATTTGACATAATAGATGCTTTAAAGAGACGAATATCTATTTTCAATTACATACCCTAAGTTGTATAGAAATATCTTTATATAATAAAGGCATTTAAACAAAAATCCTAAATACTTAAGTTTGAAGAGTTGACCACATGTCAAATAAACTCTAAAGAGACATCCTTTTTACAGATGGTGCTATAAAAGCTAGACAGTCATGCATCAAAAACACAAATCAACATATAAACTGTTGGTAAAAGAAATTAATCTATTAATATGTAGTGAATAGAATCATGATAACTTGTAAACATGAGATACAGAATATTAATAGCAAGATTAACTCTGAAATGTTTGAGAAAGGAAATATATTCATCAAAAAAGAAAAAAGTAAGTACTGTAGGTATTTTTGGTTGAAACAAAGAGGACACAATACTCAGAAAAGTGTTACACAATCATAGAATTATTTATGTAAATAGTCAGAAAACAAAATACATGCAAAGACAAAAACAACACCTCCTGGCCTGGACCTGGACCTGAGTGGACTCCTTCCTCCTTAGGTAAGGCCCCTAGATCACGCCCAGGCCCCAGGTCACCTGCGTGTCCCACCAGCAGCTACAGTGGCAGCCAGTCCGGAGGAAGGGCCCTAGGCCATGGCCCAAATCCCAGGTGATCTGCACGCCACACTAGACAGTCTCTCCTCCTGCTCCAGACCTGGAACAGGGCAGACTCCCTGCTCCTCAGAATTCAACAGAGTCCAAAGAAAACCCAAGCAAAGCTGTAGCAGACAAATACCACATGTCGGAAATCCTCTAAAATCATCCAGTCACATGGGAGAGAATTGTCACATCCAGTTCAAAGATAAGTAAGCTCTTTTTACCATCTTGTTCCTCTCAATTATTAGTCACTGTAGTTTAACTTTTCCATATAGCCATCCCAAAATGTATAAAACTTCAGAGGCTATATCAATCACCCTCACATACCACCAAGGAAATAAACTGAAAAAGTGCAGTACCATGCTTAATCTTGACTCCCTGTCTACCAAAGCATATACAGGAGGACAGAAGGAATGTATAATACCAAAAAAACCTACAAGCCAAATAATAAACTTATGAAAGCCACTAAACACAAATGTGTCAGAAATTAAAAGTAATTTCTCCATTATAACACTAAATGTCAATGGAATTAACTCACCAATCAAAAGACACAGATTACGAACATGAATTAGAAATCACAACCCATGTATCTGCTGACTTCAGGAAACACATCTCACCACAAAGGATAGGCACATTCTGAAAGTAAAAGGCTGGTCAAATATTCTGCAAGCAAATGGAACCAGGAAATAAACAGAGGGAGCAATTATGTCATCTGAGAATGTGGACTTCAGACCAAAGAAAATCATAAGAGATACAGAAGGATACTACATTTTAGTCACAGGTAAAATTCACCAGGAACAGTTTACAATACTGAACATACATGCACCTAATATGGGTTCCTCCACATTCATTAAGCAAATGCTAATATGTCCAAAGCAAGAAATCAATTCCAAAATGATAATATTCAGGGATTTCAATAATGTACCCTAAACGTGGGATAGATAAATAAGTCATAAAATTAACAAACATTGGAACTTAATCAAACTAATTAATAAAATGGACTTCACAGATCTCTATTGAACTTTCAATCCATACATATTTTTCTGAGCAGTCCATAGAAATTTCCCCAAAATACACCACATATTGGGCCACAAAACAAATCTCCAATATACAGGAAAGTTGAAATTTTAGAATGTACACTATCAGACCACCATGGTCTAAAGCTTGACATGTGCATCACAACAAACAGTAGAAAATACACTAACTCTTGGAAATGAAACACTATGATGCTGAATGAGAATTAGGTTCAGGAAAAAAATCATAAAGTAAATTCAAGATTTCCTAGAAGTGAACAATAATGAAAATAAAAAAGGCCCCAGCCCCTTTCTTCCTCCTGCCCACCTGCCTGCCCAACAGCGCTCCCAATCCTCCATCCCAGGTGAGTTTGCTCAACCCCCAGGTGGGGCCAAGTCCCAGCGCCTCCCACCAGCCAGCCCAAGTGACATCCATAATGATAGACTCCGACCAGAACAAATCCACAAAAAATAGCCAAGAAAGCCAGACCCAAGATAACGACTTTCAAAGTATGATCATTACCATGATTAATACTATGAAAGAGGAAATCCGAGAGGAGTTAAACAACCACATCAACCACTTTGAACAGGAACACAACAGGCACTTGGAGGAGTTGAGAAAGACAGTTCAAGAAACAAAAATAGGCATAGAGTAGTTAAAACAGTCTCAGGCAGAGTTTAATACTGAACTAAAAGACAAGTTATCTTCAACCCAGAACTCAACAGAGAGTCTTATCAGCAGAACTAATGAAGAAGAAAATAGAATTTCAGATGTTGAAGACAAAGTGGGAGAATAAACCAGCTCAATGGAAGAGATTGTTAAAGCCAAAAAGATACTTGAGAGGAACATTCAAGAGATATGGGACACCCTGAAGAAGCCTAACATGCACATTCATGAATAGCAGAGCAAGAATCCCAAAATACCACACCTGAGGAAATTTTTCAAATTATCATAAATGAAAACTTCCTTTACCTAAAGAATGAAAGGCTCATCCAAATACAAGAGGCATTTTGCACTCCAAACAGATATGACCAAAATAGAAAATCACCATGGCAAATAATGGTCAAAAGACTCCACATTCAAGACAAAGAAAAGGTGCTGAGACATTCAAGAGAAAACAAAAGCAAGTCACTTTTAAAGGTAAACCTATTAAAATAACAAATGACTACTCAATGGAACAGTAAAAGCAAGAAAAGCTTGGAGAGGCATACTTCAAGTACTAAATGAGCAAAAATGCCAACCCAGACTAATACATCCGGCAAAACTATCTGTCACAATCAAGGGAGAAAGAAAAGTTTTCCAGCACAAAGACAACTTGAAGGGATACATGTCTACCAAACCAGGCCTCCAAAAAATCTAGAAAAGATATTCAAACTTGAAGAAAAAAACAAGCCTATCCAGGAGGACAGAAGGGAAGTATAATACCACCAAAATATAAATGACAAACAATATGCTTACAAAATCTACTAAACATAAAAATTGTCCAGAATTAAAAATAATTTCTCCATTATATCATTAAAAGTCAATGGTATTAACTCACCAATCAAGAGACACAGATTACAAACTTGGATCAAAAACCACAACACATCAATCTCCTGCTGCAGGAAACTCATCTCACCACAAAAGATAGGCACATCCTAAAAATGAAAGGCTGGTCCAAAATTTTGCAAGCTAATGGAACCAGGAAACAGGCAGTGGTAGCAATTATGCTTTCTAACAAAGGGGACTTCAAACCAAAAAAAATCATAAGAGACACGGATGGATACTACATTTTAGTCACAGGTACAATTCAACAGGAAGACTTCAAAATACTGAACATATATGCACCCAATACGGGCCCCTCCACATTTATTAAGCAAACGCTACAGCGTCTAAAGTAAGAATCAACCCCCAAATGATAATTGTTGGGGATTTTAACACCGCCCTCTCAACATGGGATAGATCAACAGGTCAAAAGCTTAACAGAGACACTTTGGAATTTAATCACACTCTTAAAGAAATGGACCTAACAGATCTCAATCGAACTTTTTATCCATGAACCGAAGAATACACATTTTTCTCAGCAGCACATGGAACTTTCTCCAAAATAGATCACATATTGGGCCACAAAATGAATCTACACATATACAAAAAAGTTGAATTTCTAACCTGTGCCTTATCAGACCACAACAGCCTAAAGCTGGATATCCACAACACAGCAACAGAAAATACACTAACTCCTGGAAACTTAATGCTGTGATGATGAATGAGAACTGGATTCAGGAAGAAATTAAAACGGAAATTGAAGAGTTCCTGAAAGTGAATGATAATGAAAATACAACTTACCAAAATCTCCGGGACACAATGAGAGCTGTCTAAGAGGTAAGTTCATGGCTCCTAATGCCTCCATCAAAAAAATAGAAACGTCAGAATTAAATAACTTAACAATGCAGTTTAAGCTTTAGAGAAACTAGAGCAATCTGATCTCAAAAGAGGCAGGAGAGAGGAGATTAGAAAAATAAGGGGAGAAATATCCAACATCAAGATTAGGAAAACAATACAGAAAATCAACCAGTCAAAAAGCTGGTTCTTTGAAAAAATCAATAAGATTGATACAATCCCAAGCTAAATTAACCAAAAGTAAGAAAGAGAAAACCCAAATTAACAAAATTATAACATCGTACTTTGAAAACTTATACTCTGTGAACTATGACAACACAAAAGAGATGGATGAATTCCTAAGTAAACACAATTTACCAAAATTGAATCAGGAAGTTGTGAATTATTTAAATAGTCCTATAACATATGAGGAAATTGAGGAAGTAATCTCGAATCTTCCAACCAAAACATACTCTGGACCAGATGGATAAAGTGCAGAGTTCTACCAGACATTTAAGGAGCTAATAACACCAATACTCCTTAAAATGTTCCATCAAATAGCAAAGGAAGGAACACTACCTAATTACTTCTATGAAGCTAATATCGTTTTAATCCCAAAACCTAACAACGATACACTTAAAAAGAAAACTATAGGACAATCTCTCTGATGAACACAAATGCAAAGATTCTCAACCAAGTCTTAGCAAATCAGATACAAAAACATATCAAAAAGATCATCCATGGGGATCAAGTAGGCTTTATTCCAGGCACACAAGGTTAGTTCAACATACGCAAATCAATAAATGTAATTCATCATATAAACCACACCAAAGTCCAATACCACATGATACTCTCTGATACTCTCGATAGATGCAGAAAAAGCTTTTGACAAGATCCAACAGCCTTTTATGATCAAAACCCTAGAGACAGCTGGAATGGAAGGAACCTTTATCAATATAATAAAAGCTGTATACAACAAGCCTTCAGCAAGGATTATACTCAATGGGGAAAAACTTGAAGCATTCCTGCTTCAATAAGGAACTAGACAAGGCTGTCTTCTCTCACCACTTCTATTCAATATTGTACTTGAAGTCTTAGCTGAAGCCATAAGACAAGAAAGGGACATAAAAGGGATTCAAATTGGCAAGGAAGAAGTCAAGCTATCCCTATTTGTAGATGACTATACCTAAGTGATCCCAAAAACTCCACCAGGAAGCTCCTGGAACTAATTGAGAAGTTCAGCATGGTGGTAGGATACAAAATAAATGTACAAAAATCTGTGGCCTTCCAACATGCCCAGAATGATAGAAGTGAAAAAGCCCTGAGGGAAGCAATCCAATTTACTATGGCCCCTAAAAAATGAAATACCTTGGTATAAACCTAACCAAGGAAGTAAGAGACCTTTACAATGAAAACTTTAAAACCCTAAAGAAAGAAATTGCAGAAGACACCAGAAGGTGGAAAGACCTCCCATGTTCCTGGATTGGCAGAATCAACATCGTAAAAGACACCATCCTACCAAAGGCAATATACAAATTCAATGCTATACCAATTAAAATCCCAAAGCCATTCTTTAAAGAGGTTGAACAAACAATCTCTAAAATTCATATGGAGGCACAAAAGACCCAGGATAGCAAAGACAATCCTGAGTAACAAAAACATTGCTGGAGGTATCACCATATCAAAACGTAGTTTATACTACAAATCCATAGTTATAAAAACAGCGTGCTACTGGCTCCAAAATAGACACACAGATCAATGGATAAGGATTGAAGTCCCAGATACAAGCCCACACAACTACAGCCATTTGATATTTGACAAAGGGGCCAAAAAAATCCAATGGAAAAAGAACAGTATCTTCAACAAACGGTGCTGGGAAAACTGGATCTCCATATGCAAAAGATTAAAACTGGATGCGTACTTGTCACCATGTACAAGAATTACTTCCAAATGGATGAAGGACCTCAATATAAGGCCAGAGACTATAAAAACCATAGTTGAGAGGGTAGGGAACTCCCTCGAGCTAATTGGGCTAGGCCAACAGTTCCTAAACAGACATCCAATAGCACAGCCACTGCAATCAATTCACAACAGATGGGATCTTGTGAATTTAGAGCTTCTGTCCAGATAAAGAGATTGTAACCCGACCACAAAGGCAACCCACAGAATGGGACAACCACATATCTGATGGAGCTCTATTATCCAGAGTGCACAAAGGACTTAGAAAACTAAACACCAAGGAAGCAAATGGGAGGAGCCATGATTTGCAAGATACTCCACACAAGTTAGGGCCGAAGCAATCATAATTAGACTTTGCATGCCCTGTGCAATGTCCAACACACTACTGACCTCACAAAGTCTAGCATCTGCTGAAGGCACCAAGATCCTTGGAGGGAAGGGATTGACAGCCACAGTAGTGTACCTATGCTTAAGGGAACATGGGAAAGGGTTCAGGGAAATGCCACTGGGTCCTTGTACGTCATCGGAGAGGAGGGCCCAGAGAAGAGTCAGGCATGCACAATAAAGGACTCTCTGGGAATTGGGGGGAGGCACTGGGGGATGGGAAGGTAGGGGTGAGGGGAGGGGGAGTAGGGGCTTCGGGGGGAGGAGGAGGGAGGGAGGGAACTGGTGTTCCTATTAAGTTTGTATGAGCGGAAATAATAATAAAAATTGTATATTAAAAAAAAGGGTCCTGGAACTTGAAAGAAACTTTACCAGGGATGAAACTAAAATGTCTAACAAATATCTTAAAAAATGCTCCACATCCTTAGCCATCAGGGAACTCCAAATCAAAACATCCCTGAGATATCATCTCACCCTGGTCATGATGGCAAAAATCCACAATACAAACAACACCAAATGCTGGAGAGGATGTGGAGAGAGGGTAACTCTTCTACAATGCTGATGGGAATGCAGGCTCCTACAGCCACTCTGGTGAGCCATTTGGAGATTCTTAAAGAAATTAAAGATTGAAATGCCATATGACCCTGTTATTCCACTTTTGGGAATAACTCCCCATACAGCAAGAAGTCACGTCGATGGCACAAGCGCGACTATGTTCACAGCAGCACTGTTTACAATAGCAATGTCATGGAATCAACCCAAATGTCCAACAGTTGACGAGTGTATAAGGAAAATGTGGTACATTTATACAATGGAATACTTCTCAGGCATCAAAAATGATGAATTAATGGAATTTGCCAGGAAATGGATGGAATTAGAAACAATTATATTGAGTGAAGTATCCCAGACCCAGAAAGGTAAGCGCCATATGTACTCCCTAATAGGTGGATCCTAGTACCAAACTCACTTAGAGACACTCAAGGATAAATCTCTGTAATACTTACAGTAATTGCAAAGTTTATGAACAGGAGGGATGGGGAAGGAGGGCCACACCAGAAACAAGAAATAAGGGGACCATGTTACCGCAGAGAAAATAGGCCACCATCAAGGACTGCAAGTAAGTAATTAGACATCTGGTTAAGTTCATAGACTTTCCTTCCTGACCATTTGCAACTGATGGGTTATAATCTTACCAGAAGGGGAGGGCATATAGTCTGACAGAGAAAAAGTAACCATTTTGCAGATGGGTGATTGACCCCTCCCTCATTGCAGTTTCCTACTTTTATTACATCTACCTTTGAATATACTCATATAACAAGACTCTAGTTTAACAGCTTTTTATCTCTGGCCAGAGGGTGACTAAAATACCCATCAGGATGTAGTGAAGGGCATTGCAGGTGCAGCAAAACTGAAAAAAAGTCAACAAACCATAATCCAGAACATCAGAGACTCTATATCAACCACCTGGAACTTGGCCAGACTAATCTCTCCCCATCCAGAAGCTCAGGGAAATTTGCGGAAGAGGGGGCGGTAAAATTGTAAGAGCACAAGGATGGGAGGAGTAATGATATGCAAGATACTCCACACAAGTTAGGGCTGAAGCAATCATAATTGGACTGTGCATGCCCTGAGCAATGTCCAAAACACTATTGACCCCACAAAGTCTAGCATGGGCTAAAGGCACTAAGATCCTTGGAGACAAGAGATTTACAGCTGCAGTAGTGTTCCTATGCTTAAGGGGAACACAGGAAAGTGTTCTGGGAAATGCCACTGTGTCCTTGCACCTCATCAGAGAAGAGGACCCGGAGGAGAGTTTGGCATTCATATTAAAGGATGCTCTGGGGATGGGAGGGGGAGGTGCTGGGGGATGGGGAGTGAGTAGGGAGAGGAAGAGGGCACAGGTGTGTGGAGGGAGTGGGGAGAGGGAGGGGACATGTGTATCTTTTAAGTTTGTATGAGTGGAAATTAAAAAAAAAAGAAAGAAAAGAAAACATCAAAATCTCTGGGAAACAATGAAAGCTGACCTAATCAGTAAGTTTATAGGTCTTAATTCTATTTCAAATTATAGAAACATCACAAATAAATAACTTAACAATGCAGCTTAAAGCTTTGGAGACACAATAGCAATCCAATCCCACATGCAGTAGAAGAGAGGTGATTAGCAAAATCAGGGGAGAACTATCCGAAATTGAAAGAAGGAAAACTATACAAAGAATCAACCAGTCAAAAATCTGGTGTTTTGAAAAAAAATCAATAAGATTGATACACCTCTAGCTAAATTAACCAAAATCAAGAGAGAGAAACCAAAATGAACAAAATTAGAAATGAATATGGAGTTATTAAAACTGATACCCAAGACATTCAAAGAATTATTATATCATATTTCAAAAACTTATACTCCATGAAATTTGATAACACAAAAGAAATGGATGAATTCCTAAGTTAGCACAACTGACCTAAGTTGAATCAGGAATTTCTGAATTATTTAAATAGTCCTATAACATATAAGGAAATCAATGAAATAATCCTGAATCCTCCCACCAAAAAATGTCCTGGTCCAGATGGATTCAGCACAGAGTTCTACCAGACATTTAAGGAAAAACTAATGCCAATACTCTTGAAACTATTCCATCAAATTGTGAAGGAAGGAACACTGCCAAATTCTTTCTATGAAGCTAATGTCATAATAATCACCAATCCTAATAAAGATACACTTAATACAGAAAACTATAGTCCAATCTCTTGGCTGAACCCAGATGCAAAGATTTTCAACAAAATCTTACAAATCAGATTCAAAATATATCATTCACGGTGACAAAGTTGGCTTTATCCCAGGCACACAAGGTTGATTCAACACATGCAAATCAATACATGCAATCCACCATGTAGACCAATCCAAAGTCCAAAACTGCATAATACTCTTGATAGATGCAGAAAACACTTTTGAAAAGACCCAACAGACTTTTATGATCAAAACTCAAGACAGTTGGAATGGAAGGAAACCTTATCCACATAATAAAAGCTGTATACAACAAGCCCCACAGCAAAGATTATACTTAAATGGGGAAAAACTTGAAGCATTCCTGCTTCACTCAGGAATAAGACAAGACTGTCTGTCCACTCTCAGTACTTCTATTTAATATTGTACTTGAAGTTTTAGCTGGAGCCATAAAACAAGAGAGGATGATAAAAGGGATTCAAATCAGCAAGGAAGAAGTCAAGTTATCTCTATTTGCAGATGACATGATCATATATATGAGTGATCCTAAAAACTCCACCAGGAAACTCCTGGAATTAATACAGAAGTTCAGCAGGGTGGCAGGTTACACAATAAACATGAAAAACCAGTGGCCTTCCTAAATGCCAAGGATGAAAGAAGTTAAAAAGCCCTAACAGAACGATCCCACTTACAACAGCCCCTAAAAAAAATGAAATACCTTGTTATAAACCTAACCAAGGAAGTGAGAGACCTTTACAATGAAAATTTTAAAGCCCTAAAGAAAGAAATTCAGAAGACACCAGAAGGTGGAAAGACCTCCCATGCTCCCGGATCGGCAGAATCATCATCATAAAAATGACCACCCTACAAAAAACAATGTACAAATTCACTGCTATACCAATCAAAATCCCAAACTGTTCTTTAAAGAAATTGTCCAAACAATCTCAAAATTCATGTGGAGGCACAAAAGACCCAGGATAGTAAAGACAATCCTAAGTAACAAAAACACTGCTAGAGGTATCATCATATTAAAACTTAATCGTTCCATAGTAATAAAACACAGCTTAATACTGGCTCCAAAATAGACACGCAGATAAAGGGACAAAGGTTGAAGACCCAGATAAAAGCCCACACAATTATATCCATTTAATCTTTGAGAAAGGGGCACAAAAATTAAATGGAAAAAGAACAGCATCTTCAACAAATGGCGCTGGCAAAACCGGAAAACTGGATGTCCACATGCAGATTACAACTTGACCTGTACTTGTCACCATGCATAAAAAATTAATTCTGAATGGATCAGGGACTTCAATATTAGTCCAGAGACTATAAAAACCCTAGATGAAACACCCTTGAGGTGACTGGGCTAGACTAACAATTCCTAAACATAAATCCAATAGCACAGTCACTAAAACCAACACTCAACAAATGAGATCTTATGAAATTAAAGAGCTTCTGTTCAAATAAGGAGATTGTAAACCAAGCATAAAGGCAACCCACAGAATGGGAGAAAATCTTCACTAACCACATGTCTGATAGAGCTTTTTTGTCCAGAGTACATGAAGAACTCAGAAAACTAAACACCAAGGAGATAAATGGTCCAATTAAAAAATGGGCCTTGGAACTCAAAAGAAACTTTTATGAGATGAAATTGAAATGTCTAAGAAATATCTTTAAAAATGCTCCACATCCTTAGCTATTAGGGAAATGCAAATCAAAACTTCCCTGAGATATCAACTCACCCCAGTCAGGATGGCAAAAATCTACAATACAAATAACAACAAATGCTGGAGAGGATGTGAAGAGAAGGGAACTCTCCTACATTGCTGGTGGGAATGTAGGCTTATTCTACCACTCTGGCAAGCAGTCTGACAATTTTTTAAAAAAGTTAAAGATTGAAATGCCATGTGACCCTGCTAGTCCACTTCTGGAAATAATCTCCCATAAAGCAAATATTCACCTCAATGACACAAGCACAACCATATTCATAGCAGGCCTATTTACTATAGCAAAGTCATGGAATCAACCCAAATGCCCAACAGTTGACAAGTGGATAAGAAAAATGTGTACATTTATATAATGGAATACAACTCAGCCATCAAAAATGATGAATTAATGAAATTTGCCTGGAGATGGATGGAATTAGAAAAATTATATTGTGTGAGGTATCCCAGACACAGAAAAATAAACACTGTATGTACTCCCTAATAAGTGGATCCTAGTAACAAACCCACTTAATGATATATTTAAAGATAAATCTCTGTAATACCTGAAAAAATTATAAACAGGCGGGAAGGCAAAGGGTAGTCCCCCAGAAGTAAGGAGAGAGAGGATTATGCTTCAGTAGAGAAAATAGGTCATCATTAATTATTGTAAGTAAGTTGTGAGACATCTGGTGAAGCTTACTCACACTTTCCTTCCTGGTCACTTGCGGCTGAGGGGGTTTGATCTCACCACTCCGGGAGGATATAGAGACTGGCATATAGATGGTAACCATCCTGAAAATGGGACACTGACTGCTCCCTCACTTTAGTCTTCTATTCCTACTCCATCTATGCTGAATCTCCTATTATAGTAAGATCTTCATTTAAACAGCCTTTTATTTTTGTTTAGGAGGCGACATCTAATGCCAATCAGGATGGAGCCATGGATGGTGCAGGAAGAGCAAAACTGAAAACAACCACAAACCATAGTTCAGAACACCAAAGACCCTATATTAATCCCCTGAAATCAGACCAGCCAAATCTCTGCCTATCCTAAAGCTCAGGGAAAGTTGCATAAAAAGGGGTGGCAAGATTGTTAAGAGCCTAAAGATGGGGAGGACCAACAATATGCAAGATACTCCACACAAGTTAGGGCCACAGTAACCATAATCAGACTTTGCATGACCTGCTCAATGACTGACATGTCAATGATCTCCCAAATTCTAACATGGATCACTGGCAGTGTGATCCTTAGAGGCAATGGATTAACAGTCATACTACTGTTCCCCATACTAAAGGGGAACCCAAGAAAGAGCTCTGGACAATGCCACTCAGTCCTTACACCTCACTAGAATGGAGAAGTCAGAGGGAAAATTGCCATTCACACAAAAGGATGCTCCTGGGAATGGGAGTGGGGGAAGGGGGAGGCACTGGGAGAAAGAAAAGGAGAAGGGTAAAAGGAAGGGGAAAAGGGGAGTAGGGTGCAAGGGGGACTGGGATAGGATCGAGGGAGGGAGGGGAGTGTGGTACCTATTGAACTTGCATAATTGGGGAAAAATAAGTAAAAATAAATAAAAAAGAGAAGACAACAATGAGAAATGCATGAAAAGTACCTTTCTAAGTCCTCCTGAGCAAAATGTTAAAAAATGAATTTTTCCCTGTGTCCCCATTCCAAAGTATAAAAACACACCACACCTTGACCTAGATGGAAGTTTTAATTGGAGTTTCAGAACTGCCAGGCCAATTATTGGAAGAGGGAGAGAAGAAAGAAAGAGAGAGAAAAAAGGAGTGAGGAAAAAGAGGGAAAAAAGAGCAAAGAGAAGAGAATGGTGGCTTTTATACTGGGGTCTGGGGGCAGGGTCTTGAGGTAACTTCCCAGAACCTTTGCCCAGTCCCAGAGGTGTGTCAGGGATCAGTTTTTAATCTTGGACCCCTGCTAAAATCACCTCTGGGGGGAGGTTCCAGCCATCAAGCTGGACGTAGAAATCCTAACACCCATCCTGGTCTAACTTTTGTTTTATTTTCCAAAAGCACTGAGATATATCTCTACTGCCAGATTAAGGAGTTTAGTAATACTGAGGCAGATCTATTGACAGTTCAAAAACAACCTGGAGTTCAGGATGAGATGAATTTTTGAAACAAACCTGAACAACAACAACAGACAAAAACAATGAAGAGAAGATTAAGTCTCAGCACCCAGCATAACTTGGATTACCAGAGGCCAGTAGTTGCCATTGAAACCAGGACACAAGGGAAGCACGTTAGAAACAGAGGCAACTTCAGGTGCAAAGAGAGCATTAGAAATTCAAAGGCACTCAGGGTCAAAGAGTAAGATGCAGAAACAGATAAAGACAAACCCAGAGACATGTGAGCAGCATGTGAATGAGATCCCAATCTCAACTCCCATATCTACTGGCACATGCGGTGGAGTTGCATGACTCCAGGTCAGTTTTTCTACTGCCTGCATGTCCCATATACTTCTGCTCCTCTTTTCTTTCTGCAGTTGCTGGATTTTCTCTTTCAAGTCCTGGGTGCAGATTCCTAGGAGTTCCTCCCATAATTCCTTCTACTGAAAATGAATCTCAGGATAAATGGAAAATGTAGAACCCTGGATGGATGAAAGTAGTACGGGAGAGAAAAGTACCATGGAGCAAAAGGTGGATGTACTGCTCTCACTCCTAGGCCTCTCAGGAGCCCAAGAGGAGGGATATGTGAATCCCTCAAAAGAATATAGACTCACAGCACAGTGGGGTGTGCAGCCACACTTCAAAGGAATCTTGAACAGACAATTTTTTTGAAGAGAGTGGTCTCTATGAGGCAGAGGACGTGAGAGGTCTAGAATGGCCACCAAAACAGTAAATCCAAGAATCCAGGAGATGGACAGAGTAGCAGGGATTCAGATATTTACCCTGCCTAAGGACACATGAGCTGCATGGGGTAGATTTTGACCCTTCAAGGCACAGGCACACTTTATCACTCAGAATGACTGACAAGTATTTTTCTGTTAAGTCAGAGATACATGGACCATGGTAACCACAGGGACAAATAACAAGACCATGAGCTTATGCAGTGAACTCAATAGCACTGCCTTCAGCATTATGCTTCCAAAAAACACAAGACTTCCTTGTTCATTCCCTTGATTGAGCCACACAAGTTGCCAGACCTAAAGACTTGCAAAATCACAGAATGACAAGTAAAACTCAGTGGAGGTCTTTAGTCCCCAGGACCAGAGATGACAAAAACTCATAAAAGAAAAAGTAGGTAATTCCCTTGAAATGCTTGCCATAGGCCAACACTTTATAAACAGGACCCCAATTGCTCAGGAACTAGGACCACTCTCAACAAATGGTATTTCAGGAGATTAAAAAAAAACCTTCTGTTCAACTAAAGATAATGTCAATGGAGCAAAATGACTACCTAAAGAATGGGAGAAAATATCCACTAACCGTTTATCTGACAGAGGACTGATATCTACAATGTACAAAGAACTCAAAAAACTTAAATACCAACTTTATAAAGTGGCCAATTATAAAGTGGGCCATGAAACTTAAAATAAATTTTTCCAAGAAAGAAATTGAAATATCCACCAAAATCTTATAAAACATCCACCTCCCTAATCCATCAAGGAAATGCAAAACAAACTTACTGTGAGATACCAGTTCATACTGGTCATAATGGCAAAAAATCCAAAAGACAAACAACACATGCTTGAGAGGATATGTGGAGAAGAGAACTCTCATACATTGCTGGTAGGAATGCAGTCTTCCACAACCATTTGGCAATCAGTATGGTGGTTCCTAAAAACATTAAAAATTGAAGTGACATGTGACCCTGCGATACCACTGCTGGGAATATTCCCCCAAAATGCTTCATTATACTATAGAGACATGTGTATATCCATATTCAATGCAGCAAAACTATTCACAATAGCAAAGTCATGAAATCAACCTAGATGTCTGACAGTTGACAAATGGATAATGTAAATGTGGCTCATATACACTATGGGATACTACACAGCCACAAAAAATAAATTAATGAAATTTGTTGCTGAATGGATAGAATTGGAAGAATTCATTCTGAGAGAAGTATCCCAAACACAGAAAACCAGACACTGCATGTTCTCCCTTATAAGTAGAATCTAATTCCAAGCTTTCACAATGACATACTCAAGGGCAAAATCTGTTTATTGCCCTTTACAACCACAAAGGATTCTAAATAAGAAAGTAGGGCAAAAAAAGATCGAAAGAAAATGAAGACAAAGGAACAAAGTTCAACTGAGAAATAAAGGCACTCCCAAGAAAGACCCCTAATTAATGAGATATCTGATCCAAGACACAGTCAGTCTCCTTCCTGAGCTCTGTTACTTGGTGTGGTTCCAAGCACTGATATGTATTTCCCACCATGTGGGGTAGGGAATAGTAGACAGTGGATGATGTCCTGAAGCTCGACCCCTCCCACTACTGTGGCCTACTACAGATCTTCCCTCTCCTTTGAACCTTTTCTTATATACCTGCCTCTCCTTAAGAGTGTCTGTATTATTGGATAGGAGATGCAGCTTTGTGTCTTGCAATAGAAAAACAGACAACAACAACCTGAATACAGAACAGCAGCAACTGCACAATGTTCACCTGGAACCAGGCCAACCAAATCTCTCCCCATCTGGAGGCTCAAGGATCTTTACATTATCTTTTTTTAGTGTGTGTGTGTGTGTGTGTGTGTGTGTGTGTGTGTGTGTGTGTGTATGTCTGTGTGTGTGTGAGAGAGACAGAGACAGACAGACAGACAGACACACACACACACACACACAGAGAGAGAGAGAGAGAGAGAGAGAGAGAGAGAGAGAGAGAGAGAGAGAGGGCACTGTGTGCCTCTGTGGAGGAGCAATGCTGACTTTGTGAATCCTTTTTCTTCACTCAGATATTCCCAGGATTCACCCAGCAAAAGTGGACATTCAGGCCATTGATGTTTCTATCTGGAAGTTTTTACATGGTACTTGGGATCCAAAATCAGGACCTTCTGTTTACTAGGCAGGATCTTAATGCCTGAACCATCTCCCCCACCCCAGCCCCAGACTATCTTTCATATAACTTGGACAAGAAGCATTAACCCAAAATTTTTGGAACTTCTAGCTAGAGTAAGTGGAGTCAATATTATGTAAGTGATAGAGCCTTTCAGAGAATTTAATTTATTTTTTCTTATAAGTAGAAACAAAATAGTCATATTGGTTATTATTAAATGGACTTTATTAATCTAGATTAAAATAATTTTATCAAAAGTAAAATTATTTTATTAGAAATATACCCGAATTGATGAAAAAATTTACAGAAAGAAAGTATGTTTTTAAAATCTAAAACTCAAGTTTAAGTAAAATAGCATGTCTAGATAAGCAGCCAATCATAGTAAAAACAGAATACTGATAGGACATACCAAAAATACACAGTTTTCTGGCACATGAAGAATATTGCTTCTCTGTAGTGTTTCAAGTAAGAATATTCAAATAGTAATGTGCAGTTTTCACATTATTACCAAATATGACCTTTAAGTGTGCTTACTCCTTTTCCCCATATACAGTTGAAATTGGCTATTTTCCTGTTATACATTGCTGAAGAAGATCCAAGACAGGACCCATTATGCCCCAGAAGTCTGAAATAAAGAGGTGATAGGCTGATCTCTTGTGCTAGTTTAGGGAAACTGAATCCAAAATCCATACCGAATGACTCTATCTCTTTCCTCCAAATTGCCTTTGAAAGCTATCTAACAGTCCAACTCTGTGCATGTGAGCACTCTTCATCTTGGCTGTCATTTGCTCTTCTTTGACTGGTATCTCTGTGGTGGCCACCACCTCTTCTCTGTGAGACATTTTATTTAGTCCCTGTTGTTCCTATAACATAGGCTGAACCCAGGATTCCAACTTTCGAATTATTTTGTATCTTAGGAAGCTCTGTGCCACTGAGAGTTTTAAGTTTCTTGTCTTGAAAGAAAAACATTTTAGACTCTCCAAACATGGAATTCTTTCAGCCTTGCTTTCCTATTTATCTGTCATTATGAGAAGCACATCTACTAAAGCGTACATACACACATATCTCACTTGTAACTCAGGAGCAATTGTGGAAGTCTGTAATTCCAGTTACTAAGGTCAACAAGATAGGTAAGGGTCCAATAAACCTGACCTGTTTTGGCTGTAGAGTGAGGTTAAGGTTTTTCTGTGCAAGTCAGTTACACTATGTCTCAGAAAAACAAAAAAAATAGTACAGGAGAGGTCTACAATATTATGGTAGACTACTTGTCATAGACTACTGCATATGGCCCCTGATTTCTTTCCCAAACATTTCCCTGTGGACCCTTGGAGAATCCAGGACCCAATCATTTTGTTGTCTGGTAAATGGCATTATATAACACTATAACTATTAATGTGCTGAAGCCACAGGAAGGCACAAGTAAAGAACTCTTGGAAAGTTCTGCACTCCTTTAGACTCCATAGCCCTCCCTTTTGAAACCTCATAACCTAGAGATTGGTGTGACCAGAAGCTCTGCACAGGGAATAGAAAGGAAATCTAAGATAGGTGAAAGATTCAGATGATGTGACCTACTGACTGGCTGCTACCCTGGAGAATGCTTAGTGGTTCAGCTGTCAACACAGAACAAAGACTTGGTTTGGTGGTTCTTGGGAGAAATATCACTGATGATCTCAAGTCCCACAGGTTAGGAAGGAACTACAGTGCCAGGGTGCTAGATCTGTCAGTGAGCAGAGAGCCACAAAATGGGCAAAGGAGATGGGAAGCAAGTAATCATGGTGTCCAAGGGGAAATGAGAGCAGTAGAAGGTAGATTCAGGGTTAAGAAAGGATGTGAGATCCAAAGGAGTAGAACAGTATCCAAAGAACAGGTGAGGGTAAGTAAACAGATGAGGGGGTGAAAGAGAATGGAGGTTTTAGAGGAGAAGCTGCAGAATTCTTTGAAGACCAAGGTAAAAATAAGATAGAGTGAGGAATCTGTTCCCAGGGAAGAGATTTGGAACTGAAAAACATGGCCTAAGAAAGGAACACAGGATAAGCAGATTAGAAAATTCAGAGGCTACAAATAGGGAAAGGGGAACATCTCTCTTAAGCTAGTTGAATTTTCTTGCCAAACTAGAGAGTTGAGGTCCAAAACAATCAGGAAAATTCCTTTGAAGCTTAACCACATATAGATAATATTCCTTCTATTTAGAGCTGTTTGCAGTACAATACATGACAGCCATGATTGTTGCTTAACACTTAAGTGTACACTTTGAGAATGTCCACATTACTTTGCCATATGCAAATTACAAAGATTAGAAATTGAAAGCCCTTTAGGTGAGGAGAAAGGGAAAAGGCCTGGACATTCAACAGATATGTGGAGGAGGAAAAGACATGAAAGGGACAGAAACCAAAAGGCACCCACCCTGTAGTGATCTCTGTTCAAAAACCACACATAGGTTTCCCCTCTGTCTACTTCAAACAGCTTTTTTTTCTGTACTATCTTTATTAGGTTTATCACCTATCCAAAGGTGACTTTTTGGCCTGGTCAACCTTGTGTAGGTTGAGCATCAATAACCACCACTGTTGTGAGATTCTTATTGCCAAGGACATGATCATCTATCTTCATCTTTTGACTCCTTTATTTTTCCCCAACCCTAGTAATTTGCATTAACAGTAAGAGATACATGAATGCCTTGCAGAAAAAATATTTTCATATATTCATCATTTGTTCTCAGCATGTTTTGAAGCCGTGGTTCATTCATTAACAAAAATTGCTCTGATTAAAGGTGAGAGTCCATTATGGCTGTGGGCATAGAAAATAGACCTTCCCAGTCACAAATTACACTAAAGTTAGTAGTATTTGAAGTAAATTCTGTTTTCTGAAGCATGGCTGAGCAGTCCTGTCACACTCGTACCAGTTGGCATATCCTACCTAGACAGATGCTGTTATAGTTCATGGGGTACACAGCTGGGTAAGACTGTTGATATCTTTACATGCATCCTGCATAGCATACTCCAGAACTATGCAAACTAGACAGTTATTTATTAGTTTCCAATCTGGAGCCAATGTTCCTCTGTATTTTGCATTCCTAGGTATATGTGGTGTGAAGAAATATGATTTTTCTCAGTTGGTTCTGGAGGATATCAAAGAAGAATGGCATAAACTAGTACCACTTTGGGTGCATGTCAGATCTCCTCAACTAAAACCCAGTGGAAGTATCTACTTAGGTTACCCAGTTCTTGCTTTATCCATTGTTTCCTTGGCTGTCATGATCCCACCTTCTGGAATACTGCCTTCTGAGTCTCAGTTTTCTTTAGGCTGTGTGCAGATGAGCAGACCTTCCTATTGGTTAACAATATCACCTCCTATTTGACGATCCAACTAATTTCCCTATCCCTCCCTGCTTCACCTTTTCTGATTCTTTATGCATGCTTTCTGTCAATAACCTATATGTGCCTTTACCCCATTCTTTTTTTTTTTTAGAAAATTTTTTTCAATTTCCATTCATACAAACTTAATAGGTACACCGGTCCCCCCTCTCATCAACCGCCTATCCCCCTGTGCCCCTTCCCCTCCCCCTTTCCTCCCTGTCCCCTAGTACCTCCCCTTCCTATCCCAGGAGAATCCTTTAATGTGCATGCCAAACTCTCCTCTGGGTCCTCCTCTCTGATGAGGTGCAAGGACACAGTGGCATTTCCCAGAATACTTTCCTGTGTTCCCGTTAAGCATTGGAACACTACTGTGGCTGTCAATCACTTGCCTCCCAGGATCCTAGTGCCTTTAGCAAATGCTAGACTTTGTGAGGTCAATAGTGTGTTGGTCATTGCGCAGAGCATGTAAAGTCCAAATATGATTGCTTTGGCCTTAACTTGTGTGGAGTATCTTTGCATATCATTGCTCCTCCCATCTTTGTGCTCTTAAAATCTTACTGCCCCCTCTTCCACAAATTTCCCTGAGCTTCAGGATGGGGAGAAATTAGGCTGGCCTAGTTCCAGGTGATTGATATAGAGCCTCTGATGTTTTGGATTATGGTTTGTGATTTTTTTTTTCAGTTTTTCAGCTCCTGCAATGCCCTTCACTCCATCCTGCTGGGCACTGTATGTCACCCCCTGGCCAGAGATAAAAAACTGTTAAACTAGAGTCTTGTTATAAGAGTATATTCAAAGGTAGATGTAATAAAAGTAGGAAACCGCGGTGAGGGAGGGGTCAATCACATATCTGCGAAATGGTTACTTTCTATCTGCCAGACTATACGCCCTCCCCTTCTGGTAAGATCATACCCCATCAGTTGTAAATGATCAGGAATGAAAGTCTGTGAACTTAACCAGATGTCTTTTTACTTACTTGCAGTCCTTGATGGTGGCCTATTTTCTCTGCTGTAACATGGTCCCCTCTCTCGTTACTGGTGTGGCCCTCCTTCCCCATCCCTCCTGTTCATAATCTTATCAATTACTGTAGTTATTAAAGAGATTTATCTTTGAGTGTCTCTAAGTGGGTTTCGTACTAGGAGCCACCTATTAGGGAGCACATACGGTGCTTAACTTTCTGTGTCTGGGATACTTCACTCAATATAATTGTTTCTAATCCCATCCATTTCCCAGCAAATTCCAGTAATTCATCATTTTTGATGGCTGAGTAGTACTAAATTGTATAGATGTACCACATTTTCCTTATCCACTTGTCAACTGTTGGACATTTGAGTTGATTCCCTGACTTTGCTATTGTAAACAGTGCTCCTATGAACATGGTTGTGCTTGGGCTATCGAGGTGAATTTTTGCTGTATGGGAGGTTATTCCCAAAAGTGGAATCACAGGGTCATATGACATTTCAATCCTTAATTTCTTTAAGAACCTCCAGACAGCTCGCCAGAGTGGCTGTATGAGCCTGCATTCCCACCAGCTTTGTAGGAGAGTTCCCCTCTCTCCACATCCTCTCCAGCATTTGTTGTTTGTATTGTGGATTTTTGCCATCTTAACTGTGGGAGATGATATCTCAGGGAAGTTTTGATTTGCATTTCCCTGATGGCTAAGGATGTGGAGCATTTTTTAAGATACTTGTTAGGCATTTTAATTTCATCCCTGGTAAAGTATCTTTTAAGTTAGAGGGCCCATTTTTTAATTGGGCCATTTGTTTCCTTAGTGTAGAGTTTTCTAAGTTTTTTTGTGCACTCTGGATAATAGAGCTCTATCAGATATGTGGTTAGTGAAGAATTTCTCCCATTCTGTGGGTTGCCTTTGAGCTCGCGTTACAATCTCTTTATCTGAACAGAAGCTTTTTAATTTCACCAGATCCCAGTGTTGAGATTTAGTTGTAGTGACTGTGCTATTGGATATCCGTTTAGGAACTGTTGGCCTAGCCCAATCAGCTCGAGGGAGTTCCCTACCCTTTCATCTATGGTTTTTATAGTCTCTGACCTTACATAGAGGTTCTTGATCCATTTGGAGTTAATTCTTCTACCTGGTGACAAGTACGGGTCCAGTTTTAAACATCTGCATGTGGATATGCAGTTTTACCAGCACCATTTGTTGAAGGTGCTGTTATTTTTCCATTGGATGTTTTGGGCCCCTTTGTCAAAGATCAAATGGTTGTAGTTGTATGGGCTTATATCTGGGTCTTCAACCCTTATCCATTGATCTGTGTATCTATTTTGGAGCCAATAACAAAGTGTTTTTACAAGTATGGATTTGTAGTATACGCTAAGGTTTGGTATGGTGATACCTCCAACCTTCTTTTTTTGTTTTGTTACTCAGGATTGTTTTTGCTATCCTGGGTCTTTTGTGCTTCCATATGAATTTTGAGATTGTTTGGTCAACTTCTTTGAAGAATTGCTTTGGGATTTTAATTGGTATAGCATTGAATTTGTATATTGCCTTTGGTAGGATGGTCATTTTTATGATGTTGATTCTGCCAATACAGGAACATGGGAGGTCTTTCCACCTTCTGGTGTCTTCTGCAATTTCTTTCTTTAGGGTTTTAAAGTTTTCGTTGTAAAGGTCTTTCACCTCTTTGGTTAGGTTTATACCAAGGCATTTCATTTTTTTACAGGCTATAGCAAATTGGATTGTTTCTCTCAGGGTTTATTCACTTCTTTCATTCTGGGCATATAGGAAGGCCACAGATTTTTGTACTTTTTTTGTATCCTCCCACCCTGCTGAACTTCTCAATTAGTTCCAGGAGCTTCCTGGTGGAGATTTTGGGATCACTCAGGTATAAGTTCATGTCATCTGCAAATAGAGATAACGTGACTTCTTCCTTGCCAATTTGAATCCCTTTTATGTCTCTTTTTTGTCTTATGGCTTCAGCTAAGTCTTCAAGTACAATATTGAAAAGAAGTGGTGAGAGTGGACAGCCTTGTCTAGTTCCTGATCGAAGTGGGAATGCGTCCTGTTTTTCCCCATTGAGTATAATCCTTGCTATTGGTTTATTGTATACAGCTTTTATTATATTGATAAAGGTTCCTTCCATTCCAACCTTTTCTAGGGTTTTGTTCATAAAGGGCTGTTGGTTCTTGTCAAAAGCTTTTTCTGCATCTATCGGGAGTATCATGTGGTCTTGAACTTTGGACTGGTTTATATGGTGAATTACATTTATTGATTTGTGTATGTTGAACCAACCTTGTGTGCCTGGGATAAAGCCTACTTGATCCCTGTGGAGGATCTTTTTGATATGTTTTTGAATCTGATTTGGTAAGACTTTATTGAGAATCTTTGCATCTGTGATCATCAGAGAGATTGGGCTATAGTTTTCTTTTTTAAGTGTATCTTTATTAGGATTTGGGATTAAGATGATATTAGCTTCATAGAAGGAATTTGATAGAGTTCTTTCCTTGGCTATTTGATGGAACAGTTTAAGGAGTATTGGTGTTATTAGCTCCTGAAATGTCTGGTAGAACTCTATGCTGAATCCATCGGGTCCAGGACATTCTTTGGTGGGAAGATTTGAGATTACTTCCGCAATTTCCTCATATGTTATAGGACTATTTAAATAATACACAACTTCCTGATTCAATTTAGGTAAGTTGTGTTTAGTTAGGAATTCATCCATCTCTTTTATGTTGTCAAATTTCACAGAGTATAAGTTTTTGAAATATGACATTATAATTCTCTGGATTTCTTGGGTATCTGTAGTGATAACTCCATGTTCATTTCTAATTTTGTTAATTTGGGTTTTCTCTCCCTTGCTTTTGGTTAATTTGGCTAGGGGTGTATCAATCTTATTGACTTTTTCAAAAAACCAGCTTTTTGACTAGTTGATTTTCTGTATCATTTTCCTAATCTCGATTTCAGATATTTCTCCTCTTATTTTGCTAATCTCCTCCCTTCTACTGCTTTTGGGATCAGATTGCTCTAGTGTCTCCAAAGCGTTTCTGTGCATTGTTATTTGTTTCTGATGTTTCCATTTTTTTGATGTAGGCATTAAGAGCTATGAACTTACCTCTTAGTACATCTTTCATTGTGTCCCAGAGATTTTGGTAAGTTGTATTTTCATTATCGTTCACTTTCAGGAAATCTTGAGTTTTCTTTTTAATTTCTTCTTGAATCCAATTCTCATTCAGCATCATAGTGTTAAGTTTCCAGGAGTTAGTGTATTTTCTGTTGCTTGTTGTGTTGTGAATGTCAAGCTTTAGGCCGTGGTGGTCTGATAAGTTGCAGGCTAGAATTTCAACTTTCCTGTATATGTGTAGATTTGTTTTGTGTCCCAATATGTTATCTATTTTGGAGAAAGTTCCATGTGCTGCTGAGAAAAATGTGTATTCTTTGGTGCGTGGATGAAAAGTTCAATAGAGATCTGCAAGGTCCATTTCAGTAAGGATTTGATTTAGCTCCAGAGTGTATCTGTTAAGCTTTTTGCCTGTAGATCTATCCCGTGTTGAAAGGGTGGTATTGAAATCCCCAGGAATTATTGTTTTAGGTTTGATTTCTCACTTTAGACGTTGTAGGGTTTGCTTAATGAATGTGTGGGGGCATATTGGGTGCATATATGTTTGGTATTGTGAAGTCTTCCTGGTGCATTGTACCTGTGACTAAAATGTAGTATCCATCTGTGTCTCTTATGATTTTTTTTTACTTGAAGTCCATTTTGCCCAATAGAATAATGGCTACCTCTGATTGTTTTCTTCTTCCATTAGCTTGTAGAATTGTTGACCAGCCTTTTGTTTTTATGATGTGCCTATCTTTTGTGGTAAGATGGATTTCCTACAGGCAGCAGATTGAAGGGTTGTGTTTTTTAATCCAAGTTTGTAATCTGTGTCTTTTGATTGGTGAGTTAATTCCATTATCATTTGTGTTATAATGGAGAAAATATTTTTAATTCCGGACATTTATTATGTTTAGTGGTTTTTGTAAGTATATTGCTTCACTTTTAGTGGTGTTATACTTCCCTCCTGTTTTCCCGGATATGCCTGTTTTTTTCTTCACGCTTGAGTATCATTTCTAGCATTTTTTTGAAAGCCTGGTCTGGTGGACATGTATCCCTTCAAGTTGTGTTTGTCCAGGAAGATTTTTCTTTCTCCATCGGTCATGACCGATAGTTTAATGGGGTATATCAGCCTGGGTTGACATTTTTTTTTTTATTGAAGCTTCAGGTTTATTTTGCCCATTTCTCAGTTATGTCACATCATGGAGATGAGATTTTTTTAAAACATTTTTTATTATTATTTCCGCTCATACAAACTTAATAGGTAGACCAGTTCTCTCCCCCCCTCTTTTTCCCCCGGAACCCCCTGCTCCCCCTCCCTCCCTCCCCATCTCCCAGTGCCTCCACCCCAATTCCCAGAGAGTCCTTTATTGTGTATGCCTAACTCTCCTCTTGGTCCTCCTCTCCGATGACATAAAAGGACCCAGTGGCATTTCCCTGAACCCTTTCTCGTGTTCCCCTTAAGCATAGGAACACTTCTGTGGCCATCAATCCCTTGCCTCCAAGGATCTTGGTGCCTTTAGCCAATGTTAGACTTTGTGAGGTCAATAGTGTGACGGACATGGCGCAGGGCATGCAAAGTCCTATTATGATTGCTTCAGCCATATCTAGTGTGGAGACTCTTCAAATCATTGCTCCCCCCATCCTTTTGCTCTTACAATCTTACCGCCCCCTCTTCCGCAAATGTCCCTGAGCTTCAGGATGGGGGGAGATTAGGCTGGCTTAGTTCTATGTGGATGATATAGAGTCTCTGAAGTTCTGGATTGTGGTTTGTTGATTTTCTTTTGCAGTTTTGCTGCTCCTGCAATGCCCTTCACTCCATCCTGGTGGGCATTGTATGTTACCCCTTTTTATCTGCCAGACTATATGCCCTCCTCTTCTGGTGAGATCACTCCCCCTCAGTAGTAAATGATCAGGAACAAAAGTCTGTGAACTTAATCAGATGTCTCATTACTTATTTGGGTCCTTGGTGGAGGCCTATTTTCCCTGCTGTAACATGGTCCCTTCTCTCCTTCTTTCTGGTGTGGCCCTCCTACCCCATCCCTCCTGTTCATAATCCTTGGAATTCCTGTCTCTAGGTGGGCTGGGTGGGTTTGGTACTAGGAGCCACCTATTAGGGAGTACATACGGCGCTTAATTTTCTGGGTCTGGGATACTTCACTTAATACAATTGTTTCTAATGACATCCATTTCCCGGCAAATTCGAGTAATTCATCATTTTTGATGGCTGAGTAGTACTCCATTGTAAAGATGTACCACAGTTTCCTTATCCACTCGTCAACTGTTGGACATTTGCGCTGATTCCATGACTTTGCTATTGTAAACAGTGCTGCTATGAACATGGTCGTGCTTGTGCTATCGAGGCGAACCTCTGCTGTATGGGGGGTTATTCCCAAAAGTGGAATTGCAGGGTCATATGGCATTTCAATCTTTAATTTCTTTAAGAATCTCCAGACGGCTCGCCAGAGTGGCTGTATGAGCCTGCATTCCCACCAGCAATGTAGGAGAGTTCCCCTCTCTCCACATCCTCTCCAGCATTTGTCGTTGTTAGTATTGTGGATTTTTGCCATCCTCACCAGGGTGAGATGATATCTCAGGGAAGTTTTGATTTGCATTTCCCTGATGGCTAAAGAAGTGGAGCATTTTTTCAGATATTTTTTAGACATTTTAATTTCATCCCTGGTAAAGTTTCTTTTAAGTTCCAGGGCCCATTTTTTAATTGGGCCATTGGTTTCCTTGGTGTTTAGTTTTCTAAGTTCTTTGTGCACTCTGGACAATAGAGCTCTATCAGATATGTGGTTAGTGAAGATTTTCTCCCATTCTGTGGGTTGCCTTTGAGCTCGCGTTACAATCTCTTTATCTGAACAGAAGCTCTTTAATTTCACAAGATCCCAACTGTTAAGAGTTGCTAGCAGTGACTGTGCCATTGGATGTCTGTTTAGGAACTGTTGGCCTAGTCCAATCAGCTCGAGGGAGTTCCCTATCCTTTCAACTATGGTTTTTATAGTCTCTGGCCTGATATCAAGGTCCTTGATCCATTTGGAATTAAGTCTTGTACATGGTGACAAGTACGGGTCCAGCTTTAATCTTCTGCATGTGGAGATCCAGTTTTGCCAGCACCATTTGTTGAAGATGCTGTTCTTTTTCCATTGGATTCTTTGGGCCCCTTTGTCAAAGACCAAATGGCTGTAACTTTGTGGGCTTATATCTGGGTCTTCAATCCTTATCCATTGATCTGTGTGTCTATTTTGGAGCCAATACCAGGCTGTTTTTATAACTATGGATTTGTAGTATAGACTAAGGTTTGGTATGGTTATACCTCCAGCTGTGTTTTTGTTACTCAGGATTGTTTTTGCTATCCTGGGTCTTTTGTGCCTCCATATGAACTTTGAGATTGTTTGGTCAACCTCTTTGAAGAATTGCTTTGGGATTTTGATTGGTATAGCATTGAATCTGTATATTGCCTTTGGTAGGATGGTCATTTTCACGATGTTGATTCTGCCAATCCAGGAACAAGGGAGGTCTTTCCACCTTCTGGTGTCTTCGGCTATTTCTTTCTTTAGGGTTTTAAAGTTTTCATTGTAAAGGTCTTTTACCTCCTTAGTTAGGTTTATACCAAGGTATTTCATTTTTTTAGGGGCTATAATAAATGGTATTGTTTCTCTCAAGGCTTTTTCACTTCTTTCATTCTGGGCATATAGGAAGGCCTCTGATTTTTGCACATTTATTTTGTATCCTGCCACCCTGCTGAACTTCTCAATTAGTTCCGGGAGCTTCCTGGTGGAGTTTTTGGGATCACTCAGGTATAAGATCATGTCATCTGCAAATAGGGATAGCTTGACTTCTTCCTTGCCGATTTGAATCCCTCTTATGTCCCTTATGTCTTATGGCTTCAGCTAAGACTTCAAGTACAATATTGAATAGAAGTGGTGAGAGTGGACAGCCTTGTCTAGTTCCTGATCGAAGTGGGAATGCTTCCAATTGTTCCCCATTGAGCATAATCCTTGCTGTGGGCTTGTTGTATACAGCTTTTATTATATTGATAAAGGTTCCTTCCATTCCTACTGTCTCTAGCGTTTTGATCATAAAAGGCTGTTGGATCTTGTCAAAAGCTTTTTCTGCATCTATCGAGAGTATCATGTGGTCTTGGACTTTAGACTGGTTTATATGATGAATTACATTTATTGATTTGCGTATGTTGAACCAACTTTGTGTGCCGGGGATGAAGTCTACTTGGTCCCCATGAATGATCTTTTTAATATGTTTTTGAATCCGATTTGCTAAGACTTTGTTGAGAATCTTTGCGTCTGTGTTCATCAGGGAGATCGGCCTATAGTTTTCTTTTTTAAGCGAATCTTTATTAGGTTTTGGGATTAAAACGATATTAGCTTCATAGAAGGAATTTGGTAGTGTTCCTTCCTTTGCTATTTGATGGAACAGTTTAAGGAGTATTGGTGTTATTAACTCCTTAAATGTCTGGTAGAACTCTGTGCTGAATCCATCTGGTCCAGGACATTTTTTGGTGGGAAGATTCGAGATTACTTCCTCAATTTCCTTATATGTTATAGGACTATTTAAATAATTCACAACTTCCTGATTCAATTTAGGTAAGTTGTGTTTACTTAGAAATTCATCCATCTCTTTTGTGTTGTCAAACTTCACAGAGTATAAGTTTTTGAAATATGATGTTATAATTCTCTGGGTTTCTTGGGTATCAGTAGTGATAACTCCATGCTCATTTCTAATTTTGTTAATTTGGGTTTTCTCTCTCTTGCTTTTGGTTAGTTTCGCTAGGGGTGTATCAATCTTATTGATTTTTTCAAAGAACCAGCTTTTTGACTGGTTGATTTTTTCTATCGTTTTCTTAATCTCGATTTCAGATATTTCTCCCCTTATTTTGCTAATCTCCTCTCTTCTACTACTTTTGGGATCAGATTGCTCTAGCTTCTCTAAAGCTTTTTTTTTTTTTTTTTTTTTTTTTTTTTTTTTTTTTTTTTTTAAATTTTTTTTTTTATTATTATTATTTATTCAACTGTGTGTATGTGCGCGCGTGTCTGTGTGTGTGTGTATGTGTGTGTAGAACCACGGACGAATTCGCGAACCACCATGGACGCCTCCACCTCCTTCTGCCCCGGGATTCACAGGCTCCGCCCTACCAGGACCAGAAGCGCAGGCCGCCCCCGCTTCCGTCTGGCGTCTATACGTGGGATCTGGGATCCGAACTCGGGACCTTCCGCCTGCAAGGCGGAGGCTTAACCCCTGAGCCACCTCTCCAGCCCGCTTCTCTAAAGCTTTAAGCTGCATTGTTAAGTTGTTTATTTCTGACGTTTCCATTTTTTTGACGTAGGCATTAAGAGCTTAGTACATCTTTCATTGTGTCCCAGAGATTTTGGTAAGTTGTATTTTCGTTATCATTCACTTTCAGGAAATCTTGAATTTCCTTTTTAATTTCTTCCTGAATCCAGTTCTCATTCAGCATCATAGTGTTAAGTTTCCAGGAGTTAGTGTATTTTCTCTTGTTTGATGTGTTGTGGATGTCCAGCTTTAGGCCGTGATGGTCTGATAGGGCACAGGTTAGAATTTCAACTTTCTTGTATATGTGTAGATTCATTTTGTGGCCCAATATGTGATCTATTTTGGAGAAAGTTCCATGTGCTGCTGAGAAAAATGTGTATTCTTTGGTGTGTGGGTGAAAAGTTCGATAGAGATCTGTAAGGTCCATTTCTTTCAGGGTTTGATTAAGTTCCAAAGTGTCTCTGTTAAGCTTTTGACCTGTTGATCTATCCCATGTTGACAGGGCGGTGTTGAAGTCCCCAAGAATTATCGTTTGGGGGTTGATTTCTTGCTTTAGACGCTGTAGGGTTTTCTTAATGAATGTGGAGGGGCCCGTATTGGGTGCATATATGTTCAGTATTGTGAAGTCTTCCTGGTGAATTGTACCTGTGACTAAAATGTAGTATCCATCCGTGTCTCTTATAATTTTCTTTGGTTTGAAATCCACTTTGTCTGATAGCATAATGGCTACCCCTGCCTGTTTTCTGCTTCCATTAGCTTGTAGAATTGTTGACCAGCCTTTTATTTTTAGAGCGTGCCTATCTTTTGTGGTGAGATGGGTTTCCTGCAGGCAGCAGATTGATGGATTGTGATTTTTAATCCAAGTTTGTAATCTGTGTCTCTTGATCGGTGAATTAATTCCATTAACATTTAGTGTTATAATGGAGAAACTATTGTTAATTCCAGACATTTATTATGTTTAGTAGCTTTTATAAGTATATTGCTTCTTTTTTAATGATGTTATACTTGCCTTCTGTTCTCCTGGATATGCCTGTTTTTTTCTTCACGCTTGAGTATCATTTCTAGCATTTTTTGAAGGCCTGGTTTGGTGGCCATGTATCCCTTAAAGTTGTCTTTGTGCTGGAAAATTTTTCTTTCTCCCTCGATCATGACTGATAGTTTTGCAGGGTAAATCAGCCTGGGTTGACACTTTTGCTCATTCAATACTTGAAGTATGTCTCTCCAAGCTCTTCTTGCTTTTACTGTTTCGACTGAGAAGTCATTTGTTATTTTAATAGGTTTACCTTTAAAAGTGACTTGTTTTTTCTCCCTTGAAGCTCTCAGCACCAGTTCTTTATCTTGAATGTGGAGTGTTTTAACTATTATTTGCCGCGGCGTGCTTCTATTTTGGTCGTATCTGTTTGGGGTGCGGAATGCCTCTTGCATATGGATGGGCCTCTCTTTTTTTAGATGAGGAAAGTTTTCCTTGATGATCGTTTGAAAAATTTCCTCAGGGGTGGTATTTTGAGATTCTTGCTCTGGTATTCCATGGATACGCATGTTAGGCTTCTTCAGGGTGTCCCATATCTCTTGGATATTTCTCTCAAGTATCTTTTTGGCTTTAACAACCTCTTCCATTGAGCTGGTTAGTACTCCCACTTTATCTTCAAGGTCTGAAATTCTGTTTTCTGCTTCGTTAGTTCTGTTGGTAAGACTCTCTGTTGAGTTCTGGGTTGAAGATAACTTGTCTTTTAGTTCAGTTTTGAACTCTGCTTGAGTCTGTTTTAACTGCTCTTCGGCTGATTTTGTTTCTTGAACTGTTTTTCTCAACTCCTCCAAGTGTCTGTTTTCCTCTTCAAAGCAATTGATGCGGTTATTTAATTCCTCCTGGATTTCCTCTTTCATAGTATTTAACACCGTAATGATCCTGTTTTGAAAGTTGCTATCCTGGGTCAGGCTTTCTTGGCCATTTTCCGTGGGTTTGTTCTGGTTGGAGTCTATCATTGTGGGGTTAATTCCTTCAATGGGAGATTTGTTTACCTGGGTGTTGTTTCTCATGGATTTGCACTTTGACTTGGGCATTGTCGTTTTAACTCTTAAGACCATCTTTAAATTTCTGTGCGTTTTTCACTGAACTGAATTATTTGGCCTGGGGTTTTGGGATTGGGCGGGGGCGGAGCTTACCTAGATAGTGGTGAGTCCTAGGTGGACTGCCGAGTGGTGGAGTGGGGAAAGGGACGATGTGGCGGTGGCGTGGTGGTATTTAACTTGGAAGAGCTGGGGCATGGCCCAGGGGTGGGAGTTCTCCCTGGCCCTGCGCTGCTCCGGCTCCGGTGGGCTGGTGGGAGGAGCTGGGTCCTTGGGCTGCCTGCGGTTCTGGGGTGGGCAGTGGGGGGGGGGTGGAGCTTACCAGTGTCACGATGAGTTCCAGCTGGACTGTGCACATCCTGCAGAGTAGGGAAAGGGCCCTTTACCCCATTTTTAAGACAAATGTTCTAATCTTCTGCTTCTTTCCTGGTTTACTAGCTTCTGCAGTAATCCAAGGGAAACATGACAACCTATGGAGAAGAGGTTCCAATATCCAAAGGTGATATGTGAAGAATAGTTCAATTTTGACTTTGGATCTAGGTTACCTGACTTAGTATCACCTTTTCCTGTTTAATACACTGCAGTGAAATTTCATTTCACATCTTTGTAGCTGAATGAAAATCCATTGTGTATATGTACAGCATTTTCATTGTCATCACTTAATGGATATTCTACGTGTGTTTCCTGGTTACTATGAAAAATGACACATTAAACATGCGAGGCCTTTCTGTGTGAATGCAAGGGCATTTTGTCTAAGTGATATTTTCAAAAGGGAAGTCTTAGACCAATTAACAGACACACACACAGAGATAGCAACATAATGTATTCTGTAGCATAATTGGTAAGTCACAGGGACATAGAAGACAACTTTCAGAAATGAGTTGTCTCCTTTTACCATATGGACTTCTAGGGGTTGAGTTCAGTACACCAGGTACCAGATTTTGCAGATGGAAACCTAACCACTGAGCAGTATCACTGGCTTTAGTAGGTTCTCTTTTTATTCCTGAGGATGTGTTATACATAGTATACATATTTTAAGACTAAATAAAGTTTCAAATAACTACATGCCCGTGTACTTCTATCTTTTTTATTGACATTATTAAAAACTTAACTTTGATTACTAAAAAAAGTCTATAGACCAATATTTGTTATGTTAGTGACATGCAACAATGGGGCACATCTTTCAACAATAACTCAATACGTTCTCCCAACATCTTTTTGTTAACAGTCATCAAACAATACTGAACCTACTTTGGTACTACTACTAGTGAACATCCAAATTTGTTCAACATTCTATACATGCATATGGCTTCTAACATATATGAGTCCTGTGAAAATGAGTGCTGTCTTCCAAGAGACTTGTCCACATTCTGTACATTCCTATGATTGTGGTCCTGTTTGTTTTTGCAGTTATTCAGTGAATACTTAGTGAGTTCAGTGAATACTTTCTGTGAGAAAGATTTTCCATTCTTTGCATTCATAAGACTTCAAACATGTTTGAGTTTTCTCTGAGGTATTGAGACAATTCCTACTGGATAAAGCTTTTGCACATTCCATACATTCACATGGCTTATGATCTGTATGACTTCTCCGATGGACAGTAAGTTCTGAATTCCACGAAAACTCATTTCTACAATGTGCACATGTATGGCTTCTCACTTATATGCAATCTCTAATGGACAGTGAGGTGTGACTTCTGTGAGAAACTTGCTCTGAATTGTGCAAATTTGTATGGTTTCTCCACTATATGATTTCTAAGGGACAGTGAGACCTGTCTTCAATGAGAATGGTTTTCCACATTCATATGGATTCCCACCCAAATGAGTTCCCTTATATAATGAGATATGACTTTGATGAGAAAGCTTTTACACATTGTGCACATACATATGGATTCTCGCTAGTATGTGTCTCTGGTGGACACTGAGATCTGATATTCATGAAAATCCTTTTCCATACTGCACACATTCCAATGGCTTCTCACTGGTATGAATTCTCTCATGGCAAGTGAGTTTTGACTTGAGTGAAAAAACTTTCCCACACTGTGTACATTCATATGCTTCTCTCCTGTACAATGTACAGTGAGATCTGACTTCCATGAGAAAGCTTTTCCACATTGAACAAATTTGTATGGCTTCTCACCTGTATGCAATCTTTGATGGACAGAGCATTGTGGCTTCTGTGAGAAAGTTTTTCCACATTGTGCACATTCAAATGGTTTTTCACCTGTATGAATTCTCTGATGAAAAGTGAGACCTATCTTCCACAGGAAATCTTTTCCTCATTTTGCACATTCATACAACTTCTCACCTGTATGTGATCTTTGATGGACAGAGCATTGTGACTTCTATGGCTTCTCACCTGTATGCTTTCTTTTATTGGTTGTGAGATGTGATTTCAGGGAGGAAACTTTTTCACACTGAGCACTTTCACATGCCTTCTCATCTGTATGTGAATTCTGATGGATACTGAGGAGTGACTTCCTTGAGAAAACTTTTCCACATAGAGAGCATTTGAATGACTTCTCAGCTTTATGAATTCCCTGAGGTGTAGTGAGTCCTGACACATGCAACAAAGCATTTAAATATCCAATACACGACTTCTGACATGCATGAATTTTCTGATTTTTAGCAAGATATGACTTACATGAGCAAGCTGTTGTACACTGTGTACATTCCTCCAGCTGTATGACATTTCTATCTGTATGAATACTCTGAAGTAGATGACAGGTTTGAGATGTATGACTCCTGATGTGCTGAAAATTTTGATGAGATACCTTAATATGTGCTACATCATCAGGATTTTCTTGCTATGTAGAATTTGTGCTGAGACTTTACTTCTCCCTATAAACAGAAGAGTTCACAATATTGTTACATATGGGGCTTTTGAAGATAATGCTCCCTAAATTATCCTCAAGAATTTCTTTATGAACTATTTCCACTGACCAGACCATTACTTTCCAATATCTATGTTGTTAGTTATGGCATTTAGTTAATTTATACATCATTATTTCATATGTATCACAAACAATGACTTGCTTTCAAAAATTACCTGTGACTTACATTTCACAGGAATGAGAATTTTAAAGGAAATTAGAAGAATATGAAAGAATTTTTTAAGATTAAACTTTTTCACATGTCAATATAAATATATTTATGTAGAATATAAAACCAGGTCAAAATATCAAAATTTGTATCAAAATGTGTTATTGCTTCTACAGAGAATAAGATCACAGACTTTTGCAGTCATAATTATGAGGTTGTATTCCATGTTGCTTATTGTCAGATTAACAAGTTATATATATTTACACATATTTGCATGATCTTTTTTGTATATGCACATAAGCTTGAGTACATCCAAATGTATACATTCAATCAAGATAAACTGTCTTCTGCAAAGGTCACTCAATTTTTTGGGAGGGCAGATATATTAGTGAACATAGTCACTACCAAACTGGTTGTGACTCACCAAAAATCTCACAACTTTTCCCATCAATCTTCCTAGTATGAGGAAGAATGACACGACATCCTGCTTCTTGTATACTACATAGTACGTACATGTTTGCAATCTAAATTCGTCTTCATACTTTCACAGTAGCTCCTTTACAAGTGAACAATCTGGATAGTCAAAATTAATGAGGTGAAAGCTGGAGAGATGGCTCAGGGGTTAAGACACTGCCTTGCAAGCAGAAGGTCCAGAATTTGGATGTCAGGTCCCACATAGAAACACCAGGTGGAAATGATGGTTGCCTTCAAATTCAATCCTAGAAGACCAAGTCTGGGACATTCCAGAGTGAAGCTAAAATAGGTAGAAGCAATACAGGGTGACTCCCGAAATAACCATTGGTGCTCCACAGGGACACTCAGTGTCTTCACACACACACACACACACACACACACACACACACAAAGTAAATGAAGTTTTTTGAAAAAATTAGTGTGGTGAGAATATTCATGAATACTGTCCACTCATTTTATATTCAATTTTGAAATATCAATAGCATTCTCATTTAATATTTCACTTACTTCAAAAATCTCTTCAGTTGAAGTCTTCCATGGATTGATCATAACTTTCTGCAAATGTCTCTTGTGGTATTCTTGGCTGGTGTCAAATTTTGCATTCACTTTATGACAATCTAAATCATAGAAATATTCATCAATAATTCAAATTGAAGTACTTACTATGTCTTTGAAACATAATAGTATGTCACTCTCAATCTACTCTAATCACATCTCACAAAATATAATGTGCAGAATCAATATCTAGTTCACCTTTTCCTAGTTCATATATGAATGGTAATATGATGTTGAACGAGTTTCTAGAAAACATTGGTCATAATATGAAGTATCTGTCATCATTCTGGTTGTTTCCTTGTTGGAAAAAAATAGTAAAAACATTTAGGGTTAACAAAGTTTTTTTTGTAGTTTTTGAGATGATAATGTGCTTACATGCATGATATTCTGGGCTTGAACCAACTAATTAAGAAACTCCATGAAATTTAACACTTCTCTGGAGGACAAGTATATTTCAATATTTGATGCCATATTTACCCTCAGGTTTTCCTTTCTTTGAGTATATACATCATAAAAATGCTGTAAACCAATGTGTAATAGGGGGTGGAATGTCATGGTTTGAAAATCAGTCACCTCTCACAGGGCCATATACACTCATCCTAACCTGTTAATATTTGAAAAGGCTGAGGCAATGTAATAAGTCTTAATTAGAGAAACTTTTCAAGGACTTAACAACATTCCTATATCTTTTCAAAAATTGCTTTTAGAGGGCATTTTAAATATGATTATTTTTCTTGATCTCATTCATTCATTTTTGCATATACACAAAAGTATGTATGTAGAGAGGAGAATGAAGCTTAGGTGATGCAGTGCTGGCTTAACATTCAAGTAGTTAATTGTGCTGAACCATCTATCTATTACATAATAAAATGTTCAAAAAAAGGCAAGCAGAACTGTAGAATTTTCTGCAGGCCTTGAATGAGTCCCTGTGCCAACAGTTTGAATTTTCTACACTTACAGCATGGTGGTGTTAGCTTTTTGTTCTGATTCAACTTGGGAGAAGAGATGTAAGGTGTAGACTGTTTCCCTGTCTTCACTACTCATTGGTATTTAACATTTCAGCTATAATGACACCACATTCTTGTTCCTCTACAGTTCTTCTCTCTAGCTTCATTTTCTTAAGAAATATTTTATTGAATAGAAAAATGTGTGGAGGACAAAAAACAACATTCAGAAGCAGCAGGATGCCTTCCTCCATATTGGATCTGTGGATTGAATTTCAGAACCACATTTGAACACAAGTTCCTTTAATGCCCGAGCTCTCACACAGATCTTCTATCTCTCTTTGTAATACAGTGGCTTCTTGAGTGAACTTCCTTTTCCATTCATATCATAACAAAGACAAAATATGTAATCTTCATGCTTTTTCTGGAATTGATGCTCTTTTTTTTATAAATTCAACATGAGTATGTTATAACAACATTAAATACTGTGTTCTAACAATTGCTTGATTGTCAACTATAACGACAGTCACTATTAACATTCAATTTTCATCTCCCATTTATTACATTATGAATGAGATAAATTAGTCAAGTGGAAGTAAACAAAAAATGATGGAATAATTCCTTAAAGGTGAATTCATTATGTTGTTTCTTCTTTTTCACTTTATGTCATTTCTAAAGCTCTTAGATCACCATGATACATTTACATTTTCCTTTTCTCTCATTGAATACAACAATGTCAAAAGGAGATCCATTTGCATGAGTACTACTTGTATCATCAGAAACATAAAAGCATATGTCTATAAGGACATCAGAGCAAATGCTGAAACAATATGCCTACTAAAGTACTAAAAAATAGTGATGTAAAATGATGTTTAGGAGAAGGATATCTGAGAATTTAAGTAAAATATTAACAAAAAACAAAAGAGCTCAAGGGATGACTCAGGTTTTAAGCATTTGCCTAACAAGCAAAAGGATTACAGTTCGGATCTGAGATCCCACGTAAAGAAGCAAGGCCCAGTTTGTGAAATATTGTACTTCCAACCTCAGAGGAAAGAGCATAAGAAAACCCTGAGCAAAGCAATCAGAAGGCAGAAAAAATCCAAGGTGGTAATCCCAAAGTCGCCTTTGGTTCTCCACAGAAATACACATGTCCTCTGACTCACAACACACACCTTCACAAGAAAATGAATAAAAAAGGTTGGTGTTTTTTAAAAAGAAAACTAGGCGTCTGGGTGTGTTAACACATACATGTCTTCATGAAATTAGATGAACATCCAGGAAGGTCAGAATGTCATAGGTAGAGTTTGCTGGGAAATGGATGTCATTAGAAACAATTATATTAAGTGAAGTATCCCAATCCCAGAAAGTTAAGCGCCGTATGTACTCCCTAATAGGTGGCTCCTAGTACCAAATTCACCCAGCCCACATTGAGACACTTAAGGGTAAATTTATGTAATACGGTAATTGCAAGGATTGTGAACAGGAGGGATGGGGTTGGAGAGCCACACCAGACACAAGGAGAGAGGGGAACATGTTACAGCAGAGAAAATCGACCTCCAAGGAATGCAAGTAAGTAATGTGACACCTGGTTAAGTTCACAGATGTTCGTTCCTGATCATGTACAACTGAGGGGTTATGATCTCACCAGAAGGGGAGGGCATATAGTCTGGCAGATGAAAAGAGATCATTTTGCAAATGGGTGACTGATCCCTCCCTCACCGAGGTTTCCTGCTTTTATTATATCTATCCTTGAATGTGCTATTATAACAAGACTCCAGTTTAACAGTTTTTTTGTCTCTGACCAGGGGGTGATATACAGTGCCCATCAGGATGGAGTGAAGGGCATTGCAGGAGCAGCAAAACTGCAAAAGAAAATCAACAAACCACAATCCAGAACTTCAGAGACTCTATATCATCCACATAGAACTAAGCCAGCCTAATCTCCCCCCATCCTGAAGCTCAGGGACATCTGCGGAAGAGGGGGCGGTAAGATTGTAAGAGCAAAAGGATGGGGGGGAGCAATGATTTGAAGAGTCTCCACACTAGATAGGGCTGAAGCAATCATAATCACTTTGCATGCCCTGCGCCATGTCCGTCACACTATTGACCTCACAAAGTCTAACATTGGCTAAAAGCACCAAGATCCTTGGAGGCAAGGGATTGATGGCCACAGTAGTGTTCCTATGCTTAAGGGGAACACGAGAAAGGTTCAGGGAAATGCCACTGGGTCCTTTTACGTCATTGGAAAGGAGGACCAAGAGGAGATTTAGGCATACACAATAAAGGACTCTCTGGGAATTGGGGGGGGTACTGGGAGATGGGGAGGGAGGGAGGGGGAGCAGGGGGTTCAGGGGGAGGAGGGGGGGGGAGGGAACTGGTCTACCTATTAAGTTTGTATGAGCAGAAATAATAATAAAAATGTTATAAAAAAAAAGAATGTCATAGCTAGCCTCAGCAATAAACCATGTTTAAAAACAATTTTGGAAACACAACACACTATCACAAAATGCTGAAATCAATTTATTAAGGTTTCCACTGAGAGAGAACTTTGCTGATCTATTGAAAAACAGTCAACAACATACAGGGAGAAAACCAAAGGAAAAGGTGGTAAACAGAAAGGGTGCTCCAGAAACAGAGAAGATCAAGCTGTAGACCCACAAGAAAAGCTGAAATCCCCCTGGGTTTAGACATAAGGTGGGAAAAGAGCTGGACATCAGCAATAATTGAGTGCTTCTGCTACTGAATTTCCTTGCTCGAATGCAATCACTGACCAGGAAGACTCTACACTGGGTATACGGCTAGAATACGTGGCACCAATCCATGCTCCAACTTGAAGATCTAGTCAGGTTTGGTCAAGCTGTGTCCTAAAAGTAGGAAAAAATATACACATATGACACCAGAGTACTGAGTCATATCTGGTGATGAAAGACAAGTCCAATTCCTGAGCCATGCAGCAATCTTGGTAGAAACTTTTGTTATAGAGGATCCATAATTCACTGACTGCAATTATATGATAAAAATCAAAATTGAGGTGGGAAAGAAAATATTCTTTTGTGTGAATGCCAAACTTGAGGTGGGAAAGGGGGTACTGGGAGAGGGCAAAGGAGGGGAATGAAAGGAAGGGGAGAAGAGGAGGAGGGTACAAAGGGGATTGGGGAGGGGTGGAGGAAGGGAACCAGGGTACCTATTAAGCTTGTATGATTGGGAAAAACTAAATATAATAAAAAAAGAAAATATTAAGCATCAGTGCAATGGCTTAGTGGCAAAGAAATCTATGTGAAACCACTGAGACCTTACTCAGTTCTTGGGACACCACATGAAAGAAGAGGGAAACCACTTCCAAACTGACATCCACACAAATACCCTCTGCAATCTACAAAAATGGTAGGGCACGTGTTTGTCCTCCATGGTTCCCCAAAATGACAAAAAGATGTCTTTTTGATTTTTAATTTTATTTATTTTTGCATATGCACAATTGAGTGCATGTATATGAGGGAGTACATAAGAGAAACTTAACTGTGTGTGCCCAAGGAGGTCTAAGCAGGACATTGAAAATCAACCTGAATGATTACTTGTGTTGCTTAGTTGTGAGACTTTCAGAGATTACACAATGGGAAAATTATCTGCCATGAAGGGCTGAGTACATGAGGGAAAATGCACAAACACCATAAACAAATCTGGCTGCCTTATGCTCAGTGCTCCAATGTAACAAGAGAGGAAAATCACCTAGAACCTTGAAGGCCTGTAGGTCTGGCAATCATGGCAGAAAACAGGTGACCAATCCCAAAAAGAATGAGAGTCTAGAATGACACCTCCTACCCTCTGAACTCTACACCTACGTTGTGAATTTCCATACCCAAAACCCACACATAAGTAGACACACAAATAAGGGGAAAGCTAGACCTTTGCATTTAGAAATATAGGTACCCCATTTCTGGCTTAAGAATTTTGTTAAGAATAAGGGTACTTTGAAACATACCCTTAAGCACTCCATCCTTATTATTCTCTCTTCATGTAGAAGTAATTCCCCTTTGCCAAGCAGGTTGTGTGCCAGTGCACCTAACTACCTCATAACGGGATGGAGTCCTTCTTGTCTTTTGGCATTATGGGTACCCATTCAAAGTGGGGTCCTATCTCAGGGATCTCTGAAGGTATTTAGATATTCTATCATGACAAAGTGAGGGGAGGTAAGCAACTTTGAGCATATAATAGTTTAGCATCAGAAAACTATAGCATAAGACCAGGAGAAGACATAATAAGCTATAGTTTTAAATGTCCAGATTAAAATACATTAGCTCTCTTAATGGGTACATCCATTTGATTCAGTTGAGTTTTTTCCTCCTCTGGTCACCATGACTTAAGTCTGGAGTGATAAACACAGATTAAAGTTTAGCATTTTGGCAATTGTTAGAACAGTTAGCATCACAGCATAAGGTACTTCTTAGGTTAATTAAGAATCTAAGAGTTAAGAGGAATAAAAAGGTAAGTTTAAATTATCATGTAATTTTAGTTTGGAACATTACTGGGTCTGTTTTTGTTAGTTTCAGGTCCTGTGGAATCACTATAGAGTCAAGGTTCCTGTGTGTATTTAAGTCCAGTGTCCACAGCATGCAAAAACACATGAAATATTATTCATTGGTTTTACTTTACTATTGGGTGTTGAAGATCATATATTGATGGCCAGAATAAACCTTTTCTGTTGTTATTTTCAAGGCCAGTTGTGGATCTAGTCCTCAGTGTTTATTTGGGACTTTTGTTTGGAGCCCCTGGCTCCTTTTCCAGTGTTTTAAACTATCGTGGGTGAATAAAGGTATCATACCTCTCTGTTCTTTCTACTAGGTTGTTCTAGTTTCTAATGCTCTGAGATCTCTGAGCTTAATGCTTTCATTCTGCTCTCCAGGTTTTATTTCATCTTCTCTCTTACCTGTTAGGCCCATCTCAGACTAGGGATCTTCTGTCTGACCATTGTCTGTCCTTGTTTTCTATTCTTCCAGAGTTGTTCTTTTCTTTTGCCCTTTTTTTGTTAACTTTATTCATTTAACTACAAAGTTATGTGTCACATGTTACCTATCCCCCACACAGCATCCTATTGGACCCTTCCCATTCTCTTCCCTTTGACCCCCACTTTGCTATCTCTCTTGTGTTTGACTACATGTACTCTAGGATGCCTGCATTAGTCAGTGCTTGGGCACCAGTTGGGATACAAATGCCCCATCAGTGGTTAGACTATGGAAGATAGAGGATCCTGCTCTCTTTTATGTTGAACCATCACCAGACTATCCCTCAGAGTAGTGTCATGTCTGATGGCTCTTCTCTATTCTATTGGAAAGTGTTCTTAGACCAGCTATTGTGGAGCTCTAGTGGACGTAGATACTGGTGCATTATGTACCACAGCCCTGAGTTGTACAGCATCTATGATCTAATTGTACCAGTCTCCTGACATCCGGCTCTTATATTCTTACCAGCAAGGCTTCCTGAACCTCTTCATGAGAAATAATCCTTAAAAGGGGGAACTGTCTACAGATGCATTTACTTTGTACTATGGCCATTTGTAGTTCTCTACATTATGCATCTTCCATTGCACATGTATTCTTTTTTATTGGGTACTGAGGGGTTCTTTGAAAATATTACCACACCTTCTTATTCCCCCAAGCCTTGGTGTGGCAATGGGTAGGACTTAGATGTTCCATTCAGGGATAGGTCACAAGCACATATTTTCTTTTCTTTTCTTTCTTTTTTTTTTTGTATTTACAAGATTTGCATATTTTAATATTTTTTATTTATTTTTACACTCAAATAAACTTAATAGGTACCCCATTCCCCTCCATCCCTCCATCCCTCCCTGGATCCCCTTGCTCCCAATCCCCTTTTTCCCTTCCTCCCCCCCCTCGCTTTCTCCCAGTGCCCCCTTCCCCCCATTCCTGGAGCATCCTTTAGTGTGCATGTCAAACTTCGCACTGGGCCCTCTTCTCTGATGAGGTGTAAGGACTCAATAGCATTGCCTAGAGCTCTTTTTCGTGTTCCCCTTTAGTATAGGAACACTAATGTGGCTGTTAATCCCTTGCCTCTAAGGATCCTAGTGCCTGTAACCCATGCTAGACTTTCAGGGGTCAATGATATGTTGGTCATTGTGCAGGTCACGCAAAGTCCTGTTATGATTACTTCAGCCCTAACTTGTGTGGAGTATCTTGCATATCGTTTTTAGGCTCTTACAATCTTACCACCCCCTCTTTGGCAAATTTCCCTGAGTTTTGGAATGGGGAGAGATTAGGCTGGCCTAGCTCCTGGTGATTAATGTAGGGTCTCTGATACTCTGAATTGTGGTTTGTTGTTTGTTTTTCTTCCAGTTTTGTTGTTCCTGCACCACCCTTGGCTCCATCCTGATGGGTATTGGATGTCACCTCTTAGCCAGAGATAAAAGGCTGTTAAAATAAAGTCTTATTATAAGAGTAGATTCAAAGGTAGATGGGACAAGAGTAGGAGACCGTGGTAAGGGGTTCAGTCTCCCATTTGCAGGATGGTTACTTTCTATCTGCTAGACTCTTTGCCCTCCCTGCCTGGTGATACCAAACCCCATCAGTTGCAAGTGACCAGGAAAGAAATTCTGTGAGCTTGACCATATGTCTCATTACTTACTTGCAGTTCTTGATGGTCGCCTATTTTCTCTGCTGTAGCATGATTCCTTCTCTCCTTGTTTCTGGTGGGGCCCTCCTTCCTCTTCCCTCCTGTTTATAATCTTTGCAATTACTGTAGGTATTACAGAGATTTTTCTTTGCATGTGTCACTAAGTGGGTTTGACACTAGCATCCACCTATTAGAGAGTACATATGGTGCTTAATTTTCTGTCTGGGGCAATTCACTCAATATAATTTTTTCTAATTCCTCTTTTGCTGGTCCACACACCCGCCCACCCCAGATGCTCCCGGTCACCCTGCATCTCAGGTAACCCCCACCAACCCATCTCAGTTCCTCCCGCCACCCAGCCTAAGAAGCATCCAGCCTGCCAGGGGTTGGCTGGAACTATAGGCCACTCCCTGGGTCCTAGGTGAAGTGCGCCATTGGCAGGCCACCAGCAGCCCTTTCGTTAGTCTACTTGCCCGCCAGCCCCAGATGCTCCTGGTCACTCTGTGTCTCAGATAACCCCTAGCAGCCTGTCCCAGCTCCTCCCGCTGGCCAGCCTGAGCAGAATCTAGCCTGCCCAGGGTTGGCTGGACCTTTAGGCCACTCCCGGGTACCAGGTGAAGTGCGCAGCCAGCGTGCCACCCACCTATCTGCCCCAGATGCTTCCAGTCACCCAGAATCTCAGGAAGGATACACTGCTCCTCAGAAACCAACAGAGTCCAAAGAAAACCCAAGCAAAGCTCCAGGGGACAAACGCCATACATCTGAAGTCCTCTAAAATCATCATATCACATGGGAGACATTTTTTACAGCCAGCCCAAACATAAGTAAACCGCTTTTTACTATCTTTCCTCTTTCAATTATTAATCAGTGTAGATTAACTTTTTCATATAGCCACCCCCAAACCATATAAAACTTCAGGGACTATACCATTCACCTTCACATATCATCAAGGTACTAAATTGTAAAAGTGCACTACCACACTAATATTCACCTTCTGTCTACTAAACATGTCTTAATTTATGTACTAACAGCCTAAAAACACCATCCAGGAAATAATAAAAACGGATATACATACCCACCTCCAAGACAAACACTAGCAATAACTGCCAGAGAATATTAATATCTACTAGATCAATTCATTCAAAAACACACAGAAACTGAAAGGCCTTAAGAGACAAAACAGCAATGCCCAAGTAAAAAGGCAGATCCATGAGAAACAAAACCCAAGAAGACAAATCTCCCACCGAAAGAATTAACACCATAATGATAGATTCAAACCAAAACAAATTCACAGAAAATAGCCAAGAAATCCAGATACAAGATAACGACTTTCAAAACATAATCATTACCATGATCAACACTATCAAAGTGGAAATCTGGGAGGAGTTAAACAACCGCATCAACCACTTTGATCAGGAGCACAACAGACAAATGGAGGAGTTGAGAAAAACAGTTCAAGAAATAAAAATAGGCATAAAGCAATTAAAACAGTCTCAAGCAGAGTTTAAAATTGAACTAAGAGACAAGTTATCTTCAACCCAGAATTCAACAGTGAGTCTTATCAGCAGAACTAACAAAGTACAAAATAGAATTTCAGACCTTGCAGACAAAGTGGGAGTATTAACCAGCTCAATGGAAGAGGTTGTTAAGCCAAAAAGATACTTGAGAGAAATATTCAAGAGTCATTGGATTCCCTGAAGAAGCCTAACTAACATGTGCATTTATGGAATACCAGAGCAAGAATCCCCAAATATCACACCTTAGGAAAATTTTCAAATTATGATCAAGGAAAACTTCCCTCATCTAAAGAATGAGAAGTGCCCTCTGTCCCTTCCTCCCGTCCACCAGGGACAGGACATGCTTTTCATCCCAGGTAAGTTCCCCCAGCACCCAGGTCTCTGCTTGTCCCAGCTCCTCCCACCTGCCAGCTTGAGCAACACGCAGGCTGCCTTGGGCTTGCATGGACCATACCCCAGGTCCCAGAATCTTTGCCCCTCCCTCCTGTTCACCTGGGACAGGACTCGCTCGTGGTCATTCCATCCCAGGTAAACTCCACCATCACCTATGTCACCACTTGTCTCAACTCCTCCCACCAGCCAGCCCAAACAACACCCAGGCTGCCTTGGGCTTACATGGGCCATGCCCAAGGTTCCAGTCCCTCTGTCCTGCCCAACCGGAACAGGAATCGGTCCTAGTCCTCCATCCCACCCCCTCTGCCCCTCTGGCCGCCTGGGACTCTCATGCATGGTCCAAAGGAGAACACACTGCTACTCAGAATTCAACAGAGTCCAAAGGAAACTCAAGCAAAGCCCTAGGGTACAAAGGCTATATATCTGAAGTCCTCTAAAATCATCCTATCACATGAGGGAGATTATTCACATCCAGCCCAAAGATAAGTTAACCCCCCCTTTTTTTTTTTACCATACTGCTCCTTTGTAGTATTAATCACTGTAGATTAACTTTTCCATATAGCCACCCAACAAAAATATACAACTCCAGGGATTATACCACACACCCTCAAATATCACCAAGGTAAAAAGTGCACTACCAAACTTACATTCATCCTGTCTACATAACCTGACTAAATTGATGTACTAACACCCTAATAGACTCACCTAGGAAATAACAATAAAAACAGACAAACAGACCCAACTTCAAAGCAAGCACTAGTAATAACTGTCTGAGAGTAGTAATACCAACTAATTCAGTTCAGTCAAAAACACACAGAAACTAAAAGGTCTTAAGAGATAAAACACTGAAAGGTCTTAAGAGATAAAACAAGAATGCCCAAGTCAAAGAGCAGATGCATGAGAAACAACAGCCAAGAAGACAAATCTCCAACCGAAAGAATTAACCCCATAATGATGGATTCCAACCAGAACAAATTCACAGAAAATAGCCCAGAAAACCAGACACAAGATAACGACTTTCAAAGTATGATCATTACCATGATTAATACTATCAAAGAGGAAATCCGGGAGGAGTTAAACAACCACATTAACCACTTTGAACAGGAACACAACAGACACTTGGAGGAGTTGAGAAAAGCAGTTCAAGAAACAAAAATAGGCATAGAGCAATTAAAACAGTCTCAAGAAGTGTTTAAAACTGAACTAAAAGACAAGTTATCTTCAACCCAGAACTCAACAGAGAGTCTCATTAGTAGGACTAACAAAGCAGAAAATAGAATTTCAGATCTTGAAGACAAAGTGAGAGTATTAACCAGATCAATGGAAGAGGTTGTTAAAGCCAAAAAGATACTTGACAGGAATATTCAAGAGTTATGGGACACCCTGAAGAAGCCTAACATATGCATTCATGAAATACTAGAGCAAGAATCCCAAAATACCACGCCTGAGGAAAATTTTCAAATTATCATAAATGAAAACTTCTCTCAACTAAAGAATGAGAGGCCCATCCAAATACAAGAGGGATTCCACATCCCTAACAGATATGACCAAAATAGAAGCTCACTACGACAAATAATAGTCAAAACACTCCACATTCAAGACAAAGAAAAGGTGCTGAGAGCTTCAAGGCAAAATAAATAAATAAATAAAATAAAACAAAAAAAAAACACAAGTGACTTTTAATGGTAAACTTATAAAAATCAGATATGACTTCTCAATGGAAACAGTAAGTGCAAGAAGAGCTTAGAGAGATATACTTCAAGTATTAAATAAGCAAAAATGCCAACCCAGGCTGATATACCCAGCAAAGCTATCCGTCATGATTGAGGGAGAAAGAAAAGTATTCTAGCACAAAGACAACTGGTAGCATACATGTCTACCAAACCAGGCCTTCAAAAAATGGTAGAAATGATATTCAAGACTGAAGAAAAAAAACAAATGTATACAGGAGGAGAGAAGAGAAGTATAATAACACCAAAACCTAAAAGCCAAATAATACACTTTCAAAACCCACGAAACACAAAAATGTCCGGAATTAAAAATATTTTCTCCATCATAACATTGAATGTCAATGGAATTGACTCACCAATCAAGAGGCACAGATTACAAACTTGGATTAAAAATCACAACCCATCAATCTGCTGCCTTCAGGAAACTCATCTCACCACCAAAGATAGGCAAATCCTAAAAATAAAAGGCTGGACAAGTAAGAACATGTTCATAGCAGCACTGTTTACAATAGCAAAGTCTTGGAATAAAACCAAATTCCCAACAGTTGATGAGTGGATAAGGAGAATGTGGTACATTTATACAATGGAATACTACTCAGCCATCAAAAATGCTGAATTAATGAAATTTGCCGGGAAATGGATAGAATTAGAAACAATTATATTGAGTAAAGTATCCCAGACACAGAAAATTAAGCACTGTATATACTCCCTAATAGGTGGATCCTAGTACCAAACCCACTTAGTCACACACTCAAAGATAAATCTCTGTAATACCTACAGTAATTACAAAGATTATAAGCAGGGAGGGAAGGGGAGTGAGGGCCCTACCAAAAACAAGGAGAGAGGGTACCATGCTACAGGAAGTGAAAATAGGCCACCATCATGGACTATAAGTAAGTATTGAGACATCTGGTTTGTCTTTCAGACTTTCCTTACTGATCAATTGAATCTGTTGGGGTATGATCTCACCAGAAAAGGAGGGTATAGAGTCTGGCAGATAGAAGGTAACCATCCTGCAAATGGTCTACTACTCTTATTCCATCTACTTTTGAATCTACTCTTATAATAAGACTCTATTTTGAGCTGAAGAGGTGGCTCAGGGGTAAGCCTCTGCCTTGCTGGTGGAAGGTCCTGAGTTCAGATCCTATAGTCCATGTATGGACGCTGGGCTGAAGTGGAGGCGGCCTTTGTTTCTGGTCCTGGTAGGGTGGAGCCTGTGAATCCCAGAGCAGAGTAAACAAGAAGGAGGTGGAGGAGGTCCATGGTGAATTCACACGTGGTTCTACACACACACACACACACACACACACACACACACACACACACACACACAAATGTACACATGCACAATTGAATACATAAATATAAAAAAATAAGACTCTATTTTAACAGCCTTTTATCTCTGGCCAGGGGGTGACATCTAATATCCATCATGATGGAGCCAAGGGTGGTGCAGGAGCAGCAAAACTGAAAAAAAATCAATAAACCATAATTGGGAAAATCAGAGACTCTACACTAACCACCTGGAACCAGGCCAACCTAATCTCTCCCCATCCTAAAGCTCAGGGAAATTTGTGGAAGAGGGGGCAGTAAGATTGTAAGAGCCTAAAGATGGGGAGGATCAATGACATACAAGATACTCCATACAAGTTAGGGCCGAAGTAATCATAATATGACTTAACATATCATTGAACCCCCAAAGTCTAGAATGGACCACAGGCACTATGATCCTTAGAGGTAAGAGATAAATAGCCACAATGCTGTTCCTATACTAAAGGGGAACACAAAAAAAAGAGCTCTAAACAATGCTATTGAGTCCTTACGCCTCATCAGAGAGAAGGACCCAGAGGGACATTTGACATGCACACTATAGGATGCTCCAGTATTGGGGGGGCACTAGGAGAAAGTGAGGGAGGGGGGAAAGGAAAGGGAACAGGTGGGAAACTAGCAAGGGAATCCAGAGAGAGGTGGAGGAAGGGAGGGGAATGGGGGACTTATCAACTTTGTATGAGTGGAACAAATAAAAAATAATGAATGAGAGGCCCATCCAAATATAAGAGGCATTCCACCCCCAAAACAGATATGACCAAAATAAAAACTCACCACGGCAAATAATAGTCAACACACTCCCCATTCAAGACAAAGAAAAGGTGCTGAGAGCTTCAAGGGGAAAAAACAGGTCACTTTTAAAGGTAAACCTATTAAAATAACAAATAACTTCTCAATGGATAGTGTAAAAACAAGAAGAGCTTGGAGACATGTACTTCAAGTATTAATTGAGCAAAAATGCCAACTCAGGCTGATATACATGGCAAAACTATCCATCATGATTGAGGGAGAAAGAAAAGTTTTCCAGCACAATGACAACTTGAAAGCTTACATGTCTAAAAACAGGCCTCAAAAAATTCTACAAATGATACTCAAGCTTGAAGGAAAAAAAAAACAAAACAAAAAATGTATCCAGGACAGAAGGGAAGTAGAATACCACCAAAACCTAAAAGCCAAATAATACACTTACAAAAGCCACTAAAGATAAAAAATGTCCAGAATTAAAAATAATTTCTCCATTAAAACATTAAATGTCAATGAATTAAGTCACTGATCAAGAGACACAGATTACAAACTTGGATGAAAAATCAAAACCCATCAATCTGCTGCCTTCAGGAAACTCATCTGACCACAAAAGATAGGGACATTCTAAAAATAAAAGGCTGGTCAACAATTCTACAAGCTAATGGAACCAGGAAATAGGCAGGGGTAGCCATTATGTTTTCAGACAAAGTGGACTTCAAACCAAATAAATCATAAGAGACACAGATGGATACTACATTATAGTCACAGGCAAAATTCACCAGGAAGACTTCACAATACTGAAAACATATGCACCTAATACAGGTTCCTCTACATTCATTAAGCAAACCCTACAGCGTCTAAAACAAGAAATCAACCCCAAAACGCTAATTCTGGGGGATTTCAATACCACACTCTCAACATGGGAGAGATCAACAGGTCAAAAACTTAACAGAGACACTTTGGAACTTAATCAAACCCTTACTGAAATGGACTTTACAGATCTTTGTCGAACTTTTCATCCATGCACCAAAGAATACAAATTTTTCTCAGAAGCACATGGAACTTTATCCAAAATAGATCACATATTGGGCCACAAAACGAATCTCCACATATACAGGAAAGTTGAAATTCTAGCCTGTACCCTATCAGACCTCCATGGTCTAAAGCTTGACATCCACAACACAACAAACAACAGAAAATGCACTAACTCCTGGAAACTTAACATGATGATGCTGAATGAAATTGGATTCAGGAAGAAATTAAAAAGGAAATTCAAGATTTCCTGGAAGTGAACGATAATGAAAATACAACTTACCAAAATCTTTTGGACACAATGAAAGCTGTCCTAAGATGTAAGTCCATAGCTCTTAATGCCTACATCAAAAAAATGGAAACATCACAATTAAATAACTTAACAATGCAGCTTAAAGCTTTAGAGAAACTAGATCAATCTCATCCCAAAAGCAGTAGAAGAGGGAGATCAGCAAAATTAGGGAGAAATATCTGAAATTGAGATAAAGAAAATAATACAAAGAATCAACCAGTCAAAAAGGTGGTTCTTTAAAAAAATCAATATGATTGATACACCCCTACCTAAATTAACCAAAAGCAAGAGAGAGAAAACCTAAATTAGCAAAATTAGAATGAAAATGGAGTTATCACTACTGATCCCCAAGAAATTCATAGTATTATAATGTCTTATTTCAAAAACTTATACTCTGCAAAATGTGACAACCAAAAAGAAATGGATGAATTCCTAAGTAAGCACAACTTACCTAAGTTGAATCAAGAAGTTTTGAATTATTTAAATCGTCCCTATGACATATGAGGAAATCGAAGAAGTAATCTCAATGCTTCCCACCAAAAAATGTCCTGGATTAGATGGATTCAGTACAGACTTCTACCAGGCATTTAAGGATCTAATAACACCAATACTCCTTAAACTGTTCCATCAAATAGCAAAGGAGGGAACACTACCAAATTCTTTCTATGAAGCTAATATCATCTCAATCACAAAACCTAATAGAGATACATTTTAAAAAGAAAACTATATGCCAATCTCTTTGATGAACACAGATGCAAAGATTCTCAACAAAGTCTTAGCAAATCGGATTCAAAATCATATCAAAAATCATTCACGGGGATCAAGTAGGGTTTATCCGAGGCACACAAGGTTGGTTCAAAATATGCAAATCAATGAATGTAATTGACCGTATAAACCTGTCCAAAATTCACCACAACATGATACTCTTGATAGTTGTAGAAAAAGCTTTTGACGAGATCCAACAGCCCTTTATGATCAAAACCCTAGAGAAGGCTGGAATGGAATGAATCTTTATCAATATAATAAAAGCTGTCTACAACAAGAAAACAGCAAGGATTATACTCAATGGGGAAAAACTTGAAACATTCCTGCTTTGATCAGGAACTAGACAAGGCTGTCCCTCTCACCACTTCTATTCAATATTGTATTTGAAGTCTTAGCTGAGGGTATAAGACAAGAAAAGGAGATAAAAGTGATTCAAATTGGCAAGGAAAAAGGCAATGATCTCTATTTGCAGATGACATGATCATATACATGAGTGATTCCAAAAACTCCACCAAAAAACTGCTGGAACTAATACAGAAGTGCAGCACAGTGGCAGGATACAAAGTAAATGTACAAACATCAGTGGCTTTCCTATATTCCCAGAACGAAAAAAGAGAAAAAGCCCTGAGAGAAACAATCCCATTTACTATAGCCCCTAAAAAAATGAAATATCTTGGCATAAACCTAACCAAGGAAGTAAGAGACCTTTACAATGAAAACTTTAAAACCCTAAAGAAAGAAATTGCTGAAGACACCAAAAGGTGGAAAGACCTCCCATGTTCCTGAATTGGCAGAATCAACATCATAAAAATGACCATCCTACCAAAGGCAATATACAGATTCAATGCTATACCAATTAAAATCCCAAAGCAATTCTTTAAAGAAGTTGACCAAATAATCTCAAAATTCATATGGAGGCACAAAAGACCCAGGATAGCAAAAAAAAATCCTTAGTAACAAAATCACTGCTGGAGGTGTCACCATACCAAACTTAGAGTATACTACAAATACACAGTTGTAAAAACAGCCTTGTACTGGCTCCAAAATAGACACACAGATTAATGAATAAGGGTTGAAGACCCAGATATAAGCCCATGCAATCACAGCCATCTGAAAATATAACTTACCAAAATCTGTGGGACACAATGAAAGCTTTCCTAAGAGGTAAATTCATAGTTCTTAATGCCTACATCAAAAAAATGGAAACATCACAATTAAATAACTTAACAATGCAGCTAAAAGCTTTAGAGACACTATAACAATCTGTTCCCAAAAACAGTAGAAGTGAGGAGATCAGCAAAATCAGGGGAGAATATCCAAAACTGAGATAAAGAAAATGATAAAGAGAATCAACCAGTTAAAAAGCTGGTTCTTTGAAAAAAATCAATGAGATTGATCCACCCTGTAACGGTTACTCTGAACTATTGCTATGAGCGAACACTTTAAGTCAATCAACTTAAGGGAGAAAGGGAGATTTATTCAGCTTATGGTTCCAGAGGGAAGGTAAAGTCTCTCCCAGCAGAGGCGGTATGGCTGGCTGGCCAAAGCTGGAGGAGGCTAAGTCAACACAGGCATCTTGGAAGCTGGAAGCTGCAAACTGCTTGCAGTAAAGGCAGACTTCTCCTGGGGACAGAGCCTGGTATTGGCTCTAAAATAGACACACAGATCAATGGATAAGGGTTGAAGACCCAGACATAAGGCCACATAACTAAACACATTTGATCTTTGACGAAGTGGCCCAAAAAATCCAATGGAAAAAAGAACAGCATCTTCAACAAATGGTGCTGGCAAAACTGGATATCCATATGCAGAAGAATAAAACTGGACCCGTACTTGTCACCATATACAATAATTAATTCCGAATGGATCAAGGACCTCGATTTAAGGCGAGAGACTATAAATATCTTAGTTGAAAGGATAGGGAACTCCCTTGACCTGAATGGGCTGGGCCAACGTCTCCTAAACGGACATCCAATAGCACAGTCACTACAACCAACACTCAACAGATGGGATCTTGTGAAATTAAAGAGCTTCTGTTCAGATAAAGAAATTGTAACTTGAGCACAAAGCACAAACCCACAGAATGGGAGAAAATCTTCACTGAACACATATCTGATAGAGCTCTAATATCCAGAGTGCACAAAGAAATTAGAAAACTAAACACAAAGGAAACAAATGGCCCAATTAAAAAATGGGCCTTGGAACGTAAAAGAAACTTTACCAAGAATGAAATTAGAAGCTTCAATAAATATCTTAAAAAATGCTCCACATCCTTAGCCATCAAGGAAATGCAAACCAAAACTTCCCTGAGATATCATTTCACCACAGTCAGGATGGCAAAAATCCACAAACAACACCAAATTCTGGAGAGGATGTGAGAGAGGGGAAATCTCCTACATTGCTGGTGGGAATGCAGGCTCATACAACCACTCTGGCGAGCCATCTGAGGATACTTAAAGAAGTTAAAGATTGAAATGCCATATGACCCTGCTATACCAGTTTTGGGAATAACCCCCCATACAGCAAAAATTCACCTTGATAGCACAACCACGACCAAGTTCATAGCAGCACTGTTTATAATAGTAAAGTCATGGAATCATCCCAAATGTCCAACAGTTGATGAGTGGATAAGAAAATGTGGTACATTTATACAATGGAATACTACTCAGCCATTAAAAATGATGAAATAATGCAATTTGCTGGGAAATGGATGGAATTAGAAACAATTATATTCAGTGAAGCATCCCAGACACAGAAAATTAAGCACGGTATTTACTCCATAATAGGTCAATCCTAGTAACAAACCCACTTAGAGCCACACTCAAAGATAAATCTCTGTAATTCCTACAGTAATTGCAAGATTATAAACAGGAGGGAAGGGGAAGGAGGGCCCCACCACAAACAAGGAGAGAAGGGATCATGTTACAGCAGAAAAATTAGGCCACCATCAAGGACTGAAGTAAGTAATAAGACATCTGGTTATGTTTACAGACTTCACTTCCTGATCATTTGCAACTGATGGGGTATGATCTCACCAGAAGGGGAGGGCATATAGGCTGCTAGATAGAAAGTAACCATTTTGCAAATGGGAGACTGACCCCCTCCTCACTGCGGTCTCCTATTTTTATTCCATCTACCTTTGAATATACTCTTATAATTAGACTCTATTTTAACAGCCTTTCATCTCTGGCCAGGGGGTGACATCCAATACCCATCAGGATGGAGCCAAGCACATTGTAGGAACAGCAAAACTGAAAAAAAATCAACAAACCATAATTCAGAACATCAGAGCCTCTGTATCAACCACCTGGAACCAGGCCAGCCAAATCTCTCCCCATTCTGAAGCTCAGGAAAATTTGCGGAAGAGGGGGTGGTAAGATTGTAAGTGCACAAGGATGGGGAGGAGTATTGATATGCAAGATACTCCACACAAGTTAGTGCCAAAGCAATCATAATAGGACTTTGCATGACCTGCTCAATGACCAACACATTATTGACCCCTCAATGTCTAGCATGGACTAAAGGCACTCGGATTCTTAGAAGCTAGGGATTAACAACCACAACAGTGTTCCTATACTTAAGGGGAACACAAGAAAGAGTTCTAGGAAATGCCACTGAGTCCTTACACCTCATCATAGAGTAGGACCCAGAGGAAAGTTTGACATGCACAGTAAAGGATCCTCCAGGGATGGGGGAAGGAGGCACTGCGAAATAGGGAGGGAGGGAGGAAAGGAAGGGAAGAGGGGAGAGGTAGCAAGGGGTTCCAGGGAGTGGTGGAGGGAGGGAAGGAGGGGAAAGTGCAGAAACAAACAAACAAACAAACAAACAAATGAATAAACAGATAGATAAATAAATAAATAGATAAATAATACATAAATTGCAAAAAAAGAATGTAAATTCACCTCAAATTTTTTTTCTAATCCATCCATTTCCCGGACAGTTTCATTAATTAATCTTTTTTTGATGGCTGAGTAGTATTCCCTTGTATAAATGTACCACATTTTCCTTATCTACTCATCAACTGTTGGGTATTTGGGTTGATTCCATGTCTTTGATAATGTAAACAGTGCTGCTATGAACATGGTTGACAAACACTTATTTTCTGCATTTGTCCATTTCTGATTTTCTGTCCTCTCTTGTTCTGTCCATTCTTGTTCTTTAAAAAAATCACAATATTTGACAGTTTAATAATATAGGGTGTTTCTATCTGATTGTATAAAACATTCCTACAGTTTGTCTATTACTCCCGCAACCCCTACATATCACATTGCCTCAGCTCTTTGTCAGGCATTTTCCTAGTTATTATCACCTGTACCTGCTGCCTGTGATATATAAGTGTTTTATGTAATCTAATTGTTTTGCTTTCAGTAGCCAAATGCTGTGTACCAATGCCAAATTTTATGAAGTGCTTTATACCAGATATTTAAGATGTGTACATAGGTATGGCTATGTATGAATTTTCATGGATATGTATAGCATAGATGCATGTATAAATTTTTTATCTATTACTTATAATTATGTTTAATATCATAATTCAGTTCTATACATGATTTGTTCCCCTTGTTTTAATACCTTTTTCCTCAGTTTTCATTTAAATGTAAACATGTGAAAACATTATTTTTATGATTCTTACAAAATTATTTTCAATTCAGATAATATGTCATTAATAATTACAGTTATTATGTAAATTTATAACTGAGCCAAACACTGTTAAATTCTAAATACTATTGATATTACTCTTATTGTTCCTACCCCTGTGTTTTTAAATTCTTCTCACTTTTATTAATCTACAAACTTCTTATAACTTGTGGTACAGTGAAGTATTAACTCTTGGATTTTCCTAATTAAAGAAAGGGATAAAAAGTTTTAAAGTTATAAGCACAAAAGTAACGTTTCCTGAGAAAAATGCAAGGATACCATTATATTCACATATGGTATTCCTGTGCTTTATTATTTAATAAAACAGCTTTCTTTGCAATATGATACTCAGTTTCTGTGATATAATTACCTGGATTATCTTTTGTTTATTGAGGGAAATTTCTGCGTTTTTTTTAAGTTTATCAGTCAGACAAGCTGGAATAAAAATAATTCTAAGCAATGTATCTGTATATTAGATTCTAAGAGTTAATGTGCTGTCTACATTTGAAACTCCGAGATTGTTTATAATAACCTAAAGAGGTAATTAGAGTTCAACTTCTTTAATTATAAATCTGACCTTTCGGAAAACCAGGATTTATTTACCTTCATCAATGTCACATTTGGCAGTCTTAAAGCACCAGATTTGTATGACCAACTTTTTGTGGGATCCGTCATCATTCTTGGAATTCCATAACAATGCGAACAGAATGATGGTCACTGTTTGGCCCTTGCTTTCCACGTTTAACGAGGTCTTAGGTGACTATGGGGCACCTGTTAATGTGGATCAGTAACTCTAGTGAGTCATCTGCCCTCTTATTCAGACCATGAGGCAAATACATTGCAATCTGAATAATGTCAATGCTTCAAATTGAGGAATCAGAGCAGGGACATGTTTCCTGCTCTACTACTAAGAGTCACATAGTCATTATGATATTTACTCTCTGCTGCAGTTGGCACAACAGGAAAAAGGAACAGATAGCATTAAAAAAAGTCTAAATAAATCCTGATCCTGAATCCTGCACCTGTAGCTGACCTCGAAAAATATAATCACCAAAAGCTTGACTTTGGACACCCATATATGTGAACTTGAAGACCCACTGCGAATGTGCATCCAAAGGCTAATATGCTACTGTTCTTCTATTATTTTCTTCATTAAAAAGTACTGTCTCAACCCAACAATCCTAATCTCTGCACTTCCTCCTCAAAATCTGCAGTCAAGGAAAACAGATTCACTGGTATTCAATCCTAAATCTTAGATGATGATTAAAACTTGCCTTTTTCTCCTTCCTAGAAACTACATGACAAGGTCTCTACACTGTGATGCTGGCTGTGCCAATCCTTGTCCAGAGCCTAAGTTAAAAACCACCTTCCTATCATCTCACCACGGTCAGGATGGCAAAAATCCACAATACAAACAACAACAAATGCTGGAGAGGATGTGGAGAGAGGGGAACTCTCCTACATTGCTGGTGGGAATGCAGGCTCATACAGCTACTCTGGAGAGCCGTCTGGAGATTCTTAAAGAAATTAAAGATTGAAATGCCATATGACCCTGCTATTCCACTTTTGGGAATAACCCCCAATACAGCAGAGGTTCACCTCGATAGCACAAGCACGACCATGTTCATAGCAGCACTGTTTACAATAGCAAAGTCATGGAATCAACTCAAATGTCCAACAGTTGACGAGTGGATAAGGAAAATGTGGTACATCTATACAATGGAGTACTACTCAGCTATCAAAAATGATGAAGTACTGGAATTTTCCGGGAAATGGATGTCATTAGAAAGAATTATATTAAGTGAAGTATCCCAAACCCAGAAAATTAAGCGCCGTATGTACTCCCTAATAGGTGGCTCTTAGTACCAAACCCACCCAGCCCACCTTGAGACACTCATAGGTAAATCTATGTATTACCTACAGTAATTGCAAGGATTATGAACAGGAGGGATGGGGTTGGAGGGCCACACCAGAAACAAGGAGAGAAGTGACCATGTTACAGTAGAGAAAATAGGCCTCCATCAAGGACTGCAAGTAAGTAATGTGACACCTGGTTAAGTTCACAGACGTTCGTTCCTGATCATTTACAACTAAGGGGGTATGATCTCAACAGAAGGGGAGGGCATATATTCTGGCAGATAAAAAGTAACCATTTTGCAAATGTGTGATTGACCCCTCCCTCACTGTGGTTTCCTACTTTTATTACATCTACTCTTGAATGTTCTCTTATAATAAGACTCCAGTTTAACAGCTTTTTGTCTCTGGCCAGGGGGTGATATACAGTGCCCAGCAGGATGGAGTGAAAGGCATTGCAGGAGCAGCAAAACTGCAAAAGAAAATCAACAAACCACAATCCAGAACTTCAGAGACTCTATATCAACCACCTAGAACTAGGCCAGACTAATCTCTCCCCATCCTGAAGCTCAGGGACATTTGCAGAAGAGGGGGTGGTAAGATTGTGAGAGCAAAAGGATGGGAGGAGCAATGATTTGCAAGATACTCCACACAAGTTAGGGCCGAAGCAATCATAATTAGACTTTGCATGCCCTGCGCAATGTCCAACACACTATTGGCCTCACAAAGTCTAGCATCTGCTAAAGGCACCAAGATCCTTGTAGGCAAGGTGTTGACAGCCACAGTAGTGTTCCTATGATTAAGGGGAACACGAGAAAGGGTTCAGGGAAATGCCACTGGGTCCTTGTATGTCATCGGAGAGGAGAACCCAGTGGAGAGTCAGGCATACACAATAAAGGACTCTCTGGGAATTGGGGGGGAGGCGCTGGGGGATGGGGCAGGAGGGGTGAGGGCAGGGGGAGCAGGGGGTTCGGGGGGAGGAGGAGGGAGGGAGGGAACTGGTCTACCTATTAAGTTTATATGAGCTGAAATAATAATAAAAAATGCATTAAAAAAAAACACCTTCCTCAATCCAGAGCCAATATTTGGCAACAAGAGAAGAACCAAAGAACTAGCCAATAAACAGGATTTCAGGGGTGCTCTTGTGTGCCTATCAGAAGAATTTAATGCATTTTTCCTTTAGCATTTGAAAATATGCATTCTTCTGACTTCTGGTCTTCTACCAAAGACCTCTGATATTAAACGTCTGTAACATCTTTCCATTTACTTGTCCCTCGTGTCCCTCTGAGGTGCCAATTTAGGACTTCTTGTCCTCTTTTCAACTAGCTGTTATATAATTGACACATTTTGAGGTCTCAGGGATAACCTACCATGCATGGAAGTCACAGAATAACTTGAGAGAGATTATCTCTATCATGTGGATCGCATGATTTAACTCAGGGCACCAGGATTGGTGGACCTGCTTCAGCATCACAATGACCAGATTTTGTGTTTTGACATATGTAGTGGTTCCCTGTCATTTTTATCTATTTTCTTTGTCTTGGTGTATTTTACTCCATGAATCACCATGTGCTGCATATACAAGCTCAGTTTGTTTCAGTTCCTGTTTTCCATATTTTTCCCAAATATATATGAAGAGTTCAGTTCAGAGCTTAGAGGAAACTTTTTAGTTTTTTTCTACAATCCCTGAATTGTACATGGAAAGACACTCTTTTCTCTAATTTATTTATGGTTTATAAATAGGAAATGTTATACTTCTTAAAAATTATTTGTTATACCATTACTCCTTAAACTGTTCCATCAAATAGCAAAGGAAGGAACACTACCAAATTCTTTCTATGAAGCTAATATCATCTTAATCCCAAAACCTAACAAAGATTCACTTAAAAAAGAAAACTATAGGCCGACCTCTCTGATGAACACAGATGCAAAGATTCTCAACAAAGTCTTAGCAAATCGGATTCAAAAACATATCAAAAAGATCATTCACAGGGACCAAGTAGGCTTCATCCCCGGCACACAAGGTTGGTTCAACATACGAAAATCAATAAATGTAATTCATTATGTAAACCAGTCCAAAGTCCAAGACCACATGATACTCTTGATAGACGCAGAAAAAGCCTTTGACAAGATCCAACAGCCTTTTATAATCAAAACGCTAGAGACAGTAGGAATGGAAGGAACCTTTATCAATATAATAAAAGCTGTATAAAACAAGCGCACAGCAAGGATTATGCTCAATGGGGAACAATTGGAAGCATTCCCACTTCGATCAGGAACTAGACAAGGATGTCCACTCTCACCACTTCTATGCAATATTGTACTTGAAGTCTTAGCTGAAGCCATAAGACAAGAAAGGGACATAAAAGGCATTCAAATCAGCAAGGAAGAAGTCAAGCTATTCCTATTTGCAGAAGACATGATCTTATACCTGAGTGATCCCAAAAACTCCACCAGGAAGCTCCTGGAACTAATTGAGAAGTTCAGCAGGGTGGCAGGATACAAAATAAATTTGCAAAAATCAGAGGCCTTCCTATATGCCCAGAATGAAAGAAGTGAAAAAGCCCTGAGAGAAACAATCCCATTTACTGTAGCCCCTAAAAAAATGAAATACCTTGGTATTAACCTAACCAAGGAGTTAAAAGACCTTTACAATGAAAACTTTAAAACCCTAAAGAAAGAAAGTGCTGAAGCCATCAGAAGGTGGAAAGACCTCCCGTGTTCCTGGATTAGCAGAATCAACATTGTAAAAATGACCATCCTACCAAAGGCAATATACAAATTCAATGCTATACCAATTAAAATCCCAAAGCAATTCTTTAAAGAAGTTGACCAAATAATCTCAAAATTCATATGGAGGCACAAAAGACCCAGGATAGCAAAGACAATCCTGAGTAACAAAAACACTGCTGGAGGTATTACCATACCAAACCTTAGTCTATACTACAAATCCATAGTTATAAAAACAGCCTGGTACTGGCTCCAAAATAGACACACAGATCAATGGATAAGGGTTGAAGACCCAGATATAAGCCCACAAAAATACAGCCATTTGATCTTTGACAAAGGGGCCCAAATATCCAATGGAAAAAGAACAGCATCTTCAACAAATAGTGCTGGCAAAACTGGATCTCCACATGCAGAAGATTAAAGCTGGACCCGTACTTGTCACCATGTACAAGACTTAATTCCAAATGGATCAAGGACCTTGATATCAGGCCAGAGACTATAAAAATCATAACTGAACAGATAGGGAACTCCCTTGAGCTGATTGGGCTAGACCAACATTTCCTAAACAGACATCCAATGGCACAGTCACTGCTACCAACTCTCAACAGTTGGGATCTTGTGAAATTAAAGAGCTTCTGTTCAGATAAAGAGATTGTCACACGAGCTCAAAGGCAACCCACAGAATGGGAGAAAATCTTCACTAACCACATATCTGATAGAGCTCTACTGTCCAGAGTGCACAAAGAACTTAGAAAGTTAACCACCAAGGAAACCAATGGCCCAATTAAAAAAAGGGCCCTGGAACTTAAAAGAAATTTTACCATAGATGAAATTAAAATGTCTAACAAGTATCTTCAAAAATGATCCACTTCTTCAGCCATCAGGGAAATGCAAATCAAAACCTCCCTGAGATATCATCTCACCCCGGTCAGGATGGCAAAAATCCACAATACAAACAACAACAAGTGCTGGAGAGGATGTGGAGAGAGGGGAACTCTGCTACATTGCTGGTGGGAGTGCAGGCTCATACAGCCATTCTGGAGAGCCGTCTGGAGATTCTTAAAGAAATTAAAGATTGAAATGCCATATGACCCTGCAATTCCACTTTTGGGAATAACCCCCCATGCAGCAGAGGTTCGCCTCGATAGCACAAGCATGACCATGTTCATAGCAGCACTGTTTACAATAGCAAAGTCATGGAATCAACCTAAATGTCTAACAGTTGACGAGTGGATAAGGAAACTGTGGTACATCTATACAATGGAGTACTACTCAGCCATCAAAAATGATGAATTACTGGAATTTGCTGGGAAATGGATGTCATTAGAAACAATTATATTAAGTGAAGTATCCCAAACCCAGAAAGTTAAGCGCCATATGTACTCCCTAATAGGTGGCTCCTAGTACCAAACTCAACCAGCCCACATTGAGATACTCAAGGGTAAACCTATGTAATATGGTAATTGCAAGGATTGTGAACAGGAGGGATGGAGTTGGAGGGCCACACCAGACACAAGGAGAGGGGGACCATGTTACAGCAGAAAAAATCGGCCTCCAAGGAATGCAAGTAAGTAATGTGACACCTGGTTAAGTTCACAGACGTTCGTTACTGATCATGTACAACTGAGGGGTTATGATCTCACCAGAAGGGGAGGGCATATAGTCTGGCAGATGAAAAGTGATAATTTTGCAAATGAGTGACTGATCCCTCCCTCACCGAGGTTTCCTGCTTTTATTACATCTATCCTTGAATGTGCTATTATAACAAGACTCCAGTTTAACAGTTTTTTGTCTCTGACCAGGGAGTGACATACAGTGCCCATCAGGATGGAGTGAAGGGCATTGCAGGAGCAGCAAAACTGCAAAAGAAAATCAACAAACCACAATCCAGAACTTGAGAGACTCTATATCATCCACATAGAATTAAGCCAGCCTAATCTCCCCCCATCCTGAAACTCAGGGACATCTGCGGAAGAGGGGGCGTTAAGATTGTAAGAGCAAAAGGATGGGGGGAGCAATGATTTGAAGAGTCTCCACACTAGTTAGGGCTGAAGCAATCATAATAGGACTTTGCATGCCCTGCACCATGTCCATCACACTATAGACCTCACAAAGTCTAACATCGGCTAAAGGCACCAAGATCCTTGGAGGTAAGGGATTGACATCCACAGTAGTGTTCCTATGCTTAAGGGGAACATGCGAAAGGGTTCAGGGAAATGCCACTGGTCCTTGTACGTCATCAGAAAGGAGGACCAAGAGGAGAGTTAGGCATACACAATAAAGGACTCTCTGGGAATTGAGGAGGAGGCACTGGGAGATGGGGAGGGAGGGAGGGGGAGCAGGGGGTGCGGGGGGAGGAGGAGGGGGGAGGGAACTGGTCTACCTATTAAGTTTGTATGAGCAGAAATAATAATAAAAAAAATGGGCCCTGGAACTTAAAAGAAATTTTACCAGGGATGAAATTAAAATGTCTAACAAATATATTAAAAAAATTGTTTGTTGTGTTTATGTGCTCATTTGTATGTACACATACCATGGTATGTATATAGACATTAAGAAATGTTTTCTTGAAATTAGTTCTGTCTTCTGAATCAAACTTATGTCACTAATTTATGTAAACACCTGTCATAGCTATTTCTAGATGCCTATTTGACAATTCAAAGGTGAAACTTTTGGGTACATTTGTAAAGAATTAGTATATAAATTAAACTCTGATGAAGGATGTGGAAAGATCATGTAGATGGGATGATGTGTGAGGAATGGGAAATGTGATTTAAATGTGGCTTAATTTAATCTAATGATTCAGTATTTTGACACGAAGACAGCATATGCAGAGAAGACAAATTTTAGAAATGACTTCCTTCATAATATGTGAGCTCCTCAGATTAAAGTCAGGTCCCCATGTTTTCATATACTCAATAATACTTCCAGCCTTAAAGATTCCTTTGCATAATCAATTTCTTTCATATATCATGTTGTTCAATATGTTGTAAGGTAGCAGTCCAATCATTGAAGATAGTGTTAATAATCTCTAACCAAAGATTTTGAAAACTTAGCACAGGTCAGGAAGTAGAGCTCTTGTTGTTCATCAGTGGACCCAACTGAGCACTCTGGCTTCATTATTATATCATTTTCTACTTATAGGACAAAGCATGGTCAAACCTGACTTGATTTTCCCGTTAGAGCATGAACTTGTGCCATATACTCCAGCAAAGGATTCATTATGAAGCATCATTCCAGGTCAGTGACTGCATTCTTAGCAAGACAATTCAGCTATTAAAACAGTATCAGCTACTGATAATATCAAGCTATTTTTCCCAGAGTTTGTCTAAGCAAAGACTGGATTGGAGTGTGTGTGTGTGTGTGTGTGTGTGTGTGTGTGTGCGTGCACACACGTGCACAAATACCTAAACTTGTTCTTTCCTGTACCTGGAAAGACTTTTATTTAGTTCTTTTTTCTTTCTATTAATTTTTCTCACTTTTTGTTGTTAAATATTATTATTTAGATAATCATAAACTGTCTGGCGAAGTTGACTACAGCCAAGAATATCACAGAATACATGTTGGGCAAGGTATAATCAACCAAAACAAGATATCATCTAAATATATTGTTGAAGTAAGTAAAATAATGAAGGAGAACTCTATTAAAATTTAAAAAAATGAATATAAAGCATAGAATATAAAGCATACTGGACTCAGCAATATTTCACTTGCAAATGGGGTGCTATGAAAGTCTGAAGATTTGAATTTGCATTTCAAGCACCCATGTCAAAAGCAGAATGCTGTGGTGTTCCTCCACATGTTGCAGAGATAGAACAGACAGGAAAAATCATGGGTTTTGTTGGCCATCAAGATTATTCTATTCAGCAGTTGCCCAGTTCTGTAGGACCTTTTTTCACAAAAAAAAACTAGGATTGCCTTTGAAGAAAACATTTGTCATCTAGTGTTCCACCTGCATGTGCACATGTGGATGTGCATAAAATTAATAAACTCATGTAGAAACAAGTATATATGTTCACCAATGCATATAAACAGTGTAACTCAAGGCATAATGATTTCTCAATTGTAAAAGTAGTCAAAGTGATGGTAATTTTTTTCATATTTTTGACCTAGAATATTGTCCTATCTAAAGGCAGTTATATTGATGCCTGAAAAAGCTTGCAGTTAAACAGCAACTTCATAAGTATGGTATTTATTATAAATCTTGTCTTAGTGAAATATATGTTGTTCAACACATGGATCATTTCTGGCAGAAAGTTATTGGCTGCAATAGATGTGGAATGGTGTTTTATAAATTGGCTACACTATAAAATTATTAATATATCCACTGAAAAGTAAATAGAGTCTGATCTTGAGAAAGTTTTCATTGTAAAATTCCTCAAAAATTGTAGGCTGCATGTAATGTGAGAAAAGTTCATGATTATGCAGAATATAATAAATTCTTCTCTTTTAGGAAAAACTTAAAATCTATCTGTGGTCAAAGTTGTGTGAAGTTAGAGAATGTGTCAAGTTATTTTATCAAGCTGGTGAAGTGTGCAATCATCAGCACCTCTGGCCATTCTGCCCACCCGGCACACTCAAGGTCCAGGGAGGACACACTGCTTCTCAGTCAAAAAATACACAGAAACTGAAAGAAGGTCTTAAGAGATAAAACAACAATGCCCAAGTCAACGTGCAGGTCCATGAGAATTAAACACACACAAAAAATCTCCCATTGAAAGAATTAACCCCATAATGATAGATTCCAACCAGAACAAATTCACAGAACATAGCCAAGAAAGCAAGACCCAAGATTACGACTTTCAAAGCATGATAATTACCATGATCAATAATAGGAAAGAGGAAATCTGAGAATAGTTAAATAACCACACAAACTTTGATCAGGAACACAACAGACAGTTGGCAGAGTTGAGAAAAACATTTTAAGAAACAATAATAGGCATAGAGCAGTTAAAACAGTCTCAAGCAGAGTTTAAAATTGAGCTAAAGGCAAGTTATCTTCAACCCAGAACTCAACAGAGTCTTATCATCAGAACTAACAAAGCAGAAAACAGAATTTCAGAGTTTGAAGACAAAGTGGAAGAATTAACCAGCTCAATGAAAGAGGTTGTGAAAGCTAAAAAGATACTTGAGAGAAATATTCAAGAGTTATGGGACATCCTGAAGAAGCCTAACATGCACATTCATGGAATACCAGAGCAAGAATCCCAAAATACAACACCTGAGGAAAATTTTCAAATTATCATCTAGGAAAACTTTCCTCATCTAAAGAATGAGAGGCCCATCCAAATAAAAGAGACATTCCGCACCCCAAACAGATATGACCAAAATAGAAACTCACCATGGCAACCAATAGTCAAAACACTTCACATTCAAAACAAAGAAAAGGTGCTGAGAGGTTCAAGGGGAAAAAAACAAGTCACTTTTAAAGGTAAACCTATTAAAATAACAAATGACTTCTCAATGGAAACAGTAAAAGCAAGAAGAGCTTGGAGAGATGTACTTCAAGTATTGAATGAGTAAAAATGTCAATCCAGGCTGATATACCTGGCAAAACTATCTGTCATGATCAAGGGAGAAAGAAAAATCTTCCAGCACAAAGACAACTTGAAGGCTTATATGTCTACCTTCAGAAAATGCTAGAAATGATACTCAAGCTTGAAGAAGAAAAAAAAAAAAACAAGTGTAACCAGGAGGACAGAAGGGAAGTATAATACCACCAACACCTAAAAGCCAAATAAAACACTTACAAAAGCCAGTAAACATAAAAAGTGTCCAGAATTAAAGTTATTTTATCAAAAGTCATGACATACTTGTAATGACACGTGTCACTTAAGTCAGGAACTTATGTATTGTAAGTGTTTCACTGACTTTCAGAAAACTCATGAAGATGGGAAGACCCTTGAACACACACAATCCAGAAAAGCTTTCTTATGCAAGTCATGCCTTACTGCTTATCACAGAAATCATAAAAGACACCATGAGTATACTGAATGTGGAAAACCTTTCTCACAGGAGACAGGACTCATTTCACATCATAGAGCTCATACAAGTGAGAACCTATGTGAATGTATAGAAGACGGATGAGCTTTCTCTGGGAGATCACATTTCCTTAGTCTTTTTTTTTTTTTTTTTTTGCAAAAACTTTTAATTTTATTTAATTTTTTTGTTTCTGCTCTTACAAACATAATAGGAAACCCTGTCCCCTCTCTCCCTCCACCCCTCCTTAGACCTCCCTGTTCCCTTCCCAATTTGTCCCTTCCTTTCCTCCCTCCCTCCTATATTCCCAGTGCCCCCTCCCCGCATCTCTGAAGCATCCTTTAATGAGTATATCAAGCTTTCCTCTGGGTCCTCCTCTCTGATGAGGGGTAAGGACTCAGTGGCATTTCCTAGGACTCTTTCTTGTGTTCCCCTTAAGTATAGGAACACTATTATGACTGTTAATCCCTAGCTTCTAAGGATCCTAGTGCCTTTAGTTCATGGTAGAATTTGAGGGGTCAATGATATGTCGGTCATTGTGCAGATCATGCAGAGTCCTGTTATAATTGCTTTGGCCCTAACTTGTGTGGAGTATCTTGCATATCATGACTCCTCCTATACTTGTGCTCTTACAATCTTACCGTCCCCTCTTCCGCAAATTTCCCTGAGCTTCAGGATGGGGACAGATTAGGCAGGCCTGATTCCAAGTGGTTATTATAGAGTCTCTGATGTTCTGAATTATGGTTTGTTGATGATTTTTTTTCAGTTTTGCTATTCCTGCAATGCCTTTGGTTCCATCCTGATGGATATTGGATGTCACACTCTGTCCAGAGATAAAAACCTGTTAAATTAGAGTCTTGTTATAAGAGTCTATTCAAAGGTAGATGGAATAGAAGTAGGAGACCGCGGTGAGAGAGGGGTCAAAACACCCATTTGCAAAATGGTTATCTTCTATCTGGCAGCCTATATGCCCTCCCCTTCTAGTAAGATCATACCCGATCAGTTGGAAATGATCAGGAAGGAAAGTCTGTGAACTTAATCAGATGTCTCATTACTTACTTGCAGTCCTTGATGGTGGCCTATTTTCTCTGCTGTAACTTGGTCCCCTCTGTTTCTATTGGGGCCCTTCTTCCCCATCCCTCCTGATCTGCGTTGGTGGTATAGTGGTGAGCATAGCTGCCTTCCTTCTTCCCCATCCCTCCTGTTTATAGTCTTTACAATTACTGTAGGTATTACAGAGATGTGTCTTGAGTGTCTCTAAGTGATTGTGGTACTAGGAACCACCTACTAGGAAATACATACCGTGCTTAATTTTCCGTGTCTGGAATACTTGACTCAAAATAATTGTTCTAGTTCCATCCATTTCCCGGCAAATTGCATTAAATCATCATTTTTGATGGCTGGGTAGTATTCCATTGTATAAATATACCACATTTTCCTTATCTATACATCAACTGTTGGACATTTGGGCTGATTCCATGACTTTGCTATTGTAAACAGTGCTGCTATGAACATAGTCATGCTTGTGCTATCGAGGAGAATTTTGGCTGTATGGGGGGATATTCCCCAAAGTGGTATAGCATGGTCATATGGCATTTCAATCTTTAACTTCTTTAAGAATCGCCAGACTGGCCCGGCTCTGCGGTTTGGCCACGCAATCGGCACAACATCTCTCATCTTCTCATCTCCTGGAACTAAAAAAAGCCAACCAAGAAAAAAAAAAATACCTGGAGAATCAAGGTAATGATTAATTGATGAGGTACAAAAAAAGAATCGTTTTGAGGATTTCGGGCCACAACTCACTAAACTCAAACAAATAGCCACCGACGGAGAATGTCAGTTTCAGCCGGCTGGGAATCCAGTCTCGGGTCCTAATCGGGACAGCAGCGCTGAAATAACGCGAGGCCCCCGCCAGACATCTCTACAGACACCTGGCCAGAGTCACCAGGAATCCACGCGGCGCCCCACTTTCATGTGAAGACCAGAGCGGCAGACCCCGGCAGAGAGCGCCCCTGGCAGAAGCCTCCAGGATGCCCTCCGAGAAGAGCTTCAAGCAGAGGCTGGCATTGAGGAGCAGCCTGGCCAAGGAGACCCTTTCCGAGTTCCTGGGCACGTTTATGATGATCGTCCTGGGCTGTGGCTGTGTTGCCCAAGCCGTTCTTAGCCGGGGCGTAGCTGGAGGAATCATCACTATCAATATTGGGTTTGCCTCGGCGGTTGTGATGGCCGTCTACGTGACCGGAGGCATCTCGGGGGGCCACATCAACCCAGCCGTGTCTTTCGCCATGTGTCTCTTTGGAAGGATGCCGTGGTTCAAATTCCCGTTTTATGTGGGAGCACAGTTCTTGGGAGCCTTCGTGGGGTCTGCAACCCTCTTTGGCATTTACTATGATGGACTCATGGCCTTCGCTGGTGGGAAATTACTCACCGTAGGAGAAAACGCAACAGCGTTCATCTTTGCAACTTACCCCGCTCCGTATATCTCTCTGGCGAATGCGTTTGCAGACCAAGTGCTGTCCACCATGTTCCTCCTCCTGGTCGTGTTCGCCATCTTTGACTCCAGAAACCTGGCGGTCCCCAGAGGCCTGGAGCCCGTGGTCATCGGCCTCCTGATCATTGTCCTGTCGTCCTCTCTGGGGCTGAACACCGGCTGTGCCATGAACCCCGCTCACGACCTGAGCCCCAGACTCTTCACTGCTCTGGCAGGATGGGGGTTTGAGGTCTTCACGGCTGGAAATAACTTCTGGTGGATCCCCGTCGTGGGCCCGATGATTGGCGCAGCCCTCGGGGGCTTCGTGTATGTTCTCTTCATCGAAATGCACCACTCGGAACCCAACATGGACGCGAAGGCAGAACAAGCCGAGGACAAGCTTGAGAAGTATGAGCTCAGCGTCATCATGTAGAACCACCCACGGGCCCAGGTGTGCACCCCGAGAGGGTCTCGGGCTGGGAAAGATGGCGTGTAGGTGCCTGTGCTTGAAGACCCCTGGGCTGGAAGCCAGCTGACCTTCGATGGCAAAGGTAAACACTGTCCGAGTGGCCCCAGAGCCAGCGCTCGCCCTGCCCTGTTTTCTGCCTCTTTGGGGAGACGCTTACCTCTAGGTAGCCCTGCAACTTGGAAACTGACCATGGACTCACTGGGTGATCTCAGCCGCACTGTAGAGGGATCACTACCACCAAAGCCTTACCTCCACTTGCTACCAACACCAGGTGCTGGGCCTCAACCAAAACCCAGGGCAAAAGGCCAGACTGGGCCACCGTTCACAGCCAGGAGCCAGAGGGCAAAGGTTCCCGCTCTGAACCCTTCCCTCCACAACTGCTGTTCTCCAACCCCAGGGGTCCAGAGGCGGAGAGCGCTGGGGAAGGGCACGGTGACATTTAGACCTCAGGACTCAGAGATAAATGTGGGAAAACAAATGGGATTTTATATATTTTTTAAGATGGAACCATTTATCAGATTGATCTTTTGCGCTTCTGCATTTTAGAAGGTACCAATTAATTTTCCAGTCTTTATTATATAATACCCTAAAAAAAGATGGGAACCTCGGTTGGATAAAATACATCATTCTGTCTTTTAGTTCAAGTGTGTTTCCTAATGGTCCCATCCAGGATAGATTTGACAAGCCAGTGGCATGTTGGTTGTCTACGCCCCAGAAACCCAAATGGGAAGTCAGTGGGGGGAAGGTAGAAATGTACCTGGAAAGACAGTATAGCCTCACCAGACATCACAAGTACAAAACACTTTCATGCGTGTCCTCACACCTGATCCCCAATGGTGACTGTCTGGGGTAGACTCCAGGACTATGAAAAAAGTCTCACACAAGCTGTGAGAACTGTCCAGTCTTCCACGGGATGCTGAACATTGTCTAATGCATCTCTCCCCCCTTTTAGAAGCTCAGTAGCTGGCTGAGAATATTCGCCAGCCCCTTCTGGGTGATTTAAGAAGCGAGACTGACATTTTTTGGAACGTGGATATTTCCTAGAAATGGTGCTTCTGGATGGTAGCGTGTGTGAGACCTTAAGGTCCCACATTGTCTGGTTTGGTTCCCATAGTTGGGCATTGCTTTCAACCACAGTGAGTCTCTATAGGTTGTAAGTATCAGGACGAATGTTCTACATCAAGGGGTGTACACCTTCAACCCCCTGTCAGAACCCCAGCATCCCTAGAGTGCCAAGTTTCCCACCTGCTGTGCACCACAGAATGGCAAGAAGCAAATGGATGCTTTCCCTGGACGGCACGGCCTGTGGTCTATGGAGTTGTTTCCTTGTTCGGAAGCTGCCTGGATATTTTCTATTTGAAATATAAATTGGAAATTGTTAAAAAAAAAAAAAAAAAAGAATCGCCAGACTGCTCCCCAGAGTGGTTGTATAAGCCTGGACTCCCACCAGCAATGGAAGAGAGTTCCCCTCTCTCCACATCCTCTCCAGCATTTGTTGTTGTTTGTATTGTGAATTTTTGCCATCCTCACAGGGGTGAGATGATATCTCAGGGAGGTTTTGATTTGCATTTCCCTGATGGCTAAGAATGTAGAGCATTTCTTTAACATTTTTTATTATTAATTCTGCTCATACAAACTTACTAGGTACACCGGTTCCCTCCCTCCCTCCTCCTCCCCCCGACTCCCCTGCTTCCCCTCCCCTCACCCCTCCTTCCCCATCACCCAGTACCTCTCCCCCAATCCCCGGAGAATGCTTTAAAGTGCATGCCAGACTACTCTGGGCCCTCCTCTCCGATGACGTACATGGAACCAGTGGCATTTCCCTGAACCCTTTCCTATGTTCCCCTTAAGCATAGGAACACTACTGTGGCTGTCAATACCTTGCCTCCAAGGATCTTGGTGCCTTTAGCAAATGCTAGACTTTGTGAGGTCAATAGTGTATTGGACATTGCGCACGGCATGCAAAGTCCAAATATGATTGCTTCAGCCCTAACTTGGGTGGAGTATCTTGCATATCATTGCTCCTCCCATCATTGTGCTCTTACAATCTTACTGTTCACTCTTCCACAAATTTCCCTGAGCTTCAGGATGGGGAGAGATTAGGCTGGCCTAGTTCTCGGTGGTTGATATAGAGTCTCTGAAATTCTGGATTATGGTTTGTTGATTTTCTTTTGCAGTTTTGCTGCTCCTGCAATGCCTTTCACTCCATCATGATGGGTATTGTATATCACCCCCTGGCCAGAGATAAAAAGCTGTTAAACTAGAGTCTTGTTATAAGAGTATATTCAAAGGTAGATGTAATAAAAGTAGGAAACCACAGTGAGGGAGGGGTCAATCACCCGTTTGCAAAATGGTTACTTTTTATCTGCCAGACTATATGCCCTTCCCTTCTGGTGAGATCATACCCCCTCAGTTGTAAATGATCAGGAATGAAAGTCTGTGAACTTAACCAGATGTCTCATTACTTACTTGAAGTCCTTGATGGAGGCCTATTTTCTCTGCTGTAACATGGTCCCCCCTCTGCTTGTTTCTGGTGTGGCCCACCTACCCTATCCCTCCTGTTCATAATCCTTACAATTACTGTAGGTATTACAGAGAATTATGTTTGAGTGTCTCTAGGTGGACTGGGTGGGTTTGGTACTAGGAGCCACCTATTAGGGAGTACATACAGCACTTAATTTTCTGGGTCTGGGATACTTCACGTAATATAACTGTTTCTAATCCCATCCATTTCCCAGTAAATTCCAGTAATTCATCATTTTTGATGGCTGAGTAATACTCCATTGTATAGATGTACCACATTTCCTTATCTACTCGTCAACTGTTGGACATTTGGGTTGATTCCATGACTTTGCTATAGTAAACAGTGCTGCTATGAACATCGTCGTGCTTCTGCTATCGAGGGAATTAGACGCTGTAGGGTTTGCTTGATGAATGTGGAAGGGCCCGTATTGGCTTCATATATGTTCAGTATTTTGAAGTCTTCCTGTTGAATTGTGCCTGTGACTAAAATGTAGTATCCATCTGTGTCTCTTATGATTTTTTTTGGTTTGAGTCCACTTTGTCCAAAAGCATAATGACTACCCCTGCCCGTTTCCTGGTTCCATTAGCTTGCAAAATTATGGACCAGCCTTTCATTTTTGGGATGTGCATATCTTTTGTGGTGAAATGAGTTTCCTGAAGGCAGCAGATTGATGGGTTGTGGTTTTTAATATAAGTTTGTAATCTGTGTCTCTTGATTGGTGAATTAATACCATTGACTTTTAATATTTTAATGGAGAAATTATTTTTAATTCTGGAAATTTTTTATGTTTAGTAGCTTTTGTAAGCATATAGTTTGACATTTATGTTTTGGTGGTATTACACTTCCCTTCTGTCCCCCTGGATACACTTTTTTTTTTCTTCAAGTTTGAGTATAATTTCTAGCATTTTTTGAAGGCCTGGTTTTGTAGACATGTATCCCTTCAAGTTGTCTTTGTGCTGGAAAACTTTTCTTTCTCCCTCGATCATGACACACAGTTTTGCTGGGTATATCAGTCTGATTTGGCATTTTTGCTCATTTAATGCTTGAAGTATGTCTCTCCAAGCTCTTCTTGTTTTACTGTTTCCATTGAGAAGTCATTTGTTATTTTAATAGGTTTACCTTTAAAAGTGACTTGCTTTTTTTCTCTTGAGGCTCTCAGCACCTTTTCTTTTTATTAATATTATTATTATTTATTCAACTGTGCGCATATGCGTGTGTATGTGCATGCACGCGTGTGTGTGTCTGTGTGTGTGTGTGCCTGTGTATGTGTAGAACCACGGACGAATTCATGAACCACCATGGATACCTCCAGCTCCTTCTGCCCCGGGATTCACAGGCTCCGCCCTACCAGGACCAGAAGCACAGGCCGCCCCCGCTTCCGCCTGGCGTCTATACGTGGAATCTGGAATCCGAACTCAGGACCTTCTGCCTGCAAGGCAGAGGCTTAACCCCTGAGCCACCTCTCCAGCCCCCTCAGCACCTTTTCTTTGTCTTGAATGTGGAGTGTTTTGACTATTATCTGCTGTGGTGATTTACTATTTTGGTCATATCTGTTTGGAGTGCGAAATGCCTCTTGTATTTGGATGGGCCTCTCATTCTTTAGTTGAGGGAAGTTTTCATTTATGATAATTTGAAAAATTTCCTCAGGTGTGGTCTCTTGGGATTCTTGCTCTGGTATTCCATTAATGTGCATGTTAGTCTTCTTCAGGGTGTCCCATATCTTTTAAATATTCCTCTCAAGTGTCTTTTTAGCTTTAACAATCTCTTCCATTGAGCTGGTTAATTCTCCCACTTTGGCAAACAGTAAAACCAAGAAGAGTTTGGAGAGATGTACTTCAAGTATTAAATGAGCAAAAATGACAACTTGGCTGATGTACCCAGCAAAACTATCCGTCATGATTGAGGGAGAAGGAAAAGTTTTCCAGCATAATGACAACTTGAAAGCTTACATGTCTACCATTACAGGGCTCAAAAAATTCTACAAATGATACTCAATCTTGAAGGAAAAAAAAGCGAATCCAGGAGGACAGAAAGGAAGTAGAATACCACCAAAACCTAAAAGCCAAATAATACACTTACAAAAGCCACTAAAGATAAAAAATGTCCAGATTTAAAAATAATTTCTCCATTATAACATTAAATGTCAATGGTATTAACTCATCAATTAAGAGACACAGATTACAAACTTGGATTAAAAAGCACAACTCATCAATCTGCTGCCTTTAAGAAACTCATGCCACCACAAAAGATAGGCACATCCTAAAAATGAAAGGCTGGTCCAAAATTCTGTAAGCTAATGGAACCAGGAAACAGGCAGGGGTAGCCATTATGCTGTGGGACAAAGTGGACTTCTGACCAAAGAAAATTATAAGAGACACGGATGGATACTACATTTTAGTCACAGGTACAATTCACCAGGAAGACTTCATAATACTGAACATATATGCACCCAATACGGGCCCCTCCACATTCATTAAGAAAACCCTACAGCATCTAAAGTGAGAAATCAATCCCAAAACGATAATTCTTGGGGATTTCAAGACCGCCCTCTCAATATGGGATAGATCACCAGGTCAAAACCTTAACAGAGACACTTTGGAACTTAAAGCCTTAAAGAAATGGACCTTGTAGATCTGTATCGAACTTTTCATCCATGTACCAAAGAATATACATTTTTCTCGGCAGCACACAGAACTTTCTGAAAAATAGATCACATATTGGGCCACAAAACGAATCTCCACATATACAAGAAAGTTGAAAATATAGCCTGTGCCCTATCAGACCACCAAGGCCTAAAGCTGGACATGTACAACACAGCAAACAACAGAAAATACACTAACTCCTGGAAACTAAACACTATGATGCTGAATGAGAATTGGATTCAGGAAGAAATTAAAAAGGAAATTCAAGATTTCCTGAAGGCTAATGATAATGAAAATACAACTTACCAAAATCTCTGGGACACAATGAAAGCTGTCCTAAGAGGGAAGTTCATAGCTCTTAATGCCTACATCAAAAAAATGGAAACATCAGAAAAAAAAAACAACTTAACAATGCAGCTTAAAGCTTTAGAGAAACTAGAGCAATCTGATCCCAAAAGCAGTAGAAGAGAGGAGATTAGAAAAATAAGGGGAGAAATATCTGAAATCAAGATTAGGAAAACCATAAGAAAATCAACCAGTCAAAAACCTGGTTCTTTGAAAAAATCAATAACATTGATACAGCCTTAGCTAAGTTAACCAAAAGCAAGAGAAAGAAAACCCAAATTAACAAAATTAAAAATGAAAATGGAGTTATCACTACTGATACCCAAGAAATCCAGAGAATTATAACATCACATTTCAAACACTTATACTCTGTGAAATTTCATAACACAAAAGAGATGGATGAATTCCTAAGTAAACACAACTTACCTAAATTGAATCAGGAAGTTGTAAATTATATAAATAGACCTATAATATATGAGGAAATTGAGGAAGTAATCTTGAATCTTCCCACCAAAAAATGCCCTGGAGCAGATGGACTCAGCACAGAGTTCCACCAGATATTTAAGGAGTTTATAACACCAATACTCCTTAAACTGCTCCATCAAATAGCAAAGGAAGGAACACTACCTAATTCTTTCTATGAAGCTAATATCGACTTAATCCCAAAAACTAATAAAAGTACACTTAATAAAGAACACTATAGGCCAATCTCTCTGATAAACACAGTTGCAAAGATTCCCAACGTCTTAGCAAATCGGATTCAAAACACATAAAAAAGATAATCCACGGGGATCAAGTAGGCTTTATCCCTGGCACACAAGGTTGGTTCAATATATGCAAATCAATAAATGTAATTCATAATATAAACAAAGTCCAAGACCACATGATAATCTCAATAGATGCAGAAAAATCTTTTGACAAGATGCAACAGCCTTTTATGATCAAAATGCTAGAATCAGTTGGAATGGAAGCAACCTTTATCAATATAATAAAAGCTGTATACAACAAGCCTACAGCAAGGATTATACTCAATGGGGAAAAACTTCAAGCATTCCTTCTCAATAAGGAACTAGACAAGGCTGTCCACTCACACCACTTCTATTCAATATTTTATATGAAGTCTTAGCTGAAGCCATAAGACACGAAATGGACATAAAAGGAATTCAAATTGGCAAGGAAGAAGTCAAACTATCCCTATTTGCAGATGACAGGATCTTATACCTGAGGGATCCCAAAAACTCCACCAAGAAACTCCTGGAACTAATACAGAAGTACAGCAGGGTGGCAGGATACAAAATAAACGTGGCCTTCCTATATGCCCAGAATGACAGAAGTGAAAAAGCACTGAGAAACACAATCTAGTTTACTATAGCCCCTAAAAAAATGAAATACCTTGGTATAAACCTAACCAAGGAAGTAAGAAACCTTTACAATGAAAACTTTAAAACCCTAAAGAAAGAAATTGCAGAACACACCAGAAGGTGGAAAGACCTCCTGTGTTCCTGGATTGGCAGAATCAACACCGTAAAAATGACCATCCTACCAAGGCAATATACAAATTCAATGCTATACCAATTAAAATCTCAAAGCAATTCTTTACAGAGGTTGAGCAAACAATCTCAAAATTCAATTGGGAGACACAAAAGACCCAGGATAGCAAAAACAATCCTGAATAACAAAAACACGGCTGGAGGTATCACCATAGCAAACCTTAGTCTATACTACAAAACCATAGTTATAAAAACATCCTGGTACTGGCTCCAAAATAGACACACAGATCAATGGATAGGGTTGAAGACCCAGATATAAGCCCACACAACTACAGCCATTTGATCTTTGAGAAAGGGGCCCAAAAAATCCAATGAAAAAAGAACCGTATCTTTAAGAAATGGTGCTGGCAAAACTGGATATCCACATGCAAAAGATTAAAACTGGACCTGTACTTGTCACCATGCATAAGAATTAATTCCAAATGGATCAAGAACCTCGATATAAGGCTAGAGACTATACAAATCATTGTTGAAAGGGTTGGGAACTCCCTCAAGACGATTGGGCTAGGCCAACAGTTCCTAAACAGACATCCAATAGCACAGTCACTGCAACGGACTCTGAACAGATGGGATCTTGTGAAATTAAAGATCTTCTGTTCAGATAAAGAAATTGTAACAGGAGCAGAAAGGCAACCTACGGAATGGGAGAAAATCTTCACTAACCACATATCTGATAGAGCTCTATTATCCAGAGTGCACACAGAACTTAGAAAACTAAACACCAAGGAAACGAATGGCCCAATTAAAAAATGGGCCCTGGAACTTAAAAGAAACTTTACCAGGGATGAAATTAAAATGTCTAACAAATATCTTTAAAAATACTCCACATCCTTAGCCATCAGGGAAATGCAAATCACAACATCCCTGAGATATCATCTCACCCCGGTCAGGATGGCAAAAATCCACAATACAAACAACACCAAATTCTGGAGAGGATGTGGTGAGAGGGGAACTGTCCTACATCGCTCATGGGAATGCAGGCTCATACAACCACTCTGGCGAGCCATCTGGAGATTCTTAAAGAAATTAAAGATTGAAATGCCATATGACCCTGCAATTCCACTTTTGGTAATATCCCCACATACCGCAAGAATTCACCTCGATAGCACAAGCACGAAAATGTTCATAGCATCACTGTTTACAGCAGCAAAGTCATCGAATCAACCTAAATGTCCAACAGTTGATGAGTGGATAAGGAATATGTGGTACTTCTATACAATGGAGTACTACTCAGCCATCAAAAATGATGAATTAATGGAATTTGCTGGGAAATGGATGGGATTAGAAACAATTATATTGAGTGAAGTATCCCAGACACAGAAAATTAAGCACTCTATATACTCCCTAATGAGTGGATCTTAGTACCAAACCCACCTAGAGACACTCAAGGATAAATCTCTGTAATACCTACAGCAATTGCAAGGATTATAAACAGGAAGGATGGGAAGGAGGGCCACACCAGAAACAAGGAGAGAAGGGATCATGTTACAGCAGAGGAAATAGGCCACAATTAAGTACTGCAAGTAAGTAATGAGACATCTGGTTAAGTTCACAGACTATCCTTCCTGATCATTTACAACTGATGGGGTATGATCTCACCAGAAGGGGAGGGCATATAGTCTGGCAGATAAAAAGTAACCATTTTGCAAATGGGTGATTGACACTCCCTCACCGTGGTTTCCTACTTTTATTACATCTACTTTTGAATATACTCTTATAACAAGACTCTAGTTTAACAGGTTTTTATCTCTGGCCAGGGGAGGACATCTAATACCCATCAGGATGGAGTGAAGGGCATTGCAGGAGCAGCAAAATGAAAAAAAAATCAACAAACCATAATCCAGAACTTCATAGACTCTATATCAACCACCTAAAACTAAGCCAGCCTAACCTCTCCCCATCCTTAAGCTCAGGGAAATTTGCTGAAGAGGGGGCGGTAATATTGTAAGAGCACAAAGATGGGAGGAGTAATGGTATGCAAGATACTCCACACAAGTTAGGGCTGAAGCAATCATAATTGGACTTTGCATGCCCTGCGCAATGTCCAACACACTATTGACCCCACAAAGTCTAGCATTTTCTAAGGCACTAGGATCCTTGGAGGCAAGGGATTGACAGCCACAGTAGTGTTCCTATGCCTAACGGGAACACAGGAAAGGGTTCTGGGAAATGCCACTAGGTCTTTGCACCTCATCAGAGAGGAGGACCAAGAGGAGAGTTTGGCCTGCACATTAAAGGATGCTCCAGGGAGGGGAGGGGGAGCCATTAGGGGATGGGCAGGGTGGAGGAGTGGGGTATGGGGAGGGGAATGGGGGTTGGAGGGAGGGAGGGCACTGGTGTACCTGTTAAGTTTGTATGAGTGTAAATAAAAAAAAACAATAGCAAAGTCATGGAATCAACCCAAATGCCCAACAGTTGACAAGTGGATAAAGATATTATGGTACATTTATACAATGGAATACTACTCAGCCATCAAAAATGATGAATTAATGAAATTTGCCGGGAAATGGATGGAATTAGAAACAATTATATTGAGTGAAGCATCCCAGACACAGAAAACTAAGTGCTGTAAATACTCCCTAATAGGTGGATCCTTAGTGACACACTCAAAAATAAATCTCTATAACACCTACAGTAACTGAAAAAATTATAAGTACGGAGGGAAGGGGAAGAAGGGCCCCACCAGAAGCAAGGAGTGAGGGGATCATGCTACAGCAGAGAAAATAAGCCACCATCAAGGACTGCAGGTAACTAATGAGATATCTGATTGGGTTCATGAACTTTCCTTACTGGTCACTTGCGTCTGATGGGGTATGATCTTACCAGAAAAGGAGGGCATAAGTCTGGCAGATAGAAGGTAATCATCTGCAAATGGGAGACTGACTCCCCTTCCCCCACATAGCAGTCTCCTACTCTTATTCCATTTGCCTTTATATCTACTCTTATAATAAGACTCTATTTAATAGCCTTTTATCTTTGGCAAAGAGGTGACATCCAGTACTCATCAGGATGGAGCCAAGGTCGGTGGAGGAACAGCAAAACTGGTAAAAAGAGGAAAAAAAAAATAACACCAAACCATAATTCAGAAAATCAGAGACCCTACATTAATCACCAGGAACCAGGCTAGCCTAATCTCTCCCCATCTTGAAGCTTAGGGAAATTTCCAGAAGAGGGGGCGGTAAGAGTGTAAGAACACAAGGATGGGAAGAGTCATGATATGCAAGATACTCCACACAAGTTAGGCCGAAGCAATTATAATAGGACTCTGCATGATCTGCACAATGACCAACATATCATTGACCCCTAAAAATCTAGCATGGACTAAAGGCACTAGGATCCTTATAAGCAAGGGATTAACAGTCATAATAGTATTCCTATACTTAAGGGGAACACAAGAAAGAGTTCTAGGAAATCCCACTGGGTCCTTACACCTCATCAGGGAGGAGGATCCAGAGGAAAGTTTGACACACATTAAAGAATGCTTCAGAGATGGGGGGAGGGGGCACTGGGAGAAAGGGTGGGAGAGGGGAAAGGAAGGGGAAAAGGGGGAAGGAGCAGGGACGTGCAGTGAGGGTTGGAGGGAGGGAGGGGACAGGGGTACCTATTACATTTTTATGAGTGAAAAAACATCACATAATTATTAGCATTAATAAAACAATATAAAAAAGTTTGGCTGAGTGAAAAAAATACACTATAAATAAAAAATATTATGGACTCTTGTTTTTCACTGTTAAAAAAAATTTGCTGCAGTGACACAAGCACAACTATGTTCATTGCACCACTATTTACAATAGCAAAGTCGTGGAATCAACACAAATGTCCAATAGTTGATGAATAGATAACGAAAATGTGGATTCATACATTTGAGTACTACTCGGCCATCAAAAAAGATGAACTAATGAAATTTTCTGGGAAATGGTGGAATTAGAAAAAAATATATCGGGGGCTGGAGAGGTGGCTCAGGGGTTAAGCCTCCGCCTTGAAAGCAGAAGGTCCTGAGTTCGGATCCTAGACCCCACATATAGATGCTGGGTGGAAGCGGGGGCGGCCTGCGTTTCCGGTCCTGGTAGGGTGGAGCCTGTGAATCCCGGGCAGAGTAAACAAGGAGGAGGTGGAGATGGTCCATGGTGGTTCCCGAATTCGTCCATGGTTCTACACACACATACACGCATACACGCACACACATACATACACGCACACACACACATAATTGAATAAATAATAATAATAATAATAAAAAGAAAAAATATATCGAGTGAAATATTCCAGACACAGAAAGTTAAGACACCATATGTACTCCCTAATATGTGAATCCTAGTTCCAAACCCACTTAATGACATATCCAAAGGGATATGTCTATAATAACGATTGCAATCAAAAAGGAATATAAATAGGAGGAAAGGGAAGGAAAGCCTCAAAATAAAAGGAGATAAAGGCTCCCACTTCAGTAGTGAAAATAATTCATGGTCATGTATTGCATGTAAGTAGTGAGACATCTAATGCAATTCACTTTCACTTCCTTTCCTGGTCACTTGCAACTGAACAGGTTTGATCTCAGCAATCAGGGAGGATACAGGGACCGGCATATAGATAGTAAAAATTTGGCAAATAGGACACTGACATCCCCCTCTTGCTATGTCCAACTTCCATCTCTCTGTGAGTCTCTTCTTATATTAAGATCTTCATTTAAACAGTCATTTGTCCTTGGTTAGGAGGTGACCTTCGATACCAATTAGCGTGCAGCCCAGGGCCATGCAGGAAAAGCAAAATTGAAAATAACTACAAATTATAAATCAGAACACCAAAGACTTTATATTAATCATCTAGAACAAGACCAGCCAAATCATTCCCCATTCTAAAGCTTGGGGAGCATTGTGGAAGAGGGGGCAGCAAGAATGTAAGAGCCTAAAGATGGGGAGGACCAATGATATGCAAGATACTCCATACAAGTTAGGGCTGCAGCAACCAGAACTGGACTTTGGCTGACCTGAAAAATTGCTGACATATCAACACCCCCCCTGCAAAGTCTAGCAAGTTTCACAGGGGAGAATTCTCCAGATAGTAGGATCCTTAGAGGCAAGAGATTAAACAGTCATGTTAGAGTTTGCATACTAATGGGGAGCCCAAGAAGGGGCTCAGAGCTATGCAACTGAGTCCTGAACCCTCACTAGTGTGGAGGACTCAGAGGGAGGTTTGGCATTCACACAAAAAGATGTTCCAGGGGATTGGAGAGAGAAAGGGGGAGGCACTGGAAGAGGGAGATGGAAGGAGGGAGTGAAAGGAAAGGGGAAAGGAGGCACAGTGCAAGAGGCAATGACTGGTAAGGGGAGGAAGGAGTGAGAGGACAGGGGTACCTATTGAGCTTCTATGATTATGAAAAGATGGCTCAGTGGACAGCAAACCACTTTAGTGTTGCCAATGATCCTAATATCCATTTGTGTACAATGAGTAAAGCTCCAAATCATAACTGTGCACCATGTATCTTGTGAAAGCACCTTTGTAAAAATTATCTCCCTTGCTTCTACTGTTTGTTTCTGCCTGCTAGAGATTGTAAAAACTTGCTGTGCTCTCAAGAAGGGGCTGATGTGCATTAGGAACTATCTTCAGGGTGGCCTGGAAGCCCAATGAAAAGGAGCCTCTCCTCTCTTGCACCCAAAAGGCGCTAGTCTCTCATTTGGGGAAGGGGACCTGCAACCCTAAAGAGGTTGCTCACACATATGCTAAGAGATACTAACAGTCCCAGAGATTCAAAAATGCGGAAAACACAATCAGGGATATAAAGCCACAGCCAAAACAGCTTTCAGGGCTGAAGGAGGAGGCATAGTCAACCTGACTCTATCTACCTTGCAACAGCACAGCATTGAGAGGTAAACAGCAGGAGAAAGACATGGTGACCAAGGAGGACAGGATGGACTTGTTTATATCCCAGATAATAAAAGTGCCTCCTGTTCAATCAGCCCAAATTGCCTAAACATACCACTTTCCTAAGCACTGTGGGCTCCTGATAGCCCCAAGTCCACATGCCCCTTGGGGAAGTGGACCATCCATCTAGGATCCTACACCCTGCTGCAGCACAGCACAGGGACAAGCATAGCAGAGCTCATGGCTTCATGGCCCCTCATGCCTCAGCTGGTTCCAGGGCAGCACAAGGCCAGGATAGGACGCCAGGGCCAGGAGCCCACCCAACCCCCCAATCGGCACCCACAGTGAGAAACACCAGGCACCACCCAGAAACATGTCTTCCTGTCCAGCTGTCTTACTAAATATCACCCAGGTAGTCCAACAATGGCTACCAGTAGCTGCCCAATTCAATAGGTCAGTGGGTGATGATGGATAAAGGCTGGAAGATTCCTGGGGAGTCTTTAGTCACCTCAAAGACTTGGATGGTTGGAGGGTTGGAGGGTCAAAGAAGAAAAACTGGGCAGTAGAAGGCAAAAGCATTTTGTAGCTCAGCTTTGAAGAGACTGTCTTCTCCTCTTTAGTTCAATGGTTCCTTTATCTGGTCTTCTACCAGAAGATTAAATCAGATCAAGGGCTTGTCTTTGTAATGCAAATGTATTGATCTGGATAATCTCTTCAGGTCGTCTGCTAGCTGATCTTAGTTAATGCCAGGTGTGGTCAAGTTGACTCCAAGGATGAACTTTCACATTCTTTGTGAGCCTGATTGGACAGTGCACCTTCACCTCTACAACCTTGAGTGACAGAAGATAACAAGAACCTAAGAGTGAATGAGTTGAGAATCCAAATTTTTTGACAGCAGATATTTAAAAGTAGAACTCTCAGGAAAACCCAGTCCCTATTGAGTATTTCCATCTAACATTGTACATGAGACAATATCATGTCACAAATTAAATGGAAACATATGCAATGTCAATATTGTATATGTTAGAAGAAGAGAAGAATAGAAAGAAAGAAAGAGGGTAGGGTGAGAAGGGAGACAGAAGACAAATCCCATCCTTTGTCCATGAAGACTGAAGTTTATTCAGGAAGCTCCTTCAAAATTCAAAGGAGGCAGTAGACTTTTCCCCTTAAGTTGTAAACTGCTAGTAAAACTGAAAAAAAAATCAACAAACCATAATTCAGTACATCAGAGACTCTGCATCAATCACCTGGAATCAGGCAGCCTAATCTCTCCCCATCCCAAAGCTCAGGGAATTTCCAGAAGAGGGGGCAGTAAGATTGTAAGAGCCTAAAGATGGGGAGGAGCAATGATATGCAAGATTCTCCACACAAGTTAGGGCCAAAGTAATCATAATAGGACTTTGCATGACCTGTTCAATGCCCAACATATCATTGACCCCTCAAAGTCTAGCATGAATCACAGGCATTAGGATCCTTAGAGGCAAGGGATTAACAGCTACAGTAGTGTTCCTATACTAAAGGGGAACACAGAAAAGAGCTCTATACAATGCTACTGAGTCATTACACTTCATCAGAGAGGAGGATCCAGAGGGATGTTTTGACATGCACACTAAAGGATGCTAGAGGAACTGGAGGGGTCTGGGAGAAAGGGAGGGAGGCAGGGAAAGGAAGAGGACAAGGGGGAAGGGAGCAAAAGGATGGGAGGTAGAGAGAGGGAGGGAAATGGGGTACTTATCAACTTTGTATGAGTGAAAGAAATAAAAAATGTTACAAGACATTAAAAAAAAGATGGAAAATGCTACTGACTTACCAAAGGAGTGCAAGCTTTTGAAGGTTGGAGTGCAGGGAGAAGGTATTTTGGGTTTGACTAGCTATAAGATTGACTTTCCTGGTTGTGGTGTTTCTACACACACACACACACACACACACACACACACACACACACACACACACCAGCATGGCTCCAGGCCATTAGGATGAAGAAAGGCAAGTTCACTGATGCTTCTCTGCCTCAACTCTCTAGAAACTTAAACACACGGCAGGGAGTTTGTCAAAGCAAATCTTGTTTATTGGGGGTAACAAAACAGCTTAAATAGACAAAAGACTGCAGGGCACGAAACAGGCAGCCAATTGTGTTAAAGGTCAACACAGCATGCAAGCTTTACAGGTCAGACTTAATGTATCTCTGTAAAGAAGGCAGGTCAAGGGGCTGGAGAGGTGGCTCAGGGGTTAAGCCTCTGCCTTGCAGGCAGAAGGTCCTGAGTTCGGATCCCAGATCCCACGTATAGACACCAGGCGGAAGCGGGGGCGGCCTGCGTTTCTGATCCTGGTAGGGCGGAGCCTGTAAATCCCGGGGCAGAAGGAGGTGGAGGCGTCCATGGTGGTTCGCGAATTCGTCCGTGGTTCTACACATACACGGGCACACACACACACAGACACACACACACGCGGGCACATACACAAGCACATGCGCACAGTTGAATAAATAATAATAATAATAAAAAAATTTTAAGAAGGCAGGTCAACTCCTAAAAGCCTATTAGGGCTCTCTGTAATGTGACCAGGGTTATGCCCAAGACACTAACTCCCAGTGCCATCTTTGGTCCCATGTGCTCAGCTATGCCCTGGGGTAATTCCTGGGTGGGCCCAACATCTCCACCTTTTTGTTTTAGTAGAGACTTTATTTTACAATTGAATATACACATGTCCAACATCCCAAAAGTCCCAGTGTGAGCTTCTGTTGTTGTCCTGTCTGGGTTGGCCTTCCCAGTTGGGCAGGTTGGCATCAGCACCAGGCATGGCAGCAGGTAGCTTGGGAAAGTTGCATGTGGACCATACAAACAATACATTCCTGCCTGGTCTTTTATTCCTACATATCCATCCTTTGTGGCAGCCAGCAGGAGCCAGAGTGCTTCTTTTGCTCTGACCTTGTTGACCCTGCCTCAGAGAGGTCCAGCATAATGGACTGTACCTGGCTTCGGTTGGGCACCACTCTCATGTGGAGCCTTATCCATTATTAACTGCCAGCCCTGGAAGGACCTCTCCTCTGGAAGGCATGCCAGGATATGTGACTATTAGATTAGACCAAGGCCTTATGAGCCTCCAAGCTTGAATTGCATCTTTGGGGGGGCATGGCATGGATGTTCAAGGGCCATAAACGTCTGTAGCATGGTCTCATTGATGGAGCACTGCTGAGAGATGTGCTGAGGAAACACTTATGTGATATAATTATTAAAAGACTAATTCTTTCTAGATATTAGGTCAAACCTAGATCGACTCCACTTTGGTTTGGGTAAGGTATCAATCAGGCCATCTTGAGTTAGGTCAGTTCTATAAGGATTACAGTTAGCATCTTCCTTGAGCACACCATGGATAGTTTCTGAAAGAGAAAAAGTGAAGAAAGCTGCCTCAAGAGCTTTTTATCCCTTGGTTTAGTTTGTTAGTCTGGGTCTCCTTCATGAAGATCCTCCTGTGGATAGAATTTGAAATTCCTTGCTGGAATCCATGTTGGGGAAGACTCCCCAATTGGGAAGACACATCCAAATCCTCTTCCCATAGTAATCAAGGAATCAGATCCCCTCCAATGCCCAGTTAGGGGTCCTTCCAATGCACCTCGACAGAAGGTTTGGTGGATAGGCTTCCCCAGTGTTTTTGGAATCTCGATTTAAGTTGTCCCTTTTGAAAATGTAAAATGTTGATGGTAAATAATGCCAACCCTAGCTGTTGGTGTGGGCTTACTCCCCCTTTTTGTTTTTGTAATTGGGACTTTAAATATTGGTGATTTCTTTCAATAATGGCTTGCCCTTGAGGATTGTATAGGATTCCTGTGGTATGAGTAATATGCCAAGTGTGAAAAATGTTCTGTAAAGTCTGACTAGTAAAACAAGGGCCATTATCTGTCTTAATTTGGTTGGGTAACCCTAGGGTGGCAAAGCATTGTAAAAAATGTGATTGTGCATGTTTTGCCTTTTCTCTTGTATGTGCAGATGCCCAATATGCTTGAGAGAATGTATCTATGGAAACAAAGACATATTTAAGCTTGCCAAATGGCACATAATGAGTAACATCTCTTTGCTACAAAATATTAGGTTTTAGTCTTCGGGGATTAACCCCTGGCCCTTGTAAGGGTGGGACTTGGAGGAAAGGTTGACAAGACTTGTAAGTTTGAATGATTTTCTTTAAGTCCTTTATAGGAACTTGAGGGAACCTATGGAGTAAGCACTTCTAATTAAGGTGAGTTACCACCATAAGGGGTGATATAGGATTGCTATCTAACCTTATATGATCATTTATTATCCCTGGAAGTAAATTTACAACATATAGACTGTTTACAACATATAGACTGTTCATTTTCTTTTAATGCCATTATAACCACCAACAGCTTTTTATATTGAGCTGATCCTTGGGCAGGCTGCTATTTTTGTTTGTATGGCTAAATTAAACTTTCCGGGGTGAAGGTAGCATAAATGGATCCAGTTTTTCCTCCATCTGTGAACACATATGGGGGTTTGGTATAAACATTTTAACAAAGAGTTTTGGCTTGGCAAGCAGTAAGCGCTGAATGGGCATGACACATTTAAATGGGCCATAATGGCAACTTATCTCTCCTAAGTATCCTTCCAATGCCAAAGCCAATAGGGGGTGATATTTAGTCAGCCATTCTACTCAGTGAGCCTATAGGGAAAGACAATAGAGTCTGGATCTTTACCATAGTATCTACATGTCTGTTTATGTCCTTTTTTTAAAATCATATCTGTTAATTGATCTGTAGTGATATAAACTCTAGGGGCATTTCCCAGGGATGTGTGGATCCATTGTAGAATTTCCCCAACCTGTGATAGAGCTGCTTTAAGGAGACCTTTTCCTGAAATCAGCCATAGGGCGATGGGTTTTCCAGGATTGTACCTAGCCAATTGGGCATCCTGAAACTGTTCAATTATCTGATGGTAGCTTTCCTGTAAAGTAATTGTATCTCTGGGTTGTCTACTAGACAATGGCTTTAAGAGATCTTAGGACTCTCGCCGTGTGACTACAAATTCGAGCACAGAGGTGTAACAGGTTTTCCACCTCAGACTGACATTCACTCACACATTTACACAGAGGTTAAAACATTCCTCCCACATTTTAAAGGTGTTCTTTTTCTCCCCCTCTAAGAGAAGCCTGTTCCAAAAGGTGAGCAGAGATTGGTTTAGCAGAATCTCTTACCGTGGAATCCAAGATTAAGAAAAACTCCCTAGCTGGCCTTGGCAAGGTGGGATTATATGAGTAACCAAATCCCTGCTTAATCAAAACAGACAATTAAAATACATTTGAATACATGAAGCTTAATTTCTAATTTTTAATTTTTGAGGCTCAATGTCTTTTCTTCTATAGCATGGAAGAAACATAATGTATAACATTTTCTTTTAATCACCATCTCAAATTTTTAATCTTTTTATAAACCTAACACTCTGTAAACCTTTATAGCATACTTTAATATTCTTTTAAGAAACCAACTTATAAACCTCCTGTACACATTTTTATTTTTAAGTAAGATTTTTTAACTGATAAACCTTCTTTTAAATCTCTTGTGTATCCGCCCACTCTCCCTCCCTCCTGTCCATGCCCACCTGAGACAGGACTCACTCTCCATCCCAGGTGAGTTCCCTCAGCACCCAGATGACCTCTCATCCCAGCTCCTCCCACCAGCCAGCCCGAGCAACTCCCAGGCTGTCTTGGGCTTGTGTGGGCCATGCCACAGGTCCCAGCCCCTCTGCCCCTCCAGCCCACTCGGGACCATCACTCGCAGTAAAGGGAGGACACACTGCTACACAGAATTCAACAGAGTCCAAAGAAAACTCAAGAAAAGCTCTAGGGTACAGAGGCCATATATCTGAAGTCCTCTAAAATCATCTTATCACATGGGAGAGATTTTTCATAGCCAGCCGAAAGAAAAGTAAACCTCTTTTTTTTTTGTTTAACATATTGCTCCTTTCTAGTATTGATGACTGTAGATTAACTTTTCCATACAGCCACCCCCAAAATATATACAGCTCCAGGCATTATACCACTCACCCTCACATATTGCCAGGGTACTAAATCGTAGAAGAGAAGTACCACACTAATATTCACCCCCTGTCTACTTAACTTAACTTAATGGATGTACTAACAATCTAATAACCTCATCTAGGAAATAATAGTAACAACAGACAAATGTACCCAACTCTAAGGCAAACACTAGTAATAACTACCAGAGAGTAGTAATACCAACTCAATCAGTTCAGTCAAAAACACACAGAAACAGAAAGGTCTTAAGAGACAAAACAACAATGCCGAAGTCAAAGCACAGAGACATGAGAAGCAACACCCAAGAAGACACATCTCCCACTGAAAGAATTAACCCCATAATGACATATTCCAACCAGAACAAATTCACAGAACATAGCCAAGAAAACAAGACGCAAGATAATGACATTCAAAGCATGATCATTACCATGATGAATATTATGAAAGAGGAAATCCAGGAGGAGTAAAACAACCGCAACAACCACGTTGAACAGGAACACAACAGATACTTGGAGGAGTTAAGAAAAACAGTTCAAAAAGCAAAAATAGGCATAGAGCAGTTAAAACAGCCTCAAGCAGAGTTTAAAACTGAACTAAAAGACAAGTTTTCTTCAACCCAGAATTCAACAGAGAGTCTCATTAGCAGAACTAACGAAGAAGAAAATAGAATTCCAGATCTTGAAGACAAAGTGGGAGTATTAACCAGCTCAATGGAAGAGGTTGTTAAAGCCAAAAAGATTCTTGAGAGGAATATTAAATATTTATGGGACACCCTGAAGAAGCCTAAAATGCACATTCATGGAATATAGGAGCATTAATCCCAAAACACCACACCTGAGGAAATCATTCAAATGATAAAAAATGAAAACTTCCCTCAACTAAAGAATGAGAGGCCCACTCAAATACAAGAGGCATTCCACACTCCAAACAGATATGACCAAAATAGAAACTCGCCATGGCAAATAATAGTCAAAACACTCCGCATTGAGACAAAGAAAAGGTGCTGAGAGCTTCAAGAGAAAAAAAGAAAGCTACTTTGAAAGGTTAACCTATTAGAATAACAAATGATTACTCAATGGAAACAGTAAAAACAAGAAGAACTTGGAGAGACGTACTTCAAGTATTAAATGAGCAAAAATGCCAACCCAGACTGATATACCTGGCAAAACTATCTGTCATGATCAAGGGAGAAAGAAAAGTTTTCCAGCATAAAGACAACTTGAAGGGATACATGTCTACAAAACCAGGCCTTCAAAAAATGCTAGAAATGATACTGAAGCTTGAAGAAAAGAACAAGCATATCCAGGGAAGTATAATACCACCAAAACATAAATATCAAACAATATGCTTATAAAATTCACTAAACATAAAAAATGTCCAGATTAAAAATAATTTCTCCATTATAACATTAAATGCCAATGATATTGACTCACTGTTTAAGAGACACAAATTACAAACTTGGAATAAAAACCACAATCCAACAATCTGCTGCCTTCAGGAAACTCATCTCACCACAAAAGATAGGCACATCCTAAAAATGAAAGGCTGGTCCAAAATTTTGCAAGGTAATGGAACCAGGAAACAGGCAGGGGTAGGAATTATGCTTTCGGACAAAGTGGACTTCAAACTAAAGAAAATCATAAAAGACACAGATGGATACTACATATTAGTCACAGGTACAATTCACCAGGAAGACTTCACAATACTGAACATATATGCACCCAATACGGGCCCCTCCACATTCATTAAGAAAACCCTACAGCGTCTAAAGCAAGAAAGCAACCCCCAAACGATAATTCTGGGGGACTTCAACACTATCCTCTCAGATTAACAGGTCAAAACCTTAACAGAGACACTTTGAGGCTTCATCAAACCCTTAAAAAAATGGACCTTACAAATCTCTATCGAACTTTTCATCCACACAACAAAGAATACACATTTTTCTCAGCAGCACATGGAACTTTTTCTAAAATAGATCACATATTGGGCCACAAAATGAATCTAAACATATACAAAAAAGTTGAAATTCTAACCTGTGCCTTATCAGACCACCACGGCCTAAAGCTGGACATCCACAACACAACAAACAAGAGAAAATACACTAACTCCTGGAAATGTAACAATATGATGCTGAATGAGAACTGGATTCAGGAAGAAATTAAAAAGGAAATTAAATATTTCCTGAAAGCGAATGATAATGAAAATACAACTTACCAAAAACTCTGGGACACAATGAAAGCTGTCCTAAGAGGTAAGTTCATAGCTCTTAATGCCTACATCAAAAAAAATGGAAACATCAGAAATAAATAACTTAACAATACAGCTTAAAGCTTTAGAGAAACCAGAGCAAAAATAGTAGAAGAGAGGAGATTAGCAAAATAAGGGGAGAAATATCTGAAATCAAGATTAGGAAAATGATAGAGAAAATCAAACAGTCAAAAAGCTGGTTCTTTGAAAAAATCAATAAGATTGATACACCCCTAGCTAAATTAACCAAAAGCAAGAGAGAGAAAAGCCAAATTAACAAAATTGAAAATGAAAATAGAGTTATCACTACTGATACCCAAGAAATCCAGGAAATTATAACATCATATTTCAAAAACTTGCATTCTGTGAAATTTGACAACAAAAAAGAGATGGATGAATTCCTAAGTAAAACAACTTACCTAAAATGATTCAGGAAGTTGTGAATTATTTAAATAGTCCTATAACATATGAGGAAATTGAAGAAGTAATCTCATATCTTCCCACCAAAAAATGTCCTGGACCAGATGGATTCAGCATAGAGTTCTACCAGACATTTAAGGAGTTAATAACTCCTTAAACTGTTCCATCAAATAGCAAAGGAAGGAACATGACCAAATTCCTTCTATGAAGCTAATATCATTTTAATCCCAAAACCTAATAAAGATTCACTTAAAAAACAAAACTATAGGCAAATCTCTCCAATGAACACAGATGCAAAGATTCTCAACAAAGTCTTAGCAAATCGGATTCAAAAACATATCAAAAAGATCATTCACGGCAAACAATTAGGCTTTATCCCCGGCACACAAGGTTGGTTCAACATGCACAAATCAATAAGTGTAATTCATCATATAAACCAGTCCAAAGACAAAGACCACATGATACTCTCGATACATGCAGAAAAACCTTTTGACAAGATGCAACAGCCTTTTATGATCAAAACACTAGAGACAGTAGGAATGGAAGGAACCTTTATCAATATAATAAAAGCTGTCTGCAACAAGTCCACAGCAAGGATTATACTGAATGGGGAAAAACTGGAAGCATTCCCACTTCAATCAGGAACTAGACAAGGCTGTCCACTCTCACCACTTCTATTCAATATTGTACTTGAAGCCTTAGCTGAAGCCATAATAAACGACAGGGACAAAAAGGGATTCAAACCAACAAGGAAGAAGTCAAGCTATCCCTATTTGCAGATGACATGATCTTATACCTGAGTGATCCCAAAAACTCCACCAGGAAGCTCCTGGAACCAATTGAGAAGTTCAGCAGGGTGGCAGGATACAAAATAAATGTGCAAAAATCAGAGGCCTTCCTATATGCCCAGAATGAAAGAAGTGAAAAAGCCCTGAGAGAAACAATCCCATTTACTATAGACCCTAAAAAAATGAAATACCTTGGCATAAACTTAACCAAGGAGGTAAAAGACCTTTACAATGAAAACTTTAAAACCCTAAAGAAAGAAATAGCAGAAGACACCAAAAGGTGGAAAGACCTCCCTTGTTCCTGGATTGGCAGAATCAACATCGTAAAAATGACCATCCTACCAAAGGCAATATACAGATTCAATACTATACCAATCAAAATCCCAAAGCAATTCTTCAAAGAAGTTGACCAAACAATCTCAAAGTTCATATGGAGGCACAAAAGACCCAGGATAGCAAAAACAATCCTGAGTAACAAAAACACAGCTGGAGGTATTGCCATACCAAACCTTAGTCTATACTACAAATCCATAGTTATAAAAACAGCCTGGTACTGGCTCCAAAATAGACACACAGATCAATGGATATAAGCCCACAAAGTTACAGCCATTTGGTCTTTGACAAAGGGGCCCAAAGAATCCAATGGAAAAAGAACAGCATCTTCAACAAATGGTGCTGGCAAAACTGGATCTCCACATGCAGAAGATTAAAGCTGGACCCGTACTTGTCACCATGTACAAGACTTAATTCCAAATGGATCAAGGACCTTGATATCAGGCCAGAGACTATAAAAACCATAATTGAAAGGATAGGGAACTCCCTCGAGCTGATCGGGCTAGGCCAACAGTTCCTAAACAGACATCCAATGGCACAGTCACTGCTACCAACTCTCAACAGTTGGGATCTTGTGAAATTAAAGAGCTTCTGTTCAGATAAAGAGATTGTAATGCGAGCTCAAAGGCAACCCACAGAATGGGAGAAAATATTCACTAACCACACATCTGATAGAACTCTGTTGTCCAGAGTGCACAAAAAACTTAGAAAACTAAACACCAAGGAAATCAATGGCCCAATTAAAAAATGGGCCCTGGAACTTCAAAGAAACTTTACCAGGGATGAAATTAAAATGTCTAACAAATATCTGAAAAAATGCTCCACTTCCTTAGCCATCAGGGAAATGCAAATCAAAACTTCCCTGAGATATCATCTCACCCCGGTCAGGATGGCAAAAATCCACAATACAAACAACAACAAATGTTGGAGAGGATGTGGAGAGAGGGGAACTCTCCTACATTGCTGGTGGGAATACAGGCTCATACAGCCACTCTGGCGAGCCGTCTGGAGATTCTTAAAGAAATTAAAGATTGAAATGCCATATGACCCTGCTATTCCACTTTTGGGAATAACCCCCCATACAGCAGAGGTTCACCTCGATAGCACAAGCACGACCATGTTCATAGCAGCACTGTTTATAATAGCAAAGTCATGGAATCAGCCCAAATGCCCAACAGTTGACGAGTGGATAAGGAAACTGGTACATCTATACAATGGAGTACTACTCAGCCATCAAAAATGATGAATTACTGGAATTTGCCGGGAAATGGATGTCATTAGAAACAATTATATTAAGTGAAGTATCCCAGACCCAGAAAATTAAGCGCCGTATGTACTCCCTAATAGGTGGCTCCTAGTACCAAACCCACCCAGCCCACCTAGAGACAGTAATTCCAAGGATTATGAACAGGAGGGATGGGGTAGGAGGGCCACACCAGAAACAAGGAGAGAAGGGACCATGTTACAGCAGGGAAAATAGGCCTCCATCAAGGACCCAAATAAGTAATGAGACATCTGATTAAGTTCACAGACTTTTGTTCCTGATCATTTACTACTGAGGGGGTGTGATCTCACCAGAAGAGGAGGGCATATAGTCTGGTAGATAAAAAGTAACCATTTTGCAAATGGGTAATAGACCCCTCCCTCACTGTGGTTTCCCACTTTTATTACATCTACCTTTGAATGTGCTTTTATCACAAGATTCTAGTTTAACAGCTTTTTGTCTCTGGCCAGGGGGTAACATACAATGCCCACCAGGATGGAGTGAAGGGCATTGCAGGAGCAGCAAAACTGCAAAAGAAAATCAACAAACCACAATCCAGAACTTCAGAGACTCTATATCAACCACCTAGAACTAAGCCAGCCTAATCTCCTCCCATTGTGAAGCTCAGGGACATTTGCGGAAGAGGGGGCGGTAAGAGTGTAAGAGCAAAAGGATGGGAGGAGCAATGATATGTAAGATACTCCATACTAGTTAGGGCTGAAGCAATCATAATTGGACTTTGCATGCCCTGCGCATTGTCCAACACACTGTTGACCTCACAAAGTCTAGCATTTGCTAAAGGCACCAAGATCCTTGGAGGCAAAGGATTGGCAGCCACAGCAGTGTTCCTATACCTAAGGGGAACATGGGAAAGGGTTCAGGGAAAGGCCACTGGGTCCTTGTACATCATCGGAGAGGAGGGCCCAGAGGAAAATCAGACATGCACAAGAAAGGACTCTCTTGGAATTGGGATGGGAGGCACTGGGGGATGGGGAGGGAGAGGGGTGGGGAGGGGGAGCAGGGGGTACGGGGGGAGGAGGAGGGAGGGAGGGAACGGGTGTACCTAATAAGTTTCTATGAGCTGAAATAATAATAAAAATGTATTAATTAAAAAAATGTTAAAATACAAGAAAAATATAAATAAATAAATAAATAAAGCCAGAGACTATAAAAACCATAGTTGAAAGGATAGGGAACTCCCTCGAGCTGACTGGGCTAGACCAACAATTCCTACACAGACATCCAATGGCACAGTCACTGCTACCAACTCTCAACAGTTGGGATCTTGTGAAATTAAAGAGCTTCTGTTTAGATAAAGAGATTGTAACACGAGCTCAAAGGCAACACACAGAATGGGAGAAAATCTTCACTAACCACATATCTGATAGAGCTCTATTATCCAGAGTGCACAACGAACGTAGAAAACTAAACATCAAGGACAACAATGGCCCAATTAAAAAATGGGCCCTGGAACTTAAAAGAAACTTTACCAGGGATGAAATTAAAATGTCTTACAAATATCTGAAAAAATGCTCCACTTCCTTAGCCATCAGGGAAATGCAAATCAAAACTTCCCTGAGATATCATCTCACCCCGGTCAGGATGGCAAAAAATCCACAATACAAACAACAACAAATGTTGGAGAGGATGTGGAGAGAGGGGAACTCTCCTACATTGCTGGTGGGAATGCAGGTTCATACAGCCACTCTGGCGAGCCGTCTGCAGATTCTTAAAGAAATTAAAGATTGAAATGCCATATGACCCTGCTATTCCACTTTTGGGAATAACCCCCCATACAGCAGAGGTTCACCTCGATAGCACAAGCACGACCATGTTCATAGCAGCACTGTTTACAATAGCAAAGTCATGGAATCAGCCCAAATGCCCAACAGTTGACGAGTGGATAAGGAAACTGGTACATCTATACAATGGAGTACTACTCAGCCATCAAAAATGATGAATTACTGGAATTTGCCGGGAAATGGATGTCATTAGAAACAATTATATTAAGTGAAGTATCCCAGACCCAGAAAATTAAGCGCCGTATGTACTCCCTAATAGGTGGCTCCTAGTACCAAACCCACCCAGCCCACCTAGAGACAGTAATTCCAAGGATTATGAACAGGAGGGATGGGGTAGGAGGGCCACACCAGAAACAAGGAGAGAAGGGACCATGTTACAGCAGGGAAAATAGGCCTCCATCAAGGACCCAAATAAGTAATGAGACATCTGATTAAGTTCACAGACTTTTGTTCCTGATCATTTACTACTGAGGGGGTGTGATCTCACCAGAAGAGGAGGGCATATAGTCTGGTAGATAAAAAGTAACCATTTTGCAAATGGGTAATAGACCCCTCCTTCACTGTGGTTTCCCACTTTTATTACATCTAACTTTGAATGTGCTTTTATCACAAGATTCTAGTTTAACAGCTTTTTGTCTCTGGCCAGGGGGTAACATACAATGCCCACCAGGATGGAGTGAAGGGCATTGCAGGAGCAGCAAAACTGCAAAAGAAAATCAACAAACCACAATCCAGAACTTCAGAGACTCTATATCAACCACCTAGAACTAAGCCAGCCTAATCTCCTCCCATTGTGAAGCTCAGGGACATTTGCGGAAGAGGGGGCGGTAAGAGTGTAAGAGCAAAAGGATGGGAGGAGCAATGATATGTAAGATACTCCATACTAGTTAGGGCTGAAGCAATCATAATTGGACTTTGCATGCCCTGCACAGTGTCCAACACACTGTTGACCTCACAAAGTCTAGCATTTGCTAAAGGCACCAAGATCCTTGGAGGCAAAGGATTGGCAGCCACAGCAGTGTTCCTATACCTAAGGGGAACATGGGAAAGGGTTCAGGGAAAGGCCACTGGGTCCTTGTACATCATCGGAGAGGAGGGCCCAGAGGAAAATCAGACATGCACAAGAAAGGACTCTCTTGGAATTGGGACGGGAGGCACTGGGGGATGGGGAGGGAGAGGGGTGGGGAGGGGGAGCAGGGGGTACGGGGGGAGGAGGAGGGAGGGAGGGAACGGGTGTACCTAATAAGTTTCTATGAGCTGAAATAATAATAAAAATGTATTAATTAAAAAAATGTTAAAATACAAGAAAAATATAAATAAATAAATAAATAAAGCCAGAGACTATAAAAACCATAGTTGAAAGGATAGGGAACTCCCTCGAGCTGACTGGGCTAGACCAACAGTTCCTACACAGACATCCAATGGCACAGTCACTGCTACCAACTCTCAACAGTTGGGATCTTGTGAAATTAAAGAGCTTCTGTTTAGATAAAGAGATTGTAACACGAGCTCAAAGGCAACACACAGAATGGGAGAAAATCTTCACTAACCACATATCTGATAGAGCTCTATTATCCAGAGTGCACAACGAACGTAGAAAACTAAACATCAAGGACAACAATGGCCCAATTAAAAAATGGGCCCTGGAACTTAAAAGAAACTTTACCAGGGATGAAATTAAAATGTCTAACAAATATCTGAAAAAATGCTCCACTTTCTTAGCCATCAGGGAAATGCAAATCACAGCATTCCTGATATATCATCTCATCGAGGTCAGGATGACAAAAATCCACAATACAAACAACAACAAATGCTGGAGGGGATGTGGAGTGATGGGAACTCTCCTACATTGCTGGTGGGAATGCAGGCTCATACAACCACTCTGGAAAACCGTGTGGAGATTCTTAAAGAAACTAAAGATTGAAATGCCATAAGACCCTGCTATTCCACTTTTGGGAATAACCCCACCACATAAAGCAAAAATTCACCTCGATAGCACAAGCAGGACCATGTTCATAGCAGCACTGTTTACAATAGCAAAGTCATGGAATCAACCCAAATATCCAACAGTTTATGAGTGGATAAGGAAAATGTTGTACATCTATACAATGACAGAAGCATGACCATGTTCATAGCAGCACTGTTTACAATAGCAAAGTCTTGGAATCAACCTAAATGCCCAACAGTTTATGAGTGGATAAAGAACATGTGGTACATTTTTACAATGGACTCACCCATCAAAAAAGATGAATTAATGCAATTTGCTGGGAAATGTACTGAATTAGAAATAATTATATTGAGTGAAGTATCCCACACATGGAAAATTAAGTGCTGCATGTACTCCCTATTAGGTGGATCCTAGTACCCAAACCACCTAGTGACACACTCAAAGATAAATCTCTGAAACACCTACAGTAATTGCAAAGATTATAAGTAGGGAGGGAAGTGAAAAAAGGGCTCTACCAGAAACAAGGAGTGAGGGGATCATGCTATGTCAGAGAAAATAGGCCACCATCATGAACTGTAAGTAATGAGACATCTGGTTGGGCTTGCAGACTTTCCTTACTGGTCGCCTGCATCTCATGGGGTATGATCTCATCAGAAAGGGAGGGCATAGATTCTGGCAGATAGAAGGTAACCATCCTGCAAATTGTCTCCTACTGTTATTCCATCTACTTTTAAATCTACTCTTATAATGAGATTCTATTTTAATAGCCTTTTATCTCTAGCCAGGGAGTGACATCCAATACCCATCAGGATGGAGCCAAGGGTGGTGCAGGAGCAGCAAAACAGAAAAAAAAAATCAACAAACCATAATTTGGAAAATCACAGACTGTACATCAACCACCTGGAATCAGGCCAGCCTAATCTCTCCCATCCTAAAGCTCAGGGAAATTTGCGGAGGAAGGGGCAATAAGATTATAAGAGTTTAAAGATGGGGAGAAGCAATGATATGCAAGACACTCCATACAAGTTAGTGGCAAAGTAAACACAATAGGACTTTGCATACCTGTGCAATGACCAGCTTGTCACTGAACCCTCAAAGTCTAGCATGGATTACAGGCACTAAGATTTTTAGAGGCAAGGTATTAACATCCACAAAAGTGTTCCTATATGAAAAGGGAACACAAAAGAGAGCTCTAGGCAATGCTACTGAGTCCTTACCCTGCATCAGCGAGGAGGACCCAAAGGGAAGTTTGACATGCACACTAAAGGATGTTCCAGGAATGGAGGAGGGGGCACTGGAAGAAAGGAAGGGAGGGGGAAAGGAAAAGGAAAAGGTGGGGAGGGAGCAAGGGGATCCAGGCAGGGGTGGAGGGAGGGAGGAGAATGGGGTACTTATGAACTTTGTATGAGTGGAAGAAATAAAAAATTAAATTAAAAAAAAAACCTCTCGTACATCCAAGTACCATACATATTTTCTTCATCATGCTTGATGGTTTCCTGTTCTTTTTACATTAATTATCCTGGAAAAGATGTCCTTTAAAGAGTCAGTAGACCTCATCTTAAAAATCATTATATCCAACTTAAGTTTGTAAGATTGTAGCAGAACATGGGAGTACACCTGGAATTAGAAAGCAGACTTGTCCCCAAGGAAGGGAGCTCATACATATCAGGAGAAGGAAGAAATTGCAGTGAATTTCTCAGAAATCAGTTTTCTTTCCCATCTGCTAGATATGTTAACATTAAACACGGGAAAACAAACTTTTGAAGGAATTACAAAAGTATGGTTATCAAATCCTAGGCAAAATGCAATAACACCTTTTGTGAAGCATCATAAAAATCAAGATAAAACAAGATATTTTAGTGAGTAAATACTCAGGCCTTTTAATGTTATCAAAATGATTTATTTTTAAATGTGCATGTGCATTTAAATTGGGCATGCCAAATAATGAGCAGAGTCAAAAACCAAAATGTAATTATAAGTGTGCAATAAAATTTGAAGTGGCCACAGCTGTTATTTTGAAAAATAAAACACACATAGGAAATCCAGGTAAGCAAGCTTGTCAGAACTTTTTAAATCAGCCCTTTATCATCACAGGCAAAGTACAAAGAAAAACAAAACAGTTTTTATGGTCCCTCTAGTGCAGGGGGCAAAAGCTTCCTTAAATCAGACAGCTTAAAACACACATCTTCTTTTTTTAAAATTTTTAAAAATTTATTTATTTTTCTGCTCATACAAATATAATAGGTACCCCCTCCTTCCCTCCACTTCTCCCTGGACTTCCCTGCTCCCTCCCCCCTTTTCCCCTTCTTTTCTCCCCTCCCTCTCTTTCTCCCAGTGCCCCCTCCCCCCATCTCTGAAGCATCCTTTAATGTGTGTCAAACTTTCCTCTGGGTCCTCCTCTCTGATGAGGTGTAAGGACTCAGTGGCATTTCCTAGAATTCTTTCTTGTGTTCCCCTTAAGTATAGGAACACTATTGTGACTGGTAATCCCTTGCTTCTAAGGATCCTAGTGCCTTTAATCCATGCTAGATTTTGAGGGGTCAATATGTTTGTCATTGCACAGATCATGCAGTCTTATTATAATTGCTTCAGTCCTAACTAACATATGTGGAGTATCTTGCATATCATGACTCCTCCCATCCTTGTGCTCTTACAATCTTACCACCCCCTCTTCCCCAAATTTCCCTGAGCTTCAGGATGGGGAGAGATTAGGCAATCCTGAATCCAGGTGGTTGACATAGCATCTCTGATGTTCTGAATTATGGTTTGTTGATTTTTTTTTTCAGTTTTGCTGCTCCTGCAATGCCCTTGGCTCCATCCTGATGGGTATTGGATGTCACCCCCTGCCAGAGATAAAAAGCTGTTAAAATAGAGTCTCATTATAAGGATAGATTCAAGGGTAGATGGAATAAGAGTAGGAGACTGCAGTAAGGGGTGGGTCAGTCTCCCATTGCAAAATGGTTACCTTCTATCTGCCAGATTGTATGCCCTCCCTTTCTGGTGATCTCATACACCATCAGTTGCAGGTGACCAGGAAGGACAGTCTGTGAGCCTAACCAGATGTCTCATTACTTACTTGCAGTCCTTGATGGTGGCTTATTATCTCTGCTGTAGTAGCATGATCCCCTCTCTCCTTGCTTCTGGCAGGGCCCTCCTTCCCCTTCTCTCCTGTTTATAATCTTTGAAATTACTGTAGGTATTACAGAGATTTATCTTTGCATGTAAAACACACATCTCATGGCCTAGAAAATGGGCCGCGTTAAATTTCCCTTTGTTTATCTCAACACTCAGATTTTGGGTTCTTTCCCTAACGTCTTTTTAAAAGTTCCTAGCAACAGGTGTAGTAAGATACTAGAAACAGTCTGCCCCATTGTTTCATCTGTCTGAGTCCACACAAGCAACAGACAAAACATACAGACAACATAAAACTAACAGACAAACACAAATGGAGGCATTTCTCATTCACTTGCGCATAGCCCTCCTAAGCAGGGATTGAGGAATTTGTACATAGTCTTCCTCAGCCCCCCTGAGTTCCCTGTTCTAGCCTGGTGGGGGCCAGTGTGCCTGCCTATGGATTTGGGAGAAATTATGGTGAAGGCATATGGAGGGGCTCTCATCTAGACTGCCTCCATCGCCCTCTCTCTTGAGTGGAGCTAAATCTGGGTACAGGAGCCAGGTCCCATTCCATAGCAGCTCTCTGCAGCAGTGACTGCCTGCCACCCCATCCCTTGATAAAGGGAATCACACGTGCCAGGCACTCTCTCGCATGGCAACCACTCCCTCGCATCATTCTGGGGCTCTCAGAGTGGGCGCTGCCCCCCTTTCTCACATCACTCCCTCCCTTGCTTAATCATGCCGGCAGCTTTGCACAGAGCTCAGGAGGCTGCAGAGGGGGCGTAGCCCCTCTCCACTGCTCGGTCGAGTGGGAAACTCAGCATGGTGCTTGCAAGCGGGCAACCCCTCCCTCTCACCAGGACTCGAACACATGGTAGGGAGTTTGTCAAAGCAAATCTCATTTATTGGGGGTAACAAAACAGCTTAAGTAGACAAAAGACCACAGGAGGCAAAATGGGCAGCAAATTATGTTAGGTCAACACAGCATGCAAGCTTTACAGGTCAGACTCAACATATCTCTGTAAGGAAGGCAGGTCAACTCCTAAAAGCCAATTAGGGCTCTCTGTAATGTGATCAGGGTTATGCCCAAGACACTAGCTCCCAGCACTGTCTTTGGTCCCATGTGCTCTGCTCAGCTATGCCCTGGGTAATTCCTGGGCAGGCCCAACACCTGGTATATCTAGTGAAGGTCTGTTTTATCTCAGATTTATTAGGTGTGGTCTCTGACTGAAGGGCGTGGTCTCTGGTTTTGAGATCTGGTTTGGGATCTATCACTCCAGAGCCATAGAACCAACAGAATGGATATATAAAAAGGGAATTTATTGAATTGACCTATGAGACAAGGCTTAGGTAGTTCATCAGTGGCTGCTAATAGCTATTCAGTCCCAAAGATCAGTTGAGGGTTAAAGGCTAGAGGATTCCTGGACAGTCTTCAGTCACCTTGAAAAGTTGGAGAGCTGGAAAAATGGACAGTGCAAGAAACCAGGCAGCAGGAGGGAAGAGGAATTTGCCAGCATAGGGCTAGAGATTCTCCCCAAGCTCTGCTGTCTTATGGTTCCTTTTCTCTAGAGGCTACTGGGGGGTTCCATGCACACTTAGCTATGGTATTTGTGTTGCAAATATGTTGATCCAGATAATCTCTTGGAATGGTCTGTCACCTGCACTGTTAATTAGTCCCAGGTGTGGTCAAGGTGACAACCAAAATTAACTTTCACACTTGCAATCAATAATGTGTTAGTTTCCTTCGTTAGAGAAAATAAGCCATGGTCCTGTATTACATGCAGCGAGATATCTGCTGCAGCTCACTCTTACTTCCCTTCCTGGTCAATTGGGACTAAGAGTTTTGATGTCACCAATCAGGCAGGATACTGGGACTGGCAGACTGATGGTAACCACTGGACAAATGGGAAAGTGACCACCCCCCACAGCTGTGTTCTACTCCTAGTCCTGTATCTATTCATTTAAACAGTCTTTTATTTTTGGTTAGGAGGCAACCTTCGATACCAATCATGATATGCAGCCAAGGGCCATGCAGAAAAACAAAACTGAAAACAAACCATAATTCAGAACATCAAAGACTCTACATTATTAATTAATTGCAAATAAATCAAAGACCTTAATATTAGCCCAGAAACTAAAAACCTTAGATGAAAACTTAGGGAACTCCCTCCACCTGACTGGGCTAGGCCAATAGTTCCTAAACAGCAATCCAGTAGCACAGGCACTAGAACCAACATTCAATAAATAAGATCTTATGCAATTAGAGAGCTTCTGCTCAGCTAAAGAGATTGTGAACCTAGTAAAAAGGCAACCCACAGAATGGGAGAAAATCTTCATTAACCACATATCTGATAGAGCTCTATTATCCAGAGTGCACAAAGAACTTAAAAACTAAACAGCAAGGAGATAAGTGGCCCAATTAAAAAATGGGCCTTAGAACTGGATAAAAACTTTTCTAGGGATGAAGTTGAAACATCTAACAGATATCTTAAAAAATCCTCTAAATCCTTAGCCATCAGCGAAATGCAAATCAAACCTACCCTGAAATATCATCTCATCCTGTCAGGATGGAAAAAATCCACAATACAAACAACACCAAATTCTGGAGAGGATGTGAGGGGAAGAGAACTCTCATACATTGGTGGTTGGAATGTAGGCTTATATAACCACTCTGGCGAACAGTATGGAGATTTCTAAAAAAGTTAAAGATTAAAATGCCATATCACCCTGTTATACCACTACTGGAAATAATCCCCCATAATGCAGCAATTCACTATAGTGCTCATTCCAGTACTATTTACAATAGCAAAGTCATGGAATCAACTCAAATGCCCAACAGTTGATGAATGGATAATGAAAATGTGATACATTTATACAATGGAATAGTACTCGGCCATCAAAAAAGGTGAAATAATGAAAAATGCTGGGAAACGGATGGAATTAGAAAAAAAACATATTGAGTTAAGTATCCCAGACACAGAAATTTAGACACTGTTTGTACTCCCAAATAGTTGGATCCCAGTACCAAACCCACTTAATAAAGATAAATCTCTATAATACCTACTGCAAACTTAAAGGATTATAAACAGGAGGTAAGGGGAAAGAGGACCTCAAAAGAAAGGAGATAGAGGAATAGCATGCTTCAGTAGAGAAAACAGGCCACATTCAAGTATTGAATGTAAGTAGGAAGACATCTGTTGCAGCTCACTCTCAGTTTCCTTCCTGTTCAGTTGCTACTGAACACGTTTGATCTCACCAATCAGGGACGATATGGTAACCATTCAACAAATGGAACACTGACCTCCCCACCCCACTGCTGTGTCTCACTCAGATTCTTCAATCTACCTTTGAGTCTCCTCCTACATTAAGATCTCCATTTAAATAGTCTTTGGTTAGGAGGTGACCTTCAATACCAATCAGGATGCAGCCAAGGACAGTGCAGAAGTAACAAACCTGAAAACAATAGCCAATCATAATTCAGAACACCAAAGACCCTACATTATTCACCTGGAAACAGACCAGATAAATCTCTCCCCATCCTAAATCTCAGGGAACCTTGCAGAGGAGGGGGCAGGCAGCAATATTATAAGAGCCTGAAGATGGGGAGGACCAACGGTATAGAAAATACTCCACACAAGTTAGGTCTGCACCATCCAGATTGGACTTTGCCTGACCTGCACAATGGTTGACATGTCAACGACCCCCCAAAGTCTAGCATGGATCACAAGGGAGAAGGCTTCACGCAGTAGGATCCTTAGAGGCAACGGATTAAACAGTCATAATAGAGTTCCTATACTAATGGGAAGCCCACAAAGGGGCTCCAGGATATGCCATTAAGTCCTGAACCCTCACTATGATGGGGACTCAGAGGCAGATTTGACATTCACACGAAAGCATGCTCCAGGGGATGGGAGAGGAAGGGGGAGGCACTGGGAGAGTGGGAGTGAGTGAGCGAGTTGTTTTAAGGAATGGGGGAAAGGGGGAGAATGCAAAGAGGAATGACTGGGGGAGGGAGTGAACAGGGGTACCTATTGAGCTTGTTTAATTAGGAAAAAAATAAAATGTGGGAGAAAAATAAAATATAAAAAAATATAAAAATAAAGAGTTGTGTGGCTTTTCTGAAGTCCCAGAGGGAATATATGACTGGGCAAGAATCCAGGGCTTTACACTTGCTAGGTAGGCATTCTACCATAAAATGCTTGCTAAGAACTGGTGGAATAACTCAGCCCATAAAATGCTTGCTCTAAAATCTTGTTACCTGGGTTGGTCCCCTTGTCATCCAACATTTATAAGAAAACTGACTTATAAAAATTTTCTTTATGGGACTGCAGAGGTGGCTCAGGGGTTAAGCCTCTGCCTTGCAGTCAGAAAGTCCTGAGTTCGGATCCTAGAACCCACGTATAGACGCTTGGCAGAAGCAGGGGAAGCCTGCGTTTCTGGTCCTGGTAGGGCAGAGCCTGTGAATCCTGGAGCAGAGGAAACAAGGAGGAGGTAGAGAAGGTCCATGGTGGTTCCCGAATTTGCCCGTGGTTCTACACACACACATACACATGCACACAAACACATACACATGCACACACACAATTGAATAAATTAAAAAATTTTTAAAAATTAAAAAAAAACTTTCTTTGACTTCTCCCCATATTGCATAGCATATATGGATGAGCCTGCCTGAGTGTCTCCCTCTCTGTCTAGATTCACTCAAATAAGTGAAACAAAAGCATTCCTTGTTGAGATTTTACAGCACAATTTTTTAAAAATATGGAATTCTTTTAAGTTGTTCAGGATAGCCTTGAACTGAGCTAGCCTCCCAGAGTTGGGAGGGAAGGCTTGAAACCAGGTCTAGAACACAACCCTGTTTACTATTCACTGAGCAATGTGTGGAATAGATAGAGACAAAAGAAGAAAGGGTAAGCAAAGCCTCTGCGTATGGCTGGTTTTGCAGTCAAGTGTCTTGCTTATTAACTGTCTATCTGTGTGATGGTCCAGATAGCAAGCTTTCCCACACTAAGCATCTTCATAATGCATTTAAGAAGGCAGATACGGGAAAGAAGACAAAATGGGGGCTAGGATACAGAGAACCCTTCCACATGGCCACAATTCTTTGCAACTGGGAGGCTGCAGCAGGAAGCATGTCAGCATAGTCTGTGGTACAAAGGGAAACCTTGTCTCAAATAAAACGTTTTTAAAAATCATGTTATCCCTGCCAGTTTAATTAGAGTGCAGAAGTCTCTAAGCTCTATCTGCAGTAGTGCAGAGAGAGACAAAAGAGGGAGAGACACACACAAAGAGATAGAGATGTAAGTCAGTGATTAACTGTGAGGTAGTTTATCAATTTCATATCTTAGCGACACAAGTCGATTAAGAAGCAAGAGGACAGGCCAGAAAGATGGTTCAGGGGTTACACCCCCTGCCACACATGCGGAAGGTCCTGAGTTTGGATCCAAGAGCCCAACTAAGAAAACAGCAGGTGGAAATGGCTGCTGTTTGTATTTCCAGGCCTGGAAGGTGGAGCCTGGGAAATTCAAGAGCCAAGTAAATAGGAGGTAAAGACAATCCAGGATGATTTCCAAAGCTATCTTGGGCCCTCCAGAGGCAAAAAAAAAAAAAGGACTTCTGATAAATGCACATACACCCACATACACACACACACACACACACACACACACACACACAGTTACACACACACACACACACACACAGTCACACACATACACACACACACACACACATACACACACACACACACACACACACGAATGATTTTTTTTTAAAAAAAAAAAAAGGAAAGAAAAAGAAACAAGAAGGCCACATGGTTGGGAGCTCCTAAAATAAGATGCTCACACATAAAGTATGAAAGACTCATTGTCACAGAGACTCTAAAATGCAAAGAACACAGACATTTTAGAGATGGCCAGCCAGTGGCTCAAACCACGAGAAGCTTTCAGAGCTAACAAGTTGCCAGGAGGCTGAGCTCTGGCTCTACACTGGCATGGGGCAGGAGGATCTAGGACATACAGTATGCCAACAGGGGACTGAGGAGCCTGGATGAGATTGCCTACACCCTACCAGCCCCAGGACATGTGAACACACCACATTTCTTGGCTGGAGAAGTTCTGTTACTCCCTTCCCCATGTCCCAATTCCCTGTCATCCCATGAACCTCCAGACAAGTATTCTGCAACCAGCTGCAGTCTGAGCACAGTGCAGCACCTAACACAGAACTGGCTGTCTGTGGTCCCCACTACTACTGTGTGGCTGCTCATGACCAGTGCTCTGTAACCCAGCTTGGGCCACAGAGTATTCATGACCTCTGTCAGCAGCCCTCATGACTCAGGGTACCCACTCACCCCAACATGGTCTGGCTCAGGACCAGCCTTGCTCAATATTTCCATTGGGAAACCTGAAGTCAGAGGATCCAAAACACCTCCACTTGCATAGGACCCAAGACCTAGTACAGAACAAAGGGCAATGCCCAATAGACCTTGAAGCTTGCTCCCCTTTGCTGTCTGCAGAAATGTGTGATGGAACTTTCCTAAAGTCAATGCCTTCCACTGGATTTGTGCTTCCAAGCCTGTGTTGGTGTTTGTCTCTGTGTGTTATCAGAGGGCACTGTGTGTCCAGTGGAAGGTCAAGGGTGACTTCTGGAGTCCTTCTTGATTGCTTCTACCTCCTTTTTCTTCCCTCTGGATTTCCTAGGCACTACTTTCCAAAGCAGGAAATACAGATCTCTGAAATTTCTACCTGGTGTTTTCTTTGGGAACCTTCTACTTGGGAAGCAGTCTTTATTCCTGAGCCATCTCTCTAGCCCAGCATATCTTATGTGCAAATGTAGAAGACGAAATTAATTTTTAAGTTCTCTGCAAATCTCACCAAATCTGCTCTTTTGAACAGGCAATCAAATTTCACAATGGGAAGATATTTTCTAACACAGTAATGTAAGCCCCATACAAACTATAAAAAGAACAACTGCTTTTTAATTAAATATTTAGCAACTAAATTTCAGAGTTTTTATGTATGTCAATGTTCTTTTGTTCTCATTTATTTTACTGGACAATGAATTCCGTGGTTTACTTTCTTTCTCTGGCCTGGATATAATATTCTCCTCAGTACAGCTGAGGTGGCTCAGTGGGTAAGTCAGAGGAAAGTAAAAATGCCACGTCCTCAACCAACCATGTTGTCTGACAAGGTTGCAGCATGGGGAAGACTGCTTCAAGGAAGATGTTTTCCCGGAACAGGACATGACTTATCTGGAATAAATATGGGTAGTGTGGGGGTTGTCAAGCCTAAAGTCTGCTCTCTGGAGAATAACACATTACCATCTAAAATGAGCAGTTGTTAGGGACTCCTCCTTTTGGAAGTTGAGTTTTGCCTCCTCTGCATAGACCATTATGGCAGGTGAATTCCTTCCTCTGGGAGTTGACTTTACCTCCTATCTGTTCTTAGATTTCTTTTGTTCTTCTCAGGACTGGCTAGGTTATAACCCCCTACAGTCCCTTCCCTATGCATTTCAGATATGTTAATGCATGGACCAGGTAACTCTGCTTTGAGACATTCTTTGTCCATTTCCTTTTAGCAGCTAAGTGTCATGCCTACTTTTAACTCTTCCTGGAGATATCATGTCTGGTCCTACAGAACAAATAGATGTCACTCCTGCCTTTTCTTTGTTAGCCAGAATGTATGCACTTTACACAATCCTGTAAAGAATTTTGCCCTGCTCTTCTTTAATGTTTCCCTATAAATAGTAATGTATGCTACAATAAAATTGGCTTGGCTTGGATGATGGAGGACATCCTAGGCTCCCTCTGAACGGATGCCTGATCAATTCCTTCCACTCCCACTTCTGCTTCCTGCATATAAGTTTGGGTTTATGCTGGTTCATAGGCCCAGACAGGGGAGGTTGGGAATTTTGCGTCTTGGTATGTGTTTTAGGAGTTCTTATTGTTATTAGTAAAAATGAAGAGCAGGAAAATAACCTAATAAGTAAATACACTGATTCTGAAGAAATTGGAGAGTAATTTCAAGCTATTAAAATTCCCTCAAATATGAATCTTGCTGAACTAATTCAGAAATTCAATAAAAATGAGATTATGCCATCTGCTTACAAGAATCAGTACATAACTATTTCTCATAAAGTACATCAGTTATTAGAAAGTAGAAATAAAATGAATCCTAATATAGTTCCTACCATTATGAGCAAATATGGGCCAGCTTATATGATAGCAGCTAGAATTTGGTACTCTCTAAAAGGAAAAATTAATGTATGGGATGCACCCCCTCCAACATATTCACCTTTACCATTCACAGAAATATATAATAGATATGGCACACGTATAGTTAATTGTAATGAAAAACATGTTCCTTATTGAAATCTAAATTCTATGGACAGATTAAAAGGAGCTCAACCTCTCTGGTCTATTTTAATTAAATCACAAAAACAGTTTTTTATTAAAACAATGACAGCAGTGTGGACCTAGATTCTATACCTATTTGGTGGAGCACTGTATAGTATATAGAACTGGAGATACTAGGGGAATGGAATGGAGCCTGTTAATGTGTAATGGATCATAACAGGTCCTGTTTGTGCCTCTACCCTCAAACAATGGGTTAGGTTCTTAGAAATTGTTTTACAACATACTGGAAGGGTGGTTCCTGCTAAGCACATAGAAAAGGAGCCTGGGAGGATGAGTGTCTCTTTGTTTTCCTCTATATGTGGGCTTAGTGATGCATTCTTTGCCCCCTACCCTAGATTTTCTAATATAATCTCTGCCATAAGCTTCAATAAACAAGTTCAGATTCACTCAGGCCTGAGTGGTGTGTCTACTATTCTCCACCTCCACTGACAACTTGTCTACCTTTCGGGATCTTTGATCCAGGCTGCAAGCTGACCATAGCATAAAAACATAGCATAAACCAGTGAATCCAGATATCACTCTTGGGCCTCCAAAGGTACACATAGTGCCCTTCCGATACACACAGATACACAGACAAAAAAAATTGATTAAATTACTTTACAATACCTTCTTGAACAATTCCGTTTGAAAATTATCACACTTCTACTAAGTGATATGTTTTCAAATTCCTTAGACATCAAAATTTGTGTTGTTTTTTGTGTGACAAAGGTGATTGCATATCTGAGTTTGTGCATATATAGCTCTGCAAGCCTGTACAACTCCAGAAGGCAGAGGAGAATGAAAGATGTCCTCCTGTATTGGACACTTTCCTTGTGGTAGCATCTCAATGAGTTCACTATTTTCAGCTAGGTTTGGGTAGTCAGTGAACCCCAGAAATCCAGCCTCCACTACTGGCCAGGAATGTTGTAGAAGGCACAGGTTGCCAATAGTAGCTTGTATAAACAAGTGCTTGGTATTGAGACTTAGGTCTTCAAGATTCTGAACCAAACACTCACCCCCACAGGAAAAAAAAAGTTACTGTTTAACTGAACAGTTTCACACATTAAATTGCTGTATTATAACACATATTTCTAATTCAACCAATAAAGTGGATGAAAGAGGAACACAGACGTGAGAACCTGGGTTACAACATGAATCGAAACACAAAAAAAGAACATGTCTTAAATATGAATAATTATAAAAATTTATTTCAAGAATACAAATGAATCTCATCTAAGGACACATCCTAAACATTTTTTTTATTTCCGCTCATACAAACTTAATAGGTACCCTGGTCCCCTCCCTCCCTCCACCTCTTCCTGGACCCTCTTGCTCCCTCCCCCCTTTTCCCATTCCTTTCCCCCCCTCCCTATTTATCCCCCCCCCCATCCCTGGAGCATCCTTTAATGTGTATGTCAAACTTTCCTCTGGGTCTTCCTCTCTGGTGAGGTGTAAGAACTCAGTGGCATTTCCTAGAACTCTTTCTTGGATTCCCCTTAAGTATAGGAACACTATTGTGGCTGTTAACCCCTAGCTTGTAAGGATAACAGTGCCTTTAGTCCATGCTAGACTTTGAGGGGTCAATAATGCGTTGGACATTGCGCAGGTCATGCAAAGTCCTATTATGATTGCTTTGGACCTAACTTGTGTGGAGTAACTTGCATATCATTACTCCTCCCATCCTTGTGGTCTTACAATCTTCCCGCCCCCTCTTTGCAAATTTTCCTGAGCTTCAGGATGGGGAGAGATTAGGCTGGCCTAGTTCTAGATGGTTGATATACAGTCTCTGATGTTCTGAATTATGGTTTGTTGATTTTTTTTTCAGTTTTGCTGCTCCTACAATGCCCTTGGCTCCATCCTGCACATATCCTAAACTTGTTGCAATTTTTCCACATTGTGTTCGAAATGTTGGAAATAAAAATGACATTAATGACTTTTAAAAGCAAACATATAACACATATTATGCAATCATAATGTCACTAAGCAACAACTAATAATGATTTAATTTCCGCTGTAGTTTCTTCCAGCTTGTCTGCAAATTGAAGACAAATTCATGACCAAAGAAAGAGCTCAAGGGGAAAAGAGTATAATTCCTGTACCACTTTTTAGTTGCAGCTCTCAGTCCCGTGTGGCAGGAAAGTTCATACCTATACGAGGAGAAGAGGGAATTGGCAATACCATATTCACATAGATTGCTGAGAGAGGGGCAGTGTTTCTGAAAGAATGTTAAAATATGCTAAAGAATGCCAAACTACTAAGACATCTTTCACCACCTTGTCTATCTGCCCAGGAGATGAATCCACTCACAATGGTTTGGGTCTTCCTGCATCAATTTAGATTTTCTGTAGGATTGTTTAGGGTTTGGCTTAATTATTAACCTTTCACAGATGTGCCCAAAGCTCAGCCTTCAATTGTCAAGTTGTCACCTGTATGTAATTAGCACCTTTCACCTCTTGTCAAATTGGCACAGAAACACAACACTTTTACACTCTAAGAATTTAACTCTTGTCTGTGTTACACTTATTCATATTATGATATAAAATAATCAGTTCAATTTTAAAAGTTCTAAAAGGTAAACATAAAAAGTTTTCATAGTATAGTTTCAAAATATTCAATTATTAATAATTTAGTACCAAAATATTAAAAAAGAATCCTTTTTAAAATTCCAAATCTTTTACCTGTAAGGTTATGTCAAAACAAAACAAAATACACATAGCAGAATTAATATTAAAATGGAAGCATCAAAACACTGTAATAAAATTTCATCCAAAAATTAAGAGTAAGTTCTGGCAAAGTATATACCAAATCCTATAGTTCAATGTCTACCTTCTGTTCCTAACCATATAGTCCTTTCAGCTCAAAAATCTCTCAGTTTTTTTAAATCACATCCTCTTTTGGGGGGACAAACAGCTGTCCTTGGGTCATTTCAAAGTAAGGCATTTTTGCAGCCTTCCTCAGCACATGTCCCCTAGTTCTGTCACTTCAATACCTGGGTTTTCTACTATAACCTCCACCTTTATATTTTGAAGGAACTCCAAACCTGTCCCCTGGGGACAAGTCTCAGTTGTTTTCCATGAATTCCTCAATCTTGCATCAAAACCAGTACCACCTAGATGATATGCCAAGTTGGTTTGGCCCACTTCAACCACAGCTATATCACAGCTGATCACTAGGTGTGTTCAAACCATTCAGAACTCTCTCAGCATTGGTATTTTCCCAATGGGCCACTAAATTCTGCTCAACGTTTTTTTTAAGCACAAAGTTGTGAAATCTCCAAGCATTTCCCTATTTTTCAAAAAAACGTTCTTAATCTACAAAGGTCAGAGTCAAATTAATCAGCAACTCCTCACCTCTCTGGCATTAAATTCTGTTGCTGTTTGTCTGCATGTTGCAGCAGATAAATTCATGACTAAAAAGATTACAGGGACATGGGAGTTTATTCTTTCTTATAATTCTTAGTTACAGTTCTTTGTTTTTTTTTTAATTATGTACATGTGTGCATGCGTATGCATAGAAGGGAGCATTTGAGTGTATGTGCCTGTGGAGGTTCAAGAGTGTCTTCAGGAATTATCCTGGATTGCTCTACTTCCTTATTGGAATTTCACAGTCTCTGCTTCACAGGTTCTGCCTTTCAGGGCTAGATGTGCAGGCTACTCCCATTTCTATCTGGGATTTTTATGTGGCTCTGGAAACTACGTGGCTTTAACTCCTGAACCATCTCTGTAGTCATTCGGTATCAGCTTGGCAGAAGAATTCATACCAACACTAGGGGCTGAGTTAACTGGCCACACAATATCTCTAAAAATTGTTAAGTGGCAAACCTCACTTGCAGTAGAAAGTCTGGCTATATGGTACCTTTGCAGTACTGCTCAGAATAGCCATCAACCAAGTCTTAGTGAACCAGTGGAGCCATGATAAATTTGGACTAGAATTGAAAGAAAATCTTACAGAACATTATCGTCTCCTGTATTCTTTATCACATGTACACCTTTCACTAAAGAGGGAGACCCAAATTCTTTCAAAATTTATGTCATTACTTATTTATAAAGGATCTATCACCCAAATGAGTCTTCCAGTATTAAGTGATGATAGAATGTTCTGTCAAAAAATAGTCCTGTATTCTTTAACAGGGGTTTTCACCTTAATTTTTTTTTTTGATAATGACTGAAGTTTGACACTTTTCTTTAATTCCTTTTAAATTTCACATTCAATTTTGTGAGGTCTTTTTATGTAGGAGTTAATTTATGCAGAGAGATAATGCAGTATGAAGTTTTCCAACATCTCTTAACAGTGATGTCTCATATCTCTGTGCTCACTGATGATGAAATAGTGTTATAAATTCTGCACAGTTCAGTCTCTTTACATATTTCGATTCTATCATGTCAACAGAGGATCAGTAGTAGTAATGTTTAATATATTCTTAACATTGTTATGCATTTTCATTTGCAAGTTCTCTTATATTGAGTGGGGTGATTTAAAAACATTTCTGAATTCTTCATATTTGTAAGACCTCTATGAGATGTCTGATTTTCAATTAGTTGTGACATGCAGGAAAAAAGGCATTTCTTGAATTCTTATTTAAGTGACTCTTCTCATCTTCAGAGTGAGGATTAACTAATACTAAAATGACTTTCATACTTTGAACATTCATAGCATGTAGTCTAATGCTGTGAGTTGTACCACACAGTTCTCATACATTCTGTACACTTACAAGACTGTTCAACTTTATGAATTCAAAGATACTTAAGGAGGTTGGATTTGTGGGAGAAACAATCTCAAGTCATGTAACCTCATAGGACACCTCACGTCCATGAATTATCTGATGTACGTAACTTTGACTTATGAAAAAAAGGTTATCCACATTCTGTATTAAGTCATAGAGTTTCTCACCTTTTTGAATTCTTTCAAGTTGTATGTGGTATTATTAAAAGATACAGGTTTCACACATTCTGTATACTTGAAGGGATTCTCACATTTTAAAGGCATGTCATGCAGCATGACTCAAAAACTAACAGAAAAATTTCACACATGCTGTATAGTAAGATGACTTTTTAAGGGTCTGAGTCTGAGTTCTCAGTTTTTGGTTGAGAAGTGGGAGACCACTTATTTGTATTTATGTAAATCCACAGGATAGTATTTGTTCAAGTAGAATGAAGTTTGCTTTGCATGGAAAACTTTTCCATATTACATACATTCATAAGGTTGATAACCTCCATGCATTTTTAGATGTTGATTGAGATATACCTCACAGCAGAAAGTTCTCTCACATTCTGTACATTCATATGGTTTCTCACCAATGTGAGTTTTCAAGTTTTGATTGAGCCATCCCTTGCAGAAGAAACCTTTCCCGTACTCTATACATTCATAGGGCTTGTAGCCTCTATGAATTTTCAGGTGTCGATTGAGTCTTTCCTTGCAGCAAAAAGCTTTGGCACATTCTGTACATTCACAGTGCTTGTCACCTCTGTGAATTTTCAGATGTCGATTGAGACTTTTCTTTCAGAAGAAAGCTTTCCTACATTCTGTACATTCATGGGGCTTCTCACCTATGTGTTCTTTGGTGTTCAGTGAGCTGTGCCTTGGAGTAGAAAGCTTTCAAACATTCTGCACATTCATATGGATTCTCACCTATATGGGTCAGCTGATAAATAGTAAGTTATATTCTCCGTAAAAAATGTTTCCCACACATCATACATTCACATGGCTTGTCATTTGTATGTGTTTTCAGATGTTGAACGAAGTGTGATTTGCAGGACAAAGCTTTCCCACATTCTTCACACTCATACAGTTTCTCACCTGTGTGAGTTCTCTTATGTACATTGAGCTGTGCCTTTGAGTAGAAAGCTTTCCAACATTCTGTACATTCAAATGGCTTCTCACCTGTGTGTGTCCTCTGATGAACAGTGAGCTGCGCCTTACAGTAGAAAGCTTTTGAACATTCTGTACATTCATATGGCTTCTCACCTGTGTGTGTCCTCTGATGAACAGTAAGGTTTTTTTTTAATATGAAAGCTTTCGCACATATCTTACATTCATAGGGCTTATTATTCATATGTGTTTTCATATGTTCAATGAGGTTGGACTTATAGGAAAAAGCTTTCCCACATTTTTCACATTCATAGAGCTTCTCGCCATATGTGTTATCTGCTGGCAAATGAGGTGTGACTTGAAGAACAAAGCTTTCCCACATGTTTCACATTCATAGAGCTTCTCACCTGTATGAGTTGTCTGATGACAAATAAGGTGTGCCTTGCAGGAGAAGTCTTTTTCACATTCTGTACATTCATAGGGTTTCTCACCTGTATGAGTTCTCTGATGGATAGTAAGTGCTCCCTTTCGGGAAAACACTTTCTCACATACGTACATTTATGAATTTTCTCACCTGTATGTATTCTCTGATGTAGATTGAGACTTGACTTGTAGGAGAATGTTTTCTCACATACTGGACAATGATAACACTTCTCATGTGTGTGAGTTGTCTGATGTTGAATGAGCTCTGCCTTGCAAGAGAAAACTTTTCTGCATGCTGCACAATCATGCAGCTTCTCGTCTGTATGAGTTTCACGGTATAGAGTGATTTGTAACTTCATCTTGTGTATAGAACAGTAATAAACACAAGGTTGACAGCAATGAAGTGAATATTCAAAATAGCTATATATGATATTTTAAATGTCCCAATATAAAGAAGTAAGCATGAGATGATGGATTTATCAGCAATGTCCAATTCATCATTACATATTATATACATGGAAAGTCATACAGTCCTTCATAAATGTGTGTTAACATTTTCGGTTAAAAATGTATACATGGAATGGATATTTGAAATCAGCAACAACCAGCAAAATGTTTCACTATTCACAGTCCCTGAATTCGGCAACCTGAGTTTGATCTCTGGAAACCAAGTAAGAAGATACCTGACTTTGAAAACAGTTGCCCTCTAACCTCAACATTATGTCATAGCATTTGTGCTTGTATGTGCTTAATCTCTCTTGCCCTCTTTTTGACTCTATTATCTCCCATAAATATTTTTAAAAAGTAGCCAAAATTTCCTGTAGAAATCAACCTAGATGACAATTGTTGTAGTTCTTTAGCATCACATTCCTGTAGAGGATTCTTTGAGCAGCATCTAGCTGATCTGCCTCCTGCCAGATAAATTTCAGAGCTGTATTATCAAATGATAGTGACTACTGTAATAATTTCTCTGTGTGTGCATGCACGTGTATACTGTAAGAAACACATGTGACCAAGTAAATGCAGAAAAATCAAAGAACATTGATTTTTCTACTATGTTACTTCTCTTCCTTGTTCCTTTGAGACAGTGTGTTTTGCTTTCATTACACATTTATGCATATGAAAGAAAATGAAGCAGAAAAAAACTAATTTAAGGGAGAAGTTCTTTATTTGGCACAGAGTTCCAAGTTACAGTGCATCATGTTGAGAAATCACATAGCAGGAGCTTGAAATAGCTGAGTATTTCACATGTATGATGAAGAAAGTGAGGGAGGGTGGCAATATGGCCTGAAGGGAAAAGTACCTATATACCAAGGATGAACAAATAGAAAGAAGTGAGGGAAATAACCCCATTCAAGACAGCTTCAAAATATAATTAAAATACTTTGCAATAAATCATAAAAATGAAAGACTTAGTACAATGAAATCTCTAAAATTCTGAGGACAGAAATTAAAAAGACTCAAGAAGGTGGAAAGACCTCTCATTTAATAGATCAGCTGGATTAATATTGTGAAAGAGACCTTCCTACCCAACAACCACAAAATACTATCCCTATCAAAATTCCAATGCGGTTCTTCATAGAAATTGAAAAAACAATATTAAACTTCATATGGAAGCCAAAAATACTCAGAAAGATGAAACAGTCATCAATAAAACACGGCTGGAGGTATCACCATACCTGATTTAAAGTTTTACTACAAATCCATAGAAATAAAAGCAGCATGTTACAGACACGAAAATAGTTATTTCAATAAGGGATTAGAACTGAGGACCCAGATATTAGCTCACATATATACGCCATCTGTTAAAGAAATATGTTGGATAAAAGACAACATCTTCAATGAATAGTGTTGGAAAAATTGAAAATCTAAATGTTAGAAGAATGAAATTTGACCTTATCTCTGACCTTGAACATTAATCAATTCCAAATGGATCAAATACATCAATGCTTAACCTGAAACCTTCAAATTTTCTAGAAGAATACGGAATACAAATTAATAGGTGTAAATAAAGACATTCTGAATAAGACTTCATACATGTAGATAATAAAGCCAAAAATCAACAAATGAGATTTCATGAAATTACAGACTTGTTCTGTAAAAGAAACTTAGTTGATCAAAAAGGAAATCCACAGAATGAGAGCAAATCTTAACTATTTATATGAGAGAAAATTAGTTTCCATGGTTTAAAAACTAAAAAAAATTGAACATCACAAAAATGCACAATACAAATACTAAAAAAATACAAATAAAAAAGTAGGCTTTAGAATTAAAAACAGAGTTTTCAAAAAAAGGAATTAAAATGTTTAAAATTTTCTTTAAAAATTTCTCAACTTTTCCAGCCATGAGATGAATGTAAATTAAAATAACTTTAGTATTTCATCTTACCACTGAGTAAGGGTGAAAGTTAGGAACACAAATATCAAATGCTAACAATGATGGAATAAAAGGGAACTTTTGTGGGAGCAGAAACTGGTATAGCTATTTTGGAAATTGGTATGGATATTGTTCAAAAAGCTAAAATTGAACTACCACTTGGCACACCTACAGTACTTTGCACATATTCCAAAGGGATTTTATATCACACGATAGTGACACAAGCAAATCTATATTCATTTTGGCTCTATTCACAATAGAAAATAAATGGAATCAGCCTAGATGATCATCACCTGAACAATGGGGGGAAAATTTAAATGAGGAGGAAGATGAAAAAAGAGGATTTAGGAACAAGTGGGAGACCAATAAATAGCACTAACCATTTAAGACACAGACATGAATATTGTTAAAGATATAAACCTGTAGTATAAACTTTATCAAAAACATATAAAACATAAAAAAGTGAACAGACATATCCTACAAAGGAGAGAACACAGGGAGAAGAAGATAACAGAAACTTCCCTGTTATGCTCCTACCAGAAGTCAGAGGTAATTAAACTCAATTGCCACTACCAGGTTATTCCATACCTCCTCATGGGCTGTCACAGTAAGGTACAGGTGTCAACTTGATGGTTGAGGGTTTGAATTCTGGACACATTAGTAGAGAATTAGTGATTGAGTTAAGCGCAGAACAAACCTGCAGGAGATTGTCCAGTGGATAGGGAAGGTCCAGCCCATGGTGGGTGGGACTAGTCCCTGGGCACATGAATAAAACAGAGGGGGCTGTTTAAGAGTATACATGGCCAGACCTAATGGTCTGACAAGTAAGAACAGTCCTTCTCTCAGCTCCTATATGGAGATGGTGTGACAATTTTCCTAGGCCCTGGTGTTGGTGTGAGTTCTCCTGCAAAGGTGGAGGAAGAACTGTAACAAGACTATTGTAAGAGAAAAAATCACTTGTTTCCTTAGGCCAATTGATGGTGACTTTTATCAGCAACCATGTAGGTGAACTGCTACATAGGCTGTTAGTCACAGAGCTCTCAAAGACCCCTGATTCAGGACAGGCATTTACCACTGTACTTTGTTGGCCCCTACACCTTGAAAGTGAGCTCCTATTTGTGAGGATACTGCAGAAGTTGCTCATAGAACATGAAACGAAATCAAATAAAACTTACAACTGATCTAGAGCATCTGCTTTGCTATGATGTCCGATGGAAGCTGCTGGTGGGAGAAAAGCAATCAAGTCTTACATAGCTATGGAAGCTCAAAACTAGAATAATAACCACCCTGGCAGGAGATAACCTTCAGTGCAATAGTGGAAGGATTGATACGGGTGCAATCACTGATTTCTGATTGAAATTAAAGCCTGATTTTCAGGAGGGAATGTATAATATACCTGCTACTATAAATCAGGCAAAGAATGTAGGGAAAGGGAGAACACATATGACAAAAGAGTAAATACTAGTAAGATGTAGCACTAAGGACTTGATACTAAACTTTCATATAAATATGTATTTATTATACTCATAGATTAGAGGAGCTCCCAGTATGCAACCTTTCACAATGGAAGTTGTTTAATACAGAGAATCACAACTGAACAAATTGCAGAAAATAAACGAATGTGTACTACTCAGCCACATACAAGACATTTAAATCACCTTCTGCCCTAAAGCCCAGGAACCATTATCGAATTAGTGGTGGTAAAAAATGCAAGACCCTGAGAGTGGGAAAGGTGTTGTTAGTATATTCTGCACATGAATGCTACTGTATCTATGAATTCATCACAGCTGGGTCTGCTTTCATAAGATCTGAATAACATATCAGTAATTCATTATGGAAGGGGCAAGAGGCAGTACACCTCTTTAGAAGACCACTGTGGGTTAATTCAGGGGTTGGTAGGGGAATAAATTCCTTGATAGTATACTTATTGATATATCAGCTTTCCCATAGTAAGGATCAGGAACAAGGTAGTGCTGGTGACCCATATGAAATGAGCCACACATACAAAAGGACAGAAAGTTAGAGGAAAACTGAATGGAAAGAAGATTTTCATTGGGAAACTGAGTTGGGATGGAACTGGGTGATAAGAGGTGTAAATGACATAAATTCATTGCATTCAGGAATGAAATTCCAAAAGAATAATAAAATACTGTTAAGGAAGGAGGAAAGAGAAAGAAAGGAGAGGGAGAAAAGAAGGTAAGGAGGGAAGAAGGGAAGAAAGGAAAACACTCAAAGAAACAAAGAGAATGCCTGGTAAGACGATGCAGCAGGTATGACTACATGCATACCTCATGACCTGAATTTGACAGCAAAACTTACATAGTGAATAGAGAAAAACACATTCTGAAAGTTGTACTATCACCACACAAACACGTGTCTACCTTTTCTCTCTTTCTCCCCACCCCTTTTCTTGCAAATAAATAAAATACTTTGACCTTTTCATACAGTGCTAGGATTCAGCTGACCTATGTGAACCATTTAATCATGCTTCGCATTCTGATTTAAAATATGTTAAGAAATTCCATTCAATGTGTACTTACTTCACCAATCTCATCACGTTAAGGGTTGTTGATGGATATTTGAACTTGCTGTCCTTTGGGATTTTCCAGGTTGGTCTCAAAAGATGCAGTCACCTTATGAACATTTAAAATGATATTTCAAGTATTGCTATCTATGAATAGTCTTTTCTATACAGCTCAATCATAAATGTGTGCTTCCTTATTCCATGCTGTTTTGAAATATTGTTTTGTAAGTATACACAATGAGTGTGTAACTGATTAGTGCAAGTAATTAAAATAGATATTTCAGTATCATCTCTATGTCATTTTGAAATATTGTACTGAAGCATGTGAATATACGTATTTGTCAGTTATATATGCATTTTTTTATTAAAAATTTAATTATACATTTTAAAATTTTTTACCAGTTCCCTCCCTCCCCCCTCCTCCCCCCGAACCAGTTATATATGCATTTATATGTAATTTATATTGTTTTTATTCTTGGACACTTTTAAATATAAATTAAATTAATTTATCTTATTGTTCATTCCTTACTATCTAATCCCATCCCCTCTCCTTTGCCATTATATACAATATCCTTTCCAGCCACATTTTTCTTCTTCAAACTCCAGTTTTTATTTCTCACTGACTGATTTGTAGCTTTTTTCAATCATAAATATAAATAAAACACAAAAAGGTAGCCATGAAATTGATTAAAGGCTGTGTAGTCCTGAGACTTCTTTTGTCAAACACAGCAGTCCAGTACATTTAAACTTCAACCTCAGGAAAGTTTTCAGAATGTGGTCAAATTCTGGCCAACCCCTTTGCCAAAGCATCACTAAAGCTGCTCCTAGTGGGCAGCTTTTCTTGTTGGAACCATCCTAAGTTCAGCCTCCACTGTCAGCATCTCTTTCAACATTACTCTCTTCCAAGCTCTCACTGAATTACACATTAGGCCCTTTTTCTGAGATGCAATGACTTCCTTAGCATAAATTGCATCTTATCTAACTGGTTGCAAGGGCAGCACAAAGGATCCATAGCTGAGTGAGGCGGATGACCATGCTCACCCATTAGCTTGCATGGTCCCTTCCAGAAGTATGAAAGCTAGCTAGAAGGAAGTCTGTACCTCAGATTCACCTTGATTGCTGTATGCCATGCAACCAAGAATGTGATGTCTTCAGTAACAAGGTTTTATCATGTCATTTTTCTGGGTAACCAACGGTAGACTGTCTTATTTAGGATGCCTTACTATCACACTGGCCAAGAACTTTGAGGGAGTAACAGACTCCTAGAATGGATGTTTTCATAATCTTATCCCTGTACCTCATGTCTTAAATGATCCATGGGTGGTTCAATGTGTACTATTTAAACTCCAAATATCTACAGGGCAGAAAATACTCTGAATGGAAGTCAATTCAAACTATGGCATACTTTAACTATTTCTCCTTTCTCTTCTGATTTTTTTAATCACATAATGAACAGGTTATTGATAATTCATCACTACTACAGACCCATCTTGGTCTTTTTGAATTACAATATCTGTTTTAGAAACATGTACATACCAATATTCCATGTATATGTATTTATAATAAATATGCCTTACTAATGAGACTCTTATTAAATAGAGAATAATATTTATAATGTACTCGGATTTGCTTCACCTTGCAGTAGTGTTCTTTGACTGGTAAGAGAATAGCCATGCCCTATTTCTTTCACATTTATTTTGCTTCTAATATCTTTCATATCCATTCATATCTTCAGCAGTGAAGTTTCTTTAAGCACATGCATACTAGAATTTTATTTAAGAAAATTCATGGTGACACTGTCAGTTGTTGCTAGACATTTAAGATGACTTATATTAGAGTTGTCATTGAAGAATATGAATCTTCTCCCTTCATATTAAGACTGCTGGTTTACTAAGTCAATCATATGTAATGTGTGCTTTATTTAATATTCTAATAATGACATTGCTTTTATGAAACTCTCTTGACTAAATGCCCCTCCTAATTTATGTGTAGAATTCCTTCAAGCATCTTTTCCAATAATGCCTTAACCGAATTCAGTGATTTAGTTTTTGAAGGTTAACTGTGCTGAATGGAGTAATGTTGGTTGGTAGTTATTTAGTTTCCAGGCATGAAATACCTGACCTTATGCTTTCTTTATTTAGTATTTCTCCTGAGAGATCTATGATGCCAACACATTCTCCTTCATAATAAAGTCAGAACTTTTTCTTTGCAGTTTTCAGTATTCTAATAAAGTCAGAACTTTTTCTTTGCAGTTTTCAGTATTCTTTCTTTTTGCTGTACCCTTGGCATTTTTTTATACTACAGTGATCCCTGAAGCTCTTTTTACGGCACAGGAACTCAAATACTAATGTGTATCAGACACAGATGTGTAGACTAGTGGAATTTTCACTACTACAATTGTAGATGATATGTTTTGTATGACGATAGTCTCACTAGCCCTTTCTATTCCTTCATTATAACGCAAAACACTGTGTTGTATAATTATATATGATAATTGGATTTCTTTCTATGTATGATGCTAAATGATAATTGAGATTTTGTGTATACACTGAAGATCAAACCCAGGGTTAGACAAGCACTTAAAGACCTACAGACACAACTTCTTATTTTCTTATTCTGAAACAGATTCTCAGATTGTGTTGCCTAATCCTATCCTGAAGGTTTGTGTGTTATGGTAATGAACAATTTCTCTCTTTCTTTCATTGTTATGTAACTGGAAAGAGTCTTCAACATTTCATAAATTCCTCCTGTTCTTTCTATCTCGTCTATCATATTGATGACTGCCAATGAGTGTTTAATTTACTGAACTATTTTTTCTACTTTTACAAGCATATTGGGTATTCATCACCTCCCATGCCTTCATCATTCTCTCCTACTCCCTCCCACCCTTCTCCCTGTGGGTTTCTATGGATCCCAGGGTTGTACTACTGTTGGTGCTCAGGTCTCAGTGGTTTATTAAGTTACCTCTCTTCAGACCACCGCACTGATATGTGCATTTCCTTTTACTAATCCAGCTTTAACATAGAATTACTGGGTTTCTACATTGCAATCTGTATAAATGTGGGGCTGGATAGCCAGTCCCATTCTGTATAATATTTCTTCTTAATCAACATTCCTCATCTATACACTCAACTCCCATCGGAAAAAAGTACACCATCATAACAGCAATTACACCAAAGCAAAACAGATACATTCATAAAATAAAAATTAAAACATACCAGCAGTCACCTGTGAAACAAAAATGAATAGACAGATAAATGAATGACACAATAATGCAGGCAAGCAAAGGGGGAGAACCAAGGTTAATTAACAGGAAAATAAAATATACATGAAAATGTTAAGCAACATATGGAAGAAGAAGAGAAAAACAAACCATTGACGCCACTGACAAAATAAAATGGAAGAGAAAAACAAACCACTGAATCCACAAACAAAATAAGGAAAAACAATGTAAAAATGGAGAAATGTAAGAACAAAAAGAGCACACTTGAGAAAAAGAAATAAAGTACAAATGTTAACAATGTACAAAAAGACATAAAAAAGGAAAGAAATGAGTTGCTCTCAGTCCAACCAGGACACATGGTGCCCTATGTAAGCACCCCCGGCTCACCCCCAAATCCCAGGTAACCCACGAGTCCCAGCTTGTCGCACAAGCCAGTCCAAGCAGGCACTGTCCTAGGCCGGGGAGGACCCCTGGGCCATTCCCCAAACCATAGGTTAATTGTGCTCACGACTAGCACCACTCCTCTTTACCCGCCCACCTGGGATGCCACACTGTCCAGCAAGGACACACGGCACAATAGGTAAGCACCCCCTGCTCACTCCCACACCCCAGGTAACACACTAGTCCCAGCTCCTCCCACCAGCCAGTCAGAGCAGGCGCTGGTCCAGGCCAACTAATTCAGTTCAGTCAAAAACACACAGAAATTAAAAGAAGGTCTTAAGAAATAAAACGACAATGCCCAAGTCAAAGTGCAAATCCATGAGAAACAAAACCAAGAAAACAAATCTACCACTAAAGGAATTAACCCCATAATGATAGACTCCAACCAGAACAAATTCATGGAAAATAGCCACGAAAGCCTGATCCAAGACAACGACTTTCAAAACATGATCATTAACATGATCTACATTATGAAAGAGGAAATCCCAGAGGATTTAAACAACCGCATCAACCACTTTGAAAAGGAACACAACAGACACTGGGAGAAGTTGAGAAAAACAGTTCAAGAAACAAAAATAGGCATAGAGCAGTTAAAACAGTCTCAAGCAGAGTTTAAAATTGAACTCAAAGACAACGTGTCTTCAAGTGAGAACTCAACAGAGGGTCTTATGAGAAGAACTAACAAAGCAGAAAATAGAATTTCAGACCTTGAAGACAAAGTGGGAGTATCAACCAGCTCAATGGAAGAGTTGTTAAAGCCAAAAAGATACTTGAGAGAAATATCCAAGAGATATGGGACACCCTGAAGAAGCCTAACATGTGTATTCATGGAATACCAGAGCAAGAATCTCAAAATACCACACTCAAGGAAATTTTTCAAACTATCACCAAGGAAAACTTTCCTCATATAAAAAAAGAAGGGCCCATCCATATACAAGAGGCATTCTGCACCCCAAATAGATATGAACAAAAGAGAAACTTGCATGGCAAATAATAGTTAAAACACTCCACATTCAACACAAAGGAATAGTGCTGAGAGCTTCAAGGAAAAAAGAACAGGTCACTTTTAAAGGTAAACATATTAAAATAACAAATGACTTCTCAATGGAAACAGTAAAAGCAAGAAGAGCTTGGAGAGACGTACTCCAAGTACTGAATGAGCAAAAATGTCAACCCAGGTTGATATACCCCGCAAAATTATCCATCATGATCAAGGGAGAAAGAAAAATTTTCCAGCACAAAGACAACTTGAAGGGATACATGTGCACAAAACCAGGCCTTCAAAAAATGCTAGAAATGATACTCAAGCTTGAAGAAAAAAACAAATCATATCCAGGAGGACAGAAGGGAAGTATAATACCACCAAAACCAAAAAGTGAAACAATACACTTACAAAAGCCACTAAACATACTAAATGTTCGGAATTAAAAATAATTACTCCATTATAACATTAAATGTTAATGGAATTAAGTCACCAATCAAGAGACCTAGATTACAAAATGGGATAAAAAATCACAACCCATCAATCTGCTGCCTGCAGGAAACCCATCTCACCACAAAAGATAGGCACATCCACAAAATTAAAGGCCAGTGAAAAATTCTACAAGCTAATGGAACCAGGAAACAGGCAGGGTTAGCCATAATGCTATCGGACAAAGTGGACTTCAAACCAAAGAAAATAATAAGAGACACAGATGGATACTACATTTTAGTCACAGGTACAATTCACCAAGAAGACTTCACAATACTAAACATATATGCACCCAATATGGGGCCACCCATATTCATTAAGCGAACCCTACAACATCTAAAGTGAGAAATCAACCCCCAAACAATAATTCTTGGGGATTTCAACACTGCACTCTAAACATGGGATATATCAACAAGTCAAAAGCTTAACAGAGACACTTTGGAACTTAATCAAACCCTTACTGAAATGGACCTTACAGATCTTTATTGAACTTTTCATCCACGCACCAAAGAATACAAATTTTTCTCAGGAGCAGATGGAACTTTCTCCAAAATAGATCAAATATTTGGCCACAAAACGAATCTCCACATATACAGGTAAGTTGAAACTCTAGCCTGTGCCCTATCAGATCACCATGGTATAAAGCTTCACATTCAAAGCACAACAAACAACAGCAAATACACTAACTCCTGGAAAATTAACACTATGATGCAGAATGAGAATTGGATTCAGGAAGAAATTGAAAAGGAAATTAATGATTTCCTGAAAGTGAACGATAATGAAAATACAACTTACCAAAATCTTTGGGACACAATGAAAGCTGTCCTAAGAGGTAAGTTCATAGCTCTTAATGCCTACATCAAAAAAATGGAAACATCAGAAATAAATAACCTAACAATGCATCTTAAAGCTTTAGAGAGACTAGAGCAATCCGATCCCAAAAGCAGTAGAAGAGAGGAGATTAGCAAAATAAGGGGAGAAATATCCAAACCGAGATTAGGAAAACGATACAAAAAATCAACCAGTCGAAAAGTTGGTTTTTTGAAAAAATCAATAAGATTGATACACCCCTAGCTAAATTAACCAAAAGCAAGAGAGATTAAACCCAAAATAACAAAATTAGAAATGAACATGGAGTTATCACTACTGATACCCAAGATATCCAGAGAATTATGACATCATATTTCAAAAACTTATACTCTGTGAAATTTGACAACACAAAAGAAATGGATGAATTCCTAAGTAAACACATCTTACCTAAATTAAATCAGGAAGTTGTGAATTATTTAAATAGCTCTATAATGTATGAGGAAATGGAGGAAGTAAACTCCAATCTTCCCACCAAAAAATGTCCTGGACCAGATGGATTCAGCACAGAGTTCTACCAGACATTTAAGGAGCTAATAACACCAATACTCCTTAAACTGTTCCATCAAATAGCAAAGGAAGGAACATTACTAAATTCCTTCTATGAATCTAATATTGTCTTAAATCCAAAATCTAAGAAATATACACTTAAAAAAGAAAACTATAGGCCAATCTCTCTGATGAACACAGATGCAAAGATTCTCAACAAAGTCTTAGCAAATCGGATTCAAAAACATATCAAAAAGATCATCCACGGGGATCAAGTAGGGTTTATCCCAGGCACACAAGGTTGGTTCAAAATACGCAAATGAATAAATATAATTCACCACATAAACCAGTCCAAAGACCAAGACCACATGATACTCTCAATAGATGCAGAAAAAGCTTTTGAAAAAATTCAACACCCTTTTATGATTAAAACCCCAGAGACAGTTGGAATGGAAGGAACCTTTATCAATTAATATAAGTTGTATACAACAACCCACAGCAAGGATTATACTCAATCTGGAAAAATTTGAAGCATTCACGTTTCAATCCAGAACTAGACAAGGTTGTCCCCTCTCACAGCTTCTATTCAATATTGTACTTGAAGTCTTAGTTGAAGCCCTAAGACAAGAAAGGGAGATAAAAAAGATTGAAATATGCAAGGAAGAAGTCAAATTATCTCTATTTGCAGATGACATAATCTTATAACTGAGTTATCTCAAAAACTCCACCAGGAAACTTCTGGAACTAATACAGAAGTTCAGCAGTGTGGCAGGATACAAAATAAACGTACAAAATCAGTGGCCTTCATAAATGCCCAGAATGAAAGAAGTGAAAAAGCCCTGAGAGAAACAATCCCATTTACTATAGCCCCTAAAAAAAATGAAATACCTTGGTATAAACCTAACCAAGGAAGTAAGAGACCTTTACAATGAAACTTTAAACCCTAAACAAGAAATTGCAGAAGACATCAGAAGGTGGAAAGTCCTCCCATATTCCTGCATTGGCAGAATCACCATCATCAAATGACCATCCTATCAATCGCAATATACAGATTCAATGCTATACCAATTAAAATCCCAAAGCAATCCTTTACAGAAGTTGACCATGGGCTGCAGAGGTGGCTCAGGGGTTAAGCCTCTGCCTTGCAGGCAGAAGGTCCCGAGTTCGGATCCTAGACCCCACGTATAGACGCCGGGTGAAAGCAGGGGCGGCCTGCGTTTCTGGTCCTGGTAGGGCGGAGCCTGTGAATCCCCAGCACAGAATAAATGAGGAGGTGGAGGCATCCATGGTGGTTCCCGAATTCGTCCATGGTTCTACACGCACACATACATACATATACACACGCGCACACATGCATACATGTACAATTGAATAAATTTAAAAAAAATTTAAAAAAAAGGAGTTGACCAAACAATCTCAAAATTCATATGGAGGCACAAAAGACCCAGGATAGCAGAAACAATCCTGAGTAACAAAAACACGGCTAGAGGGCTGGAGAGGTGGCTCAGGGGTTAAGCCTCTGCCTTGCAAGCAGAAGGTCCCAAGTTCTGATCCTAGGCCCACGTATAGACGCCAGATGGAAGCGGGGGTGGCCTGTGTGTCTGGTCCTGGTAGGGCAGAGCCTGAGAATCTCGGGGCAGAGTAAACAAGCAGGTGGAGGTGTCCATGGTGGTTCCCAAATTCGTCCATGGCTGGAGGTATAACCATACCAAACCATAGTCTATACTACAAATCCATAGATGTAAAAACAGCCTGGTATTGGCTCCAAAATAGACACACAGACAAGTGGATAAGGGTTGAAGACTCGGATATAAGCCCACACAACTACAGCCATTTGATCTTTGACAAAGGGGCCCAAAAAAATCCAATGGAAAAAGAAGAGCATCTTCAACAAATGGTGCTGACAAAACTGGATATCCACATGCAGAAGATTAAAACTGGACCCGTACTTGTCACCATGCACAAGAATTAATTCCAAATGGACCAAGGACCTCGATATAAGGCCAGAGAATATAAAAATCTTAGTTGAAATGGTAGGGAATTCCCTCGAGTTATTAGGGCTAAGCCAACAGTTCCTAAAGGGACATCCAATAGCAGGGTCACTACAAGGAACACTCAACAGATGGGATCTTATGAAATTAAAAAGCTTCTGTTCAGATAAAGAGATTGTAACAGGAGCACAAAGGCAACCCACAGAATGTGATAAAATTGTCACTAACCACATATCTGATAGAGCTCTATTATCCAGAGCGCACAAAGAACTTAGAAATCTAAACACCAAGGAAAGAAATCGCCCAATTAAAAAATGGGCCTTGGAACTTAAAAGAAACTTTACCAGGGATGAAATTAAAATGTCTAACAAATATCTTAGAAAATGCTCCACATCCTTTGCCATCAGGGAAATGCAAATCAAAACTTCCCTGAAATGTCATCTCACCTGGGTCAGGATGGCAAAAATCCACAATGCAAAACAATACCAAATGCCTGAAAGGATGTGGAGAGAGGGGAATTCTCCTACATAGCTGTTGGGAATGCAGGCTCATACAACCACTCTGGGAAGCCTTCTGGTGATTCTTAAAGTAGTTAAAAGATTGAAAAGCCATATGACCCTGCTATTCCACTTTTTGGAATAATCCCCCATACAGCCAAAATTCACCTCGATAGCACAAGTATGACCATGTTCATAACAGCACTATTTATAATAGCAAAGTCATGGAATCAACCCAAATGCCCAATAGTTGACGAATGGATAAGGAAAATCTTGTACATTTATACAATGGAATATGACTCAGCCATCAAAAATGATGAATTAATGACGTTTGCCGGGAAATGGATGGAATTAGAAAAAATTATAGAGTGAAGTATCCCAGACACAGAAAATTAAGCACCGTATGTACTCCCTAATAGGTGGATCCTAGTATCAAACCCACTTTGAAACACACAAAGATAAATCTCTGTAATACCTACAGTAATTTCAAAGATTATAAACAGGAGGGAAGGGGAAGGAGGGCCCTACCAGAAACAAGGAGAGAGGGGATCATGCTACAGCAGAGAATACAGACCACCATCAAGGACTGCAAGTAAGCAATGAGACAGCTGGTTAAGTTCACAGATTTTCCTTCCTGATCATTTGCAACTGAGGGAGTATGATTCCACCAGAAGGGGAGGGCGTATAGTCTGGCAGACAGAAAGTAACCATTTTGCAATGGGAGACTGACCCCCCCACACACCGTGGTCTCCTGCTTTTATTCCATCTACCTTTGAATATACTCTTATAATAAGACCATAATTTAACAGCTTTTTATCTCTGGCTAGAGGGTGACATCCAATACCCATCAGGATTGAGCCAAGGACATTACAGAAGCAGAAAAACTGAAAAAAAGAAATCAACAAACCATAATTCAGAACATCAGAGACTCCATGTCAACCACCTGGAACTATGTCAGCCTAATCTCTCCCCCATCCTGAAGCTCAGGGAAAGTTGCAGAAGAGGGGGCTGTAAGATTGTAAGACCCTAAAGATCGTGAGAAGCAATGATATGCAAGATACTACACACAAGTTAGGGCCGAAGCAATTATAATAGGATTCTGCATGATCTGCACAATAACCAACATATCATTGACCCCCTCAAAGTCTAGCATGAACTAAAGGCACTAGGATCCTTAGAAGCTAAGGATTAACAGCCAGAATAGTGTCCCTACACTTAAGGAGAACACAAGAAAGATTTCTAGGAAATGCCACTGAGTCCTTACACCTCATCAGAGAGTAGGAGCCAGAGGAAAGTTTGACATTCACATTAAAGGATGCTCCAGGGATGGGGGAGAGAAGGCACTGGGAAATAGGAAGGGAGTGGGGGAAAGAAAGGGGGAAAAGGGGTAGGGAACAAGGGGGTCCAGGAAGGGGTGGAGGGAGGGAGGGGACCAAGGTACCTATTAAGTTTGTATGAGCGGAAATAAATGAAAATTTTTTAAAAAAAGGAAAGAAAAATTTCACTTCTGTCCTTAGTATAGGTATCTCTCAAGAGCATCTAAAGGTTATACCTAAAGGTATACCTTAAGGTAGTGTGTGGTAGATAGAGTCTAAGTCAGTCAGTTGTTTCTCATCAAATTAGTTGGTCCTGTGTGCTGGCTAAGGATCAGGACAATCAAGGTGATTCTATCACCAACTGGAGAGCATTTGATAAAGAAACTTGATTTTTGGTGGAAGATCACTTAGCTGTTCACCAGAGAACTAAACAGGCACACGTACAAATAAACACACATGTATGCATGTGAAAAAAATCAAAAGCAATTCCATTTTGTTTCAAGTTTTGTGCTATGCCTTACAATTTCTCCTATATATAGTTCAAATATTTTTCCTGTATATAGTTCAAATATTGTTTACAATACTGCACAATTAATGTTTTTTTGCCTCTTTGAAAATTCTGTCAAATGAGTTATACCTGATATGATGTAATTGTGATTTTCCCTTACAAACCTCCCCTGTCTGCTTTTCAAGGTCAAGAGTTCTTTCTAGCATGATCCTGTTCTCATATCATTGTTGATATTTACCTGTGGCTTGCATGGGTACAACAAAAGAAACAAAAAGAAATGAAATTTGTTTATTAGCATACAAAGAGCCACTATTCAACATGCTTTGTGATGTGTGGGCTCCTTAATCCAGAGCCTACTAATGTTACATATTGGGGGATGGCAGAAGTCCCATTCAAAGGATGTAGCAGAGTTCTAGATTGTGGGAGACATAAGGGAAATGGGACAAAGCCACTGGATCTCAGTGCTTTCAGAACACGATCAATAGTAAGGCACACTGTGATAAAAAGGAGACTGTGAAAATAGTCATGTTGGGCCTGAATTCAGAGATTTTGGTCCCTATGTAGATAAAAGGAAGGTCTGGATATTAAGAAATCTACTCATTCTTAACTCAGCATTTACATCCTTTGCAGAGTTCATAAACTATTGAGCTCAATCCTCACCACAGAGGATATCCTACCAAATCCTTCATATCTTGAGCTCTCTGCTGAATAACTTTCATAGTAACTTTACATCTGATCTTGTTCATTTCCATGTGCAGTGTGTGTGTGGCCATTTTCTACACAGAAACTTTCTAACAGTGAATCAACAGCTTCCTGGGTTTCTGACTATTCCTTGTTGCTGATCTAAAGTATAGAATGAACCTGTTGCAGCACTTCAGGATTATATGGATAAATTCAATCAACTTGCTCTCCAAAGCTGCTGCTCCATACAAAATGAAAGCAGGCATACAAATTCACTATAGGAGATTTAACACTTGAAAAAATTAGATGATGGGCTGAGGATGTAGTTCAATAGGTGCAGCATCTTCCTAGTATGAAATGGCCAAAACCTGTTTCATCACCAATACCCCATAAAACTAGGCACGGTGGTAGCAGATCTGTAATTCCAGCATCCAGAAGGTGTGATAGCATGAGGCTCAGAAGTTCAAGGTCATCCTTGACTACATATTGAAGTTGAGGACAGCTTAGTCTACAAGGTTCAAATTAAACCAAGAAAAAGAACTTATATGTTAACACTGTGGCAGGTTTGGGTTCCACTGCCACTGTTACGGTTGCATTTTGGTGTCAACTTGACAGTTGCATACTGTTTGGGGCACAGCTGTGGAAGCTTAATGTTTGGAATGGCCCCTAAACAAGTCTGAAGATACTTGACTGATTGTTGTGGAGAACTCAGTCCATAGTGGGTGGTACCTTCTAGTAGTGGACCAGATATTAGGAAAGACAAGGAAGAGGGACTTGTTCTTCCCTTATCTTGTGTCAATTTGCTGAGGAGCTCACTCTGTAAGCGTCATTTACTTTTAGAGAGTCGTGGCCTTCTTTGTTGCTACTGCTGCTGTCTCTGTCTTTGGCTGACTCAGAGCTTCATCTTTTCTACCACATTGTTGCCGTTACCAGTGCCTTTGGAGCCTGGCCTCTAGGCCATGCTGCTCTTCGCTATTCATTGCTGACATCAGAGCCCGGCTGTTCTTCACTGACATTGGAAGCCAGCATCTTCGATTCTCCAGAGAATTGAGACCTTCTTGGGATCTTTTAGCTTTGTGGAACATTCTGGTTAAGAGCAAGGCGGCTGCGCCGGCTACTTTGAAGGACACTATTTTTGTTGTGAGTTATTTTAATAAACTTATGTATGTATGTATGTATGTATGTATATATATATATATATATATATGTATTACATTCTATAGATTCTATTTCTTCAGAGAACCCTGAATAATATAGCCACTTTCAAGTTGAGGTTGGAGGGGACAGACTGTCTTCTACTCTTCTCTGTATTGCTTTTCTCTTTTTCTGCTTCTCAGCTTTCTTGACACCTACTTCTTAATATCCACTACTCATCCTTTTTATTGCCCCTCGGATTATGTTTTATCCTCCCTCATTGTTACTTTTTGCATTTATGGACATAACTTCTCATCTGCCATCATAACAATCTGATGCTCTCTTCTTATTTTCTTACAAATTTTACTGGATGTAACAGCAACTGTCTTAGAATAATCTCTGGAGTACTTTCATAACACAATCAATAGTAAGCCATCCTGTAAGAGGAGACTGAAAATAGTACCAGCATTTGAACCACTATTAAGTCTTGGGTTTATATCCTCCATATTTGGCAAAGAGCCAACTCAAAGGTAAGCTAATGAATATAAATGAATTCTTTATAGTGAGTTCAGAGACTGATGATATGGCAAAGTATATGAAATTGCATGTCACTAAAGCTTGCAGCCTGCCTGTAATCCCAGAGTGCCAAAGGAATTCCCAGCGTAAGCTGGCTTGCCAGACTAGCCAAAATGATGAGATTTGAGTAATGCAGGAGATCCTGCCACAATACATATGGTTCAGAGTGACAGTATAATACAACAAGTCAACTACAGGACTTTATGCACATAGGAGCATTCATAAATGCACCCCACAAATGCATATGAATATGCAAACATATATTCCCAAATTCACACAAACCACTACCCATATATTAGCAAAAATAGTTCACTTTATGGATCCTCTGCTCCTGGTCAATATTCTTGTAGTTCTACTCTCACCATGATGCATTAGATTATTGCTTCACTTTTCTATCAATGAATGTATTGCTTAAAGAGGAGATGTGTGAAGGTTATTGCTATCATCACCATTACTTAGGTAACTCCCAATAAGGCCATCATGAAGCAAGACTTGGAAAAATACGTTAACAAAAGACTGATACTTGGATAGATAGATAGATAGCTTTGGACAGAAGCTGATAAAAACAACTGCATGTAACCAGCATCATTTAAGCTCTCTTGCCCAGTATACATATACTGACCTAGGTGGCTCCAAACTGAAGCTTCTGCTACACTCCATGGTCGAAATCCATTCTCCAACTTGGAGATCAAGTCAGGTTTGGTCATGTACTGCCCTATAAAGAATTGGATATGCAAATGATATCAGAGGGCTAAATCACTTCCACTTGAAAGACAACACCTCCAATTCAGCAATTGTGGTAATTGTCTTTCTTTAGAGTTTATACTTACATTCAATACTAACTGGAAAATTACTATAAAATGACAGTAAATTTTACAAATAATCAAAATCATGAATGTAATAAACTTTAAGTAAACAGAAGAAAAGGAACACAATGAAATTAAAGAGATACCTCATTAGATAACAGTATAAACTGAGTAAGAGAAAGTGATTATAAATAAGAACCAATCACTGTCAATGAGACAACTGAGGGGGTAATGCATTTTCTCCACAGCTAGGTGAACTGAGCTGGACCCCAAGAGGCCCATGTAGTTGAAGGCAACCATCATGAGTAATAAACACAGAATGGTACTAGCATAAAAACAGACACACTGATCAATAGATTAAAACAGAGGACTCAGATATAAGCTCACATATCTACAGCCACTTGATTTTTCACAAAGGTGCCAAACATACACATTGGAGAAAAGACAGGATCTTCAATAAATGGTGCTGGGAAAATTGGTTATCCACATGTAGAATGAAAATTGGCCATTACCTTTCACCTTGCACAAAAATTAACTCCAAATGGATTGAAGACCTCAATGGCTAACCTGAAACTCTGAAACTTCTAGAAGAAATAGTAGGGAACATAATGGAATTGACAGACCCAGGTAAAGATTTTCTGAACAGGATCCCATTAGCACAGGAAATAGGACCAACAATCAACAAGCAGGGCCTCATGAAAATAGAAAACTTATATTCTGCAAAAGAAACTGTAAATTGAGCCAAAAATAGCTCACATAATGGGAGACCATTTTTGCTCGCTATGTACCTGACAGAAGAGTAATTTATCTCTAGAGTATATAAAAATTCAAAACATTAAAAATCAAGGAAACAAACCCAATTAAAAAAAATGGGCCTTGTAACTAAAAAAAAGATGTTTCACAAAAAGAAATTTCTTAAAAATTGTTTTAATTTCTTTGCTCATCAGGGAAATGCAAATTAAAAGTACTCTGAGATATCAACAATGAATGTGGAAAAGATGTGATGAAAAGAGAACACTTATTTATTGCTGGTAAGTGTGCAAACTGGTACAACCGTTTTGGAAATCAGTATGGAGGTTCCTCAGAAGCTAAGATATGACCCAGCTATATCATCTCTAGGAATATTCCCAAATATTTGTGCATCTTACTACAAAGACACTTGTTCAACCATATTCATTACAGCTCTATTCATAGGAGTAAGGAAATGAAATCAGCCATATGCCCATCAGTGGAAGAATGGGTAATGAAAATGTGGTAGATGCACACAATGGAATACTATTCAGCTAATAAGAAAATGAAATTGTGAAATTTGCTGAGAGATGCATGGAACTGGAAAATATAATATTAAGTTAGGTATCTCAGACACAGAAGGACAAATGTTACATGCTCTCTCTTACATGTGGATGCTAGTATTAGCAGATTGATATACTTAGTTTGGAATTCCTATAAGAGCTGGAAAAATTGAAAGGTATCATTAAGTGGGGGGGTTAAGACTTTAAAGGAGGAGATATAACAAATCATGATATTAAGATGGAAAGGTGAATAATGGGGGTAGGGTAAGGTTAATGGGAGGAGATGAGGATATAGGTACAGAAAGAGTTGAGGACATAACAAAACTAAGATTGAAAGATACAATCAGGGGCCTGGAGAGATGACTCAGGGGTTAAGCCTCTGCCTTGCAAGCAGAGGGTCCTGAGTTCAGATCCTAGATCCCACGTACAAACACTGGGTGGAAGTGGGGTTGGCCTGCACTTCTGGTCCTAGTGGGCAGAGCCTGTGAATCCCTGGGCAGAGTAAAAAGGAGGTAGAAGCAGTCCATGATGATTCCCGAATTCACCCTTGGTTGTACACATACACATACAAACACACACACACACACACACACACACACACACACACACACACACACGATTGAACATATTTTAAAAAAAGAAAGATACAATCAGATAGAAATCTCCTATAATATCAATATAGTAAAAAATATTTTGGTTTAAAAAATATGTGTATAGGGCAATACACAGAAAGGAAGATAGGGCAAAACAAAAAATTGCCTTCCAAGGCTCCAAATAGAATTATAGGCAATTGATTGATTCTCCACGTAATAGGCATGTGATGCTTCCTGATAAATTGTTAGTCACAGAGGTCTCAAAGGCCCTCCCAACAGTATAGTTTTTTGCCAGTGCTCTTGGTTGCTCTCCAGAAACTGACAGTAAAACCTTATTACTGAAGATGCAACACATGCGGAACACAAGACATGGACAAATACAACAGTTGGAACTCATCTGGAAGTTTCCTCCTAGCTGGATAGCTTACAAAGTACCATGGAAGCTACCAGGGGAGTGGAAAGTACTTATTAACTATGAAGACAGTAAGTGTTCCTAAGGGTTCCAGGAGAGATAGACCCACCCAAGCACACCAGGTTGCTGTAGTTCTCCAGCATCACATCCCTGTAGAGGGTCTTCTGAAGAGCATTCAGGTTCTGCCACTCCTGCCAGGTGAAGTCCACAGCAATGTCTTCCAATGTTACTGACCCCTGAAATGACATATTTCCCATCATCCCAAGTCGTCAGCCTTGGAAACAGAAAATGGGAGTTTACTCTGTGTATGTATGTTATCAGCATTTTATTGAAAGTTGGGTTTGATATCCATAAAGGAAAAAGGAAATATCAATATACGGATTCAAGAAGACATGATTAAAGAGGCTTCAAAGAAACTCAATACAAACCAAAATTGCTGCTCTTATGAGCAAATGCTCACTGTACAACAGAGAATTCACATAGATGAGAAGCCATATGAATGTACACAATATGGAAAAACATTCTTTATAAAGAAATACCTCATTAAATATCAGAGAATTCTGGAGTCTCCAGGTCCATAGAGTTGGCCCATGAACTGAGTCTTTCAGTTTTTACATAGTACATTCAGGGGATCCAGACTAAATCCACATGCTGTAAGAACTGAGGGTACTGGACAAAAGCAAATTCTAAATGGCCATGGTGCTGCCTCCATGATGCAAAATATCCAGGAATAAAGTGGAAAAGGATAGGGGAAAAATCACAGAGCCAACAATCAAAGAACACTTTTTTATACTCTTCCAGTAGATTCAAACTGCAGACTTCTTGCAATCTCAGGAAAGCTGTGAAAATAGCTATCAGGAAAAAAATTACAACTGTTTAAGAAAAAGGCATGGAAAATTAAACCATAGTACTTTGTTCCTACAATGTAAAATTAGTACAGCTATTTTATCATGTAGTGGTTCATAAAAAAAATCCAGTTCATAATAAAAAACAAATTCAAGACTTGTAAGATGGATCAGCAGGTAAAGGTGTTAGTGTAGAAACAATGCAATCTGAGTTCAATCCTGGCATAAAGATGACAGAAGAGCTGACTTTTGAAAGTTACTCTCTGACTTCTATGGGGACATTAATGAACTTTCTCTCACCGTCTTTCCCCTTCTTCCTCTTTGTAGTAAATACACACAAATTTAAAAAGCATAGAACTATCATATGATTGGAAAATCTCCATTGTTAATATGTATTCAAAGGAACACAAATCCTAACCACAAAAAAAATGCCTCAGCACATATATGTATACTTACACAAGAACTGTCCTACCAATATTTCACCATAACATCAGCAAGATCGCAAGAAACTTCATACATCTCTCTGAGAGACTGACAGGGACCAATGCTGATGGAGAAGTAAAGGAGGATGTTTTCCTCAAAGGTATATATATTAATCTAGGTTGTTTGCTGGAGAATGAATCAGGTCACACTCATTAAAGACAGACTAAATAAAACACAGTGGACTGCACAAAAGATATGAATATAGGAGAGAGTCAGGCAAAGGAAATGAAGGGTTGTAAGGGGAAAAGGAGGGAGAATAGGATTTTGGGCCAAGAGTGAAAGTATTATAAATTTACTATATTCATGTATGCAACATTAGATAAAAATATAATTTTAAAAAATGCCTTGACATCCGGGTATATTGTAACGCTATTCAGTGACTACCTAGAGATGGAAAGAAAAGATGTACAACTTAAATGAGGTAACAGGGGGACCACCCTTCTAATTCCACATTATACAGCTCTTCTCCTGAGAGGTTCCATGGAATGGAGGAGAGGACCCAGGGATATGGCAGCTTTGGACAACTGGTGTCAGACAATGCTGATGTCTGAAGCCTATGAGAATGAGGATACATCACATTGTAGTTTGCAAAGGGTGAACTCAAACTAAACTCACACTCACAAGGTTTCTGTATCTAACGAAGATAGAAAAACAAAGATTCAAAAACAAAAAAACACTCTATTACATCAGTATTCAGAAAGAGGAAAAAATATTGTGCTTCATAATACTACAAATACACCAGGAAGATGGTTTAGTAAAGGGACCTGTTCACAAACCTAACAACATGAGGAATACGCTTGTCTCCTTTGCAATTCACATACATATATGGCACTGAAAGAATAAAAGACATATGAAGTATAACACTACAAAAGATGGTAAGAAGATTGGGGTCATTATGTCATAACAGAAATCTCTCTGCAGAAAAGACCCATGGGGACTGGTACAACTAGATTCTCAAACAACAAATTATCTCAGTCATAGCTAGAGGCCATACAGGATGTACCCCACTTCCAAGCCAAAAGGTCTATGATGGAGTGGCTGCCGAGTGCTGTAATTAATCCCTACACCCTTGCCAATTGAGAAGCAAGTCCTTTTTGGAGGGTATTGCATGTTCTGTGTCAGTCACTCTAATACTCTATGTTATAAAATAATTTATTTCAAAAAGATGTGTTCCAAATCTTAGTCTTTATTTTTTGGGGGGGATGTGTTTGGGAAGGAGTTTCTTGTTTTTAATGTTTTGGGGTTTTTTGTAGTGTTGTTTGTTTGTTTTGTGGTTTCTGGAGTCAAATCCACAATCTTGTTGACACTAATCAAGAACTCTATCATGAATTACATCATCAACTCCTTCCTTTGAGTTGAGATAGGGTTTCTCTATATATATTAGGCCTTGGCAATCGTGAATCCAACAGTGGTGGTTATTGGTGTTAGGCCTCTACAAGAATGGCCAGGCCAACAGGTCAGCTACAGAGACATGAGTAACCTGTGGTGGACAGAATAGGGAAACAACATGGGAGACAGAGGGGAAGCCATAGAATGGGGGATTTCTTATCCTGGCCTCTTGTTCCTACCCTGCCTTTTCTTCCTGTATATGCCTACTGGTTTTAAACTTTGATCCTTCTAGCAAGGGTTTCATGTGGGTAAAGGACTATGGCCATACTTAAATTATATACTTAAATTATATGCTTAGTCTTTAAGAAAGAATCATGACTATATTAATATTCTTATTGCAAATAGCTCTAAATAGAAAAAATGTCTCTACACAGTCCATCTTTACAAGAAATTCTCTGATTGTTTGTACTTCAGTTCTCTCATCTGGTAAGAAACTTTAACCAGACTCCACAGTGAGGAATCCCTTTCCCTTGTCATAGCCTCTTGAATTTTCTGCCTTCTGATTCTGCCTCATTCCTTCCTTAGGCAATGCCTTTCGGATCCCTTCAAATCTCTTCTTGCCTCAAAATTCTGTTTCCTCACTGCAGCCATTTCTCTTACCTTAGTCTTCAGTATCTGCACAAAGTGGTTCCTCATCTTGATCCTCACACCTTCTCTCACATCTTCCTTCAATCTGACATCCTTCCTAAGCCAATGAACTCCTCCCTCAGGCCCTCACTTCCTTTGTAATATGCTGGTTGTCCCTTCTATATTTGTCTTCTCACATGTTTCAGGCCTATTACCCCGCTCCCTCAGACACTTTAGTCCTTAGACTACAGATCATCAGTAGTGCCTCTCCCAGGACCCGCAGATTTCTTCTTGTACTGAGGGCCAATGCACTGGCCTTTCTTAAAGGACACTTAAATAATTCTCCCTGGTCTAGGCATCCTTACTCTACAGTGGACAGAGCTCCTGATTACACTAGGTTTATGACTTCCAGGAGAGGGTTATTACATCTAAAGTAGCCCAGGGCTTTCCAAGAAAATTCTTTACCCTTGTCTTCCTGTGGTATCAGCATACTAACTCTTAGAGGGTTATATCTCTCCATTTATTAAGTAACAAGAGATCTCACAGTGATGTGATTGGGAATGAAATCTGGGCCATATACTTGCAAGACATGGTTTTCTTGAAACAAGGTGACACTAAGTTGCCAAATTTGGTCAAGACATCACACTGTAGCCTAACTGGGTCTGGTCCATTTCTCAGATTTCTGTGTCCTGTATTAACTGTCTACCTAGCTCAGAGCTGATCAAAATCTACTGTTATGGTTTGAAATGTGTGCCCCACAGTCTCATGTGTTTGGCAAGATCATGGTACCTTGAGAGGTGGAACCTTGCTGGAGGAAGGCAGTAACAAGGGGTGGGCCTTGAGGTGGATTAGTCCCACCCTACCTTCAGGAGAAGTCCGTCTTCGCTGCAAGCAGTCTTGCAGCTCTCAGTTTCCAAGATGTCTAAGGTGATTTAGCCTCCTCAGGCCATCCATGCCACCTCTGCTTTGAGAGACTGTACCTTCCCTCTGGAACTGTAAGCTGAATAAACCTCCCTTTCTCCCTTAAGTTGATTGACTTTGAGTGTTCTCTCACAGCAATAGATAAGAGTAAGTGTTACAGAAATTGGTATTGGGTAGTGGGATACTGCTGTGAGATTAAGAACAGCTGGTACAACAACGTGAAGTTGTTTATGAAGCTGAGAGAAGTTGGTACCCAAAAGTATGGCCAATGCTGTGATGTGGCTAGTGTGCCTTTGGAACTGTTTGTTGGGTGAAATGTGGAGAACTTTGTGACTTCGTGCTGGGAAATCTTCCAAACTCAGCAGATCCTGGTTTTCCATCATGAAGCAGATCTGCACTCTCTCCTTATTTCTGGTACGGTCCTCCTTCCACTTCCTTCTTGTTTATAATCTTTGCAATTACTGTGAGTATTACAGAGATTCATGTTTGAGTGTGTCTCTAAGTGGGTTTGGTACTAGAATCCACCTATTAGGGAGTACATAGGGTACGTTATTTTCGTTTTCTTTTAACATTTTTTATTATTAATTCTGCTCATAGAAACTTAATAGGTACACCGATTCCTTCCCTCCATCCTCCTCCCCCAAACCCTCTGCTCCCCTTCCCCTCACCACTCCCTTCCCATCCCCCAGTACCTCCCCTACGCAATCCTTGGAGAATCCTTTAATGTGCATGCCAGACTCTCCTCTGGGCCCTCCTCTCCAGTGACATACAAGGACCCAGTGGCATTTCCCTGGACGCTTTCCTGTGTTCCCCTTAAGCATAGGAACACTACTGTGGCTGTCAATCCCTTGCCTCCAAGGACTTTGGTGCCTTTAGCAAATGCTAGACTTTGTGGGTCAATAGTGTGTTGGACATTGCGCGGAGCATGCAAAGTCCAATTATGATTGCTTCGGCCCTAACTTGGATGGAGTATCTTGCATATCATTGCTTCTCCCATCCTTGTGCTCTTCAAATCTTACCGCCCCCTCTTCCGCAAATGTCCCTGAGCTTCAGGATGGGGAGAGATTAGTCTGGCCTAGTTCTAGGTGGTTGATATAGAGTCTCTGAAGTTCTGGATTATGGTTTGTTGATTTTCTTTTGCAGTTTTGCTGTTCCTGCAATGTCCTACACTCCATCCTGATGGGTATTGTATGTCACCCCCTGGCCAGAGATTAAAAAGCTGTTAAACTAGAGTCTTGTTATAAGAGTATATTCAAAGGTAGATGTAATAAAAGTAGGAAACCACAGTGAGGGAGGGGCCAATCACCCATTTGCAAAATGGTTACTTTTCATCTGCCAGACTATATGCCCTCCCCTTCTGGTGAGATCATACCCCCTCGGAACGAATGTCTGTGAACTTAACCAGATGTCTCATTACTTACTTGCAGTCCTTGATGGAGGCCTATTTTGTCTGCTGTAAAATGATTCCCTCTCTCCTTGTTTCTGGTGTGGCCCTCCCACCACATCCCTCCTGTTCATAATCCTTGCAATTACTGCAGGTATTACAGAGATCTTTTGAGTGTCTCTGGGTGGGCTGGGTGGGTTTGGTACTAGGAGCCACCTATTAGGGAGTACATACAGCACTTAATTTTCTGGGTCTGGGATACTTCACTCAATATAATTGTTTCTAATAACATCCATTTCCCAGCAAATTCGAGTAATTCATCATTTTTGATGGCTGAGTAGTACTCCATTGTATACATGTACATTTTCCTTATCCACTCGTCAACTGTTGGACATCTGAGTTGATTCCATGACTTTGTTATTGTAAACAGTGCTGCTATGGTCGTGCTTGTACTATCGAGGTGATTTTTTTGCTGTATGTGGGGTTATTCCCAGAAGTGGAATAGAAGGATCATATGGCATTTCAATCTTTAATTTCTTTAAGAATCTCCAGACGGCTCGCCAGAGTGGTTGTATGAGCCTGCATTCCCACCAGCATGTAGGAGAGTTCCCCTCTCTCCACATCCTCTGCAACATTTGTTGTTGTTTGTATTGTGGATTTTTGCCATCCTGACCGGGGTGAGATGATATCTCAGGGAAGTTTTGATTTGCATTTCCCTGATGGCTAAGGAAGTGGAGCATTTTTAAAGATATTTCTTAGACAATTTAATTTTATCCTTGGTAAAGTTTCTTTTAAATTCCAGGGCCCATTTTTTAATTGGGCCATTAGTTTTCTTGGTGTTTAGTTTTCTAATTTCTTTGTGCACTCTGGATAATAGAGCTCTATCAGGTATGTGTTTAGTGAAGATTTTCTCCCATTCTGTGTGTTGCCTTTGAGCTTGTGTTACTATCTCTTTATCTGAACAAAGCTCTATAATTTCACAAGATCCCAATTGTTGAGAGTTGGTAGCAGTGACTGTGCCATTGGATGTCTGTTGAGGAACTGTTGGCCTAGCCCAGTCAGCTCGAGGGAGTTCCCTACCCTTTCAACTATGGTTTTTATAGTCTCTGGCCTTATATCAAGGTCCTTGATCCATTTGGAATTAATTCTTGTGCATGTTGACAAGTACAGGTCCAGTTTTAATCTTCTGAATGTGGAGATCCAGTTTTGCCAGTACCATTTATTGAAGATGCTGTTCTTTTTCCATTGGATTTTCTGGGCCCCTTTGTCAAAGATCAAATGGCTGTAGTTGTGTGGGCTTATATCTGGGTCTTCAACCCTTATCCATTGATCTGTGTGTCTATTTTGGAGCCAGTAGCAGGCTGTTTTTACAACTATGGATTTGTAGTATGTACTAAGGTTTGGTATGGTGATACCTCCAGCAGTGTTTTTGTTACTCAAGATTGTTTTTGCTATCCTAGGTCTTTTGTGCCTCCATATGAATTTGGAGATTGTTTGGTCAACTTCTTTAAAGAATTGCCCTGGGATTTTAATTGGTATAGCATTGAATCTGTATATTGCCTTTGGTAGGATGGTCTTTTTTATGATGTTGATTTTTCCAATCCAGGAACATGGGAGGTTTTTCCACCTTCTGGTGTTTTCTGCTATTTCTTTCTTTAGGGTTTTAAAGTTTTCATTGTAAAGGTTTCTTACTTCCTTAGTTAGGTTTATGCCAAGTTATTTAATTTTTTTAAGGTCTATAGTAAATGAGATTGTTTCTCTTAGGGCTTTTTCACTTCTTTCATTCTGTGCATGTAGGAAGGCCACTGATTTTTATGCACTTATTTTGAATCCTGCCACCCTGCTGAACTTCTCAATTGGTTCCAGGAGTTTCCTGGTGGAGTTTTTGGGATCACTCAGGTATAAGATCATGTCATTTGCAAATAGAGATAACTTGAGTTCTTCCTTGCTGATCTGAATCCCTTTTATCTCTCTATCTTGTCTTATGGCCTCAGATAAGACTTCAAGTACAATACTGAATAGAAATGGTAAGCGTGGACAGCCTTGTCTAGTTCCTGATGGAACCGGGAATGCTTCAAGTTTTTCCCCATTGAGTATAATCCTTGCTGTAGGCTTGTAATATACCACTTTTATTATATTGATAAAGGTTCTTTCCATTCCAACCTTCTCCAAGGATGCGACAAAACCATTAGCTAAAATAACACCATAGATGAAGACAATTCAGATATCCTGCTGCCACAGATATTGATCACATCAACAAAAATCCACACTCTGTTTTCCTACTGTTGTATTTTCCTTTTTTATTTTTAGGAGGTTTGGCTTGTATGAAAAGCAGACCAGTGTGCATGTTAAACTATCATTCTAACTGAACTTCACTCTTCTTCCTAAGTACCATTTGCGCATATGAAAAATGAACATGACATGCAAAAAAAAAGACATTTAAAAGTTCCTCTAAAAGCAATGTTCCAGTTCACCTTCAGGGTTGCTGCTGGAATGACTATCAAACAGCTAAGGGAACAAAGGGCTTATTTTCTCTTACAATTCTTGTTGACAATTCTTTGTCCATCTTAACAGGAGAGCACATATTAGCAACAGTGCTGAGGAACGGACCATACCATCTCCAAGTAATGGCTGAGAGAGGAACAATCCTTACTTTCCAGACTAGCATGTCTGCCCAATTGTACACAAGGAAACGAACTCTTGACCAACTCTTTGTATTTTATTCCAGGGCCTGTTCCCACCCTCTGGGACTTCCCATCATCAGACAATCTCCTACAGGTTTGCTCTGGGCTTAACCCAATCACTACTTCTCCACAAATATGCCTCAAAGCCTCAACTGTCATGTTGACACCTGTGCTTAACTATAACAAGCAGTTTAAACTGTATTTGCTTAGTGTGTGCATGTATGTGTGTGTCAGAGGACACTATGTGTCCCTGTGGAAGACCAACAGTGACTTTAGGAATCATCTGAAATTGCTTTCACCTCGTTTTTACTTCCCCCTGAGATTTTTCTGGGCTTTGCACACTAGGTCCAGAAGTGCATTTGTCAGCCATTTCTGCCTTTTTTTCCTGTGGAACATGGGATCTGAACTCAGGACGTACTGCTTAAGAGGCAGAGTCTTAACCCCTGAGCCATCTCTCTATCGCCTCAAAGACAAATTTTAAAAAATCCATTTATACTTCTAAATAAACCCAGAGTTTTCTAATTATAATTCTGAAAGTGTAGTTAGAGATATCAGTAATGATGAGTGTTTAAATGTGGAGACCCGATGACCTTTATTTGATGTATGAAAATTAAAAGGTATGAGTAAACTAAGAAATACTGACACAGGAGACAAAATTATAGCCCCCCAAAATCACACAGTGCTATTAAATAGAGAGTGATCTGATATTCTTACATTTATACCCATGTCTTTCTATACAGCATTGGGAAAAAACTATTCCTGAGATATACTATGTTGATCACAGTTTTATAAAAATTAATTGCTTGCAGTTACCTGATACTGAAAGACCTGATACTGTGATATATAACACTTACAACACTTCAGAGAGAAAGAGATATTTGGTTATTGTTTTATGGAGGATATCATCCAATAGGCAAGATTTCATAGTAGAAGGTACTGGTACAGCCAAAAGCAAGAGTCTGTAGTTAACCACAGCCATCAGGATGAAAAAGCAAAACAAAATCAAGATTCCAGCAATTCCACCAAGACTCAAGGTGCACCATTCATGATGTACCTTGCTCCAGCAGGGTTCCACCTCCCAAAGATGACATGTTCTTCTCGAACAATAATAGCTCAGGATATGAATATGTTAGCCTTGTTGTGGGACCATATATTGAAACCAGGACATTCTGCTTTTGTTCCCCATAGGTTCCTCACCTTTTTATGTGGCATGTCATCATATAAAGGAAAAACTGGATAAATATGATAACCATGGACATATGATTGTCTTGCAAAGAATGAGTAAAGTTTACAGAGATCCTCTACTAATTTAATCAAGTCCAGAGTGTCACACATGACATTTGTCCAACCAAAGCAATTGTAGGAAACAATGGAAGTTATGAATATATTTAGTTATTCCTATTTGATTGCAGTGAAATGATCAAAATGTGTCAATACACTATAGACTGTGAGCAAATGTTTTCCAGAAACTCATTCAGTGTAGTATTATCATTCATGTATGAAAAATTGAATTATCAAATGATTCTGCACACCTAATGCATGAGATATGGTTGAAGCATGAATACAATATGCCTGCATGTCCATATTTACTGAGGCCTCATTAAAATTGCAAGGCCATCCACCTTTATGCTCATCATTATACATATGACAAGGTGGCAGGATTTTTTTTAAAGTTTAATATTATTCGGTAATAAGAAGAATCAGGTTATGGATATTAATGTAATACTGGATATGATCTTCAAGTCAAAGAATTGAATTGCAACAGGAAAACAAGTGGGTAATAAGGATTTGAAAATACAGTATCAAATATACACACATATATATAATAAAAAATACAGCCAGTATACACAGCCAAAATCCTTCAAAAATTTCCAGTTGTCAGCTGATTTTTTCCATTCTTTTATTTTTTTAATGTTGTGTACATGAATAAATGAATTCATGACCTTAACAGCTATTTAATTTTAAAAGTATTTCCTTAGGGAATGTGGAAAAGCTCTCTCACCAAAGTCAGTACTCACAGTACATCAAAAGAGTCATACACCCTTTTGCACCCCAACCCGCTCCGCCGGTCGGGACGCGCGTGGGCGGGGTCCAGCCGGGCCTCAACCCCACGCCCTAGCTGGTGAGTACCCCTCTCCCCGCGCACCGCCCACCAGGACCCCAGGTCGGCCCACAGGGACCCGGCTCCGACTCCCACCATCCAGCCGGAGCCGCGTGCACGGGGCCGAGGGATGAGGAGGACCTCCCCCTGCACCCGGGCCCCACCCCAGCTGCCCTCGGGTTAAATAGCTCCACCCCGTCGCCCTCATCCCCCCTTTGCACCCCACCCCGTTCCACCTATCAAGCGCCCTGTCCAGCCGGGCCTCACCCCACGACCTAGGTAAGTCTCCGCCCGCCCCGCCCACCAGGACCCCAGGCCAAATAATTCAGATTAGTGAAATTGAGAGATCTGAAGAGTTAAAATGACAATGCCAAAGTCAAAGTGCAAATCCATGAGAAGCAACAATCAAGTAAACAAATTTCCCACTGAAGAAATTAATCCCATAATGTTAGACTCCAACAAGAACAAATCCACGGAAAAAGGCCAAGAAAGCCCCACCCAGGATAAAGACTTTCAAAAGATGATCATTACCATGTTCAATACTATGAAAGAGGAAATCAGGGAGGAATTACATAATCGAATCAATCGCTTTGAAGAGGAACACAACAGACATCTGGAGGAGTTGAGAAAAACAGTGCAAGAAACAAAAAGTGGCATAGAGCAGTTAAAACAAACTCAAGCAGAGTTTAAAACTGAGCTAAAAGACAAGTTATCTTCAACCCAGAACGCCACAGAGAGTCTTATCAACAGAACTAATGAAGCAGAAAACAGAATTTCAGACCTTGAAGATAAAGTGGGAGTACTAACCCGCTCAATGGAAGAGGTTGTTAAAGCCAAAAAGATTCTTCAGAGAAATATCCAAGAGATATGGGACACCCTGAACAAGCCTAACATGCGTATTCATGGAATACCAGAGCAAGAATCTCAAAATACCACCCCTGAGGAAATTTTTCAAACGATCATCAAGGAAAACTTTCCTCATCTAAAAAAAGTGAGGCCCATCCATATACAAGAGGCATTCCGCACCCAAAACAGATACGACCAAAATAGAAGCACACCGCGGCAAATAATAGTTAAAACACTCCACATTCAAGATAAAGAACTGGTGCTGAGAGCTTCAAGGGAGAAAAAACAAGTCACTTTTAAAGGTAAACCTATTAAAATAACAAATGACTTCTCAGTCGAAACAGTAAAAGCAAGAAGAGCTTGGAGAGACATACTTCAAGTATTGAATGAGCAAAAATGTCAACCCAGGCTGATTTACCTTGCAAAACTATCAGTCATGATCGAGGGAGAAAGAAAAATTTTCCAGCACAAAGACAACTTTAAGGGATACATGGCCACCAAACCAGGCCTTCAAAAAATGCTAGAAATGATACTCAAGCATGAAGAAAAAAACAGGCATATCCAGGAGAACAGAAGGCAAGTATAACATCATTAAAAACGAAGCAATATACTTATAAAACCTACTAAACATAATAAATGTCTGGAATTTACAATAGTTTCTCCATTATAACACTAAATGTTAATGGAATTAATTCACCGATCAAGAGACACAGATTACAAACATGGATTAAAAATCACAATCCATCAATCTGCTGCCTGCAGGAAACCCATCTCACCACAAAAGATAGGCAACGCGCTAAAAATAAAAGGCTGGTCAACAATTCTACAAGCAAATGGAAGCAGAAAACAGGCAGGGGTAGCCATTATGCTATCAGACAAAGTGGATTTCAAACCAAAGAAAATTATAAGAGACACAGATGGATACTACATTTTAGTCACAGGTACAATTCACCAGGAAGACTTCACAATACTGAACATATATGCACCCAATACGGGACCCTCCACATTCATTAAGAAAACCCTACAGCGTCTAAAGCAAGAAATCAACCCCCAAACGATAATTCTTGGGGACTTCAACACCGCCCTCTCAACATGGGATAGATCAACAGGTCAAAAGCTTAACAGAGACACTTTGGAACTTAATCAAACCCTGAAAGAAATGGACCTCACAGATCTCTATCGAACTTTTCACCCACGCACCAAAGAATACACATTTCTCTCAGCAGCACACGGAACTTTCTCCAAAATAGATCACATATTGGGCCACAAAATGAATCTACACATATACAAGAAAGTTGAAATTCTAACCTGTGCCCTATCAGACCATCACGGCCTAAAGCTGGACATCCACAACACATCAAACAAGAGAAAATACACTAACTCCTGGAAACTTAACACTATGATGCTGAATGTGAACTGGATTCAGGAAGAAATTAAAAAGGAAATTCAAGATTTCCTGAAAGTGAATGATAACGAAAATACAACTTAACAAAATCTCTGGGACACAATGAAAGCTGTTCTAAGAGGTAAGTTCATAGCTCTTAATGCCTACGTCAAAAAAATGGAAACATCAGAAATAAACAACTTAACAATGCAGCTTAAAGCTTTAGAGAAAGTAGAGTAATCTGATCCCAAAAGTAGTAGAAGAGAGGAGATTAGCAAAATAAGGGGAGAAATATCTGAAATCGAGATTAAGAAAACGATAGAAAAAATCAACCAGTCAAAAAGCTGGTTCTTTGAAAAAATCAGTAAGATTGATACACCCCTAGCTAAACTAACCAAAAGCAAGAGAGAGAAAACCCAAATTAACAAAATTAGAAATGAACATGGAGTTATCACTACTGATACCCAAGAAATCCAGAGAATTATAACATCATATTTCAAAAACTTATACTCTGTGAAGTTTGACAACACAAAAGAGATGGATGAATTTCTAAGTAAACACAACTTACCTAAATTGAATCAGGAAGTTGTGAATTATTTAAATAGTCCTATAACATATAAGGAAATTGAAGAAGTAATCTCAAATCTTCCCACCAAAAAATGTCCTGGACCAGATGGATTCAGCACAGAGTTCTACAAGACATTTAAGGAGTTAATAACACCAATACTCCTTAAACTGTTCCATCAAATAGCAAAGGAAGGAACACTACCAAATTCCTTCTATGAAGCTAATATCGTTTTAATCCCAAAACCTAATAAAGATTCGCTTAAAAAAGAAAACTATAGGCCGATCTCCCTGATGAACACAGACGCAAAGATTCTCAACAAAGTCTTAGCAAATCGGATTCAAAAACATATTAAAAAGATCATTCATGGGGACCAAGTAGGCTTCATCCCCGGCACACAAGGTTGGTTCAACATACGCAAATCAATAAATGTAATTCATCATGTAAACCAGTCCAAAGTCCAAGACCACATGATACTCTCGATAGATGCAGAAAAAGCTTTTGACAAGATCCAACAGCCTTTTATGACCAAAACGCTAGAGACAGTAGGAATGGAAGGAACCTTTATCAATATAATAAAAGTGATATACAACAAGCCCACAGCAAGGATTATGCTCAATGGGGAACAACTGGAAGCATTCCCACTTCGATCAGGAACTAGACAAGGCTGTCCACTCTCACCACTTCTATTCAATATTGTACTTGAAGTCTTAGCTGAAGCCATAAGACAAGAAAGGGACATAAGAGGGATTCAAATCAGCAAGGAAGAAGTCAAACTATCCCTATTTGCAGATGACATGATCTTATACCCGAGTGATCCCAAAAACTCCACCAGGAAGCTCCTGGAACTAATTGAGAAGTTCAGCAGGGTGGCAGGATACAAAATAAATGTGCAAAAATCAGAGGCCTTCCTATATGCCCAGAATGAAAGAAGTGAAAAAGCCTTGAGAGAAACAATACCATTTATTATAGCCCCTAAAAAAATGAAATTCCTTGGTATAAACCTAACTGAGGTAAAAGACCTTTACAATGAAAACTTTAAAACCCTAAAGAAAGAAATAGCAGAAGACACCAGAAGGTGGAAAGATCTCCCTTGTTCCTGGATTGGCAGAATCAACATCGTGAAAATGACCATCCTACCAAAGGCAATATACAGATTCAATGCTATACCAATCAAAATCCCAAAGCAATTCTTCAAAGAAGTTGACCAAACAATCTCAAAGTTCATATGGAGGCACAAAAGACCCAGGATAGCAAAAACAATCCTGAGTAACAAAAACACAGCTGGAGGTATAACCATACCAAACATTAGTCTATACTACAAATCCATAGTTGTAAAGACAGCCTGGTACTGGCTCCAAAATAGACACACAGATCAATGGATAAGGATTGAAGACCCAGATATAAGCCCACAAAGTTACAGCCATTTGGTCTTTGACAAAGGGGCCCAAAGAATCCAATGGCAAAAGAACAGCATCTTCAACAAATGGTGCTGGCAAAACTGGATCTCCACATGCAGAAGATTAAAGCTGGACCCGTACTTGTCACCATGTACAAGACTTAATTCCACATGGATCAAGGACCTTGATATCAGGCCAGAGACTATAAAAACCATAGTTGAAAGGATAGGGAACTCCCTCGAGCTGATTGGGCTAGGCCAACAGTTCCTAAACAGACATCCAATGGCACAGTCACTGCTACCAACTCTCAACAGTTGGGATCTTGTGAAATTAAAGAGCTTCTGTTCAGATAAAGAGATTGTAACGCAAGCTCAAAGGCAACCCACAGAATGGGAGAAAATCTTCACTAACCACATATCTGATAGAGCTCTATTGTCCAGAGTGCACAAAGAACTTAGAAAACTAAACACCAAGGAAACCAATGGCCCAATTAAAAAATGGGCCCTGGAACTTAAAAGAAACTTTACCAGGGATGAAATTAAAATGTCTAACAAATATCTTAAAAAATTCTCCACTTCTTTAGCCATCAGGGAAATGCAAATCAAAACTTCCCTGAGATATCATCTCACCCCGGTCAGGATGGCAAAAATCCACAATACTAACAACGACAAATGCTGGAGAGGATGTGGAGAGAGGGGAACTCTCCTATATTGCTGGTGGGAATGCAGGCTCATACAGCCACTCTGGAGAGCCGTCTGGAGATTCTTAAAGAAATTAAAGATTGAAATGCCATATGACCCTGCTATTCCACTTTTGGGAATAACCCCCCATACAGCAGAGGTTCACCTCGATAGCACAAGAACGACCATGTTCATAGCAGCACTGTTTACAATAGCAAAGTCATGGAATCAGCCCAAATGTCCAACAGTTGACGAGTGGATAAGGAAATTGTGGTACATCTATACAATGGAGTACTACTCAGCCATCAAAAATGATGAATTACTGGAATTTGCCGGGAAATGGATGTCATTAGAAACAATTATATTAAGTGAAGTATCCCAGACCCAGAAAATTAAGCGCTGTATGTACTCCCTAATAGGTGGTTCCTAGTACCAAACCCACCCAGCCCACCTAGAGATAGTAATTCCAAGGATTATGAACAGGAGGGATGGGGTAGGAGGGCCACACCAGAAAGAAGGAGAGAAGGGACCATGTTACAGCAGGGAAAATAGGCCTCCACCAAGGACCCAAATAAGTAATGAGACATCTGATTAAGTTCACAGACTTTTGTTCCTGATCATTTACTACTGAGGGGGAGTGATCTCACCAGAAGAGGAGGGCATATAGTCTGGCAGATAAAAAGTAACCATTTTGCAAATGGGTGATAGACCCCTTCCTCACTGTGGTTTCCCACTTTTATTACATCTACCTTTGAATGTGCTTTTATCACAAGACTCTAACAGCTTTTTGTCTCTGGCCAGGGGGTAACATACAATGCCCACCAGGATGGAGTGAAGGGCATTGCAGGAGCAGCAAAACTGCAAAAGAAAATCAACAAACCACAATCCAGAACTTCAGAGACTCTATATCAACCACCTAGAACTAGGCCAGCTTAGTCTCTCCCCATCTTGAAGCTCAGGGAACTTTGCGGAAGAGGGGGCGGTAAGAGTGTAAGAGCAAAAGGATGGGAGGAGCAATGATATGTAAGATACTCTATACTAGTTAGGGCTGAAGCAATCATAATTGGACTTTGCATGCCCTGCGCATTGTCCAACACATTGTTGACCTCACAAAGTCTAGCATCTGCTAAAGGCACCAAGATCCTTGGAGGCAAAGGATTGGCAGCCACAGCAGTGTTCCTATACCTAAGGGGAACACGGGAAAGGGTTCGGGAAAGGCCACTGGGTCCTTATACGTCATCGGAGAGGAGGGCCCAGAGGAAAATCAGTCATGCACAAGAAAGGACTCTCTGGGAATTGGGGTGGGAGGCACTGGGGGATGGGGAGGGAGAGGGGTGGGGAGGGGGAGCAGGGAGTACGGGGGGAGGAGGAGGGAGGGAGGGAACTGGTGTACCTAATAAGTTTGTATGAGCTGAAATAAAAAAAAAAGAGTCATACAGATGAGAAGCTTTATGAAGGCACTGATCATGGAAAAGCTTTCTCAGAGAAGTACAATCACACAATCCATCAAAAATCTTATACAGACTAGAAGGGAAATGAATGAACAAAACTTGGAAAATATTCATCTTCGAAATCAAGTCTCACTGTACATCAGATAATCCATTCAGATGAACCTCTGTGCATGTACAGAATGTTCGAGAGTTATGTCTGGTAAGGAAACCTTCGTTTTACATCAGAGAATTTATAAAGGTGAGAAACTATGAAGATAAAGAATGTGGAAAAACTATCATAAGAATAAGAACATAAGAATAAATGACCATAAAAAGTCATATAGATGACAAGCCATATGAATATACAGAAAGGAGAAAAGTTTTATCAAGATAGGCAGACCTCAGTTGGCATCGGAGATCTCATATAGATGAAAAGCCATGTGAATGTACTGATTGTGAAAAGTCTTTCTCATACAAGTTTACTCTCACATCATCAGAGAACTCATAAAGGTGAGAAGCCTTAGGAATGTACAGAATGTAGAAAATCTTTCTCAGAAAAATCACATCTTATTGGACATGAAACAACTCATACATTTGAAAAGCCATATGAATGTACTGAATGTAGAAATACTTTCTCAAACAAGTCAGCACTAACAGTACATCAAAGAAGTCATACAGGTGATGCTTGCTTCCAGGGTCCAGGTAAGGCACGGTAACCTGCTCTTCCCAGCCCCTCCCACCATCCAGCCTGAACGGCGCCAAAGCTGGCCAGGGCTTGGTTAGAATACTGGCCACGCCCCAGGTCCTCCCAGGTGAAGCCCCCAAATTATCCTTGGCCCATCCTTCCCTTGGGATGGTCCTGAACTCATCCTAGCTTGTGCTGTCCAGGTAGGGCCCCCTGCTTCTCAGGTACTCTCCACTAGAACCCAGGTCACTCAGTCATCCCAGCCCCTCCCACCATCCAGTCTGAACAGTGCCAAAGCTGGCCAGGGCTTGGGTGGACTACTGGCAATGATACAGGTCTCAGGTGAAACCCGCCTATCATCCTTAGCCCCTCCTTCGATTCCACCGGCAGTGAACTCATGCTCCCTTGCTCACAGACCAGGTAAGACACCCTCTGTCTACTAAAACTGATTTAATTGATGTACTAACAGTCTAATAGCATCATCTTGAAAATAAAAATAACAACAGACAAACGCACCCAGCTCCAAGGCAAGCACTACTAATAACTGCCAGAGAGCAGTTATACCAACTACATCAGTTCAGTAAAAAACACATAGAAACTGTAAAGACTCAAGAGATAAAACAACAATGCCCAAGTCAAAGGGTAGATCCATGAGAAACAAAATGCAAGAAAACAAATCTCCCACTGAAAGAATTAACCCCATAGTGACAGATTCCAACCAAAACAAATTCACAGAAAATAGCCAAGAAAGTCAGGCCCAAGATAACAACTTTAAAAGCATGATTATTACCACGATCAATACTATGAAAGAGGAAATCTAGGAGGAGTTAAATATTCGCATCAACCACTTTGAACAGGAACACATCAGACACCTGGAGGAGTTGAGAAAAACAGTTCAAGAAACAAAAATAGGGATAGGGCAGTTAAAACAGTCTCAGGCAGAGTTTAAAATTTAACTAAAAGACAAGTTATCCTCAAACCAGAACTCAACAGAGTGTCTTACCAATAGAACTATCGAGGCAGAAAATAGAATTTCAGATCTTGAAGACAAAGTGGGAGAATTAACCAGCTCAATGAAAGAGGTTGTTAAAGCCAAAAAAATACTTGACAGGAATATTCAAGTTACAGGACACCCTGAAGAAGCCTAACATTTGTATTCATGGAATACCAGAGCAAGAATCACAAAATACCACACCTGAGGAAATTTTTCAAACTATCATAAATGAAAACTTCCCTCATCTAAAGAAAGAGAGGACAATCCAAATATAAGAGGCATTCCACACCCCAAATAGATATGACCAAAATAGAAACTCGCCACGGAAAATAATAATCAAAACACTCCACATTCAATACAAAGAAATGGTGCTGAGAGCTTCAAGGGAATAAAAAAAAACAAGTCACTTTTAAAGGTAAACCTAATAAAATAACAAATGACTTCTCAATGGAAACAGTAAAAGCAAGAAAAACTTGGAGAGAGGTACTTCAAGTATTGAATGAGCAAAAATGTCAACCCAGGCTGATATACCGGACAAAACAATCCATCATGTTCCAGAGAGAAGGAAAAGTTTCTAGCACAAAGAAAACTTGAAGGCTTACATGTCTACAAAACCAGGCTTTCAAAAAAAAAAAAGCTAGAGGGGAGGAAGAGGTGGCTCAGAGGTTAAGCCTCTGCCTTGCAGGCAGAAGGTCCTGAGTTCAGATCCTAGACCGCACGTATAGACGCCGGGTGGAAGGGAGGGTGGCCTGCATTTCTGGTCCTGGTAGGGCAGAGCCTGTGAATCCCAGGGCAGAGTAAACAAGGAGGAGGTGGAGGCACCCATGGTGGTTCCCGAATTCACCCGTGGTTCTACACACACACACACACACAGACACACACACAATTGAATAAATAAAAAAAATATTAAAAAAGAACAAAAAATAGCTAGAAATGATACTCAAGAACGAAAAAAAACCAAAAAAACAAGTGTATCCAGGACGTCAGAAGTATACTACTACCAAAACTTAAAAGCCAAATAATACACTTACAAAAGCCACTAAACATAAAAATAGCCAGAATTAAAAATAATTTCTCCATCATAATATTAAATGTCAATGGAATTAACTCACCAATAAGAGACACAGATTACAAACTTGGATTAAAAATCACAACCCTATAAAACTGCTGCCTTCAGGAAACTCATCTCACCACAACAGATAGACACATCCTAAAAAAAAGGGTTGGTCCAAAATTCTGCAAGCTAATGGAACCAGGAAACAGACAGGGGTAGCCATTATGCTGTTGCACAAAGTGGACTTCAAACCAAAAAAAAATCATAAGAGACACAGATGGTTGCTACATTTTAGTCATAGGTACAATTTACTATGTTCACAATACTGAACATAAATGTACCTAATACAGGTCTCTATACATTCATTAAGCAAACCCTACAGTGTCTAAAGTGAGAAATCAACCCCCAAACAATAATTCTTGGGGATTTCAACACTGCCTTCTCAACATGGGATAGATCAACAAGTCAAAAACTTAACAGAGATACATTGGAACTTAATCAAACTCTTATTGAAATGGACCTTACGGATCTCTATTGAACTTTTCATCCATGCATCAAAGAATACACATTTTTCTCAGCAGCACATGGAACTTTCTCCAAAATAGACCACATACTTGGCCACAAATCAAATCTCCACATACACAGGGAAGTTGAAATTCTAGCCTGTACCCTACCAGACCTCCATGGTCTAAAGCTTGACATCCACAGCACAACAAACAACAGAAAATTCACTAATTCCTGGAAATAAAACACTATGATGCTGAATGAGAATTGCATTCAGGAAGAAATTACAAAAGAAATTTAAGATTTCCTGAAAGCAAATGACAATGAAAATACAACTTTTCAAAATCTTTGGGACACAATGAAAGCTGTCTTAAGAGATAAGTTCATAGCTCTTAATACCTACATCATAAAAATAGAAACATCACAAGTAAATATCTTAAAAATGCAGCTTAAAGCTTTAGAGACACTAGAAGAATCCATTCCCAAAAGCAGTAAAAGAGAGGAGAGCAGCAAAACTGGGGGGGGGAATATCTGAAATTGAGATTGGGAAAATGATACAGAGAATCAACCAGTCAAAACCTGGTTCTTTGAAAAAAATCAATAAGATTGATATACCCCTAGCTGAAATAACCAAAAGCAAGAGAGAGAAAACACAAATTAACAAAATTAGAAATGAAAATGGAGTTATCACTACTGATACCCAAGAAATTCAGAGAATTATAACATCATATTTCAAAAACTTATACTCTGTGAAATTTGACAACACAAAAGAAATGGATGAATTCCTAAGTAAGCAAAACTTACCTAAATTGAATCAGGAAGTTGTGAATTATTTAAACAATCTTATAACACATGAGGAAATCGATGAAGTAATCTCGAATCTTCCCACCAAAAAATATCCTGGACCAGATAGATTCAGTACAGAGTTCTACCAGACATTTAAGGAGCTAATAACACCAATACTCCTTAAACTGTTCCACCAAATAGCAAAGGAAGGAACACTAACAAAGTCTTTCTATGAAGCTAATATTGTCTTAATCTCCAAACCTAATAAAGATACACTTAAAAAAGAAAACAATAGGCCAATCTCTTTGATGAACACAGATGCAAAGATTCTCAACAAAGTCACAGAAAATCGGATTCAAAAATGTATCAAAAAGATCATTACGGGGATCAAGTGGGTTTATCCCAGGCACACAAGGTTGGTTAAACATATGCAAATAAATATGCAAATAAATGTAATTCACCGTATAAACCAGTCCAAAATTCAGGACCACATGATACTCTCGATAGATGCAGAAAAAGCTTTTGACAAGATCCAACAGCCTTTTTTAATCAAAACCCTAGAGACAGTTGGAATGGAAGGAACCTTTATCAATATAATAAAAGCTGTATACAACACGCCAACAGCAAGTTTTATACTCAGTGGGGGAAAAAATAATAACTTGAAGCATTCCTGCTTCTATCAGGAACTAGACAAGGCTGTGCACTCTCACCACTTGTATTCAATATTGTACTTGAATTCTTAGCTGAAGTGAGAAGACAAATCAGGAGATTAAAAGGGATTTAAATCGGCAAGGAAGCAGCTAAGTTATCTCTATTTGCAGATGACATAATCATATAACTGAGTGATCCTAAAAATTCCACCAGCAAGCTCCTGGAACTAATACAGGAGTTCAGCAGGGTAGCAGGATACAAAATAAACATATAAAAATCAGTGGCCTTCCTATATTCCCAGGAATGAAAGAAGTGAAAAGCCCTAAGAGAAACAATCTCATTTACTATAGCCCTAAAAAAATGAAATATCTTGGTATAAACCTAACCAAGGAAGTAAGAGACCTTTACAATGAAAACTTTAAAACCCTAAAGAAAGAAATTACAGAAGACACCAGAAAGTGGAAAGACCTCCCATGTTCCTGGATTGGCAGAATCAACATCATTATAATGACCATCCTACCAAAGGCAATATACAGATTCAATGGTATACCAATCAAAATCCCAAAGCAATTCTTTAAGGAGGTTGACCAAACAACCTCAAAATTCATATGGAGGCACAAAAGACCCAGGATATCAAAATCAATCCTGAGTAACAAAAACACTACTGGAGGTATCACCATACCAAACCTTAGTCTATACTACAAAACCATAGTTATAAAAACAGCTTGGTACTGGCTCCAAAATAGACACACAGATCATTGGATAAGTGTTGAAGACCCAGCTATAAGCCCACACAACTACAGCCATTTGATCTTTGACAAAGGGGCCCAGAAAATCCAATGGAAAAAGAACAGCATCTTCAATAAATGGTACTGGCAAAACTGGATGTCCACATGCAGAAGATTAAAATTGGACTTGTATTTGTCACCATGTACAAGACTTAATTCCAAATGGATCAAGGACCTTGATATAAGGCCAGAGACCATAAAAAGTATAGTTGAAAGGGTAGGGAACTCCCTCGAGCTGATTGGACTAAGCCAACATTTCCTAGTCGGAAATTCAATTGCACAGTCAATATAACCAACACTCTACATAAGGGACCTTATGAAATTAAAGAGCTTCTGTTCAGATGAAGAGGTTGTAAAATTCGTGCACAAAGTCAACCTAAATAATGGGAGAAAATCTTCACTAACCACATATCTGATAGAGCTCTATTATCCAGAGTGCACAAAGAATTTAGAAAACTAAACACTAAGAAAACAAGTGGTCCAATTAAAAATGGGCCCTGGAACTTAAAAGAAACTTTACCAGGGAAGAAATTGAAATGTCTAAGATATATCTTAAAAAATGTTCCACATCCTAAGCCATCAGGGAAATGCAAATCAAAACATCCCTGAGATATCATCTCATCCCAGTCAGGATGGCAAAAATCCACAATACAAACAACACCAAATCCTGGAGAGGATGTGGAGAGAAGTGAACTCTCCTACATTGCTGATGGGAATGCAGGCTCATACAACCTGGTGATTCTTAAAAAACTTAAAGATTGTAATGCCATATAATCCTGCTGTTCCACTTTTGGGAATAATCCGCCATACAACAAAAATTCACCTCGATAGCACAAACACGACCATGTTCATAGCAGCACTGTTTACAATAACAAAGCCTTGGAATCAACAAAAATGCCCAACAGTTGACGAGTGGATAAGGAAAATGTGGTACATTAATAAAGTGCTGCCTCTAAAGTCTTGTCACCTGAGTTGGATCCCTTGTAGTCCAGCTTGTATAAGAAAACTGACTTCTGGGGGCTGGAAAAGTGGCTTAGGGGATAAGCCTCTGCCTTGCAGGTGGAAGGTCCTGAGTTCGGATCCTAGACCCCACGTATAGACGCTGGGTGGAAGCAGGGGCGGCCTTCATTTCTGGCCCTGGTAGGGCGGAGCCTATGAATCCCAGGGCAGAGTAAACAAGGAGGAGGTGGAGGTGGTCCATGGTGGTTCCTGAATTCGCCTTCGGTTCTACACACACACACACACACACACACACACACACACACACACACACACATATGCACAATTAAAATAAATAATAATAATTAAAAAAAAGAAAACTGACTTCTAAATATTTCCTTTGACTTCTCCCTATATTGCATGGCATACATCGCTGAGATTGTCTGAGTGTCTCTCTTCATCTCTAGATTCACCCAAATAAGAATATTCCCTGTTGACTTTTTGCGGCTGGAGAGGGGGAAAACTTTTTTTTTTTAACATGGAATTCTTCTGCTTGTCCAGGATGGCCTTGAACTCACCCAGCACCACAGGATTCTTTAAAGCTTCTCATGATTGCTCCTGCCTTATCATCCCGAGTTTATGGGATTATACGTCTTGGCTAGCCTCCTTGAGTTTGGAGGGAAGACGTGAACACAGGTCTAGAACACATCCCCTGTTTACTATTAACAGAGCAATGTGTGGAATATATAGAAACAATAAAGAAGAAAGGGGGAACAAAGCCTCTATGTATAGCTGATTCTGCAGTCAAGGGACTTGTTTATTAGCTGACTATCTGTGTGAAGGCCCAACCAACAAACTTTCCCACATGGAGTACTTTCACAATTCCTTTAAGGAGAAAGATACAGGAAAAAGGACAAAACAGGGGCTAGGATACAGAGAACCTTTCTACATGGCTACAATTCTTAGCAACTGGGAGGCTGCAGCAGGAAGTGTGTCAGCACAGCCTATGGTACAAAGGGAAACCTTGTCTCAAATAAAAAGTTTTTAAAAATCATGTTATTGTTGCCAGTTTAGTTAGAGTGCAGGAGTCTCCAGGCTCCATGTGCAGAAGTACAGAGAGAGACAGAGAGGGAAAGAAATACACAAAGAGATAGAGAGATGTAACTCAGTGATTGACTGTGAGATAGTTTATCAATTTCATATCCTAGATACACAAGTCACAAGTCAATTAAGAAAAAGAAGATGGGCCAGAGAGATGGCTCAGGGGTTAAGTCTCTGCCTCACAAGCAGAAAATCCTGAGTTTGGATGCCAGATCCCTATTAAAAAACAGCAGTTGGAAATGGCTGCTGCTTGTATTTCCAGACCTGGAAGGTGGAGCCTGGGAAACTCCAGAGCAAAGTATAGGAGATAAAGACAATCCAGAATGATTTCCAAAGCCACCCTTGGACCCCCAGAGGCACACAAAATGACCTCTGATACATCCCCCCCCCCACACACACACCATAAAATTCAGAACAACAAAGATCCTACCTTATCCACCTGGAACCAGAACAGCCAAATCTCTCCCCATCCTAAAGCTCAGAGAACCTTACAGAAGAGGGGGTGGCAAGATTGTAAGAGCCTAAAGAGGGGTAGGACCAACGATATACAAGATACTCCACACAAGTTAGGGCTGCAACAGGGAGAATTGGACTTTGCCTGACCTGCACAATGACTGACATATCAACAACTCCCCAAAGTCTAGCTGGATCACAGGGGAGAAAGTTCCAGGCAGTAGGATCCTTAGAGGAAAGGGATTAAACAGTCATAATAAAGTTTCCATATTAACAGTGAGGCCAGGAAGGGGCTCTGAGCTGTGCCAATGACTCCTGAACCCTACATAGGACTCAGAGGGAAATTTGGCATTCACACAAAAGGAAACTCCAGGGGATTGGGAGGGAGGAGGGGGAGGCACTAATAGAGGGGAAGGAAGGGAGGGGGAGTGAAAGTGGGAAGGGGGGAGAGTGCAAGAGGGAACCACTGGGGAGGAGAGGAGGAGGGAGAGGGGAGGTATCTATTGAGTTGTATAATTAGGAAAAAAAATAAAATGTGGAAGAAAAAAATACTCCAGGGGATGGGAGAGAGGAAGAGGGGTGGCACCTAGAGATGGGGAGGGGGTGGGGGGTAAAAGGAAGGGGATAAAGGAGAAAAGTGCAACGGGGAGTGATGGAGGAGAGGAGGGAGAGGAAAGGGTACCTATTGAGCTTGTACGATTAGGAAAAAAATAAAATGTGGGAGAAAAAAGAAAATAAAAGAAAAACAAGATGTTCACAATAAGGTATGAAAGACTTATTGTCACAGAGACTCTGAAATTCATAGAACACAGACATTTAGAGATGGCCAGTCAGTGACTATCACAAGAAGCTTTTAGAGCTAATGAGTTGCCAGGAGGCTGATTTCTGGCTCTACTTTGGCATGGGGCAGCCAGGATCCAAGACACACGGGATGCCAACGGGACACCCTAGGAGACTGGATGAGCTTGCCTACATCCCTGTCAGCCCCAGGACACTTGGACATACCACACTTCTGGGCTGGAGAAGTTGTTTCTCCCTCCCCCGAAGTCCTAGTTCCCTGGGGACCATGAACCTCCACACAGGGACTCTGCAGCCCACTCCAGCCTGAGCACACCACAGCCCCCAGCACAGAACTGGCAGCCTGTGGTCCCCCCTACTCCTGTGTAGCTGCTCTGCCAGTGTTCTGCACCCCAACGTGGGCCACAGAATATTGAAGACCTCTGCCAGCAGCCTTCAGGGCTCCGGAGACCCACTCACCCCAGTATGGTTTGACTCAGGACCAGCCTTGCTCAATGCTTCCATCGGGAAACCTGGAGGCAGAGGATCCAGAACACCTTCACCTGCATAGGACCCAAAACCTCAGATAGAACAAAGGGCAAGGCCCAATAGACCTTCCCCCACCCCTCACTTTGCTGTCTCTACAAATGTGTGATGGAAATTTCCTAAAGTCAGTGTTTTCCCCCTGGACTTGTGTGTCCAGCCTGTTTGTCTCTGTGTGTCCAGTGGATGTCCAGGGTGACTTCTGGAGTCATTCTGGATTGCTTCTACCTCCTTTTTCTTCCCTCTGAGATTTCCTAGGCGCTGCCTTCCAAAGCAGGAAATACAGGTCTCTGACATTTCCACCTGGTGTTTTCCTTGGGAGCCTTCTGCTTGGGAGGCAGAGTCTTTACTCTATCTCTCCAGCCCAACATATCTTATGCACAAATGTAGAAGATGAAATTATTTTTTAAATTCTCTGCAAATCTTGCCAAATCTGCTCTTTTGAAGAGGCAACCAAATTTTATAATGGGAAGACGGGAAGATATTTTCTAATACAGTAATGTTAGTCCCACACAAAATATAAAAAGAACAACAGCTTTTTAATTAAATATTTAGCAACTAAATTTCAGACTTTTTACATGTGTCAATGTTATTTTGTTCTCATTTATTTTACTGGACAATGACTTCCGTGGTTTACTTTTTCTATGAACTAGGTATAATATTCTCCTCAGGATGAATGAGGTGGATCAGTGGGTGAGTCAGAGGAAAGTAAAAAGGTAGTGCAACTCAGTGAATCCAAAAATAACCCTTGGGACTCGAAAGGCACACACAGTGCCCTTCTGATACACACAAAGATACACAGGCAAAAAAATAAATTAATAAAAAAAGTTTGTTTTTGTTGTGCTGGTTTTCAAACCTACACCCACACTCGTTAGAAAAGTGCTGCACAACTGAACTACATAGCCAGCTGGGTTGGTTATTTGAAACAGAGTGTCACTCTGCAGCCCAGATTGGCCTCAAGGTCACAATCTTCTGGTTATACTTCTGAATGCTGCAGTTACAGGTGTCAACTACTATGACCTGCACCTCTCCCCTTCCGTGGGTATTTTCCTTTAGAAGGACAGGCCTTAGAAGAGGGAGAAATTGTTTTAATAGGGTAAGAGGATGAGACAGGGCCTCAATGTAACCTTGAACTCCTGCTCCTCCTGCCTGCATTCTCCTGGTGCTGAGCTGATAGACCTGCCAGGATGCATGGTTTATGGAGTGTTGGGGATGGTTCACAACCTGGACTTTGTGCTCACCAGACAATTACCCTATGATACACACTAGGATATCCCCAACCCTGTAAGGAGAACATTGAAGAATGAATAGGAACATGTCAGGCAAAGGAAAAGGAAAATGAAGGAGTGTCACAAGAGGAACCTGGTCCCGGCCATATCCATCCACCTGGTGCTTTTTACTTGGGATCTGGAAATCTTAACTCCAGCTCTTTAGCTTAAGAGACAAAGTTTTAACCACTTACTTATTCTCCAGTCTTAAACGTACACTTTTAAATCATATTCTCTTCATATTCGCTTAAGTAAAAAGCCAAAATCACTACTCTGAGAGAAAAGTCTGGGCTACTACTATGGAAACAAATGCTAGGTGAAGACAATTTAATACAGGCTGATTAGGATAGGGGAGCAGGAAATACGGGTGCTGAATAGGACAAGGCTAGTATTTGGGGGGGCATGGCTTTCTTCTTGTTGCCATAGTGATCAGCCAGCCAAAAGACACATAAACACACCATCTCCAGCCAGCCAGAACTTCTGCTGCCTCAGGTCCCAATGACACACCAGGGGTGGACCAAGAACCCAAGATCCTGCACCCAGCCAAAATCAGGCAGTTTCAGAGCAGAAAGGACATATTGGGAAGGTCTTTGAAAGGTCATCCACCACTGCTGAGATTACCCTGAAGGAACACATCCTTATTAATTTGGAGAAACTGGTTTTTAATATGACTAGATAGGTAGACGAGCTCTCCAATGCAGATGATCTCTTCAGAAGAAGTATCTACATTCGTCCCTCCCAAGGTCAACTGTGCTGGGTTCCTCCTACATGAACAGACCAATAGGATGTAGGGGATCAAAAGCTCCATCAGGTTTGCAGAAACAAGAGATAAGCAATAAGGGATATGCAGTGTCTTCTGATTTTAAAAAAATATTAAAATATATATATTTTAAAATCAAATATACCTCCCTCACAGATCACTGACGGGAGGCTGGGGCCCCACTCCCTTGATTCCTGCTGGCGGCTCGGCAGCCGCCTGACGCTTCCCACCGCCTAGCGCCTCAGACACAGCAGCTTACTGACCACGCTCAGATCTAGAGCCCCCGCAAGATCTAGAGCCCCTGCAAGATCTAGAGCCCCCGCAAGGCCGGGACAGGACGCCCAGGGTCCGGAGCCGGCCCAGCCCCCGCCCCGCAGCCCCATGGGAACCCGGGGTGCCGCGGGGACACAAGGCTTCCCACCCGGCTCCTCGGGACCCGCCGCGCTCATCTCTCCCGGCGGCGTGGGCAGCCCTTGGCTTTCCCCGCTTCTCCTGGTGCAGCGCGGCCAGGGCTGCAGAGCCTGAGGATCCGGAACTGAAGCATCTAAACCAGTTACACAGGACCAAAGATGGCAGGGAAGGGTGGAGTTGAAAGCCCTACACCAGGAAGACCCTGGAGGCCCGCCCACTCCTCGCTGTCTGTGATCTGATTGGACAGTCTTCACGACAGAGCCTCTGATTGGGTAATATTTCAGGTCTCTCAGATATTGAATGAATGATACCTGTAATTGAATAAAACAAGAATCACAATTTTCTCTTACAGATATTTTAAAGCAGCACTAAAAGGAAAACCTAGCACTTAGGAAACATTTTCCCAAAGCATTTTGAAAGACCCCGGGTCTTTCAGTCAGGAACGAGGCCACTGAGAGAAAGACTAAGACCCTACTCGTTGCAATAGCATGAGGTTTTATTTAACGACGTGCCAGGCAGCTCCAGCAACCTCTTACGCAGGAGAGACTGAAGCGCCCGGAGCAGCTAGGGCAAGGGGTGTATAAAGGGATTTTGGGTAGGGGTCTTATTGATAAGGAATTGTACAATCACTAGTCAGCAAAGGCTTGGGTGAGTTTCCATCATAATTGGTGCTGTGCACCTGTGTAACCACAGGTAGTTTGTTCCAGATGACAATTATGTTATTAACAGAATTGCCTTGCAAAACTTGTTTTTCCCTAGGGCTAGTCATCTTAAGGTTACAGCCTGTTTTCCCGGCACCAAGGGTTACAGCTCTTTTTCCTGTCACCAAGGGTTCGAGGGGCAGGGAGGGGAGTAGCAAGGTACATAGTTTTAGACAATGGCTAGCAGTAGCTATGTTTGAATAGCTGTGAGCAATAGCTAACTATAACTATGCTCGATCAGTTATGAGCAAATATCTACACTGTGTACCTGGCCCATTCTATAAGCTTCCTTCTTTAGGGCCAGGGTCCTTCAATTTTACTTGAGGCTGTCTCGGCTAATAAAATAAATCTTATACACAAATGTAAATGTTAAAATGATCTTTAAAAATCTCTAAATTTTTACAAATCTGCTCTTTTAAGGAGGAAAACTGAGTTTTACAATGGAATGCTAATAGAAAATAAAACTGTAACTTTTTTCTCCCTTTACACCCCACCCCACTGAAGAAAGTAATCCCATAATATTAGACTCCAACTAGAACAAACCCGCAGAAAAAGGCCAAGAAAGCCTCACCCAGGATAAAGTCTTTCAAAATATGATCATTACCATGTTCAATACTATGAAAGAGGAAATCAGGGAGGAATTACATAATCGAATCAAATGCTTTGAAGAGGAACACAACAGACATCTGGAGGAGTTGAGAAAAACAGTGCAAGAAACAAAAAGTGGCATAGAGCAGTTAAAACAAACTCAAGCAGAGTTTAAAACTGAGCTAAAAGACAAGTTATCTTCAACCCAGAATGCCACAGAGAGTCTTATCAACAGAACTAACAAAGCAGAAAACAGAATTTCAGACCTTGAAGATAAAGTGGGAGTACTAACCAGCTCAATGGAAGAGGTTGTTAAAGCCAAAAAGATACTTGAGAGAAATATCCAAGAGATATGGGACACCCTGAACAAGCCTAACATGCGCATTCATGGAATACCAGAGCAAGAATCTCAAAATACCACCCCTGAGGAAATTTTTCAAACCATCATCAAAGAAAACTTTCCTCATCTAAAATATGAGAGGCCCATCCATATACAAGAGGCATTCCGCACCCCAAACAGATACGATCAAAATAGAAGCGCGCCATGGCAAATAATAGTTAAAACACTCCACATTCAAGATAAAGAACTGGTGCTGAGAGCTTCAAGGGAGAAAAAACAAGTCACTTTTAAAGGTAAACCTATTAAAATAACAAATGACTTCTCAGTCGAAACAGTAAAAGCAAGAAGAGCTTGGAATGACATACTTCAAGTATTGAATGAGCAAAAATGTCAACCCAGGCTGATTTACCCTGCAAAACTATCTGTCATGATCGAGGGAGAAAGAAAAATTTTCCAGCACAAAGACAACTTTAATACATGGCCACCAAACCAGGCCTTCAAAAAATGCTAGAAATGATACTCAAGCATGAAGAAAAAAACAGGCATATCCAGGAGAACAGAAGGCAAATATAACACCATTAAAAGCGAAGCAATATACTTATAAAACCTACTAAACACAATAAATGTCTGGAATTAATAGTTTCTCCATTATAACACTAAATGTTAATGGACTTAATTCACCGATCAAGAGACACAGATTACAAACTTGGAATAAAAATCACAATCCATCAATCTGCTGCCTGCAGGAAACCCATCTCACCACAAAAGATAGGCACGCGCTAAAAATAAAAGGCTGGTCAACAATTCTACAAGCAAATGGAAGCAGAAAACAGACAGGGGTAGCCATTATGCTATCAGACAAAGTGGATTTCAAACCAAAGAGAATTATAAGAGACACGGATGGATACTACATTTTAGTCAGAGGTACAATTCACCAGGAAGACTTCACAATACTGAACATATATGCACCCAATACGGGCCCCTCCACATTCATTAAAAAAACCCTACAGTGTCTAAAGCAAGAAATCAACCCCCAAACGATAATTCTTGGGGACTTCAACACCGCCCTCTCAACATGGGATAGATCAACAGGTCAAAAGCTTAACAGAGACACTTTGGAACTGAATCAAACCCTTAAAGAAATGGACCTTACAGATCTCTATCGAACTTTTCACCCACGCACCAAAGAATACACATTTTTCTCAGCAGCACACGGAACGTTCTCCAAAATAGATCACATATTGGGCCACAAAATGAATCTACACATATACAAGAAAGTTGAAATTCTAACCTGTGCCCCATCAGACCACCACGGCCTAAAGCTGGATATCCACAACACATCAAACAAGAGAAAATACACTAACTCCTGGAAACTTAACACTATGATGCTGAATAAGAACTGGATTCAGGAAGAAATTAAAAAGGAAATTCAAGATTTCCTGAAAGTGAATGATAACGAAAATAAAACTTACCAAAATCTCTGGGACACAATGAAAGCTGTTCTAAGAGGTAAGTTCATAGCTCTTAATGCCTACGTCAAAAAAATGGAAACATCAGAAATAAACAACTTAACAATGCAGCTTAAAGCTTTAGAGAAACTAGAGCAATCTGATCCCAAAAGTAGTAGAAGAGAGGAGATTAGCAAAATAAGGGGAGAAATATCTGAAATCGAGACTAAGAGAACGACAGAAAAAATCAACCAGTCAAAAAGCTGGTTCTTTGAAGAAATCAACAAGATTGATACACCCCTAGCTAAACTAACCAAAAGCAAGAGAGAGAAAACCCAAATTAACAAAATTAGAAATGAAAATGGAGTTATCACTACTGATACCCAAGAAATCCACAGAATTATAACATCATATTTCAAAAACTTATACTCTGTGAAGTTTGACAACACACAAGAGATGGATGAATTTCTAAGTAAACACAACCTACCTAAATTGAATCAGGAAGTTGTGAATTATTTAAATAGTCCTATAACATATAAGGAAATTGAGGAAGTAATCTCGAATCTTCCCACCAAAAAATGTCCTGGACCAGATGGATTCAGCACAGAGTTCTACCAGACATTTAAGGAGTTAATAACACCAATACTCCTTAAACTGTTCCATCAAATAGCAAAGGAAGGAACATTACCAAATTCCTTCTATGAAGCGAATATTGTTTTAATCCCAAAACCTAATAAAGATTCACTTAAAAAAGAAAACTATAGGCCGATCTCCCTGATGAACACAGACACAAAGATTCTCAACAAAGTCTTAGAAAATCGGATTCAAAAACATATTAAAAAGATCATTCATGGGGACCAAGTAGGCTTCATCCCCGGCACACAAGGTTGGTTCAACATACGCAAATCAATAAATGTAATTCATCATGTAAACCAGTCCAAAGTCCAAGACCACATGATACTCTTGATAGATGCAGAAAAAGCTTTTGACAAGATCCAACAGCCTTTTATGATCAAAACGCTAGAGACAGTGGGAATGGAAGGAACCTTTATCAATATAATAAAAGCTATATACAACAAACCCACAACAAGGATTATGCTCAATGGGGAACAATTGGAAGCATTCCCACTTCGATCAGGAACTAGACAAGGCTGTCCACTCTCACCACTTCTATTCAATATTGTACTTGAAGTCTTAGCTGAAGCCATAAGACAAGAAAGGGACATAAGAGGGATTCAAATCGGCAAGGAAGAAGTCAAGCTATCCCTGTTTGCAGATGACATGATCTTATACCTGAGTGATCCCAAAAACTCCACCAGGAAACTCCCGGAACTAATTGAGAAGTTCAGCAGGGTGGCAGGATACAAAATAAATGTGCAAAAATCAAGGCCTTCCTATATGCCCAGAATGAAAGAAGTGAAAAAGCCTTGAGAGAAACAATCCCATTTACTATAGCCCCTAAAAAAATGAAATACCTTGGTATAAACCTAACTAAGGAGGTAAAAGACCTTTACAATGAAAACTTTAAAACCCTAAAGAAAGAAATAGCAGAAGACACCAGAAGGTGGAAAGACCTCCCTTGTTCCTGGATTGGCAGAATCAACATCGTAAAAATGACCATCCTACCAAAGGCAATATACAGATTCAATGCTATACCAATCAAAATCCCAAAGCAATTCTTCAAAGAAGTTGACCAAACAATCTCAAAGTTCATATGGAGGCACAAAAGACCCAGGATAGCAAAAACAATCCTGAGTAACAAAAACACAGCTGGAGGTATTGCCATACCAAACCTTACTCTATACTACAAATCCATAGTTATAAAAACAGCCTGGTACTGGCTCCAAAATAGACACACAGATCAATGGATAAGGATTGAAGACCCAGATATAAGCCCACAAAGTTACAGCCATTTGGTCTTTGACAAAGGGGCCCAAAGAATCCAATGGAAAAAGAACAGCATCTTCAACAAATGGTGCTGGCAAAACTGGATCTCCACATGCAGAAGATTAAAGCTGGACCTGTACTTGTCACCATGTACAAGACTTAATTCCAAATGGATCAAGGACCTTGATATCAGGCCAGAGACTATAAAAACCATAGTTGACAGGATAGGGAACTCCCTCGAGCTCTTTGGGCTAAGCCAACATTTCCTAAACAGACATCCAATGGCACAGTCACTGCTACCAACTCTCAACAGTTGGGATCTTGTGAAATTAACGAGCTTCTGTTCAGATAAAGAGATTATAACACGAGCTCAAAGGCAACCCACAGAATGGGAGAAAATCTTCACTAACCACACATCTGATAGAACTCTGCTGTCCAGTGTGCATAAAGAACTTAGAAAACTAAACGCCAAGGAAACCAATGGCCCAATTAAAAAATGGGCCCTGGAACTTAAAAGAAACTTTACCAGGGATGAAATTAAAATGTCTAACAAATATCTGAAAAAATGCTCCACTTCCTTAGCCATCAGGGAAATGCAAATCAAAACTTCCCTGAGATATCATCTCACCCTAGTCAGGATGGCAAAAATCCACAATACAAACAACAACAAATGTTGGAGAGGATGTGGAGAGAGGGGAACTCTCCTACATTGCTGGTGGGAATGCAGGCTCATACAGCCACTCTGGCGAGCCATCTGGAGATTCTTAAAGAAAATAAAAATTGAAATGCCATATGACCCTGCTATTCCACTTTTGGGAATAACCCCCCATACAGCAGAGGTTCACCTCGACAGCACAAGAACGACCATGTTCATAGCAGCACTGTTTACAATAGCAAAGTCATGGAATCAGCCCAAATGTCCAACAGTTGATGAGTGGATAAGGAAACTGTGGTACATCTATACAATGGAGTACTACTCAGCCATCAAAAATGATGAATTACTGGAATTTGCTGGGAAATGGATGTCATTAGAAACAATTATATTAAGTGAAGTATCCCAGACCCAGAAAATTAAGCGCCGTATGTACTCCCTAATAGGTGGCTCCTAGTACCAAACCCACCCAGCCCACGTAGAGACAGTAATTCCAAGGATTATGAACAGGAGGGATGGGGTAGGAGGGCCACACCAGAAACAAGGAGAGAAGGGACCATGTTACAACAGGGAAAATAGGCCTCCACCAAGGACCCAAATAAGTAATGAGACATCTGATTAAGTTCACAGACTTTTGTTCCTGATCATGTACTACTGAGGGGGTGTGATCTCACCGGAAGAGGAGGACATATAGTCTGGCAGATAAAAAGTAACCATTTTGCAAATGGGTGATAGACCCCTCCCTTAGTATGGTCTCCCACTTTTATTACATCTACCTTTGAATGTGCTTTTATCACAAGACTCTAACACCTTTTTGTCTCTGGCCAGGGGGTGACATACAGTGCCCAGCAGGATGGAGTGAAAGGCATTGCAGGAGCAGCAAAACTGCAAAAGAAAATCAACAAACCACAATCCAGAACTTCAGAGACTCTATATCAACCACCTAGAACTAGGCCAGCTTAGTCTTTCCCCATATTGAAGCTCAGGGAAATTTGCGGAAGAGGGGGCGGTAAGAGTGTAAGAGCAAAAGGATTAGAGGAGCAATGATATATAAGATACTCTATACTAGTTAGGGCTGAAGCAATCATAATTGGACTTTGCGTGCCCTGCGCATTGTCCAACCCACTGTGGACCTCACAAAGTCTAGCATCTGCTAAAGGCACCAAGAGCCTTGGAGGTAAAGGATTGGCAGCCACAGCAGTGTTCCTATACCTAAGGGGAACACGGGAAAGGGTTCAGGGTAAGGCCACTGGGTCCTTGTACGTCATCGGAGAGGAGGGCCCAGAGGAAAATCAGACATGCACAAGAAAGGACTCTCTTGGAATTGGGGCGGGAGGCACTGGGGGATGGGGAGGGAGAGGGGTGGGGACGGGGAGCAGGGGGTACGGGGGGGGGAGGAGGAAGGGAGGGAACTGGTGTACCTAATAAGTTTGTATGAGCTGAAATAAAAAAAAAACTGTAACTTTTTAATTATTTATATACCAGCTAATCAATGAATTTTTAGACATGTGTCAATGTATTCTGTTCTCATTTGCTGCACTGGATGACGTCTTCACTGGTTTACTTGCCTTTTAAGACCGAGTTACAATACTCTCTCCTGAGGAATGGGCCAGATACTCACTGGCTAAAACACCTATTTGTAAATCAGGCAACCTGACTTTGATCTGCAGAAGTCCACTTGGTGAGCTGTCCTCTGATCCATGCTGGCGAACCATGGCATGCCTGTGAAGAATCTGTCTCTCTCTCTCTCTGTCTGTCTCTGAGAAGTCTTTTTTAAGTCTCCCACACATCATCTCTACTTTCCTACTGACATACTTAAAGCTCAAAAACTTGGTAATTTTAAAATTTTATTCCTCTTACTAGCTAAGGATTGTATCTAGGGATCTAGGGTCTCACAAGAACCAACCTAGTGCTCTGACAGAGATTTAACCACTAAGACATATCCCCAGCCTTAAAAGAACATTTTGAATCATTTTACATCATATTTGCTGTGGCAACAGTTTCTGGAGGTTTTATAATACCACAAAGAAAGTCATAAATATCAACGCTTTTTGTGCATGATCATCCAGTGTGTGCGTGTGTGTGTGTGTGTGTGCGTGCGTGTGTGTGTGTGTGTGTGGTCTGTTTGTGCCTGTGGAGGCCCATGGGTGAGTCAGGGAGTAATCCTGCATTTCTTCTATCTCCTTTTTGCTTCTCTCTGTGATTTCCCGGTCTCCTTAGCTTTGAAGAGCTGGAAGTAAAAACTGCAGTCATTTCTATTATGCATTTTTACAAGGGATTTGGGATCTGAACTCATATCTTTCTGCTTATGAGGCAGAGTCTTAACTCCTGAGCCAGCTCTCCAGCCCTGAAGAGAATTATTCAGTATTGTAGGTGTCATTGTTAGGCACATGTGTCAACTTGACAGTTGAAGATTTTGCTCTGGGCACATTTGTGGAGAATTAATAGTTAAGCCCAGAGCAAACCTGAAGGAGATTGTCTAGGTGATGGGGAAGGCCCAGCCCATGGTGGGTGGGATTATGCCCTGAAATAAAATACAGAGAGCTGGTTGAAAGAGTGGGCATCCTTTTGTACACTTGGCCAGACATGCTGGTCTTGCAAGTAAGGATTGTCTTTCTCTCAGCCATTACGTAGAGATGGTGTGCGCAGTTCCCTTGGCCTTGGTATTGGAGTGAGCTCTTCTGTCTAGCTGGATTGAGAACTATAACCAGATAATCATAGGAGACGATAAATCCCTTGTTCCCTTAAGCTGTCTGATGGTCATTTATCAGCAACCATCCAGGCAGACTGCAACAGTAGCCTTTCCTGACTACTAGTGTATGATGTCCTTGGAAGGTTCCTTCTCATACAATGTCACATCATCATTGATATATTGTTAGAATCTTGGCGGTGAGACAAATAATTAGGAGAGTGGAAGTGTTGAAGTACACTTTTCAAATACAGTGGTGGGAACATCAGATAGGGCAGGTGTGGTAGATCAAGATGTTAACTTGAAAATTCAAGGCTTGATCTTTGGGCACAGTATGAAGAATAAGTTAACTTAAATCCTGTGCAAACATGCAGAAGATTGTCTAATTGAGGGGGGTATCCCATTGTGGGATAGATTTTTTTCCTGGGTAGTTGTAAAATGTGTAGAGATCTGATTCACAAAGCATTCTTCAGTATACTTGGATTATGGTTCGCTTCTTCTTTTAGAAGTCCTGTGGATACAGTGTGGCCATTTCTCTGGGCCGCTGGTGTTGGTATGAGCCCTTCACCAACCATGGAATAAGAGATGTAACCAGACAATCATAAGCCAGAACAAAACACCTTGTTCACCCATAAGTGGTTTTAGTATGTTTTATCAGCAACAACTAGGGAAAGCATAACAGGGAGTGTCTGCATGTGACCTGGCTGCTCTGTGTGGGCTCCGGTTGTGTCTTGCAGGATGGGGTGGATTTTGCCTATGCAGATTAGGAGTTCATCTATCAGCTGGACATGACTGTGTTTCCCAGGGTTCACATCTCTAAGCCTAGGATGATAAAGAGTAGATAGGGAGCCCAAGAGGCCACACCAGAGTGGGGGCAGAAGCAAGGAGGGCACCCTGGGACCTATCCAGGGCTGGCTTGTCTGGGCTACCTAGCTTCACTGAAATTTGCCTTTCTCGGAGCCTAGGAAATGAGGCAGGATAGAGGGTCCCTGGCTACAGTCCTGAGGCTGCAATCCCACCAAAGCTGTGCTAGGGCCCCACTGCCACAGCCACAACCACCTGTGCCAATGCTGCTGCTATTGTTGTTTCTGCTGCTTCTCCTGCTGCTGCTGTTGCTGCTGCTGCTGCTGCTGCTGCTACTAATGCTGATGCTGATGCTGATGCTGATGCTGATGCTGTTGCTGCTTTGGTGCCAGCAGATTCTGGTTGTTGGCTGGGACTCAGATGCAGAAGGGAAAAAGGAAAATGCTGCCATCTGTCTCTCTGGTCCTGTGAGCCAAAGACAAGAAGCTCCTGCAGAGGTGAAAGCAGTGGGGACCATGTGCCTATCTCAGGAGGGATCAGGAGCTATGTTTGAGTGGAGAGGTTGCTAAAAGTCTCATGGGACAGAGACCCTTGAACAATCAAGGCTAGAGATGAAGGAATCCAGGAGTCCCAGGCAGTGCTCCAGCTGTGGGAGTCAAGGATTAACATTTTTTTTCCAAAGTTGAAGAGTTTATTGACTAAGCCTGGTGACAGGAGCATGAGATGACTAGATGCATCATTGCTGCATTAGGAACCACAGAGTGGACAGGAAGTTGGCTGTGCTATAAAACTTCACAGTCTTCCCCAGTAGTATACGTCCTACAGCAAGGATCTTTCTCTTAAAGTTTCTATAACTTTGCTTTTTCACCCCACCCCGCTACGCCGGTCAGGATGGGCGCGGTCCAGCAAGGCCTCACCCGGTGACCTAGGTAAGTCTCCGCCCACGCACCGCCCACCGGGACCCCAGGTCAGCCCAAAGGGACCCAGCTCCGATTCCCACCATCCAGCCGGAGCCGCACGCGGGGCGAGGAACGAGGAGGACATCCCCCTGTGCCCGGGACCCCCCCAGCTGCCCTCAGGTTAAATAGCTCCACGCCGAGGCCCCCATCCTCCCTTTCACCCCACCCCGCTCTGCCGGTTGGGACGCGCTCGTGGTCCAGCCGGGCCTCACCCCACGACCTAGGTAAGTCTCCGCCTGCCCGCACCCATCAGGACCCCAGGCCAATTAATTCAGTTTAGTGAAATTGAAAGATCTTAAGAGTTAAAACAACAATGCCAAAGTCAAAGTGCAAATCCATGAGAAGCAACACTCAAGTAAACAAATTTCCCACTGAAGAAATTAATCCCATAATGTTAGACTCCAACAAGAACAAACCCGCGGAAAAAGGCCAAGAAAGCCTCACCCAGGATAACGACTTTCAAAATATGATCTTTACCATGTTCAATACTATGAAAGAGGAAATCAGGGAGGAATTACATAATCGAATCAATCGCTTTGAAGAGGAACACAACAGACATCTGGAGGAGTTGAGAAAAACAGTGCAAGAAACAAAAAGTGGCATAGAGCAGTTAAAACAAACTCAAGCAGAGTTTAAAACTGAGCTAAAAGACAAGTTATCTTCAACCCAGAACGCCACAGAGAGTCTTATCAACAGAACTCACGAAGCAGAAAACAGAATTTCAGACCTTGAAGATAAAGTGGGAGTACTAACCAGCTCAATGGAAGAGGTTGTTAAAGCCAAAAAGATACTTGAGAGAAATATCCAAGAGATATGAGACACCCTGAAGAAGCCTAACATGTGTATTCATGGAATACCAGAGCAAGAATCTCAAAATACCACCCCTGAGGAAATTTTTCAAATGATCATCAAGGAAAACTTTCCTCATCTAAAAAAAGAGAGGCCCATCCATACATAAGAGGCATTCCGCACCCCAAACAGATACGAACAAAACAGAAGCACGCCATGGAAAATAATAGTTAAAACACTCCACATTCAAGATAAAGAACTGGTGCTGAGAGCTTCAAGGGAGAAAAAACAAGTCACTTTTAAAGGTAAACCTATTAAAATAACAAATAACTTCTCAGGAGAAGCAGTAAAAGCAAGAAGAGCTGGGAGAGACATAATTCAAGTATTGAATGAGCAAAAATGTCAACCCCGGCTGATTTACACTGCAAAACTATCAGTCATCATCGAGGGAGAAAGAAAAATTTTCCAGCACAAAGACAACTTGAAGGGATACATGTCCACCAAACCAGGCCTTCAAAAACTGCTAGAAATGATATTCAAGCGTGAAGAAAAAAACAGGCATATCCAGGAGAACAGAAGGCAAATATAACAACATTAAAAGTGAAGCAATATACTTATAAAAACTACTGAACATAATAAATGTCTGGAATTAAAAATAGTTTCTCTACTATAAAACTAAATGTTAATGGACTTAATTCACTGATCAACAGACACAGATTACAAACTTGGATTAAAAATCACAATCCATCAATCTGCTGCCTGCAGGAAACCCATCTCACCACAAAAGATAGGCACGCGCTAAAAATAAAAGGCTGGTCAACAATTCTACAAGCAAATGGAAGCAGAAAACAGGCAGGAATAGCCATTATGCTATCAGACAAAGTGGATTTCAAACCAAAGAGAATTATAAGAGACACGGATGGATACTACATTTTAGTCAGAGGTACAATTCACCAGGAAGACTTCACAATACTGAACATATATGCACCCAATACGGGCCCCTCCACATTCATTAAAAAAACCCTACAGTGTCTAAAGCAAGAAATCAACCCCCAAACGATAATTCTTGGGGACTTCAACACCGCCCTCTCAACATGGGATAGATCAACAGGTCAAAAGCTTAACAGAGACACTTTGGAACTTAATCAAACCCTGAAAGAAATGGAACTTACGGATCTCTATCGAACTTTTCACCCACGCACCAAAGAATACACATTTTTCTCAGCAGCACACGGAACTTTCTCCAAAATAGATCACATATTGGGCCACAAAATGAATCTACACATATACAAGAAAGTTGAAATTCTAACCTGTGCCCTATCAGACCACCACGGGCTAAAGCGGAACATCCACAACACATCAAACAAGAGAAAATACACTAGCTCCTGGAAACTTAACACTATGATGCTGAATGAGAACTGGATTCAGGAAGAAATTAAAAAGGAAATTCAAGATTTCCTGAAAGTGAATAATAACGAAAATACAACTCACCAAAATCTCTGGGACACAATGAAAGCTGTTCTAAGAGGTAAGTTCATAGCTCTTAATGCCTACGTCAAAAAAAATGGAAACATCAGAAATAAACAACTTAACAATGCAGCTTAAAGCTTAGAGAAACTAGAGCAATCTGATCCCAAAAGTAGTAGAAGAGAGGAGATTAGCAAAATAAGGGGAGAAATATCTGAAATTGAGATTAAGAAACGATAGAAAAAATCAACCAGTCAAAAAGCTGGTTCTTTCAAAAAATCAATAAGATTGATACACCCCTAGCTAAACTAACCAAAAGCAAGAGAGAGAAAATCCAAATTAACAAAATTAGAAATGAACATGGAGTTATCACTACAGATACCCAAGAAATCCAGAGAATTATAACATCATATTTCAAAAACTTATACTCTGTGAAGTTTGACAACACACAAGAGATGGATGAATTTCTAAGTAAACACAACTTACCAAAATTGAATCAGGAAGTTGTGAATTATTTAAATAGTCCTATAACATATAAGGAAATTGAGGAAGTAATCTCGAATCTTCCCACCAAAAAATGTCCTGGACCAGATGGATTCGGCACAGAGTTCTACCAGACATTTAAGGAGTTTATAACACCAATACTCCTTAAACTGTTCCATCAAATAGCAAAGGAAGGAACACCACCAAATTCCTTCTATGAAGCTAATATTGTCTTAATCCCAAAACCTAATAAAGATTCACTTAAAAAAGAAAACTATAGGCCGATCTCTCTGATGAACACAGACACAAAGATTCTCAACAAAGTCTTAGCAAATCGGATTCAAAAACATATTAAAAAGATCATTCATGGGGACCAAGTAGGCTTCATCCCCAGCACACGAGGTTGGTTCAACATACACAAATCAATAAATGTAATTCATCATGTAAACCAGTCCAAAGTCCAAGACCACATGATACTCTCAATAGATGCAGAAAAAGCTTTTGACAAGATCCAACAGCCTTTTATGATCAAAACGCTAGAGACAGTGGGAATGGAAGGAACCTTAATCAATATAATAAAAGCTATATACAACAAGCCTACAGCAAGGATTATGCTCAATGGGGAACAATTGGAAGCATTCTCACTTCGATCAGGAACTAGACAAGGCTGTCCACTCTCACCACTTCTATTCAATATTGTACTTGAAGTCTTAGCTGAAGCCATAAGACAAGAAAGGGACATAAGAGGGATTCAAATCGGCAAGGAAGAAGTCAAAATATGCCTATTTGCAGATGACATGATCTTAACCCTGAGTGATCCCAAAAACTTCACCAGGAAGCTCCTGGAACTAATTGAGAAGTTCAGCAGGGTGGCAAGATACAAAATAAATGTGCAAAAATCAGAGGCCTTCCTATATGCCCAGAATGAAAGAAGTGAAAAAGCCTTGAGAGAAACAATCCCATTTACTATAGCCCCTAAAAAAATGAAATACCTTGGTATAAAACTAACTAAGGAGGTAAAAGACCTTTACAATGAAAACTTTAAAACCCTAAAGAAAGAAATAGCAGAAGACACCAGAAGGTGGAAAGACCTCCCTTGTTCCTGGATTGGCAGAATCAACATCGTAAAAATGACCATCCTACCAAAGGCAATATACAGATTCAATGCTATACCAATCAAAATCCCAAAGCAATTCTTCAAAGAAGTTGACCAAACAATCTCAAAGTTCATATGGAGGCACAAAAGACCCAGGAGAGCAAAAACAATCCTGAGTAACAAAAACACAGCTAGAGGTATTGCCATACCAAACCTTAGTCTATACTACAAATCCATAGTTATAAAGACAGCCTGGTACTGGTTTCAAAATAGACACACAGATCAATGGATAAGGATTGAAGACCCAGATGTAAGCCCACAAAGTTACAGCCATTCGGTCTTTGACAAAGGGGCCCAAAGAATCCAATGGAAAAAGAACAGCATCTTCAACAAATGGTGCTGGCAAAACTGGATCTCCACATGCAGAAGATTAAAGCTGGACCCGTACTTGTCACCATGTACAAGACTTAATTCCAAATGGATCAAGGACCTTGATATCAGGCCAGAGACTATAAAAACCATAGTTGAAAGGATAGGGAACTCCCTCGAGCTCTTTGGGCTAAGCCAACATTTCCTAAACAGACATCCAATGGCACAGTCACTGCTACCAACTCTCAACAGTTGGGATCTTGTGAAATTAAAGAGCTTCTGTTCAGATAAAGAGATTGTAACACGAGCTCAAAGGCAACCTACAGAACGGGAGAAAATCCTCACTAACCACACATCTGATAGAACTCTGCTGTCCAGAGTGCACAAAGAACTTAGAAAACTAAACGCCAAGGAAACCAATGGCCCAATTAAAAAATGGTCCCTGGAACTTAAAAGAAACTTTACCAGGGATGAAATTAAAATGTCTAACAAATATCTGAAAAAATGCTCCACTTCCTTAGCCATCAGGGAAATGCAAATCAAAACTTCCCTGACATATCATCTCACCCCGGTCAGGATGGCATAAATCCACAATACAAAGAACAACAAATGTTGGAGAGGATGTGGAGAGAGGGGAACTCTCCTACATTGCTGGTGGGAATACAGGCTCATACAGCCACTCTGGCGAGCCATCTGGAGATTCTTAAAGAAATTAAAGATTGAAATGCCATATGACCCTGCTATTCCACTTTTGGGAATAACCTCCCATACAGCAGAGGTTCACCTCAATAGCACAAGCACGACCATGTTCATAGCAGCAGTGTTTCCAATAGCAATGTCATGGAATCAGCCCAAATGTCCAACAGTTGACGAGTGGATAAGGAAACAGTGGTACATCTATACAATGGAGTACCACTCAGCCATCAAAAATGATAAATTCCTGGAATTTGCTGGGAAATGGATGTCATTAGAAACAATTATATTAAGTGAAGTATCCCAGACCCAGAAAATTAAGTGCCGTATGTACTCCCTAATAGGTGGCTCCTAGTACCAAACCCACCCAGCCCACCTAGAGACAGTAATTCCAAGGATTATGAACAGGAGGGATGGGGTAGGAGGGCCACACCAGAAAGAAGGAGAGAAGGGACCATGTTACAGCAGGGAAAATAGGCCTCCATCAAGGACCCAAATAAGTAATGAGACATCTGATTAAGTTCACAGACTTTTGTTCCTGATCATTTACTACTGAGGGGGTGTGATCTCACCAGAAGAGGAGGGCATATAGTCTGGCAGATAAAAAGTAACCATTTTGCAAATGGGTGATAGACCCCTCCCTCACTGTGGTTTCCCACTTTTATTACATCTACCTTTGAATGTGCTTTTAACACAAGACTCTAGTTTAACAGCTTTTTGTCTCTGGCTAGTGGGTAACATACAATGTCCACCAGGATGGAGTGAAGGGCATTGCAGGAGCAGCAAAACTGCAAAAGAAAATCAACAAACCACAATCCAGAACTTCAGAGACTCTATATCAACCACCTAGAACTAGGCCAGACTAATCTCTCCCCATCTTGAAGCTCAGGGAAATTTGCGGAAGAGGGGGCGGTAAGAGTGTAAGAGCAAAAGGATGGGAGGAGCAATGATATGTAAAATACTCCATACTAGTTAGGGCTGAAGCAATCATAATTGGACTTTGCATGCCCTATGCATTGTCCAACACACTGTTGACCTCACAAAGTCTAGCATCTGCTAAAAGCACCAAGATCCTTGGAGGCAAAGGATTGGCAGCCACAGCAGTGTTCCTATACCTAAGGGGAATACGGGAAAGGGTTCAGGGAAAGGCCACTGGGTCCTTGTATGTCATCGGAGAGGAGGGCCCCGAGGAAAATCAGACATGCACAAGAAAGGACTCTCTTGGAATTGGGACGGGAGGCACTGGGGGATACGGAGGGAGGAGTGTGGGGAGGGGGAGCAGGGGGTACGGGGGAAGGAGGAGGGAGGGAGGGAACTGGTGTACCTAATAAGTTTGTATGAGCTGAAATAATAATAAAAATGTATTAATAAAAAAAGTTTCTATAACTTTCTTTTATTTCTATTTTTCTAGTTTTACAACGATATCAAGTACTTATCCTTGCTTCTCTCCATCCCCCTTCTCACCCATTCTCCTCCCTTCCCTTTGTCAATACATCCCACTCCCTCTCAACCTCCTGCCTGTCTGCTTTGGTTGACCACAGGTTTCCCTCTGGTTTGTCTAATGCTTTTTAATTTTTTTCTACATTTACAAGCATATTGAGTATTTACCTCTGTTTCCATCCATCATCTCTGCCTCCCATCCCTCCATCCATCCCACCCTCCTGCCTGTCTGCTTTTGTGGATCTCAGGGTTGACTCTGACTTCCAGGATTAATACTTTTGAGTGTGCTGTTTCAAAAGTCCTGGCTTTCCTTCCATGCAAACGGTGCCTGGAATCCTGGGAAGATTACAGTTGGGGCTCAAGAATCTTCAGGATGAATACCTCTATTAGTCAGGTTCTCTAAAAATGCATAATCAACACAAAGAATATGTATATGGAATGTATTGTGTTAGCTTACAAATGTGGCTGAGATAGTCCAGTAGCTGCTCAGTCCAGTAGTCAAGTAGGTGATGGCTGACAGCTGGGGAAATCCTAGAGTCTTCAGTCTAGTTGAAGACTTGGAAGTTTGGAAGGCTAGAGGGCAAGAAGGAAGAGCAATTCCTAGCACAGTTTAAAAAAAGCATCTCTTCTCTTTGGTGGCTCCTTTTTATACAGTCCAGTACTGGGAGAATCCTATGAGATCTTTGGAGATTCTGATGGGAGCTAGGGTGGGTATAATCCTTTCAGGTGGTCTCAGTTGATAGTTCTAGGTGTGGTCTCATCCCATCTTAGTTAATATCAGATGTGTCAAGTTGTCAACCAGGCTTAACTATCACAGTACCCCTTGCAAAAAAGCATTCCAGGAGGCAAAGAGTTCCCTTTCTTCTGAGCTGGGAGAGAATTTTCCTAGCAGAGTGACACACTTCATTATAGCTACAGGAGCAGGAGTCCCAACAGTGATCCCACCCCATGCTTGTGGTCCAGCTTTTTCCAGTGGGAGGGATCCTGAAGTCTGAGAACTGGGGTCTCTGTGCTGTCAGGGGGAAGGACAAAGCCAAAGTGCTCAAGCTTGAACTTTAGAAGCCCCTCTCTGAATCCCCATCCTTTTGCCTCTCTTCCCCTGCTTAATGGCCCTTTTTGTTTATCAGACAAAACAAGGCCAGTGGCAAACAGGAAAGGGGACTATGAGGTACCCCCAACACTATTCAGGGAGGCCTGATTAATGGAGGAGGGGCACAGTCCCACAGGCACTAGGGGGCCCAGGGCATCACTAAGAGATCGGCTCTGGGTAAGTGAAGGCCATGCCCAAGAAAAAAGGTCTGGGAATGGCATGTGACTAGAGTTTCTATTTCTTCTGTGTTCTCTTCCCCCAGGTGAAAACTGTGACATCAATGAATGGGCAATGTGGTGTATGCCTATAAATCCCACCACTCGAGAGGCAGAGGCAGGAAGATGACTGCAATTTTGAAGTCAGCCTGACCTACTTAACCAGCTACAGAAGAGTCAGAGACTACACTGTGGTGTCTTGGGCTTGCTGGATCTTACTAATTGAGGTTTTTTCCCAGATGGTTGGTAATTATTCTGCCTCAAAGATAGTTGTCCAGTTTGAGGGCTGGGAATGTTGCAAAGGTAACTTCATGGTGCTCTGCATAGGGTGGTGCTGGGAGAGCTTAGGCATTCAGATTATGAGATCCCTGCACAAGGTGTATAGCTACCTGAAAAATAGCCAAGTGTCTATCCCATCCTCCAGCTAACTCTACTGTTCCTGTTTGGTGAGCACAAGCTAGCCTGTGTGTTACCCAGGGCCCATCTGTGATTTGAAGATCAATCGGTGTTCCCCCACACCCTGTGAGGAGAGCAACTCCCGTGTGGATGGGAAAACTGCTTTGGTTGCCCCTGTCCACCTGACGGTCTGCCCTCCTTCAAATCATTCTTGTGCCCATGAACCCTGTAGTCATCAGATCTTTCATGATGCACCAAGAAGATGAGGACCTTCACCAGATGCTATCCCTGTACCCACGTGCCACATCAGAAGTTTCTTCTAACTCCCCGCCACTAGGTTCTCCCATGAGTGAGCTCTATGCCTGTGATTTCCAGTCCTACTAAACAGGCTGTGCTTATAATTGTGATGAGATGGGCCTCTGCTGTACCTGCACCATGCTGGCCTCCACAGAGCTACTGGCATTCCTATCCCTCTCATTTCATTGTTACTCTACTTTTCATGCTACTTGTTTGCTTTTTATACTTTTCTTTGCTTCTGTTTCCCACAATTAACCATTCTGTATTCCCTAAGAAGCTGACTGCTTTCCACACACTGCCAGTGTGAGGTGCTATTCTTTGTCCCCTGAACTTCTGTAACCACAGGGGTGGGGGTTAGATTGAATCTGTCTTAGACCACTGACTGGCTGTTCCTGCTCACCAAACACTAGAATGACAAGGTACAAACCCTGGGATGACAGGGTATAGCTATAGCTGCTTTCTACTTGTCTCCTCTCTTTTTCCCATAGTTTGTGATTATCAGGATGGGGCCCAAGGATCACAACCCTGTTCTACCTTTGAGATATTTTATTCTGGGAAAGGACAAGCTGGACTTGAGCATTCCCAGCTTATGTGGGTCTGTAGGAGAAGAGGCAGTTATATGAGGCTATAGGTGCTAGTACTGAGATTAAGATTAACGGTCAGGTTTCTGGAGGGCTGACTTTAGAGTACCCATTCACTTTAGAGTACCCATTCACTTTCCACAGAAACAGGCAGATGAGGCAGAAGAGTGTGGAAATGGAATTGGTACAACACCTAGGTCTAATTATATTGGTTGGTACAGCATTGAATCTGTATGTTGCCTTTGGTAGGATGATCATTTTTATGATATTGATTCTGTCAATCCAGGAACATGGGAGGTCTTTCCACTTTCTGGTGTCTTCTGTAATTTCTTTCTTTAGGGTTTTAAAGTTTTCTTTTTTTTCTTTTTTTTTAATTTATTTATTCAATTGTGTGTGTGTGTGTGTGTGTGTGTGTGTGTGTGTGTGTGTGTGTGTGTGTGTGTGTGTATGTGTGTGTAGAACCATGGGCGAATTCAGGAACCACCATGGGTGCCTCCACCTCCTCCTTGTTTACTCTGCCCTGGGATTTACAGGCTCCGCCCTACCAGGACCAGAAACACAGGCCGTCCCCGCTTCCGCCTGGAGTAAACTGGGGTCTAGGATCCGAACTCCCGACCTTCCGCCTGCAAGGCAGAGGCTTAACCCCTGAGCCACCTCTCCAGCCCCTTAAAGTTTTCATTGTAAAGGTCTCTTACTTCCTTGGTTAGGTTTATACCAAGATATTTCATTTTTTTAGGGGCTATAGTAAATGGGTTTTTTTTCACTCAGGGCTTCTTCACTTCTTTCATTCTGGGCATGAAGGTCACTGATTTTTGTATGTTTATTTTATATTGTGCCACCCTGCTGACTTCTTCATTAGTTCCAGGAGTTTACTGATGGAGTTTTTGGCATCACTCAGTTATATGATCATGTCATCTGCAAATAGAGATAACTTGCCTTCTTTCTTTTATTTTTTTTTTTTCTCGCTGCAATAGCATGAGGTTTTATTTAACGACGCGCCGGGCGGCTCCAGCAACCTCTCATGCAGGAGAGACTGAAGCGGCCCCGAGCAGCTCGGGCAAGGGGTTTTTAAGGGGTCTTAGGGTAGGGGGGGCTGCTTAGCTGAGGAATTTTCTATGACCTTTACAGTCATTGGTCGGCAAGAGCTCGGGTGGAGTTGGTTCTTGGTGATCGTTCCAGTCCACCTGCTTAACCGCAGGCTGTTCATTCTGGGTGACATTCATTGATGGAATTCCCCTTTGTGCAAACTTGCTTTTCCAGAAATGAAGGGCTGGAGGTCTTAAAGGGTGGGGAAATACCTGTAAAAAGCTCAAGGCTGTACATAGTTTTAAGCAATGACTAACAATGGATGCTTGGATGGCTATAAACAATGGATGCCTGAATGACTACAAGCAAGGGCTATACTGTGGGCCTGAACTGGCCTGCTTTGTGAATTTTAGGGCGAGGGTCTCAGGGTCCAACATTCCCCCCTTTTCTATAGGCACACTCCAATCATGGAGTGTTAGTCACAGTTCTTGCGGTAAATTTCTGGGAGGATTGGAGTCAGTTTTTCAGCAGGGGTGTTCCTTCTAGGCGATTCCAGCAGTAGGGGACATCTCTTCAGAATTCCAAAGACCTTGAGAGACCCATCCCAGCATAGCTGCTCTAATCCTGCCTCACTTTCCCATAAACCTATTTGAGAATTCGGACTGCTCTGGGGATAAAGGGCGATGATTCGATCTGGCTGCTTGACTTCTTTCTTGCCGATTTGAATCTTTTTTATCTCCCTTTCTTGTCTTATGACTTCAGCTAAGACTTCAAGTACAATATTGAACAGAAGTGATGAGCCTTATCTAGTTTCTGATCAAAGTTGGGAATGGTTCAGGTTTTTCCCCATTGAGTATAATCCTTGCTGTTCACTTGTTGTATACAGCTTTTGTGATATTGATGAAGTTTCCTTCCATTACAACCTTCTCTAGGGTTTTGATCATAAAAGGCAGTTGGATCTTGTCAAAAGCTTTTTTTGCATCTATCGAGAGTATCAAGTGGTCTTGAATTTTGGACTGGTTTATATGGTGAATTACATTTAATGATTTGCATATGTTGAACCAAATTTGTGTCCTTGGGATAAAACCTACTTGATCCCTGTGTATGATCTTTTTGATATGTTTTTGAATCCAATTTGCTAAGACTTTGTTGAGAATCTGCATCGGTGTTCATCAAAGAGATTGGCCTATAGTTTTCTTTTTTAAGTGTATCTTTATTAGGTTTTGGGATTAAGATGATATTAGCATCATAGAAAGAATTTGGTAGTGTTCCTTCCTTTGCTATTTGATTCAACAGTTTAAGGAGTATTGCTGTTATTTGTTTGGTAGAACTCTGCTGAATCCATCTAGTCCAGGACATTTCCTCATATGTTATAGAACAACTTAAATAATGTAAAACTTCCTGATTCAATTTAGGTAAGTTGTGCTTACTTATTAGGAATTCATCCATAACTTTTGTGTTGTCAAATTTCATAGAGTATAAGTTTTTGAAATATGATGTTATAATTCTCTGAATTTCTTGGGTATCAGTAGTGATAACTTCATTTTCACTTCTAATTTTGTTAATTTGGGTTTTGTCTCTCTTGCTTTTAGTTAATATAGCCAGGGGTGTATCAATCTTATTGATTTTTTTCAAAGAACCAGCTTTTTGACTGGTTGATTTTCTCTATTGTTTTCCTTATCTCAATTTCAGATATTTCTCCCCTGATTTTGCTACTCACCTCTCTTCTACTGCTTTTGGGATTGGATTGCTCTAGTGTCTCTAAAGCTTTAAGCTGCATTGTTAAGTTATTTATTTGTGATACTTCTATTATTTTGATGTAGGCATTAATAGTTATGAACTTACCTCTTAGTACAGCTTTCATTGTGTCCCAAATATTTTGATAAGTTGTATTTTCATTATTGTTCGCTTCCATGAAATCTTGAATTTCCTTTGTAATTTATTCCTCAATCCAATTCTCATTCATTATCATAGTGTTCAGTTTCCAGAATTTAGTGTATTTTCTGTTGCTTGTTGTGTTGCAGATGTCAAACTTTAGACCATGGTTGTCTGATAGAGGCTAGAATTTCAACTTTCCTTTATATGTGTAGATCTGTTTTGTTGCCCAGTATGTGATCTATTTTGGAGAAAGTTCCGTGTGCTGCTGAGAAAAATGTGTATTCTTTGGTGCATGAATGAAAAGTTCAATCGAGATCCATAAGGCCCATTTCATTAAGCATTTGATTACATTCCAAAGTGTCTCTGTTAAGTTTTTGACCTGTTGATCTATCCCATGTTTATAGGGTGGTGTTGAAATCCCCAAGAATTATCGTATGGGGTTGATTTATTGCTTTAGACTCTGTAGGTTTTGCTTAATGAATGTGGAGGGGCCCGTATTAGGTGCATATATGTTCAGGATTGTGAAGTCTTCCTGGTGAATTGTACCTGTGACTAAAATGTAGTATCCATCTGTGTCTCTTATGATTTTTTTTGGTTTGAAGTCCACTTTGTTCAATAGCATAGTAGCCACCCCTGCATGTTTCCTGGTTCTATTAGCTTGCAGAATTTTGGACCATCCTTTTATTTTTGGGATGTATCTATTTTTTGTGGTGAGATGAGTTTACTGAAGGGAGCTCATTGATGGTTTGTGATTTTTATTCCAAATTTGTAATCCATGTCTCTTGACTGGTGAGGTAATTCCATTGACATTTAATGTTATAATGGAGGAATTATTTTTAATTCCGAATATTTTTTATGTTTAGTGGCTTTTGTAAGTGTATTATTTGCTTTTAGGTTTTGGTGGTGTTATACTTCCTTTATGCCCTCCTGGATATGCTTGTTTTTCTTTCAAGCTTAATTATCTTTTCTAGCATTTTTTGAAGGCCTGTTTTGGCAGACATGTAAGCCTTCAAGTTGTCTTTGTGCTGGAAAATTTTTCTTTCTCCCTTGATCATGACAGATAGTTTTGTGGGGTTGACATTTTTGCTCATTCAATACTTGAAGTACGTCTCTCCAAGCTCTTCTTGCTTTTACTGTTTCCACTGAGAAGTCATTTGTTATTTTAATAGGTTTACCTTTAAAAGTGACTTTCTTTTTCCTTTGAAGCTCTCAGCACTTTTTCTTTGTCTTGAATGTAGAGTGTTTGGACTATTATTTGCCATGGAGAGTTTCTATTTTGGTCATACTGTTTGGGGTGCAGAATGCCTCTTGTATTTGGATGGGCCTATCATTCTTTAGATGAGGGAAGTTTTCCTTGATGATAATTTGAAAAATTTGCTCAGATGTGGTATTTTGGTATTCTTGCTCTGGTATTCCATGAAGGTCCATATTAGGTTTCTTCCCATAACTTTTGAATATTCCTGTCAAGTATCTTTTTGGCTTTAAAAACCTCTTCCATTGAGCTAGTTAATACTTCTACTATGTCTTCAAGATCTGAAATTCTATTTTCTGCTGTGTTAGTTCTGCTCCTAAGACCCTCTATTGAGTTCTGGGTTGACGATAACTTGCCTTTTAGTGTAGAATCCAGCTGCCACAGCATGGCATGTCTCTGCCCACTCAGACACTCATTCACATGATTGCACAGCCTGCTGCGATGATGAAAAAAGGCAAATTTAGTGTCCCTGCCTCCGTCTCAATTCCCCAGAGACTCAACCACAGGACAGGGAGTTTGTCAGAGCAAAATCTTAGTTTATTCAGAGTCACCAAACAACTTAAATAGACAAATAATCAGAAGGCGCCAAATGGACAGCCAATTGCATCAAAAGTCAAGGCAATCTTCAGGTTCCACAGGTCAAATCCAATGTCAATTCAGTAAGAGAGGGAGGTCAATACCTGAAAGACAATTAGGACTCTCTGTAAAGTGATCAGGGTAATGCCCAGGACACTGGCCCTCAGCGCCATCTTTAGTCCCATGTGCTTGGCCATGCCCTGGGGAAAATCCTGGGCAGGCCCAACATTTTAGTTGTATTTTAAACTCTTCTTGAAAATGTTTTGACTGTTCTATGCCTATTTCTGTTTCTTGAACTATTTTTCTCAACTCCTCCAAGTGTCTGTTGTGTTCCTGTTCAAAGTGGTTGATTCAGTTATTTAACTCCTCCTGGATTTCCTCTTTCATAGTATTGATCATTGTAATTATCTTGGGCCTGGCTTTCTTGTCTATTTTCTGTGAATTTGTTCTGGTTGGAATCTATCATTGTGGGGTTAATTCTTTTGGTGGGAGATTTGTTTTCTTGGGTTTTGTTTCTCATGGATCTGCACTTTGACTTGGACATTGTTGTTTTTTTTCTTAAGACCTTTCAGTTTCTGTGTGTTTTTGACCAAACTCATTTAGTTGGTATTACTACTCTTGGGCATTTATTACTAATGTTTGCCTTGGAGTTAGGTACGTTTGTCTGTTGTTATTATTATTTCATAGATGATGGTATTAGACTGTTAGTACATCAATTAAGTCAGGTTTAGTAGACAGGGGTGAATTGGTGATATGTGAGAGTGAGTGGTATAGTCCCTGAACTTGTATATGTTTTGGGGGTGGCTATATGGACAAGTTAATCTAATTGTTAATAATTGTTAATTGTTAAAAGTTAATAATTGATAGGGGCAGGATGGTAAAAAGGGGTTTACTTATCTTTGGGCTGAATGTGAAGAATCTCTCCCATGTGATAGGATGATTTTAGAGGACTTCAGATGTATGGACTTTGTCCCCTAGAGCTTTGCTTGGGTTTTCTCTGGACTCTGTTGAATTCTGTGGAGCAGTGTGTCCTCCCTTGACCATGAGCATCCCAGGGAGGTGTGCTGATGGAGATGGCGGCACGCTTCACCTCGGTGCTGCTCAAGCTGGCTGGTGGGAGGAGCTGAGATGAGCGGGTGACTTGGGAGCTAGTGGGATTTACCTGAGAAGCAGTATGTGCTCCCTGGACTGCCTGGGTGGGCAGGAAGGGCAGAGGGTGTAATGTATTATTGAGAAACTAGGCATCAATAAAATTGAGTAATAACCATTTAAAATATAAAATATTACTTTTCTCACTAATTGATACAAATGTCCATACATAAAACTCAAAACTTGAAAAGACAATGTAATAAGGAATTTGACAATGTTATTTAAAATGTAGAATATTCTTCATTTCTGAGGAATTACTATTAAGAAATGAAACCTTTTTTAATTAAAATATTACTACAGCAAACTTCTGAAATTAACAACGACCACATTATTTCCACTTGTATTTTCTTGTGGGTTCTTGTCCTTTGTTCTTAAGTATCATATCTTCACAAGTGTGGTATTACGTCTCCTATACTGATTTTAGAGACGCTCTTGTGTTTTATGGAAAGAGTATCCAGAAATACTTGTTAGAGTTACTATGACTTATTTTTCCACACATACCATTCTGAAAGTTTATGCTATCCCATAGATTGGTCCCTACTTACAGGAGAAAATTTACAGCACTTGAACATTAGCCAGTGATTGAATTTCTACTTTATTCAAAAGCATCTCATGAAGTGTATGAGCCACAACATACATAGCCTTGTGTACATTGTAACTCTCTTCTGTAACTCTCTTCACTCATGTCCATATCAAAAACAGGCATTGGCTAGACAATTGTCCAGTCTTTCACAGTCAGATGCAGAAATGGAGCAATTGAAAAGATTGATCCTTAATAAGGCAAGGAAGGTGTCATTGGGACTTGGAATTATTGGAATTATTAACAGTAAGGAGAAAAATCTGCAAAATTGGAAACTTCCTCATGGTGGTATGAATAAATTAAACTACCATGCAATGATTCTTGTATGAGATTGCTTGGAATGTCAGCAACATCAAATTGTGAGTTCATGATCTAAATTTTAGATGTCATTAAGTGCTGTCCTAGACTCAGGAAGATGCTGTGAAGAGTTAGTGTCCCCATAAATGATAACGACATTTGCAGAAGATGTGTGAATATGCACAAAATATATCCGAACAATTAAAGCTATCGATATCATTCTGGATGAGATCCTTGTCACAACGAATGAGCAGATTGTGTTCTTATTCATCTCTCTTCTGAAATCTGATAGGATGTGGGCACCTTTTTCATCTTGGGAGATGAACAGACCCACTATGTCAGTGAAAATGAATTATTAAGGAGACAATAGCTTTGGCTACAAATATCTTCTTAGGGTCTATCTGGTACAGAGTCGTGAAATGTCACTTAGAACAACATCATAAGGTTGAAAGAGTTAAAATTTTGGAGCACTATGTAAAGAATTCCCAAATTAAGCACAATCTGAGAACCTACATGAGATGACCACTCTCAGACTGCTTTGTAAAGTAGGTTTATTTATCATTTAATAACCTTTCATCTTTCTGAGTTTCTAAATTATTAATCAGAATAAGTTGTTATAACCTACACTATATACTTCAAAAAGTTGAAGCTTATTTTACAAATAAATATACATATTCCTGTGAATCATCCATTATATATTAACTACATCTGTTTGTTGATTTCAGAAGTATGAATAATACTGAAGGGAAAATTGTTCCATTTTCAGATTCTTAACGAAATTAAAGATTGAAATGCCATATGACCCTGCTATTCCACTTTTGGGAATAACCTCCCATACAGCAGAGGTTCACCTCAATAGCACAAGAGTGACCATGTCCATAGCAGCACTGTTTACAATAGCAAACTCATGGAATCAACCCAAATGTCCAAAAGTTGACGAGTGGATAAGGAAACTGTGGTACATCTATAAAATGGAGTACTACTCAGCCATCAAAAATGATGAATTACTGGAATTTGCCGGGAAATGGATGTCATTAGAAACAATTATATTAAGTGAAGTATCCTAAACCCCGAAAATTAAGTGCCATATGTACTCCCTAATAGGTAGTTCCTAGTACCAAACCCACCCAGCCCACCTTGAGACACTCATAGGTAAATCTATGTATTACCTACAGTAATTGCAAGGATTATGAACAGGAGGGATGCGGTTGGAGGGCCACACTAGAAACAAGGAGAGAAGTGACCATGTTACAGTAGAGAAAATAGGCCTCCATCAAGGACTGCAAGTAAGTAATGTGACACCTGGTTAAGTTCACAGACATTCGTTCCTGATCATTTACAACTAAGTGGGTATGATCTCACCAGAAGGGGAGGGCATATAGACTGGCAGATAAAAAGTAACCATTTTGCAAATGGATGATTGACCCCTCCCTCACTGAGGTTTCCTACTTTTATTACATCTACCCTTGAATGTGCTCTTATACTAAGACTCTAGTTCAACAGCGTTTTGTCTCTGGCCAGGGGGTGACATACAGTGCCCAGCAGGATGGAGTGAAGGGCATTGCAGGAGCAGCAAAACTGCAAAAGAAAATCAATAAACCACGATCCAGAACTTCAGAGACTCTATATCAACCACCTAGAACTAGGCCAGACTAATCTCTCCCCATCTTGAAGCTCAGGGACATTTGCAGAAGAGGGGGCGGTAAGAGTGTAAGAGCAAAAGGATGGGAGGAGCAATGATTTGCAAGATACTCCACACAAGTTAGGGCCGAAGCAATCATAATTGGACTTTGCATGGCCTGCGCAACGTCCAACACACTATTGACCTCACAAAGTCTAGCATCTGCTAAAGGCACCAAGATCCTTGGAGGCAAGGGATTGACAGCCACAGTAGTGTTCCTATGCTTAAGGGGAACATGGGAAAGTGTTCAGGGAAATGCCACTGGGTCCTTGTACGTCATCAGAGAGGAGGATGCAGAGGAGAGTCAGGTATGCACAAGAAAGGACTCTCTGGGAATTGGGGCAGGTGGGAGGCACTGGGGGATGGGGAGGGAGGGGTGAGGAGAGGGGGAGCAGGGGGTTCAGGGGGAGGAGGAGGGAGGGAGGGAACTGGTGTACCTATTAAGTTTGTATGAGCTGAAATAATAATAAAAAATGTATAAAAAATTGTTCCATTTTCTTCCCTCCCAGCCATTCTCACCTATGGAGTTTTGTAGACATCAAGCAGTGTCCCAATCTGTTCAGATATAGCCAATGATAGTCCAGTAAGTACTGTGACAGACTTGCTCTTTTTCTTGCACATGTAATTAGGATTCTCCTGCCCATCCCAACCCCACATGAAGGGAATGTTCATTGTTCTCCTGTCTGTAGATGGAATGTTTTACACATCAAATCCCAGAGACATGTTGGGTAAGATATGAGGGTTCTTGTTGATCTTTTCAATGCCAAAATCCAAGGACAGAACAAGTTGGTAGTTCCTATAGTTATACCTGCTAAATATGTGCAACCATCATTGGAAAGGTTGTTTCAAACTATGATTTCTTTTCACAATTTTCCCCAGCTCCCACATAAACTCATCTTAGATATGACATCAGCTACAGTAGTAATGTAACATCTCTTTTGCTTGCATTGTGTTCAGGATAATTACAGAATATTGTACGTTAGTACCCATCAAATCAAAATAGAATTTGAAGTATGTTTTAAAACATAACCATTTTGTTTACTCCTTGAAGACTTCACACACCATATGTGCAACAAAATATGAAACAAAGGCAGGTTGTGGTTCAAGATGCGTTGTTATTCAGAATATTTGATCAATAAGACTGAAAGAAAAGTGGAGAAGCAATATAGTCTGTGATGTAAGTTCCTTTTCCATGGGTGTAATAACTACTATCCACAGAGCAGTTCCAGCAACAGTTTATTACTCGGGATTGTTTAGATATCCTGAGATTTTTGTGCTTGCATAAGAAATTTGAGATTATTTTGTCAGTTTCTCTGAAGAACTGCTAGTGATACTTATTGCCATTGCATTGCGTCTGTAAATTTTCTCCCATTCTGATTTTTGACATAGGTCCCCAGAAAAGCTGTTGGAAAAATGATAACATATTCAACAAATGGTGCTATCAAAACTGGATAATTACATGCAGAAGAATGAAACTGGAATGCCATCACCCTTCATATAAATTACTTCCTAATGAATCAAAGATCTAAATACTAGACTGGAGACTAAAAAAACGCTAGAAAAAAATAATAAGAGCTAACATATTTGAGCTATTTGGCCTTGATCAGCATTTTTTAATAGGACTACAAACACACAGGAAATAAGACCAACAATCAACAAATGCTTTATCATGAAATTTAAAAGCTCATGTTTAACAAAAGTTATTGCCAACTAAGGAGAAAGGAAGTCCACAGAATGGGGGGAATCTACATTAACCACACATCTGATAGAGGACTAATAGCCACAATACACAAAGAACTCAAAAAATAAACAATACAGAGGTATGCAACCCAATTAAAAACTGGGCCTCAAAACTTAAAAGAAACTTTTCTCAGGATGAAATTCAATGTAAAGGTCTTTTACCTCCTTGGTTAGGTTTATACCAAGGTATTTCATTTTTTTAGGGGCTATAGTAAATGGGATTGTTTCTCTCAAGGCTTTTTCACTTCTTTCATTCTGGGCATATAGGAAGGCCTCTGATTTTGCACATTTATTTTGTATCCTGCCACCCTGCTGAACTTCTCAATTAGTTCCAGGAGCTTCCTGGTGGAGTTTTTGGGATCCCTCAGGTATAAGATCACGTCATCTGCAAATAGGGATAGCTTGACTTCTTCCTTGCCGATTTGAATCCCTCTTATGTCCCTTTCTTGTCTTATGGCTTCAGCTAAGACTTCAAGTACAATATTGAATAGAAGTGGTGAGAGTGGACAGCCTTGTCTAGTTCCTGATCAAAGTGGGAATGTTTCCAATAAGCAGAAGACACCAGAAGGTGGAAAAACCTCCCATGTTCCTGGATTGGCAAAATCAACATCGTAAAAATGACCATCCTACCAAAGGCAATATACAAATTCAATGCTATACCAATTAAAATCCCAAAGCAATTCTTCAAAGAAGTTGACCAAACAATCTCAAAATTCATATGGAGGCACAAAAGACCCAGGATAGCAAAGACAATCCTGAGTAACAAAAACACTGCTGGAGGTATCACCATACCAAACCTCAGTCTATACTACAAATCCACAGTTATAAAAACAGCTTGGTAATGGCTCCAAAATAAACACACAGATCAATGGATAAGGATTGAAGACCCAGATATAAGCCCTCACAACTACAGCCATTTGGTCTTTGACAAAGGGGACTAAACATCCATTGGAAAAAGAACAGTATGTTCAACAAATGGTGCTGGCAAAACTGGATCTCCACATGCAGAAGATTAAAGCTGGACCCGTACTTGTCACCATGTACAAGACTTAATTCCAAATGGATCAAGGACCTTGATATCAGGCCAGAGACTATAAAAACCATAGTTGAAAGGATAGGGAACTCCCTCGAGCTGATTGGGCTAGGCCAACATTTCCTAAACAGACATCCAATGGCACAGTCACTGCTACCAACTCTCAACAGTTGGGGTCTTGTGAAATTAAAGAGCTTCTGTTCAGATAAAGAGATTGTAATGCGAGCTCAAAGGCAACCCACAGACTGGGGAAAATCTTCACTAACCACATATCTGATAGAGCTCTACTATCCAGAGTGCACAAAGAACTTAGAAAACTAAACACCAAGGAAACCAATGGCCCAATTAAAAAATGGGCCCTGGAACTTAAAAGAAACTTTACCAGGGATGAAATTAAAATGTCTTACAAATATCTTAAAAAATGCTCCACTTCCTTAGCCATCAGGGAAATGCAAATCAAAACTTCCCTGAGATATCCTCTCACCCTGGTCAGGATGGCAAAAATCCACAATACAAACAACAACAAATGTTGCAGAGGATGTGGAGAGAGGGGAACTCTGCTACATTGCTGGTGGTAATGCAGGCTCATACAGCCACTCTGGCGAGCCGTCTGGAGATTCTTAAAGAAATTAAAGACTGAAATGCCATATGACCCTGCTATTCTATTTTTGGGAATAACCCCCCATACAACAGAGGTTCAAATCGATAGCACAAGCATGACCATGTTCATAGAAGCACTGTTTACAATAGCAAAGTCATGGAATCAACTCAAATGTCCAACAGTTGACGAGTGGATAAGGAAAATGTGGAGTACTACTCAGCTATCAAAAATGATGAATTACTGGAATTTGCTGGGAAATGGGTGTCATTAGAAACAATTATATTAAGTGAAGTATCCTAAACCCAGAAAATTAAGCGCCGTATGTATTCCCTAATAGGTGGTTCCTAGTACCAAACCCACCCAGCCCACCTTGAGACACTCATAAGTAAATCTATGTATTACCTACAGTAATTGCAAGGATTATGAACAGGAGGGATGGGGTTGGAGGGCCACACCAGACACAAGGAGAGAGGGGACCATGTTACAGCAGAGAAAATCGGCCTCCAAGGAATGCAAGGGGTGACATTCAGTGCCCATCAGGATGGAGTGAAGGGCATTGCAGGGGCAGCAAAACTGCAAAAGAAAATCAACAAACCACAATCCAGAACTTCAGAGACTCTATATCAACCACATAGAACTAGGCCAGACTAATCTCTCCCCATCTTGAAGCTCAGGGACATTTGCAGAAGAGGGGGTGGTAAGATTGTAAGAGCAACAGGATGGGAGGAGCAATGATCTGAAGATTCTCTACACTAATTAGAGCTGAAGCAATCATAATAGGACTTTGCATGCCCTGAGCAATGTCCAACACACTATTGACCTCACAAAGTCTAGCATCAGCTAAAGGCACCAAGATCCTTGGAGGCAAGGGATTGACAGCCACAGTAGTGTTCCTATGCTTAAGGGGAACACGAGAAAGGGTTCAAGGAAATGCCACTGGGTCCTTGTATGTCATCGGAGAGGAGGACCAAGAGGAGAGTTAGGCATACACAATAAAGGACTCTCTGGGAATTAGGGGGGAGGCACTTGGAGAAGGGGAGGGAAGGAAGGGGAGCAGGGGGCTCAGCGGGAGGAAGGGGGAGGGAACTGATCTACCTATTAAGTTTGTATGAGCGGAAATAATAATAAAAAAAAGAGTAAAAAAAAAAGAATATTTAATGTGGTCCAACACACTAGGTGTAGGTATACATGAAGTAGATATTTCCATAGATGGGTGAGTGGAAGCAGATAGATAGATAGATAGATAGATAGATAGATAGATAGATAGATAGATAGATAGATAGATAGACAGACAGACAGATAGATAAATAGATAGATGGAGAGAGAGAAAGAGATTTTATCCACCTTGAAGGAACTGTGGATAAATTCATACCCAGGAAGCTTGATTGGAATGTACATGTCAGACTATAGAAAATAAGAAGTAGGAACATAGGATAAATAGCAATGACAAAAAAAAATCAAAATAACAGAGGTTAACTTGATGGCCTGTCTCCATAAGTTTCCTCAGAAACAGAAGAGAATAAGAAGTAATGAGGTGTAGCACTACAAATTCAGGGAGGCCCTAGCCTATCTTCCAGCTACAAACTTCCCCCCAAACATGTCCCAATAGAGGAACCATACAGGCGGAAGGATGAACTACCAATGGGAAGCAGCCATCTAACCTGCCTTTGAGATGGACACCTAGTAAACAGTCAAATGATTCGTGGCTGTCCCCGAGTGGAGGGATGGCAATACCTGATTGGACCCTGACCCTATATAAGCCCAAACACTTCCTGATTAAAGCCAGTCTGCAGCCAACTCGTCCTCTGCCTGCTGGTTCATGCTTGACTCCTGGTGTCTGGATGGTGGTGACCCCATGCTGGCTCGCCCATTTGCCAAGAGCCCATGAAGCCCCTGCCATTTCCCCTCCAACTCCCTGACGGCCTGGGGGGATTCGGCAACAATGAGGTACTAAGATTGATAAAATAATTCAATAATCTAAATTGACACAGTAGTATCCTCAGCAAGATTGAACGCACAATACATCCACAAAGAAATTAGTTACAAAACTCTGACTTGAGAGAAATATTTTAATACATTTATTAAATTAACATTTTGCATACATCCTTCTTGCCTGTTGAATTCCTCCCTCCTTTCCCTCTCACTCACATCCCGTCTCATCCCACCCTCCTTCTTAAAACTAACATGGGCCTATTCTACTCCCTACTATTCTTCTGTCCCTTGGTTCTATGGGTCCATCCAGGGTTTCCACATTTATCATCTGTTCTCATGGGGGTCCAGGCCTCTTTGACAGATAGACAGGCCCTTCCTTGGGTGGCACACTGATATGGGTATTCTCCTACCTCTTTCTGACACCTTACCACAAAGGACCCTACTGACTGAAACTATTTCTGCTGAGATCAGTAGCATTCCATGGGGGCATGCTGACATGTTCACCACTGTGCAGGTCTGATGAGATCAAGTCCCATTGTAATAAGTTCCCTATGACTGCCCTATCTTGAGTGAAGTGGCCTGTCCATTGATAAAACTCTCTATCTTAGGCTCTTCCAGCCTTACTGCACCCTCTTCCATAAAGTTCGCTGAGTCTCTGGATGAGGAAAAGTTTGGTGGTACTTTTTTTAGTTGATCATTGTAGGGTTGCCTGTGTTCTGTATTCAGGTTGATTGTTGACCATTTTGCTATTCTTGCACTGAACAAGGCTGCATCTTATCTGGGTATTGAGATGCTCTCCTATCCAACAATACAGAAATTGTTAAAGTGAGGCTTTTTATAAGAGAAGTTAAAGGGGAGGGACGATCAGGAGTAGGGCACAATAGTGAGTGGGGTCAACCTCCAGGATGTCATCTGTCTGTCAACAAATCACTAGCCCTCTTGTGCCCTCATTATGGGAAAACACAAACAGTGCTTCAAACCAATCCAAACACCAGTGATCAGGAAGACTAACCACGGATTAGATCAGATATCTAGCTAATTTTAAGTCTTTCTTGATGGTGGACATATTTATTGAACTTTGTTCCTTTGTCTTCATTCACTTTGGATCTTCTTTCCCCCCACCTTCCTATTTCAAATACTTCATGGATATAAAGAGTAATAAAAAGATTTTCCCTTGAGTATGTCATTGAGGAGGCTTGTAATTAGGTTTTCACTTATAAGGGACAACATGCCATCTCTGGTTTCTGTGCCTGAGATACTTCACTCAGTATGATTGTTCCATCTATTTAGCAACAAATTGTATTAATTTGTCTTTTTTGATAGCTGTGTAATATTCCATTGTGAACATGTGCTACATTTTGCTTATCCATTCATGAACTGTCAGATATCTAGGTTGATTCCTTGACTTTACTCTTGTGAATAGAGCAGCAATGAACATGGATGTACCTCTGTCCCTATATTATGATGAAGTATTTTGGGGGAATATTTCCAGCAGTGGTACATCAGGGTCATATGGAAATTCAATTTTTAACTTTTGTAGGAACAGACCTAATGATCGCCATAGTGGTTGTACAAGTCTACAATCTAATCAGTAATGTATGACTTCTTCCCACATCCTCTCCACCATGTGTTTTTATGTGTATTTTTAATTTTCGCCATTTGGACTGTGTGAGATAAATTTCAGGATGCTTTTGATTTGCATTTCTGTGATGGCTAGCAAAGTGGAATATTTTTAAAGTATTTGTTGGACATTTCAGTTACTTTCTAGGAAAATTTTCTTTTGAATTCCATGGCCCCCTTTCTAATTGGGCTGCTAACCTCCTTGGTGTTTAATTTTTTGAATTCTTGGTATATTCTAGATATTAGTCCTCTATCAACATATTTTAATGAAGACTTTCTTCCATTCTCTTCATTGTCTTTTTGCTCGATTGAGCAAAATGCTCTTTAGCTGAACAAAAGCTCTTTAAATTATTTGGAGTTGATTTTCATGCATGGTGACAAGTAAGGAATCAGTTCTTCTGCATGTGGATATCCAGTTTCGGCAACACTATGTGTAGAAGATATTGTTCTTTCACCATTGAGTTTTCTGGACCCCATGTCAAAACTCAGGTGACTGTATGTGTAGGGGCTTATTTCTAGATCTTCCAACCTTTTCCATTGATCTATGTCTCTGTTTTGGAGCGAGTACCATGCTTTCTTTATTACTATGGAATTACAATATCGATCAAGGTCTGGCATGGTGATTCATCCGGCATAGTTTTTATTACTCAGGATTGTTTTAGCTATCCTGGGCTTTTGTGCTTCCATAGAAAATTTGAGTTTGCTTTGTCAACTTTTGTGAAGAATTGCCTTGGAATTTTGATTGGTATAGCATTGAATCTGTATATTTCTCCTGGTAAGTTGTCCATTTTTAAAATTTTTCTCCCACATTTTATTGTTTTGTCATAATTATACAAGCTCAATAGGTACCCCCATCCTCTCTTTCCCCCCTCTCCTAACAAATCTTTCCCCCATTGCACTCTCCCCCCTCCTGCTTTCCTTTTACCCTCCCTCTCCTACTCGCAGTATCTCCCCTTTCTTACCTCCCATCCCAAGGAGCAACCTATTGTGTTAATGCCAAACCTTCCTCTGAGTCCTCCACCCTAGTAAGGGTTCAGAACTCAGTGGAATAGCCCTGAGGCCCATCTTGGGCTCCCTATTAATATGGGAACTCTATTATGACTGTTTAATCTCTTGCCTCTAAGGATCCTACTGCCTGGAGCTTTGTCCCCTGTGATGCATGCTAGATTTTGGGGGGCAAGATCCAACCTACTTTTGTGATCAAACCCTAGAGTGAGTTGCAATGGAAGCAACTTATGTCAACCTAATAAAAGCTGTATACAACAAGCCAAAAGCAAGGATTATACTCATTGGGGAAAAACTTGAAGCATTCCCGCTTCCATCAGGAACTACACAAGGCTGTCCACTCTCACCACTTCTATTCAATATTGTAGGATGGCCATTTTTATGATGTTAATTCTACCAACCCAGGAGCATGGAAAGTATGTCAACATTCTAGAGTCTTCTGAAATTTTTCTTTAGGGTTTTAAATTTTTCACTGTACAAGTCTCTCACTTCCTTGGTTAGATTTTAACAAGGTATTCCATTCTATAGGGGCCTTGGTAAATTGAATTTTTTATGTTAGGACTTTCTCACTTTTTTAATTCTTGTTGTGTAAGAAAGCCACTGATTTTTGAATATTGACTTTCTACCTTGCCACTTTGCGGAACTTGTATACTAATTTCTGGTGTCAAACCTTCCTCTGAGTCCCTCACCCTAGTGGTTTTGGCATCTGGTCTGTCAGATAAAGGATCATGCTATGGGCCAACAAGGATAACATGATTTCTGATTTTCCAATTTTTATCCCTTTTGTTTCCTTCTCTTGTCTAATAGCTCTACCTGAGTCTTCCAATACAATGTTGAATAAAAGTGTTGAGAATGAACAACTTTATCTAGTTCCTCATCCAAGAGGGAATGATTAGAATAATCCTTGTTATAAGTATGATGTATATAGCCTTTCTTACATTCAATTCTATTCCTTCCTTTCCAATTATCTCCAGGATTTTGATTATAAAGTATTTAAGATCATGTCAAAAGGTTTTTCTGCATCTATCAAGGAAATAATGTAACTTTGTTCCTTGGAATTATTTATATAATGGATTACATTTAATGACTCCTGGAGATGCAGATGCGGGGTTTTCTTTCTTCTAGCTTGCAACCTCGTGGGCCCACCTGCCAGGCTCTTCAGCGATCTGCCGGCCTTGATCTCACTTGTCTTTGATTGGGGAAAACATCAAATGACTGCCTACTTCTCTCCAAACCCCAGGGAGCTAGGCGGTTGACCCCTTCAGTGACTCCAGCTCACCTTCTCTGCTGTCCCCAGAGGGAAGCTTCCTCTGCCCACAGCTCCTACCTAAACCTGCCCCTGTGTAAGCCTCTGAGCTTTTTCCCTTAGAAGTTCTGAGAGTAGACCACCAACAGCAAGTCCCCTAATCTCAAGATGCACATTAGAGAAGGGTGGTGGACCAGGGAGAGCCAGGAGGACCTATAAAAGTGCAGGAAGGAAGAAAAGGTTCCAGGGAGCAAAAAGATGGCTGGACTTCTCTCCAGGCCCCTCAGAAGCACAGAAAGGGGAACAAGTGAGTGAGGCCCCTCCAACCTTGCCAGGACACTGACTGCCACCATTTCAGGTTATGCACATGCAAGGCCTATCAGCAAAGGGACCTTCCCAGGGGCGCTGCACAGTCCCTCCCTTTCAAGAGAGTGTTTCCATGCCAGGATGAGTGCACCCAAAAGTAGAGTTTCATGTCTGTGGAGGAAAGAGAGACAATGGGAGAAGGGGAGGAAGGGAGTATCTTCCCCTGCCAAACAATCCCCAGAAGGGGACCTCTTTCCAAGCCTAGCAGGCTGGGGAAGTTGTGGGGAGTAAGGAGGCATAGGAAGGAAGCCAATGTCCAAGCCTCTGGTGAGCCAGCAAACAATCTTGGGGCGAGGAGACAGGCGGAGGTCCAGCATGCCATGTGCTGCAGCTCTAAGCCAGTGAGAATGGCCACACTAGTCTCCAGAGAATTGCCAGGGGCTCGGGCGACATCAGCTTCTAGAAAATCCAGATTCCCTCAAGCTTCACAGGGGTGGCTGTGCTCATAGGGTTGACATTTCACCTGCTCACTATCAAGCAACAGAAGGAAAGTAGCAGGAGAGAAACATCTCCACAGAGAGCATGGAGGGGGGTGGTAGTGAAGCTGGTGGCAAAACACAGAGGCAAAGCCATCAAGGCCACAGGAAAAAGAAGCCAGGAATAGTGGAGCTCACTTACATGGAGGGAGAGGGAGCCTCATGAGACTAGAGGGATGAGGGGCAGAGAGGAGCAAGAGGTAGAGAAGAGCCAGGCCGGAAGAGGGACCCAAAGAGACAGAGAGGTGGAGAGAGAGAGAGATCAAAGAGATGCTTTGGAAACATTGACATGAGGGGAGGAAGCTTCCACACCCCATGGAAAGGTGCATTTGGCCAAAGTGCCGGTTTTCCTGCAGCTTAGGGGCTGAGACATTCTGCCTGTGAATCCTCCTCAGCAGCCTTTGTGTGCTAGAGATATTGGCAGGTCCTGGAAATGGGCTGTGATTCCTGGCACTGGTCAGACCATGCTGCATGGACGAAGTGCGAGTGAAGGAGGGAGGTGGATGGATGAGCCCTTGATGTGGCTGAGGACCAGGAGTGGCCTGTGTGAGCAGGATGTTTGTCTTCACCTTCAGTTCCCAGAGTGGCAAGTGCATGGAAGATGCAGAATCAAGGAAGAGTCAGTATGGGTTTGATAGTTGAGGCACAAACTGTCTCCTCCTGTGCTTTGAAGGGAGAGAAGTTGGGCACTGGAAGTGTAGGCTACATTACGTTAGAGCCTGGGGTGCTGCCGGGCTCCTAGACCACATGAAGTGTGAGTACAGGGTGCTGCCAAGCTCCTCCTTCCTTCCACTTGAGGCCATGATATCAGCTGGTTGTGTCTGGCGAAGGGGATATCTGCATGTCATCCAATTTAGACTGCTATTCAGACGGGACCCCCGCAAAGATACTGAGCCTTAAGGGGGTTGGGAAGGAGGCCAATGCCGGCCCTAGGCTACCCCCCAGAGAGGGCAGAAGTACAGACACAAAGGGTATAGGAGGAACAGACCAGGCAGGCCTGTATTAAGGTCTCTGATCAACCATCACTTACAATACCTCCATCTGGGGAGCATAACACTCAGGGATGATCTATATGGGCTGCATGCATGAATGCAACTTCTCCAATCTACACCTGCTGCCGCGCCTGGTGCTGACATCAAACCGCCTGGCCGAGAGGACCAATCCAGTCAGGATGACTCAGCAAAGCTCATGCTGAGACTTCTGGGAAGTTGGGTGGTGTATATAAGCAGCCGGATATTTACAATAAATGAGCCTGAGAGCCTGCTTTTCCACTCACCTGACTTCCGGGGTCTGCGCCGTTTACCCTGTGCCAGCTTATCCCCACCCCCAAGGGTCTCCGTGGGCCCCCAAGACTGTTACATCTGGCCCCTCAACGTGGGGCTTCCATTGCGGCCCTTTCCTCCTCAGGGCACTAGTGTCGAGTACTGTGCCCCCTTCGGCAGTTGTTGGGTAACCTGGCCCCTTTGCGTTTAATGTCTTTACCTTTGCAAGAGGTGAGCGAGAAGTTCCCTTTCCCTTTCTCTGTGTTTGTCTGTCCATGGACTGGAAGGTACACATTTTTGGATTCCGGTTTACCCGGCATCTACACATAAGGGTTGACCCCCCAGGAGACAGAACCCAGGAGTGGTCTCCCAATCGACCCTCCTCCTCTGGAGACACCGTGTGGGCATACCGCCGTGGCCTAAGAACCATGGAAGTTCCCCACAAAGCACAAGACATTTGGGTTCGATACATTCCTTGTCTCATCTGTTCCTCTTTAGTCTTGTCTCTGGTCTTTAGTAAAATGGGCAACCTCCCCTCACACTGTAAGGAGCCCACAGTGTAGGAGCTTCTAATATCAACTTTCTGCTGCTCACCTCCCCTATGAGGAGTGTGCAGAAGCTGTGGGCCAGGAGGCTCCAGAGCACACCGCCCATCTTCCCCGCTTGGTGCTTGCGCTTTCACCCACCATGCACGGCTCAAGGATGTGGAGGTTCAGAGCCCGGGCAGCCACTGCAGCAGTGGGAGTGCATACACATGCTTCCCGGCTGCCGGAGGGCAAGGAGAAAGAAAGGAGGAGGGCACATCAGGGCTCTAGCGTGCCTCGCCGACCATGCTTGCTGGGACAATTCACCTCTGGAGGGACTGCTCCAATACCCATCCCCAGACCTGCTGCCCAAAATGTAACAAGGGATTACATTGGGCTTGCAACTGCCACTCACAGCTTTCTAATGTCCAGCAGAATGCCAAGGCTAATTTAAACTCTCAGCAGGGCACCCCTCAGCCCCATTAATAAAAGGGGACAGATGTCATCCTAAGGTATTCTGGACTTTGCCCATTTTTCCATTCTCCTATGACTACTGTATACCTTGATGGTATTCCAGTTAAGGGACTGGTGGACACAGGGCCGATGTCACCATCCTTACTGAGATTGAAGAACACAGGTTTCCCCATTGGAAACTCAAACCAGGCCCCTCTATTAGTGGGGTAGGAGGACAACAATTGACTCAGGCTACAATTTGTCCCATTCACTGGAAGGACTTAGATGGTAATCAAGGCTCCTTCTCCCTGATTGTTGCTGATATCCCTCATAACCTCTGGGGAAGGGATATTCTACAAGATATGGGTGTTGTCCTTACCACAGACTACCGAGCCTCCTTTGATGATAAGGTTGGCCTTTCAGGCCATACATCCTCAAATCTGCCCATCATGAGCAATCATCTAAACGGATACCTGATCCCATACACTTGACATCCGAGTGGAGCAGTGGCCAATAATTGAACCCAAATTGGTTGCCCTTAAGGAATTAATAGAGGAACATCTTGAACTCGGACATTTAGAACCCTCGACCAGTAGGGACAAGACTCCCATATTTGTTATCAAGAAAAGGTCAAGTCATTATAGGCTCCTAGAGGACCTGAGAACAATCAATTAATGAATGGAAAAGATGGGGACTACTCAGGCTGGCCTGCCACTGCCCTCCTACCATATAGTAATTCCAGATTGCTTCTTCCAAATTCCCTTGGCACCCTAGCATAGGGATTGCTTTGCATTTACAGTTTAAGAGCCCAATATACAAAGACCAGCCCAGAGGTATCAATGGACTGTCCTCCCTCAAGGCATGAAAAATAGTCCTACCATCTGTCAGCTTTATGTTGGGGAGGCACTTTGCAATATTCCCCAAGATATTTTATTTGTTCACTGTATGGATGATGTTCTCTTAGCTCATCCTACCTTGCCTTACTTATGTTACCATTTCCCCTTTGGGAACCTAAAATATGTTCATGTCATAGTGGATACTTGTTCCTCTTTCGTGTATGCAATAGTGCTTACAGAAGAAAAGGCATCCCATGCTATTAAAGCCCTAAAATCTGCCATGTTGGTTATGGGTGTACCTTAAGCACTAAAGACTGACAATGGACCTGCATATGCTTCCCAACAATTTGGCTCCTTTATAGCCTCATGGAAAATTAGTCGCACCTTTGGCATCCACTATAACCCACAGGGACGAGCCATTGTGGAAAGATCCAACAAAACCTTAAAGGGCTTTTTGGCAAAGGTCACATCCCCTGAATCCAAATGTGACCCACACTTGGCTGTGACAGAGGCCCTGTTTCACCTTAACTTCCTCACTTTTGATGATTCAGGACTAACCCCTGCTTATAAACACTGGCCTTTTCTGCCTCGCAATAACCCCCTGCCTCTTGTCCAATGGAAGGACCCCGTCACGTTGCTATGGCAGGGACCCGCTCCCTTATTAACCCAGGGTCGAGGACTTGCTTGTGTCTTCCCTCAGGATTCCACTTTGCCAATACGGGTGCCAGCTCGAGATGTAAGACCAGCAACAGAGATTGTGAAGCCTTCCCGGGAACCAGATTCATAAAATGAGTAAATCTGTGGCCATGTCAATATTTTTTTTCTTTCTGTTGTGCACTGATTTTTTTTGGGGGGGGGGGCATGTCGTTTTTAAATACATGTATGCATACTCAAAAAAATTTTGGTAACATCTAAGACGTTAGCTACTTATGTTCTATTTCAATCACAATTGTTTTTCTATTAGATTGTAAGTTTTCTTTCATTGTTTTCTCACTTGATTTTAATTTTTCATGGATTGTAACTTAGGTTATCATAGGAGAAACTGTTCTTTATTAATTATGTTGCTTAAGTATTTCCTTCAGCACATCTCTCAGTGGTGCTCCATTAATAAGACCATGCTACAGATACTTACAGCCCTTGAGGTGCTCCATTAATAAGACCATGCTACAGATACTTACAGCCCTTGAACATCCAAGCCATGGCACCCTTAGGGACATGGTTTGAGCTTGGATTGCAGAGATTTGTGAGGCCTTGGTCCATTCTACTATCCACATATCCTGACATGCCTTCCAGGGGTGAGGTCCTTCGAGGCCCAGTAGCCAATGATGGGTAAGATCCTGTGAAACAGGACAACCTCAGACAGGCACGGTCTGTAATGCTGGACAGCCCTTTGAGGCGGGGTCAACAAGGTCAGAGCAAAGAACTCTGGCTCCCACTGGCTGTCAAAATAAATAAAAAGGATGGATATGTAGGAGGAATGGACCAGGCAGGCCTGTATTAAGGTCTCTGATCAACTATTACTTACAATACCTCCACCTGGGGAGCCTGTCACTCAGGGATGATTTGTATGGGCTGCACGAACGAATGAAACTTCCCCTAGCTATATCTGCTGCCATGCCTGGTGCTGACGTCAAACCGCCTGGCTGAGAGGACTAATCCAGTCAGGATGACTCAGCAAAGCTCATACTGAGACTTCTGGGAGGTTGGGTGGTGTATATAAGCAGCTCGATTTTTATAATAAACAAGTCTGGGAGCCTGAGAGCCTGAGAACCTGCTTTGCCACTCACCTGACTTTAGGGGTCTGTGGCATTAACCCCGTGCCAGCTTGTCCCCACCCCCAAAGGTCTCCATGGGCCCCTGAGACTGTTACAGAAGAGGATGTGAACTTCTTAGATGGTTGCCATGGTAAACATTAGAAAAAGTTTTCAACTTCTTTAGACAGGGGACACCAGGAGGAAGACCTTTTCTGAGCACAAGTTTCTTGCAGGTGACTAGTCAGAGTTCATCACAGGCCAATGGCTGTCATGGAGAAGGTGAGTGGGAAGCACTAGGAGGAGACCCAGGGAATAGAAGGAGCAGTGGGAGGATTAGGATGGACGTGCATTTTGTTTAGGGCATTTGTTAGGGGCATTTCTGTGGAAATTGATCCTCATCATTTCCACCACAGGGAATGGGAGGAGTCACAGGGGGAGAGGCGGTGTGCGGATGTGCGGGAGGGAGAGGGACATGGCCTATGTTTCCAAATGGATTCCAATCCGTCTTTAGCCGGCCCGAGTTACTGGATATGTTCCCCATGGGGTACTGTGCCTGATCAGCCGTGGTCCTGAAACTTCTTGCCCAGAAAAGTGTTCTTTGCAGGTAGATAATGGATGATCCACTGAGTCAGGTCCCTTGCTAGAAGTCAGAGTGATGTGGTATCCCAGTTCTGCGAAAAACATTCTCAAGGCTTTCCAGACTCCTGTCTTTTGCTCCATTGCCCCAGGTTCTGGAAGCACCACAGCCTCACTGGGCTGGAGGCACCTGGGCTCCTGGGTCAGTTGGGAGCTCTCTGGCTCTGCTGGGTTTGCCTGTGAAGGCAGCGAGGGTGAGTTGGTCCAGAGAAATGAGCCTGGGAGCTGCATGTGCCATCTGCTTGTGGGCTCTCTCCAGCTCCCCTTGCTTTGGTTCTCTGGGCCTTCATTGGCCTCTGTGTGTTCCCCAGCTGGCCTGTGCTAATCAAGGTTCATGTCTCTGCGCCTCCTCACCCTCTGAGACTGGTTGAGGCGAGCTTCTACTGGGCCGCCAAATGCAGCCCTGCTGCTGCCTCCACCGCTGCTTCTGCTGGTGCTGGTGCTGCTTCTGGTACTGCTTCACAGCATGTCAAGCAGGCCCTGAAATTAGTCCAGGGTGAGGGGCGGCTCTCTTCCCCTGCACCTTCCTGTAGCAAGGCTGCAGCTGCTGGAAGGAGCCAAGCTTGGACAGCAACTGTTCCAGGAGGTCCCAGAGAGGGGTTTCTGGTGCTGACAGTGGTGGCTGCCCACCTTTCATGGCAGTGTGCCCTAACAGGTGGTAGCAGGTGGTCGCCAGAAGAGAGCAGCTTTCTGAGCTGCTCTCACCGAGGGCTTCCTCCCTGTGGTACTGCCAGCTGAGTCCCAGTCTTGCAGAAGGCAGCCCCTGGAAGGTCTCCCTTGGGGTACAGTGGGAAAGTGGGTCAGTCAGAGAGGGGCAGTCTTGGCCCAGAATTGTGGGTGGTGCCCTAGCCAAAGGCTGGCATGTGGCCTGAGTGGGGCCGGCGAGCATGTGCAGCAGCATGCCTAGTAAAGCACAGGGGATACGCAGAAGGGCTTGTGCAGAGAAGAACTCCATGGGGCCATGGAAGGGTCCTGTGGCACCTTGCAGGGGAGGAGCAGGCAGGCGGGCCTGGGGCGCAAGTGAAGATAGTGTACAGAAGGTCTTCATGGAGGCTGTGGCCTGGCTCTGGGACTTAAGGGGGAGTCCCCAGCAGCCCAGTGCAAAGCTCAGTGTGGCAAGGATGGGTCTTAGGTCATGGGGCCGCATAAGAAAGCTACAGGTGAGTCAGTGGTGCCCCTGCAGCTGCGGGGCCCAGAGCAGGGGAAGGCGCCCTATGGGCCACACTGTTGGGATCTGGGTGTCTGGCTCTTTGGTTTTGGAACTATATCTGGATCCTGTCCTCCGGCAGGCCCGTCTTTCTGGCCAGTTTTTCCATGACAGCAAAAGCCAAATGTGGCTGGGTCTGTATGGAAAGCTTCAGTCAGGGAGGCACAGAAATGTGGGTGCGGACTCACCTTCCTTGTAGCTTGTTGCCTCATGGGTCCCAGTTGCCAGGCTCTTGGGTAATCTGCCAGCATCCTTCTACAGAGCAGCCCCTTGGGTCCTGTGTCCTGTGCCCTCATGGGCTTGTCTGCTGTCTTTGTTTCTGAAACCATGTTTGGATACAAGACTCAGACACTTACAGTGCTCCAAGCCAGTTGCTCCAGGACGATGATCCCTGCATAGAGGTTCTGCTTGAAAGCTGCTTCTAGCGCTCTCTTTTGCTCGGGCTGCCAAAACACCTTCCTATGTTGGGATTGCCTTGGCACGCAGCCTCTGCCACTGTGCCCTTTGGCCTCCATTTGCAGACTGCACATGCGGTGTACCATGAGTATCCCAGTACACCTGCCACAAGGGACATTAAGCCACAGGCCCTCAGAAGAGCCCCAGCCTTCCTTAAATATCAGACTGGCCCCACCGGCGAGTTAGTCTAGTCTTAAACCCAAGGTGTGACATCACGTCCAAGACACTCAGGGGATGATGGGGCGGGGAGTCAGGGGGACCTGCCGTGTTGTGTGGGGGGTGCCTCAGCACCTTAGTACCTCAATGTGTGTGTGTGTGTGTGTGTGAGAGAGAGAGAGAGAGAGAGAGAGAGAGAGAGAGAGAGGGGCACATGTGTACCTGAGGAAAGCCAAGGATGACTTCAGAAATCATCCAGGATTGCTTCTATCTCCTTTTTGTCCTCCTCTCGAATTTCCTTGTCTCCACCCACCAGGGCAAGAAGTGCAGTCTACTTCAGTTTCCCACCTCTGTTCCTTGACACTGAAGGCAAAACCAAATTAAACACAGTATTGTTTATTAGTTATTCTCCACACACTGTTTTTCCTTTTGTCATCATACTAATATTCAAAACACAATACAAACTGAATCAATCTAAAATGACACACTAGATCAGTTATCATGCTACAGCGAAGCCCTCAACATTATCCACAGGAAATATTAAACATTTTACAGATTAAAAGGAAATGCAGTGAAGCATATAAGAATATTAATTAGTGAGATTAGATGGAAATTCTGAACTTTCCCATTAGACAATATCTTGGTTTCATTCAAAATATAATCCATTTTGATTTTTTTTTACTTTTTGTATGTGTGTATGTGTCTCACACATGGGGGTCAATAATGATAAAGGGTGTCTTCTTTGAATGCTTTCTACCTGACTTATTGAAATCAGAACTCATAGAATTGGATAATCTAGCTGTGGAGCTTGATCTAGGGATCTCCTGGGGCTGAGTGCAGAAAGCTAGGATTACAGGCAGGCTATCATGCCAATCCAGCATTTTCTCAGGTGCAGCGTCTCTGAACTTAAGTTCTCATATTTTCAAGGAAAGTGTCCTTATCCACTGAGACTCACTGTGACATTTCAAAGTATATTAATTTGTTTCCCAAGGTCATTTATGTCTAACTGCAGGAAGACAAGCACATATTTTATAAGCTAAAGCAGGAAAGTGCACAAAATACTTTAGCTTTAAACATTAAAATTATTGATTACAAGGAAAAAGGACTACTTAGTTCAGGTACATTGGTCAAAGACTATCTGCCTTGTGATTATTGGTATTTGAGCAAGATTTTCAATCATTTAATTTATTTGATTAAACACATTTATCTATAATCATGGTAAAGACATTTCAAGTATGAAGACATGGCCTGTGGAATTCAAGTGTCCCCAGCTGAAAGGATACATACCTCCAACTCTTATTACTGCAATGTGATGGCGTCATGGTTTGAATGTGAGTTTTTCTTCACTGGCTCATTTGTTTGAATCCTTAGTTGACATTTTGGAATGTTATGTAAACTTTATGGGTAAAGTCTTGCTGAAGGAAGTCATGTGAAAGGGGGGGGGCCTTGAGGTTGTTTAGTCCTGCCCTGATTCCACTAGGAGTCTGCTCTGAAAGTTTGCAATTTGTTTCTTGGCCTCCATGATGTCTGCACTGACCTAAGCGTCTCCAGCTTCTGCCAGCCAGTCATGCTTTTTTTTTTTTTTTTTTTTTTTTTTTTTTTTTTTTTTTTTCTGTAATGGACTGTATATTCCCTCTGGAACCATAAACAAATAAGTATTCCTTTTTCCCTTAACTTGTATATAAGGGTGTCTCATAGCACCAGACAGAAAGAGGAACTGGTACAGATAGTGATTTGGCAATCAAAGCAAGATAGATATACTATCAAAATAAAATAGAAATAATTTACTTGTAAGAGTCACATTTAAATCATCTTTATTTATGAAATATATTTCTAAGAATTATAATTCTATTAAGGTTCAATTTGAGTAAATGTATAATCACATAAGAAACAGCAGTTACTAAAAGTGAACATGAGATGTCAAGACTGCTTTTGTAGTTTTGCAGGTAACGTTGGAGATGGGACCAATTCTGATATTTGAGAAGGATCATTTCTGTTTTCACAAGGGGAACAATTCGACTCCTGAAGGAATGTTAGTTTGGAAGGCCATTCGATGCATTCTTCTCTGTCCAGAGACATTGAAAAGACAGTTTTTAGTTTAAAACTGCACTGCAGACTTCATAAAACACTCACTGTAACTTCCAGTAACTGTTCTTACTTACAAATCCTGGCACATAGAATAAATATTTGATGCAACATGATTGATTATGTTTCATTTTTCTTGTATATGTGAGGGATGTGTGTTTGTGTGTGTGCAGTTGTATGTGTACACATGCACATGTGTGTGCAGCGAGGTTACTATCAGGAATCATTCTTGATCATTCTTCTACCTTAATTTTTTTGCATGTATGTATTTTTTTTTGCATTTGGCAGGTATATTTGTGTGAGTGTATGTACAAGAGAGTACTTGAGTGTGTATGCCTCTGGAAACCCAAGTGTGACAGGAGGTCTCCCATTCACAAATGTCACTCTGATGTGTTAAATACAAAAATGTCTTCAGTTACACTAAACAGTCTTTAAATGCCTTAAGTAAAATTCATTTCACCTTATTTTGAATTTTCAAAATAAAGGGAAAATGAGACAGTTACATAAGATAAATAATGGGCTTTTGTACGACATTATTGATAAACATATCAGGCAAAAAACTACATCTAAGTGGCAAAATTTGACCACAGAAGCAATAAATTATGTTTGAAAAAAATTCATCAATTCAAGTAAGAGGTCATATAACTAGTACATATGAGACTTTAATTAAGGATGGCTACATGGGGACTATTTAAGGAAAATACTTCTTAAAGTACTACAGAACAAGGAATTTTAAAATTAAAATATAAATTTCCATTTCTTTAAATAATAAGTAAAAGAAATATCTAGAAAATGAAATGCAGGCAATGCTAATATAAAAATGTGGCATAAAATTTATTGATTATCTGAACTATTAAAATACAGAAATTTTTGCAGGGAGAGATGATTTAGGACATAAAAGGACTTTTCAGATAAGAATGAACCAGAGTTCAAATTCCCAGAACCATGGTATGCAAGAGCTAAGTTTTATATGCAAGAATGCACAAAATTATGCAATACACACAAAGGGAGAAGCAACAAAGACAGAAACAATCTTTGTCAATATTTATGCATATATGGTACACAGAAATATTCAGAGATCATAAAAATCAAATAACTCAACACATTTCAAAATTAATTAATGTGAAATTTCATCATAACCACAATTGGAAAGTGTCATCGTTTGAATAGCAGCTGTCATAGGCTCATGTGTTTGGGAAGGTCATAGCACCTTTAGGAGCTGGAGTTTTGCTAGAGTAAGGCAGCCACAAAGGGTGGACCGTGAGGTTGGTTAGCCCTGCCCTGCTTAATTTAGTGCTCTTGAGCTTGTGCAGCAGTTAAACTCTATGGTGTCTTTAGTTACTTAGATTATTTCTAGCTTTGGCCACTAGCCGTGTCTTTCATGCCATAATGGACTGTATCTTCCCTCTAAAAAAAATAAGCTGAATAAATCTCCCCTTTCTCCCTTTAGTTTGTTTGAACCTCAGTGTGTCTCATAGCAACAGAGAAGAGTTGACTGGTACAGAAAGGAAATAATTTACTCCAAGAACTTCATAGAAATCCTTTTTGCTCTCAATTATTATGGAAAGTAAAATTAATGTCATTAAGTGATGTTAAAAATAAACATAGTAAAAACATACATTATTTAAAGTCTCCTTGTTAATGGGGGGAAGTAAGTGTGCCAGAAAAAATACCTTGGGGAAAAATGCTCTTCAGGAGGTCAATACAAGATCAGTGAAAGATATGGGCAAAAGGGAGGACCTTGTTCTTCAACTGGCTCCTAGCAGCCAATGCAGACAGTGGTTCTTTGAATGAAGGACACCGTGTAGGGACAAAGATGCACGAAGATGCAATTTTATCATTGTCAGTTGAATATGGAACATTTAAACTCTGTTTCATTGTTGCAAATGAAACAGAAGAATTCAAAATACTTTTGGTGAGAATCTTAACCTTAGAAGAGAAATGGCAGGCACCTTTGTAGAAAGTACTGACAGTACCCTCAAAAAGATAAACAAAAGGCTACTTTTTTTTACATTTTTATCAATGAGATGTTACCTATCATAAACATATTCCTAAATTGGCAGAAAACAATAATATTCCAGCACAAGATAAAACACAAGTTTTCTTCAGAAACATAATTTTACAGATACACAAATTACATATTACATAAGCAACATACTCCTGAAAGCAAAACTATAATTAAACTTTCAAAAAAAGATCAAGAGAAGAATTTCAAATGGTTGAAAACTGCTCAATTGACATTAATCTCCAGTCTGCACGATGAATGGATGTGTGTGCAATGCATCCTGCTGCAAGAGGAGAATTAACTTCTGAGGATATTCTCTCACCACCAAATAGTCCCTTATGGCATGAGCATTCTCTCTCTCTCTCCCCATGTCTTTCATGTGCTCATTGACACTGAGGTAAATGAATAAAGAAAAAAACTGGGTCCATATCAAAAAATAACATAAAATCAATAAAAATGCCATATGGACTAGTGATAGAGGTAAATATCACATGACAGAGACCTCAAAGACAAGAAGAGATCATAGAGGAATGATCACTTATTAATGAGGCATCTATCAGCTCCTAAAGAGATGTTTTGCTGGAGTGCATGGCCTGCAAGAGTACAGGGAAATACAACCCAGACTCAGAGAAGAAACAGAATCTGTATAGATGTCTCAGCAGATGAAGCCTTGCTCTCACCAGGGAAAAGAGACAGGGTTTGGGTCATGAAGGGTTGTGAACAAAGACTATGTTCCTGTGACATGAGCCAAGGTCTTGGGTGCTGAAAGTGGACTCTGACATTCCCAAAGCATGGAATAATATGGGAAAGGAAGAGAGAATAAGACAGACAGACAGAGGGAGAGACAGAGGTAGTGACATGTAAGCGAGAGACAGACAGATAGGGAGAGAGAGAGAAAGAGAACAACTGGGTGTGATGTCACAATGTTATCTTTGGGCTTTTTAGCCATAACACACTCAAATACACTACAGAACACACAAATATGTACTGGAATGCAGCTAACCGCATGCCAAGCACACCTTCACACACACGAACATACCCCACAGAGCTGAACATGAAAAGAAAAGAGAGGCAGATGAAACGGCCCAAAATGAAAAGGATTGTGCATCATCTGCATCATCTGAGTTCCAAGGATAGAAGAAGACAAACATCTCAGGAAACTGATCCAATGAACCCATGCAAAGGTGTTATGCGCCTCAGAAACATGTGTTCCCTCATTCTGAATAAATAAAAGGAAGCTTGAAGAGAAGATAGCGGGGACTGAAACAAGGGAGTAACAGAAGCCAATGGGTTGAAACTCTGATGTTCCTAAGTATGAAAAAGTATGTAATTAATCTCTTTAGTATATTTACAGAAGACAGCAGAAATGTAAGGGTGTATAAGAAGTGAAGAAGCAAAACTATGCTGCTTGGGGCATGTGTCAGCAAGTACAAGTGCCTATCTGTAAACCTGAGCAGCTATGTTCAAATCCCAGAGCCCACATCCTGGGAGGAGTAGACCAACCTTCAACACTGTCCTCTCATTTCTGCCTTTGGTACACAAACAAACATGTGCTTAGACACATGCATGTGTGCAATAAAAGAAAACACATATGCAAACACACACACACACACACACACACACACGCACACACACACCAACGAGAGATGTCCACACACTCTGAAGATAGTTCTAGGTAAAAGAAAGGAAATTCACTCCCATCCACAAAGGCAGATTCATCACAAGATACTCATATAGAAATGATTTCACACATTTCAAGTTGTATCTAGTGTAACCCTCATTAGAAAACCCTTTTGGAAACACTACGATGCACTCATGGACCTCAGAGATATGGTTTCTCCCACACAGTGGATATGTGCAGTAAAAATCACCATGTCGGAGTAACCCAAAAGCACACGTATACCTACATAGATATAGGCATTTTTCCAAAAGCCTACCTGTTAATGGAGCAACTGGAATATCAGGACCATGACTGTGTTGTCCAAGAAGCAGAGGAGGAGGAGGGACACGTGGCTTCACCCAAGAGGGAAGCATCTGCATCCTGTATGGATTGACTTGCTTCATTGGGGACAATGGTCCTGTGACCAGAGGACAAGGAGGTGGCACAAGGTCCCCAGCAGAAGCTCTCATTTGCCCCTGCCCAGTTGACAGATGTATATTTGCATTCTGCAACAAAGTGAAACATAGTGGTTAAAGAAACAGCACAATTTGCTAAGCCTTTCCTGAGCCTCATAGCCTTAGAAGAGTGCTTGTAGGCAGCTTTGAAGAAAGGGCTCACTAGGTTACTACAAAGCTAAAAAAGACAATCCACTTTCTGAGATGGCATACCAGCTAGTTTTATCTACCCTAACCCTATTAAGACCACTAGAACTTAACCAGGTGTCACATTACTTACTTGCATTCCTTGATGGAGGCCTATTTTCTCTGCTGTAACATGGTCCCCTCTCTCCTTGTGTCTGGTGTGGCCCTCCAACCCCATCCCTCCTGTTCATAATCCTTGCAATTACTGTATTACACCAGAAGGAGAGGACATATAGTCTGGCAGATAAAAAGTAATCATTTTGCAAATGGGTGATTGACTCCTCCCTCACTGAGGTTTCCTACTTTTATTATATCTACCCTTGAATGTGCTATTATGACAAGACTCCAGTTTAACAGCTTTTTGTCTCTGACCAGGGGGTGACATACAGTGCCCATCAGGATGGAGTGAAGGGCATTGCAGGAGCAGCAAAACTGCAAAAGAAAATCAACAAACCACAATCCAGAACTTCAGAGACTCTATATCAACCACATAGAACTAGGCCAGCCTAATCTCTCCCCATCCTGAAGCTCAGGGACATTTGCGGAAGAGGGGGCGGTAAGATTGTAAGAGCAAAAGGATGGGAGGAGCAATGATTTGCAAGATTCTCCACACTAGTTAGGGCCGAAGCAATCATAATTGGAATTTGCATGCCCTGCACAATGTCCAACACACTATTGACCTCACAAAGTCTAGCATCAGCTAAAGGCACCAAGATCCTTGGAGGCAAGGGATTGACAGCCACAGTAGTGTTCCTATGCTTAATGGGAACGCGAGAAAAGGTTCAGGGAAATGCCACTGGGTCCTTGTACATCATCGGAGAGGAGGACCCAGAGGAGAGTTAGGCATGCACAATAAAGGACTCTCTGGGAATTGGGAGGGAGGCACTGGGGGATGGGGAGGGAGGGGAGGGGGAGCAGGGAGTTCGGGGGGAGGAGGAGGGAGGGAGGGAACTGGTCTACCTATTAAGTTTGTATGAGCGGAAATAATAAAAAATATATTTAAAAAAAGACCACTAGAAAATACAGCAGCTTTCTGACCCAAGAAGAAACACAAGTACCCTGAAAGAACCAAACTATACCTGTAGACATAACTATGGACATAAATGAGCACATATGCCTAATGCATTCACTGGAGAAGAAAAAGACAAAATGGTCAAGTTAGTCTTTTCAGGCTGACACAACCACCCATATACCTTAACACAAAACTGCACTTACCGTTCAAAGAACGTTGAGTAGTAATTTTGCAAAAAGGGAACAAGTGGACAACTAATTTAAATCCCTCTAGCTGAGTGATGATGGATATGTGTGTGCGTGGATGGATGAGAAAATGGATGGCAAATGAGGTGTTGGATGGATGGCAGAGTGCATGCAGTGGTGACGGAAGGGAGGAACTGAATTCTAAAGCTGAAGCCTAGGTTTTCTTTTGTGTGAATTTACTGAAGACAGGCACTTCCTCTGTAGCTCATACTGCCTTTCAACTCACAACCCAACTACTCAGTGAGGTAATTAAGAGACCACCTTCACATGCGATCAGACTTACAGGTTTGATTTTCATCAACGTAAGATACACACGAGCCAGAAAAGAAATTGCTTTCATGCAGAAGGAAGTGAATTTCTCCAACAGAACAAAATCTTTTCCTCCTACTATGGGTTAGCTCTGACCTCCTGGGTTCAAGTACAATGAGAGCTTAGATCCAGGGAAATCTCCAATTCAGTACGTACCAAAACATTAGGTGTGGGATCCATTTCGAAGGATGGCACCTGAGGGGGCCCTGGAACATCTAGACGGGAAGAGTGAAGCAAAAAAAAGCCGTGATTTATATGCCCCCACAACCACATCATTTCCCAATACAAATGAAGTACATGCTCACACGGCACCCTGTCACCGCAGAGCTGGCTTGCACTCCACTTGACACCAGGCCTGGGACAAAAGCTGGAGATTCCTGGATAGTGGGGCAGATTCAGTTTCCAGGGGAGTGTGTAGCAGTGATTTCTGGAGCAGAATATTGGGGGACCTCCTTAGACTTATAGCTTAAGAGGATACCTGGGAATAGTGACCTTATGCTTCCTTCCTTCTTTCTCTAACCCGTCTGTAAGTGTTCCCTTCTGTCTTTCCCCATTCCTCCAGATGGATTGCAGAACCCCTTTATATTTAGCCATCTTCAAAAGAGTGTCCTGCATTGGATCACGGAGAAAAGTGATTGCCCATGGGTTAAAAACCTCAAATTCCCTTCTCACAACACATCTACCCTTTGTCTCTTAGCTTTCTCACACACACACACCTTTCCTACACCTCTGCTCCTCTGAAATACATCCTCCTTTTCCTTTCTTCCCCCATCTCCCTTAGCTCACCGGACTCCAATAGACGTGGCTTCTGGAAGTCACCAGTATCTTTTCTGGAACTGTTTCACTTGCACACTTCAAATCCATCTGGTCTTAACCCATATGGCTATTTTGTGTTTCCAGCAGCCAAGACTTCAGGAGTCATGGTGGGATGGTGGGAACAAAAGCCCAGTTAAGAGCAGCACCCTTTGTTCAGGACTCAGTTCATTTAATCCCTCAAGTTACACTTTTCACGCTTGATATCTTTCTCAGACATATTCTAGGTTGATTCAGGGTGGACTCACACTCATGGAATGCTCAAGGATGACTTAGAGATCGTGACCGTCCCTCACTCCCAAATAGTGGAATTATAGAAAAGAGCCAGTGTTCCGTGCACTCTTGATAACTATGTTATAAGCACATGCATATATATATATATATGTATGTATACACATTTATGTACACATATGCACGTGTGTGTCCATACACAGGTATGTACAGACATACATAGAAATAAACACCTACGGCTCATAGGGATATACATTTTCAGGACCTTGAAAATGTACACACCTTTCCTATAGCTTGGATGAAACTATGTTTCTGGTTCTCTGAAATATATTCTCCTTTTTCCTTTTTTCCCTATTCTCTCTTAGCTCACTTGACTCCAACACACAATGCTTCTGGCAGTCATGAGAATCTAACTTTTCTGGTAACTTTTCAGTAGCATTTTTCAAATCTACCTGGTCTTAACACACATTCTATATTTCCAGCACCCAAGACAGTTATCATCACAAGATTGTGGGAACAGAGGCCTGACTAAGAGCACCACTTTCAGTAAAGAACTCTGTTTAATTTAATTCCTCAAGTCACAGTTTCATGTTTGATATTTTTTGGACATAATCTACAATAGTACAGTTTAGACTCAAACTTAATGCATGATCAAGAATTACCTAGATATTCTGACTCTCCCTCCCTACCAAATGATGGCATTAAACACAAAAGCCAGTGTTTCATGCAATCTTGATAACTATGGCACATAAATGCATATGTATGTATACATATGCACATGTACTTATCCATATACATGTATGTATGTACATACATATAACTAAATATCTATGGACTATATGTATTTACGTATTCAGGACCCTTAAAATGAATTTAACTCTCATCATTTTCATCATGAACCTAGGACTATGCTACCCATACAAAAATGTCACCATATATTTAAGTCCCTTCTGTTTGAGAAGAGTAGAAATATCTTCCAAAGGAATCAGGGAGCAAAAATCTATTTCCCAAATTCTACTCAAGAAAGTCATAATATTAGCTTTCCCCTTCATGGCCAGTTACTCATGGAGGTATGATTAGCAAACAGGAGAAACCCCATGCACAAATGCAGAGGTCGATGCTGGTCTTCCAGGGGTCTTTTGAGATGATCAGACTCTGCAGCAAGGTCAGGAGTTGACACAACTTATCTCCTGCTCACTGGCCTTTGAATGAAATTCTGCTTTCCGTGTGACTGAGTCTCAAGCACGATGTGGCACCAACAAGGCTCACAATGTTCTCTCCTCTAGTATAGATTGCCTTGGATATACACAGCATGCTTCCACAGTAAACTTATTCAAATATAGAAGGCTCTCCTAAGAGTTATGGTATGGGGATCAAAACTACTGCATTTTTCAGAACACAACAAATCACAAATGACTGTTCCTAGTATACAACTGCTGACTGCCAACTATATAGGAAATCAACAATTTTGTTCTGAGCTAAATGGATATATATGTGTAATATACATACACATATGTATACATTAAATCTAGCAATCATCCAAAATTGCAACCAAGGAGAAAATATGAAAGAACAGCAACATCCTGTATAAACTACATGTTCAGAATGAATAGCAAGAAAGCACTCCAGGAAATACATAGAGATACATTAGATTTCAATCTCACCTATAACTTCAAAATCACAAAGCATGCATATTGAGAAATCATTTCACACATTTCAAGTTGAATCAAGTGGAAATCTTATCAGAATCAGTGCATGAAAGAATATAATCTACTTGCAGAACCTCAAAGATATGTTCTCATACTTGATGATTATACAATACCACTAAATCTCAGTAACCCAGAAAACACATGTAGATTTATATCCACATATATTTTTTCCTAAAGCCTACTTGGTAATGGAGCAGGTGGAATGTTGGGGATATCACTTTGTAGCACCAAAAGCTGAGGAGGTGCACAAGGCTGTGCCCGTGGGGGAGGCTTCTGCATCCTGTAGGGGTTTGTTGGCTTCATTGGGGATGTTGGTCCCACAATTGGGGGACTGGGTTCTTGTAAAAAGCCCCGGCAGAAGCTTCCATTTGTTCCTGCTCAGTTGAAACAATCCCATTTGGATTCTGTAACAAAGTCAAATACAATAGTAATTGAAACTTCGTAATTTACTTTTCTTTTCATACTCATAGTTACTGAGATTTAGTGGTATTGTATAATCATCAAGAATGAGAACATATCTTTGAGGTTCTGCAAGTAGATTATATTCTTTCATGCACTGATTCTGATAAGATTTCCACTTGATTCAACTTGAAATGTGTGAAATGATTTCTCAATATGCATGAATATGTTATATTTAGAAGGAAACCTACAGGTTCCTTTCCAAAAAGACATCATGACAGTTCTAGGAAGTTATAGAAAAGACTCCATTTTCCACAATAGCACATCAGCTAACGTTTTGTTACCATAAACATTTCACTAACTCAACAGAATTCAGTAACGTTCTGTGTCAAGGAAAACAAGTTTTTTCCAAGAACATCACTACATAAACATCTTTATTTATACATACATATATATGTACATATACATACAAACATATGTTTAAAAAGAAAGTGAGTGAATGCTTTTGTTGGTAGTTTCAAAATGGATGGATGGATGGATGGATGAATGGATGGACAAATTTTAATGTCAAAGTGGAGCACGTTAAGACTCCCTTGAGTAGAAAACTAGAAAACTAATTTAAAATCCCAAGTATTCATAATTCATTCATGGAAACTGGATGGTTAGAATGGTCAAGGTTCCTTAAGTGTTTTTTTTTCAAGATAGGCTCTTTTTATGTAGTCCATACTGGCATTAAAATCATAACTCACAACATTTGAGAACATATTGACCTCCATATTGGGCTTATAATATTTTCTTTTATCACCACAGTTACAAGCCAGAAAAAAATACTGTTTATAATGTAAGAAATAGAATTCCCAAACAAAAAGTGTCTTTAAGTCACAAAACAGATTAACTCTTGTTATTGTAACAAGAGTAAGCTTAGAGGCTAGTGGGTAAATTCCACTTTAATACTTACAACAAGACCGTCTTTGGTATTTCCAGGGAATTTGACTTCTGATGACACAGATTCGCCTAGACATGAAAGTTGAAGCATGAAAATATATGATTTATCTGTCCTACATTCATACATCATTTCTAAACAAAAATGATGCTTGCCCTCTCCATTATCCTTGCACAGAGCAAGCTTGCCATCCATTCTACATCAGGACGTAGAAGCACTTCAAGTTTCTGAAAATTCTGTCAAAATCAGTTTCAGCAGGAGAGTGTGACAATGATTCTCCATCTGGTCCCTAGGTGATCTCTTTCCAGAGGCAGATAAAGAGGACGTCTGGAATAGAGCAACCTGCTCATAACTTCCTTCTTTTATCTCTCTGTCTTCCAACTTTCTTATTCCATTTCTTTTTCCTCTGCTAAACATTTGAATTTAGTCAAGTCAAGAAAAGTGTTCCTTACTCCCTGGAGCTGACTGGACTTGGCCAACAATTCCTAATCAGAAATCCAATAGCACAGTCAATACAACCAACACTCAACAGATGGGATCTTATGAAATTAAAAAGCTTCTGTTCAGATAGAGAAATTGTAACTCCAGCACAAAGGCCACCTACAGAATGGGAGAAAATCTTCACTAACCACACAACTCTATTATCCAGAGTGCACAAAGAACTTAGAAAACTAAACACCAAGGAAACAAATGAGCCAATTAAAAAATGGGCCTTGGAACTTAAAAGAAACTTTACCAAGGACAAAATTAAAATGTCTAACAAATATCTTAAAAAATGCTCCACATCCTTAGCCATCAGAGAAATGCAAATCAAAACCTCCCTGAGATATCATCTCACCCCTGTCAGGATGGCAAAAATCCACAATACAAACAACAACAAATTCTGGAGAGGATGTGGTGAGAAGGGTACTCTCCTACATTGCTGGTGGGAATGCAGGCTCATACAACCACTCTGGCAAGCTGCCTGGAGATTCTTAAACAAGTTAAAGAATGAAATGCCATATGACCCAGCTATTCCACTTTTGGGAATAAACCCCGATACAGCAAATATTCACCTCGATAACACAAGCACGACCATGTTCACAGCAGCAATGTTTACAATAGCAAAGTTATGGAATCAACCCAAATGTCCAACAGTTGACAAGTGGATAAGGAAAATGTGGAACATTTATACAATGGAATACTACTCAGCCATCAAAAACGATGAATTAATTAAATTTGCCGGGAAATGGATGGAATTAGAAACAATGGATGGAATTGAGTGAAGTATCCCAGACACAAAAAATTTAGCGACATATGTACTCCCAAATAGGTGGATCCTAGTACCAAACCCACTTAGAGACACACTCAAAGATAAATCTCTGTAATACCTACAGTAATTGCAAAGATTATAATCAGAGAAGGGGAAGGAAGGCCCTGCTAGAAACAAGGAGAGAGGGGATTATGCTACAGCAGAGATAATAGGCCACCATCAGGGAGTGCAAGTAAGTAATGAGACATCTGGTTAAGCTCACAGACTGTCCTTCCTGGTCACTTGCAACTGATAGGGTATGAGATCACCAGAAAGGGAGGACATACAGTCTGGCAGATAGAAGGTAACCATTTTGCAGTGGGAAACTGACCCACCCCTCACTGCATTCTCCTACTCTTATTACATCTACCTTTTAATCTATTTTTATAATAAGACTCTATTTTAACAGCTTTTTATCTCTGGCCGGGGGGTGACATCAATACCCATCAGGATGGAGCCAAGGGCATTGCAGGAGCAGCAAAACTGAAAAAAAAAATCACAAACCATAATTCAGAACATCAGAGACTCTATATCAACCACCTGCAACCAGGCCTGCCTAATCTCTCCCCATCCTGAAGCTCAGGGAAATTTGCGGAAGAGGAGTGGTAATATTGTAAGAGCACAAGGATGGGAGGAGTCATGATATGCAAGATACTCCACACAAGTTAGGGCCGAAGCAATTATCATAGGACTCTGCATGATCTGCACAATGACCAACATATCATTGACCCCTCAAAGTCTAACATGGACTAAAGGCATTAGGATCCTTAGAAGCAAGGGATTACCAGTCACAATAGTGTTCCTATACTTAAGGGGAACACAAGAAAGAGTTCTAGGAAATGCCACTGAGTCCTTACACCTCATCAGAGAGGATGACCCAGAGGAAAATTTGACACACATTAAAGGATGCTTCAGAGATGGGGAAGGGGGCACTGGGAGAAAGGGAGGGATCGGGGAAAGGAAGGAATAAAGGGGGAAGGAGCACGGAGGTCCAGGGAGGGGTGGAGGGAGGGAGGGGAAAGTGGTACCTATTACGTTTGTATGAGCGGAAAAATAAATAAAAAAAGTGTTCCTTATCTTAATCATCAAGAAACTTTGAAGACCATGGATATAAAGTCAATGTTTTCTCTGGGAACTCCCATCTATTCTCTCTTAGTTTTCTCATTTACACATATCTCCTCTTCCTTGGATGACTCTTCATTTCCAAGTCCTCTGAAATAATTGGACTTTTTCCTTTCTTTATCTCATATATATATTGCATCTCAAATCCATCACTTTGTCCTGTCACCAGTATGTTTTCTGGTAATATTTTATTGTGTATCATATTTCAATGCAAAATTAATCCGTATTTCTACTTCCAATATTCCAGCACCTAGGCCACTCAGCATTGTTGAAGATGGGAAAGAAAAGTATCACCCCAGCAGAATTTCTTTAAAAATATTCCCACTAATATTAGAGATTATTATTTTCTTCTTAATGGTATATTTTTATATTTTTTATTTTCTTTATGAGAGAGTCTCACTTATTCCCAGTACTGTCCTCAAGCTCACTACAAGCCCAGCAAAGTTATACACATCTGATAGCTTGCTTCACTAGATAAATGTTTTCTGAACGTGGTGCATGATTGAAGTTTTCTCTCATAGGCTGATAGAGTGAACCCATTACCATGTCCCTAAAATGAATCTTCTACATATAATTAAACACCCTGTCATTATACACAATAAGAAAGATAAACTCTGGAAACGGGAAATAGTATTTGATTTTAAGAGTTACTCATGATTGTGATCATATTAACTTTCTCTTCCACTGCCAATTCACTAGGATGGCATGATTTAACACATACACACTCGTTTGTACACATGCATGACTTACCTTCTTTATCTAAGGAAGGTAGGTTAAACCTTACAACTTTCTTTTTGCAAGGAAGCCTGCCAGAATCAGAATGAAATTTACCTTCTCCTGGTGAAGGAAGAGCTGGATCAGAATATGTTTGCCCTGAAATTAAACAATTCTTTTGATACCTTGATGAATATTAATATAAATCTATTTTAAATTCTAACAATAGATATTTCCACTACATCAGATAACAAAGACCCCTGGCTGATAGCAGACAGCAAAGGATACAGAATAGTTGCCTATTTTATTACAGGCCTTGTTTGTGTATCAGATAAGTACAATTTGGTACTTTAATTCACTCAATTATTATGTATATGAAAATTAAATGCAAATATGAAATTTGGAATTAAGACAACAGAATATGTAAAAACAACAAGAACAGTAGAGGTTAATGTACTTAAATTCATTTAAATGCCATACTAATAATAGCAAACCAAAGGAAAAAAAAAGCAAAATTAAATAATGTTGAGGAGACAGCTTCCAAGAATAAAGGAAAAGCTGAAAGTGCTGGATGCAGAGAATAAAGCATAGCACCACAGTTAATAATCTGTCACCAAAGCAAAACACAAAAGTTATCAGTGATCTAATTCTCAGTAACTCCCAAACTTTGGATTCTAGCATCCCTTCCAAACTAAATGGAAAGATCTTTGACTTGACAAAAGAATAATTATATTAGTTATGCATATGTTGAGGACACATTATGTGTTTGTCTCCTCTCCTTCTAGAGATATGAACAATCAGCCCAATTTCCTTCCATCACTGTCCTAGACTATGGTTCATAGTGTGTACCCTATGCAACCAACATTAGGGATGCCTCTCCTCTTCTAATTTAACCAGAGGAGACTCCCCTGAAACATCTCTCACATGTACTAACAAAAGTCAGTGGTTAGAATTGTATTTAATGAGCTTTCAAATATTAGATATGACTAAGGGAAGACCTAAAGTTTCTAAACAAACTTTAAATCTCATTGATACAACTTTCAGAATCACAGCAAAGCTGTCTCTGGGGATCATAATTTTCCCTATGAAAGCAAAAGCTAATACCAGCCTTCATGGCTACACTGAGTTCTGCATTCTTCTTCATACATGAACTAGGTAGCAGAGCATTGAGGAAGAATTGGGGAGGTTGAAAATAGCCATCTTTAATCAGGACTCCAGAGTGCTCTATCAATATTATGCTTCTAAATTCATCTTCATGTTAGTAATTTCAGACAATTGTTTCTACACTGCTAAACTGTATTGCTTTACAGTTTATGTATCCATGTTAACTATGCTGACAAAATGTAATTGAGCCTTAACTCTATGTCTGATTATATGCTAAGAACTAACAATAAAAAGGTTGGTCTCAACATATTCCATTCTTTTATAGTTTAATGATTATAGAAGTGATTAAATAAAATGTGACTGACACTTCGAATAAAAGAAATACAAATAATAAGTAGGATTTGATTGAATTGCTACTACCGGAACTAGAAAGGTCACAAAAAATCATGACAGGGAAGAGAAATTACTCAGGGGAAGACTTTGGGTCCCAAATCTGCTAACCTGTGTTTGTTTCCTGGTAGCCCACATTGTAGAAGGAGAGAATTGGCTTCTGAAAGTTGTCATTTAACTGCCACATGTACTCCTATAGCATGTGCCTCTCTCTCTCTCTCTCTCTCTCTCTCTCTCTCTCTCTCTCTCTCTCTCTCTCTCTCTCTCTGTAACTGAGCTACAATGTTAGAAAATGAAAGCAAAAGCTGAGAACTAACAAGACAAGTTAGTATTACAGACCCAAACCTGGAAAACAAGTAATTTTTTATTGCTTATTTGATGGTCAATTTTCAGTGAGGCATCTATAAGAATTTATGTATAATTCCATAATTCAAAGTTACTTTGAAAAATTTAAATTTACATTGTGACTTGGTCATTTTGCATTTGATTTCTAGAATCTTTTTTGGTGAGTGTTTATGACTGTTATGTTGCTACATTTGGGGTGTTATTGCTACCTGAATGTTAAGGTCTCAGTTTAGGGGTCCTTAGTATTATTTCATGGGTAAGCTGTATGCTACCGAAACTTGGATTTAAAGTATGGATCACTAAAGATACTAACACAATAAGGAATGAGTAGAATATTAAATACTATTTATATTGATTTATTTGTGTGTGTGTGTATGTATGTGTGTTTGTGCATATGTTGTGGTGTGTACATCGGAAGGCACTGTGTGTACTATGGATGCCCAAGTGTATCTATGGGAATTACCCTATATAGAACTAACTCCTCTTTGCTTTTGCTTTGGTATTTCCCACACTCTGCCTTGCAGGGTTCAGAAGTATAGACCAGCACTATTTCCACCTGACATTGTTATGTGGGATCCAGGATCCAAATTCAGGACCTTCTGCTTGCAATGCAGAGGCTTAATCGCTGAACCAACTCTCCAACACAAAATATATTTTATAAAGAACTAATCAGCCTTTTGGGCTGGGGAGCCTATGCATGGCACTGGGATCCTGGTTGGTCCTCTGTCATTCCCCTAGGATCTGAGACACTAGCAGGCATTAGTGGATTGGATTTCTACTCTCCTGGAGAAGGGTGAGTCCACAGGCATCACAAACCCGGGACCAGAACAACAACACCTTACTACTGAGGACCTTATACCCAAATCCAAACCTAAGAAAAAATAACCCTTTTCACTTTCTTTCTCATCTCAGTTGACAATCGCCTCTGCTTCAGACCTGTATATGGCACACTCAAACCCCACCTCCACACACTTTAGGGCATTAAGTATTCACCGTCATAAACCTGGAAGGAACTGATATTTGCCATAGTATTCTAAGCTCTCTTGCCTGAGTACAAAATTCACACTATTCCATAATACAAAGTTGATCCAATTCTTAACCCAAATCACACATAACAACCCTTGACAGCCAATCCCAAACATTCAGGTAAATGTAGACCTAAACTCTGTTACCCCCAGAACCAGAGTAGGGCCTTCACACTTTTTTTTGGTAGCATACAGCCTTACACATGAAATAATACCAAGGACCCCTAAACTGAGACCTTAACATTCAGGTAGCAATAACATCCCAAATGTAGCAACATAACAGTCATAAACACCAAAAAAGTTTCTAGAAATCAAATGCAAAATGACCAAGTCACAATGTAAATCCACAAGAAACAATGAAAACTACAAATCCTTCACAGAAAATGTTGATCCTATAACCACGGATCCCTACCAGAATAACACCTCAGATATTAGTCAAGAATTCAATAACCAAGAAAAGGTTTTTCAAAGCATGATCTATACCATAGATGAAAACAATGAAAGAGAAACATGAGAGGAGTTAAATAACCACATAGCAATATGAACAGGAGCACAACAAGTACCTAGATGAAATGAATAAGGCAGGTGAAGAAACAAAATTAGGCATAAGAAGTTGTATAAACCTCATAAAGAGATTAATCTTGAAATTTAAAAAATAAGATAGCTATAATCCAAAACTCAACAGAAAGTCTTACCAGCAGAACCAGCAAAACAGAAAGCAGAATATCAGAACTAGAAAACAAGAAAGCAAAACAAATTTGTTTACTCAAAGAGGTTGAAAACTCCTTCTGCCCCAGAACCAGACCAGGGCAGCCTTCCTGCTCCTCAGGTAAGGCCTCCAGACCATGCCCCAGTCCCCAGGTCATCTATTCATCCCACTAGCCACAGAGAAGCAGCCAATCTGTTCTGGCACTGAGGAAGGTCTTTGGCCACACCCCACGTCTTAGGTGATCTGCACCACAAATTAGACACACTGTCCTTCGGACCTGGACCCACACCAGGGCAGACTCCCTGCTCTTCAGGTAAGGCCCCTAGTCCACTTCACAGGCCCCAGCTCACCTGGTCATCCAACTAGCCAGCTGGAGCGGCAGCCACTCTGCTCTAGTGCTGGGGAAGGGCCCTAGGCCACACCCCAGTCTGAGTGACAAACTGGACACACTATCTTTCTGCCCAGGACGGGACCAGGGAAGACTCCCTGCTCCTCAGAATTCAACAGTCTAGAGAAAAACCAAGCAAAGCACTGGGAGACAAAAGCCACACATCTGAGGTCCGCTAAAATCATCCCATCACATGGGAGAGAATCTTCACATCCAGCTCAAAGATAAGTACTCTTTTTACCATATTGCTCCTGTCAAATATTAGTCACTGTAATTTAATTTTTGCATATAGCCACCCCAAAATGCATACAACTTCAGGGATGATAACATTCACCTTCATATATCACCAAGGAAGTAAACCAGAAAAGTGTGCTACCATATTAATCTTGATAACACAAAAGAAATGGATGAATTCCTAAGTAAGCACAACTTACCTAAATTGAGTAAAGAAGTTTTGAATCATTTAAATAGTCCTATAACATATGAGGAAATCTATGAAGGAAACTCTAGGTTTCCCACTAAAGAATGTCCTGGACTAGATGGATTCAGCACAGAATTCTACCAGAAATTTAAGGAACAACTAACACCAATATTCCTTAAACTGTTCCAACAAATTGTGAAGGAAGGAACACTGCCAAATTCTTTCTATGGAGCTAATATCATACTAATCCCAAAACCTAATAAAGATACACTTAAAAAAGAAAACTATAGGCCAATCTCTTTGATGAATACAGATGCAAAGATTATCAACAAAATCTTGCAAATCAGATTAAAAAACATATCAAAAAGATCATTCCCTGTGATCAACTAGGCTTTATCCCAGGCACACAAGTTTGGTTTAACATATACAAATCAATAAATGTAATCCATCTTATAAACCATCCCAAAGTCGAAGACCACATGATGTTCTCCATAGATACAGAAAAAGCTTTTGACAAGATCCAAAATCCTTTTATGATCAAAACTTTAGAGACAGTTGAAATGAATGCAACCTTCATCAACGTAATAAAAGCTGTATACAACAAGCAAACAGCAAGGATTATACTCAGTGGGGAAAAACATGAAGCATCCCCACTTCCATCAGAAACTAGACAAGGCTGTCCACTCTCACCGCTTCTATTCAATATTGTACTTGAAGTCTCAGCTGGAGGCATAAGCCAAGAGAGGGAGATAAAAGGGATTCAAATCAGCAAGGAAGAATCAGGATATCTCTATTTGCAGATGACATGATCTTATAACTGAGTGATACCAAAAACTCCACCAGGACACTCCTAGAACTAATACAAAAGTTGAGCGGAGTGGCAGGTTACAAAATAAATGTACAAAAATCAGTGGCCTTCCTATATGCCAAGGATGAAAGAAGTGAAAAAGACCTAAGAGAAACAACCCCATTTATTATAACCCTTAAAAACATAAAATATATTGGTATAAACCTAATAAAGGAAGTGAGAAAGCTTTACAATAAAAACTTTAAAACCCTAAAGAAAGAAATTACTGAAGATGACAGAAGTTTGAAAGACCTCACATGCTCATGGATTGGCAGAATCAACATCATAAAATGACCAAAAGCAATATACAGATTCAAAGCTATAACAATAAAAATCTGCACCAATGATTTAAGAAATTGAAAAAACAATCTCAAAATTCATATGGAAGCACAAAAGACCCAGGATTGCAAAAACAATCCTGAGTAACAAAAACACTGCTGGTGGTATCACTATATCAAACCTTATTCAATATTACAGATCCATAGTAATAAAAACAGCCTGGTACTGGCTCCAAAATAGACATGTAGATTAATGGATAAGAGTGGAAGACCCAGATACAAGCCCACACAATTACTCCCATTCGATCTTTGACAAAGGGACCCAGAAAATTCAATGGATGAAAAACAGCATTTTCAACAAATGGTGCTAGCAAAACCGGATGTCCACATGCAGAAGATTACAACTGGACCTGTACTTGTCACCATGCATGAAAGTTAATTCCAAATGGATCAATGACCTCAATATTAGGCCAGAGACTATAAAAACCCTTTCTTGAAAGGGTAGGGAACTCCCTTGAGCTGATTGGGCTAGGCTAACAGTTCATAAACAGAAATCCAATATCATAGTCACTAGAACCAACACTCAACAAATGGTATCACATGAAATTTAAGAGCTTCTGTTCAGATAAAGAGATCATAAACCAAGCAAAAAGGCAACCCAGAGAATGGAAGAAAATCTTCACTAACTACATATCTGATAGAGCACTATTATCCAGAGTGCACAAAGAACTTAGAAAACTAAACACCAAGGAGATAAATGGCCCAATTAAAAAATGGGACGAAATTGAAATGTCTAGCAAATATCTTTTTTTTCTTGTTTTATTTTTTAATATTTCTTTTTTTCCCACTCATACAAACTTAATAAGTCCCTTAGTCCCCTCCACCACTCCCTGGACCCCCTTGTTCCCTGTCCCCCTTTTCCCCTTCATTTCCCCCCTTCCCTCCCTTGCTCCCAGTGCCCCCTCTCCCCCACATCCCTGGGGTATTCTTTAGTATGAATGTTGAACTTCCCTCTGGCTCCTCCTATCTAATGAGGTGTAAGGACTTAGTATCATTCCCTGAGCCCTTTCTTGTGTTCCCATTTAGTGTAGGAACACTACTGTGGCTGCTAATCCCTTGCCTCTAAGGATCCTAGTGCCTGTGATCCATTCTAGACTTTGGGGGGTCAATGATATGTTGGTCAATGTGCAGGTCATGCAAAGTCCTATTATGGCTACTTTGGCCCTAACTTGTGTGTAGTATTTTGCATATCATTGCTCCTCCCCATCTTTAGGCTCTTACAATCTTACTACCCCTCTCCAACAAATTTCCCTGAGATTTAGGATGGGGAGAGATTAGGATAGTCTGGTTCTAAGTGGTTTATGTAGAGTCTTTGATGTTCTGAATTATGGTTTGTTAATTTTTTTTTCAGATTTGCTGCTCCTGCACCACCTTTCGCTCCATTCTGGTGGGAATTGGATGTCACCTCCTGGCCAGAGATAAAAGGCTGTCTAACAAATATCTTAAAAAATGCTCCGCATCCTCAGCCATCAGGGAAATGCAAATCAAAACTTCCCTAAGATATCGCCTAACTCTGGTCAGGATGGTAAAAATCCACAATACAAACAACATAAAATGCTGAAGAGGATGTGGAGAGAAGGGAACTCCCCTATACTACTGGTGGGAACGTAAGCTTATACAACCACTCTGGCAATCAATCTGGCGATTTTAAAAAAATGTTAAAGATTGAAATGCCATATAATCCTGTTATTCCAGTTCTGGGAATAATCCTCCATAACACAAAAATTCATCTCAATGACACAAGCATAACCACGTTCATAGCAGCACTATTTATAATAGCAAAGTCATGGAATCAACCCAAATGCCTAACAGTTGACAAGTGGATAAGGAAAATGTGGTACATTTATATAATGAAATACTACTCAACCATCAATAAAGATGAATTAATCAAATTTATTGGGAAATGGTTGGAATTAGAAAAAATTATATTGAGAGAAGTATCCTAGACACAGAAAATTAAATGCTGTATGTACTCACTAATATGTGTATCCCAATACCAAACCCACTTAGTGACATATTCACAGATAAATCTCTGTAATACCTACAGTAATCACAAAGATTATAGTGGTTGGGAAGGGGAAGGAGGGCGTCCCAGAAATAAAGAGAGAGAGGATAATGCTTCAGTAAAGAAAATAGGTCACCATCAAGTATTGCAAGTATGTAGTAAGACATTTTGGCTCACTCTCACTTTCCTTCCTGGTCACTTGGGACTGAGGGGGTTTGATTTCACCCATCAGGAAGGGTATAGTGAGTGGCAGATAGATGGTAACCATCTATGGGAGACTCACCCCCCCACTGTGGTCTCCTACTCCTATTCCATCTACCTCTGAATCTTCTCTTATAGTAAGATTGCATTTCAATAGCCTTTTATCTGTGGTTAGCAGGTGACCTCCGAAACCAATCAGGATGGAGCCAATGGTGGTGCAGGAACAGCAAAATGGAAAACAACAAAACATAATTCCAAACACCAGAGACCCTACATTAATCACCTGGAACAAGACCAACCAAATCTCTTCCCATCCTAAAGTTCAGGGAAACTTACAGAAGAGGGGGCATTAAGATTTTAAGATTCTAAAGATGGGGAGGACCAACAATATGCAAGATACTCCACAGAAGTTAAGTCCACTGTAGCCATAATCAGACTGCATGACCTGTGCAATGACTGACATGTCAATGACATACTCAAAGTCTAGCATGGATCACAGGCAGTAGGATCCTTAGAGGCAAGGGATTAACAGTCATAATAGGGGAGCCCAAGAAAGGGTTCTAGGCAATGCTACTGAGTCCTTAGTCCTCACTAGAGTGGAAGACTCAGAGGGAAGTTTGGCAATCACATAAAAGGATGCTCCAGGGAATGGGAGGGGGAAGGGGGAGGCACCAGGGAAAGGGAAGTAAAAGGAAGGGGATAAGGGGGAAGGGTGCAAGGGGGACTGGAGAGGGGTGGAGGGAGGGGACCAGGTACCTATTAAGCTTCTATGATTGGGGAAAAATAAAGAAATATAACAAAATTTTTAAAAAGATATTGCAAAAGCCAAAATAATACTGGAGAGTATTATTCAAGACTTATGGGACTCCTTGAAGTAAGCAAACCTGTGCATAAAACTACCCGGAAGAGATTTTTCACAGTATAACTAGTGAAAATGTTCTGCATCTAAGGAAAGACGTCTCCATCCAAATAAAAGAAGCATATGGCTACTTCTATGTTTCCACCACTCAATGCACCCAGAATCGCAGGATCATGGGAACAGAGGCCCGATTGGGAGCACCACCCTTAGTCAAGTATTCTGAATATTTTATTCCTAACATTTCAGTTTTTACGTTTGATATTTTGTTTTCAAACATAATCTAGAGTAGCCCAGGGTGGACTAAAACTTATTAAATTCTGAAGAATAACCTTGAAATTCTGACCCTCCCTCACACCAAATAATTACAGGCAAGAGCCAGTGCTGCATTTCAATCTTGATAACTATAGTACAAATAAATAAGTATGTATACATATGAACATATCCATATCCATACACATGTATATATAAATACATATAGAGTATCTGTATTTGCATTTTCAAGAACTTTAAAAAGAAATTTAACTAACAGGTTTTCGATCATGAACCTAGGACTATGCTACCCATACCAAATGTCATCATATATTTAAATGCCTTATATCTTCAGGAAAGTAGAAATATCCACCCCGCTCCGCCGGTCGGGACGCGTACGCGAGATCCAGCCGGGCCTCACCGCGCGCTCTAGGACCCCAGGTCAGCCCACAGGGACCCGGCTCCGACTCCCACCATCCAGCCGGAGCCGCGCGGGGGCCGAGGGACGAGTAGGACCTCCCCCTGCGCCCGGGCCCCGCCCCAGCTTCCATCGGGTTAAATAGCTCCACGCCAACGCGCCCATCCTCCATTTTCACCCCACCCCACTCCGCGGGTCAGGACACGCGCGCGGTCCACCCGGGCCTCACCCCGCGCCCTAGGTAAGTCCCCGTTCGGGCCCCGCCCACCAGTCCCCCAGGCCAAATAATTCAGTTTAGTGAAATTGAGAGATCTTAAGAGTTAAAATGACAATGCCAAAGTCAAAGTGCAAATCCATGAGAAGCAACACTCAAGTAAACAAATTTCCCACTGAAGAAATTAATCCCATAATGTTAGACTCCAACAAGAACAAACCCATGGAAAAAGGCCAAGAAAGCCTGACCCAGGATAACGACTTTCAAAATATGATCATTACCATGTTCAATACTATGAAAGAGGAAATCCGGGAGGAATTACATAATCGAATCAATCGCTTTGAAGAGGAACACAACAGACATCTGGAGGAGTTGAGAAAAACAGTGCAAGAAACAAAAAGTGGCATAGAGCAGTTAAAACAAACTCAAGCAGAGTTTAAAACTGAGCTAAAAGACAAGTTATCTTCAACCCAGAACGCCACAGAGAGTCTTATCAACAGAACTAATGAAGCAGAAAACAGAATTTCAGACCTTGAAGATAAAGTGGGAGTACTAAACAGTTCAATGGAAGAGGTTGTTAAAGCCAAAAAGCCACTTGAGAGAAATATCCAAGAGATATGGGACACCCTGAAGAACCCTAACATGCGTATTCATGGAATACTAGAGCAAGAATCTCAAAATACCACCCCTGAGGAAATTTTTCAAACGATCATCAAGGAAAACTTTCCTCATCTAAAAAAAGAGAGGCCCATCCATATACAAGAGGCATTCCGCACCCCAAACAGATACGACCAAAATAGAAGCACGCCGCGGCAAATAATAGTTAAAACACTCCACATTCAAGATAAAGAACTGGTGCTGAGAGCTTCAAGGGAGAAAAAACAAGTCACTTTTAAAGGCAAACCTATTAAAATAACAAATGACTTCTCAGTGGAAACAGTAAAAGCAAGAAGAGCTTGGAGAGACATACTTCAAGTATTGAATGAGCAAAAATGTCAACCCAGGCTGATTTACCCTGCAAAACTATCAGTCATGATCGAGGGAGAAAGAAAAATTTTCCAGCACAAAGACAACTTTAAGGGATACATGTCCACCAAACCAGGCCTTCAAAAACTGCTAGAAATGATACTCAAGCATGAAGAAAAAAACAGGCATATCCAGGAGAACAGAAGGCAAATATAACACCATTAAAAGCGAAGCAATATACTTATAAAAACTACTAAACATAATAAATGTCTGGAATTAACAATAGTTTCTCCATTATAACAGTAAATGGTAATGGACTTAATTCACCGATCAAGAGACACAGATTACAAACTTGGATTCAAAATCACAATCCATCAATCTGCTGCCTGCAGGAAACCCATCTCACCACAAAAGATAGGCACGCTCTAAAAATAAAAGGCTGGTCAACAATTCTACAAGCAAATGGAAGCAGAAAACAGGCAGGGGTAGCCATTATGCTATCAGACAAAGTGGATTTCAAACCAAAAAAAATTATAAGAGACACGGATGGATACTACATTTTAGTCACAGGTACAATTCACCAGGAAGATTTCACAATACTGAACATATATGCACCCAATACGGGCCCCTCCACATTCATTAAGAAAACCCTACAGCATCTAAAGCAAGAAATCAACCCCCAAACGATAATTCTTGGGGACTTCAACACCGCCCTCTCTACATGGGATAGATCAACAGGTCAAAAGCTTAACAGAGACACTTTGGAACTTAATCAAACCCTGAAAGAAATGGACCTTACAGATCTCTATCGAACTTTTCACCCGCGCACCAAAGAATACACATTTTTCTCAGCAGCACACGGAACTTTCTCCAAAATAGATCACATATTGGGCCACAAAATGAATCTACACATATACAAGAAAGTTGAAATTCTAGCCTGTGCCCTATCAGACCACCACGGCCTAAAGCTGGACATCCACAACACATCAAACAAGAGAAAATACACTAACTCCTGGAAACTTAACACTATGGTGCTGAATGAGAACTGGATTCAGGAAGAAATTAAAAAGGAAATTCAAGATTTCCTGAAAGTGAATGATAACGAAAATACAACTTACCAAACTCTCTGGGACACAATGAAAGCTGTTCTAAGAGATAAGTTCATAGCTCTTAATGCCCACGTCAAAAAAATGGAAACATCAGAAATAAACAACTTAACAATGCAGCTTAAAGTTTTAGAGAAACTAGAGCAATCTGATCCCAAAAGCAGTAGAAGAGAAGAGATTAGCAAAATAAGGGGAGAAATATCTGAAATCGAGACTAAGAAAACGATAGAAAAAATCAACCAATCAAAAAGCTGGTTCTTTGAAAAAATCAACAAGATTGATACACCCCTAGCTAAACTAACCAAAAGCAAGAGAGAGAAAAACCAAATTAACAAAATTAGAAATGAACATGGAGTTATCACTACTGATACCCAAGAAATCCAGAGAATTATAACATCATATTTCAAAAACTTATACTCTGTGAAGTTTGACAACACAAAAGAGATGGATGAATTTCTAAGTAAACACAACTTACCTAAATTGAATCAGGAAGTTGTGAATTATTTAAATAGTCCTATAACATATAAGGAAATTGAGGAAGTAATCTCGAATCTTCCCACCAAAAAATGTCCTGGACCAGATGGATTCAGCACAGAGTTCTACCAGACATTTAAGGAATTAATAACACCAATACTCCTTAAACTGTTCCATCAAATAGCAAAGGAAGGAACACTACCAAATTCCTTCTATGAAGCTAATATCGTTTTAATCCCAAAACCTAATAAAGATTCACTTAAAAAAGAAAACTATAGGCCGATCTCCCTGATGAACACAGACACAAAGATTCTCAACAAAGTCTTAGCAAATCGGATTCAAAAACATATCAAAAAGATCATTCATGGGGACCAAGTAGGCTTCATCCCCGGCACACAAGGTTGGTTCAACATACGCAAATCAATAAATGTAATTCATCATGTAAACCAGTCCAAAGTCCAAGACCACATGATACTCTTGATAGACGCAGAAAAAGCTTTTGACAAGATCCAACAGCCTTTTATGATCAAAACGCTAGAGACAGTGGGAATGGAAGGAACCTTAATCAATATAATAAAAGCTATATACAACAAGCCCACAGCAAGGATTATACTCAATGGGGAACAATTGGAATCATTCCCACTTCGATCAGGAACTAGACAAGGCTGTCCACTCTCACCACTTCTATTCAATATTGTACTTGAAGTCTTAGCTGAAGCCATAAGACAAGAAAGGGACATAAGAGGGATTCAAATCGGCAAGGAAGAAGTCAAGCTATCCCTATTTGCAGATGACATGATCTTATATCTGAGTGATCCCAACAACTCCACCAGGAAGCTCCTGGAACTAATTGAGAAGTTCAGCAGGGTGGCAGGATACAAAATAAATAAGCAAAAATCAGAGGCCTTCCTATATGCCCAGAATGAAAGAAGTGAAAAAGCCTTGAGAGAAACCATACCATTTACTATAACCCCTAAAAAAATGAAATACCTTGGTATAAACCTAACTAAGGAGATAAAAGACCTTTACAATGAAACCTTTAAAACCCTAAAGAAAGAAATTGCAGAAGACACCAGAAGGTGGAAAGACCTCCCTTGTTCCTGGATTGGCAGAATCAACATCGTAAAAATGACCATCCTACCAAAGGCAATATACGGATTCAATGCTATACCAATCAAAATCCCAAAGCAATTCTTCAAAGAAGATGACCAAACAATCTCAAAGTTCATATGGAGGCACAAAAGACCCAGGATAGCAAAAACAATCCTGAGTAACAAAAACACAGCTGGAGGTATAACCATACCAAACCTAAGTCTATACTACAAATCCATAGTTATAAAGACAGCCTGGTTCTGGCTCCAAAATAGACACACAGATCAATGGATAAGGATTGAAGACCCAGATATAAGCCCACAAAGTTACAGCCATTTGGTCTTTGACAAAGGGGCCCAAAGAATCCAATGGAAAAAGAATAGCATCTTCAACAAATGGTGCTGGCAAAACTGGATCTCCACATGCAGAAGATTAAAGCTGGACCCATACTTGTCACCATGTACAAGACTTAATTCCAAATGGATCAAGGACCTTGATATCAGGCCAGAGACTTTAAAAACCATAGTTGAAAGGATAGGGAACTCCCTCGAGCTGATTGGTCTAGGCCAACAGTTCCTAAACAGACATCCAATGGCACAGTCACTGCTACCAACTCTCAACAGTTGGGATCTTGTGAAATTAAAGAGCTTCTGTTCAGATGAAGAGATTGTCACACGAGCTCAAAGGCAATCCACAGAATGGGAGAAAATCTTCACTAACCACATATCTGACAGAGCTCTACTGTCCAGAGTGCACAAAGAACTTAGAAAACTAAACTCCAAGGAAAACACTGGCCCAATTAAAAAATGGGCCCTGGAACTTAAAAGAAACTTTACCAGGGATGAAATTAAAATGTCTAACAATTATCTTAAAAAATGCTCCACTTCCTTCGCCATCAGGGAAATGCAAATCAAAACTTCCCTGAGATATCATCTCACCCTGGTCAGGATGGCAAAAATCCACAATACAAACAACGACAAATGCTGGAGAGGATGTGGAGAGAGGGGAACTCTCCTACATTGTTGGTGGGAATGCAGGCTCATACAGCCACTCTGGCGAGCCGTCTGGAGATTCTTAAAGAAATTAAAGATTGAAATGCCATATGACCCTGCTATCCCACTTTTGGGAATAACCCCCCATGCAGCAGAGGTTCGCCTCGATAGCACAAGCTCGACCATGTTCATAGCAGCACTGTTTACAATAGCAAAGTCATGGAATCAACCTAAATGTCCAACAGTTGACGAGTGGATAAGGAAACAGTGGTACATCTATACAATGGAGTACTACTCAGCCATCAAAAATGATGAATTACTGGAATTTGCTGGGAAATGGATGTCATTAGAAAGAATTATATTAAGTGAAGTATCCCAAACCCAGAAAATTAAGCGCTGTATGTACTCCCTAATAGGTGGCTCCTAGTACCAAACTCACCCAGCCCACATTGAAACACTCAAAAGTAAACCTATGTAACACAGTAATTGCAAGGATTATGAACAAGAGAGATGGGTTAGGAGGGCCACACCAGAAACAAGGAGAGAGGAGACCATGTTACAGCAGAGAAAATAGGCCTCCATCAAGGTCTGCAAGTAAGTAATGAGAAACCTGGTTAAATTCACAGACGTTCTTTCCTGATCTCACCAGAAGGGGAGGGCATATAGTCTAGCAGATAAAAAGTAATCATTTTGCAAATGGGTGATGGACCCCTCCCTCAGTGAGGTTTCCTACTCTTATTACATCTACCCTTGAATGTGCTATTACAACAAGACTCCAGTTTAACAGCTTTTGTCTCTGGCCAGGGGGTGACATACAGTGCCCAGCAGAATGGAGTGAAGGGAATTGCAGGAGCAGCAAAACTGCAAAAGAAAATCAACAAACCACAATCCAGAACTTCAGAGACTCTATATCAATCACATAGAACTAGGACAGCCTAATCTCTCCCCATCCTGGAGCTCAGGGACATTTGCGGAAGAGGGGGCGGTAAGATTGTAAGAGCAAAAGGATGGGAGGAGCAACGATTTGCAAGATTCTCAACAATAGTTGGGGCCAAAGCAATCATAATGGGACTTTGCATGCCCTGCGCAATGTCCAGCGCACTGTTGCCCTCATAAAGTCTAGCATCTGTTAAGGGCACCGAGACCCCTGGAGGAAAGGGATTGACAGCCATAGTAGTGATCTTATGCTTAAGGAAACAAGAGAAAGGGCTTATGGAAATGCCACTGGGTCCTTATATGTCATCGGAGAGGAGGACCCAGTGGAGAGTTAGGCGTACACAATAAAGGACTCTCTGGGAATTGGGGGGGAGGCACTGGGGGAAGGGGAGGGGGAGGAGGGGGTTCGGGGGGAGGAGGGGGGAGGGAGGGAACTGGTAAAAAATTTTAAAATGTATAATTAAATTTTTAATAAAAAAAAGGAAAAAAAAAAAAAGAAAGTTTGAGGCCAGCCTGGGGTTTTCTGTATTTCCTATAATTATCTTATAATTAGCTCATTTATATTGTGCGACACTTAGTTCTATGAAGGAACAGTTTTATCTATTTTTAGGATTAGATCAATAGATTGAGAGTAGGCCCCAGCAATGAATTTAGTCATAGCAGTCATCTTCTGTCTTATCAAGGTTTAAATAAAATTATTTTTGCTATAAAATGTTATTTCATTGTTCCAAAATTTTAATCCATTTTTGTTACATAAAAAAATAAAGTGTGACATTCTTAGTAAAAGTAAAAAAAAAAAAAAAAAGAAGATGGCAGATGAGGTGACAGAGTGTTAGCAGAATGCACACACTGCTGAATGGATGCAAATGTGACAGAAGGGGGGAATGGAATTCTAACACAGTGTTCCTAGGGTTTTTCTATTGCGATTTCATAGAGGATAAGGCTCTTCCTTGGTAGTTCAAACTGGCTTTCAACTGAAAACCCAATTATCACATTGTGCTAAAACAGAGACCTCTTTCACCTACAATCAGCCTTACAATGTTCATATATCAATTTAGGCTACACACAAGATAGAAAAGAAATAGCTTTCATGAAGAAGGAAGTGAATTTCTCAACTACAAAGCTCTTCAACACACAAAGCGGATTAGCTCTGAGCTACAGTGCTCAAGTAGTTTGAGAGGTGAGATTCACTTCACGGAAAATTTCCACTTGGATACTTACTGAGTCAACAACTAGGGGACCATTGTCGAAGGATGCCACTGGAGGGGGCCCTGGATCATCTAGAAAAGAAATTTGGAGCATGAACACCTGTGACTTTCATGCCTTCACACCCACATCATTTTCAACCAAACACCAAGAGCATCATCACCATCATTCTGTCAACACAAACCTGACTTACCCTGCGCTTTACATCCAGCCTTGGGAAAAGTTGGGAGATTACTGGATATTGAGGCAGATTCAATTTCCATGGGAGATTGTGGAACAAAAGATTGAAGATAGGAAGGGTGTGGAAGGAAACATGGGAGTAACAGAAACAATTGGGTTGAAGCTCCCATATATCTAAGTGTGAAAGAGCTGTAATTCTAGGGTTAGTGTTTCAGGGAACTCAGCTGAAATGTAAGTGTTTTTTAACAAAAAAAGGACCAAAACAGGGTAGTCTTTTTGGAGACATATTTCATTGTATACAAGTGTGGGTGGGCAAACATCACCACTTAGGTTGAAAGCCCAGAGCCCTGCATGGTGGAAGGAGTGTGCCCACCTTCAAAACTCTCCTTTCACTTCCAAACTCATTGCCCATGCATTTGGCTGGACAGTCTTAATTGTGCTCAATAAAAACATAGGGACACACACACAAAGAGGTCCACACACTCCAGAAGTAGGTCCATGTAAAGTTGTGGAAATTCCCTGACACCTATGAAGGCACAATCATCACAGTATGCACACACATAAGACATTCCACACATTTCATGTGATATCAAGAGGAATTGTCAGGAGTATCCCTCCTGGTAAAATAAGCGTCAACTTGCTGACTCTCAGAGATGCGGTTCTCCCACTCCATGATTATGCCCAGAAAATCACTATCTCACAGGACCCCAAAATCACGGGGACTAACATACATATATTTTGTCAAAGGCCTACTTGTTGATGGAGCAGGTGGAAAGTTGGGGCCATCACTTAGTGGCACAAAACGCAGAGGCGTTGCACAAGCCTGTGCACTCAAGGGAGCCTGGCTCATCCTGTGGACATTCACTAAGTTCACTGGGGATTTCGATTCAGTGACCTGAGGACCCGATGGTGCCAAAAAGTCCCCAGCACAAGCTACTATTTTTTCCTGTCCAGGTGAAACAGGCACGTTTGTATTCTGCAATGAAGTCAAACAGAGAGGTTAAGGAAACAGCACAATTTTCCATGCTTCTCCTGAGCATCACAGGAACCCAAGAGAGCTTGTAGACACTTTGAAGAAAGTGCTCACCACACTCTTAACCAAATCAGGAAGAGGATCCATTTTACACATAGCATACCAGCTAGAATTCATCTACCCTAACCTTTTATGACCTTGACAGAAAGTAGTAATTTTCTGTCCCTTCAAGATCAAATACACGAACCCTGAAAGATTATATCTGTGACTAGAATGATCCCAAAGTGAATGTATGTGCAGCATCATGTGTGTACACAACCCAAATTTGTTCTTTGGAGAAGAAAGAAACAAAATGATTATGTTAACTTTTCAAGCTGACAAACCCATCCTTATTCCTCAACACCAAACTGCAGTTAACATTCAAAGAAAGTGGATGGGGGTACATGGGCAAATGGGAACAAGCTGTCAATAAATTCAAATCTGTTGACGTGAGGGAAGATGACGTGTGTGTGTGTGTGTGTGTGTGTGTGTGTGTGTGTGTGTGTGTGTGTGTGTATGCAAGGATGGGACAGAAGATGGCAAATGAGGTGATGGAGTGTTGACAGAAAGGACAGACTGCTGAATGGATGCAAAGGTGATGGAAGGGAGGAATGGAATTGTAATGCAGTATTCATAAGGGTTCCCTTTTGTGATTTCATTGAGGACAGGGCTCTTCCTCGGTAGCTCAAACTGGCTATCAACTGAAAACCAAACTACCACAGTGTGCTAAAACGGAGAACACTTTCACCTACGATCAGCCTTACAATGTTCATATATCAACTTAATGTACACACAAGATAGAAAAGAAATAGCTTTCATGAAGAAGGAAGTGAATTTCTCAACTACAAAGCTCTTCAGCACACAAAGTGGGTTAGTTCTGAGGTACAGTGCTCAAGTAGTTTGAGAGGTTAGATTCACTTCATGGAAAATTTCCCTTTGCATAAATACCAAGTCTACAACTGGGGAATCATTTCCGAATGATGCCAGTGGAGGGGACCCTGGATCATCTAGAAAAGAAATTTGGAGCATGAACACCTGTGACTTACATGCCTTCACACCCACATCATTTTCAATCAAACAAGAGCATCATCACCATCATTCTGTCAGCACAGACCTGACTTACCCTGCACTTTACATCCAGCCTTGGGAAAAGTTGGGAGATTACTGGATATTGAGGCAGATTCAATTTCCATGGGAGATTGTGGAACAAAAGATTGAAGATAGGAAGGGTGTGGAAGGAAACATGGGAGTAACAGAAACAATTGGATTGAAGCTCCCATATATCTAAGTGTGAAAGAGCTGTAATTCATAGGGTTACTGTTTTGAGGCAATTCAGCTGAAATGTAAGTGTTTTTTTAACAAAAAAAGGACCAAAACAGGGTAGTCTTATTGGAGACATGCATCAATGAGTACAAGTGTGGGTGGGAGAACATCGCAACCTACGTTGAAAACCCAGAGCCCTGCATGGTGGAAGGAGTGTGCCCACTTTCAAAACTCTCCTCTCACCTCCAAACTCATTGCCCACACATTTGGCTGGACAGATCTATTTTTGCTCAATTAAAACATGGAGACACACACACAAAGAGGTCAGGTCCACACACACCAGACATAGGTCTATGTAAAGTCATGGAAATTCCCTGACATCTGCGAAAACACAATCATCACAGCATGCATACACATAAGACATTTCACACATTTCATGTGATATCAAGTGGAATTGTCAAGAGTATCACTCCTGGTAATAAAAGCGTCAACTCACTGACTCTCAGGGATGGGTTTCCCCCCTCAATGATTATGCCCAGAAAATCACTATCTCACAGGACCCCAAAATCAGGGGGACTAACATACATATGAAGTCAACATATCTCTATTTGCAGATGACATGACCATATATCTGAGTGATTCTAAAAACTCTACCAGGAAATTTCTGGAACTCTTATAGTAGTTTTACAGTATGGCACATCTCAAAATAAACGTGCAAAAATCAGTGGCCTTACTATACACCAAGGATGAAAAAAGTAAAAAGCCCCTAAGAGAAACAATCCCATTTACTATAGCCCCTAAATAAAGGGAATGCCTTAGTATAAACCTAACCAAGGAAGTAAGAGACCTTTACAATGAAAACTTTAAAGCCCTAATGAAAGAAATTACAGAAGACACAAGAAAGTGAAAAGACCTCCCATGTTCCTGGATTGGCAGAATCAATATCCTAAAAATGACGATCCTACCAAAGGCATTATACAGATTCAATCCTCTACCAATCAAAATCCCAAAGCAATTTAAAAAAAATTGACCATCCATTCATCCATTCCAACTGTCTCTAGGGTTTTGATCATAAAGGCCTGTTGGATCTTGTCAAAAGCTTTTTCTGCATTTATCAAAAGTATTGTGTGGTCTTGGAATTTGGACTGGTTTATATGGTGAATTATATTTATTGATTTGCATATGTTGAATGAACATTGAGTGCCTAGGATAAAGCCTAGTTGATCCTCATAAATGATATTTTTAATATGTTTTTTAACCCAATTTGCTAAGACTTTGTTGAGAATCTTTGCATCTGTGTTCATCAGAGAGATTGGCCTATAGTTTTCTTTTTTAAGTGTATCTTTATTGGGTTTTGGGATTAAGACATGCAGAAGATTAAAACTCAACCCGTATTTTTCACCATGTACAAGACTTAATTGAAAATAGATCAAGGATCTCAATGTAAGGCCAGAGACTATAAAACCTTAGTTGAAAGGGTAAGGAACTACCTACAGCTCATTGGACTAGGCCAACAGTTCCAAATCAGAAATCCAATAGCACAGTCAATACAACCAACACTCAACAGATGGGATCTTATGAAATTAAAGAACTTCTGTTCAGATAAAGAGATTGTAACTGGAGCACAAATGCATTCCACAGAATGGGAGAAAATTTTCACTAACCACATACCTGATAGAGCTCTATTATCCACAGTGCACAAAGAACTTAGAAAACTAAACACCAAGGAAACAAAGGGCCCAATTTAAAAATGGGCCTTGGAACTTAAAAGAAACTTTACCAGGGAAGAAATTGATATGCCTAACAAATATCTTAAAAAATGCTCCACTTCCTTAGCCATCAGGGAAATGCAAATCAAAACCTCCCTGAGATATCATCTCACCCTGGTCAGGATGGCAAAAATCCACAATAAAAATAATACCAAATGCTGGAGAGGATGTGTCAAGAAGGGAACGCTCCTAAATTGCTGGTGGGTATGTAGGCTTATACCACCACTCTGGCAAGACGTCTGGTGATTCTTAAAAAAGTTAAAGATTGAAATGCCATATGACCCTGATATCCACTTTTGGGGATAATCCCACATAAAGCAAAAATTCACTACGATAGTACAAGCATGACTATGTTCATAGTAACCCTGTTTACAATAGCAAAGTCATAGAATCAACCCAAATGTCCAACAGTTGACGAGTGGATAAGGAAAATGTGGTACATTAATACGATGGAATAGTACTCAGCCATCAAAAATGATGAATTAATGAGATTTGCCAGGAAATGGACAGAATTAGAAAAAATTATTTGAGTGAAGTATCCCAGACACAGAAAATTAAGTGCCATATGTACTCCCGAATAGGTAGATCCTAGTACCAAATCCACTTAGTGACACACTCAAAGATAAATTTCTGTAATACAGTAATGGCAAAGATTACAAGCAGGGAGGAAAGGGGAAGGAGGGCCCCCCAGAAATAAGGAGAGAGGGGATCATGCTACAGCAGAGAAAATAGGCCAGCATCAAGGACTGCAAGTAAGTAATGAGACATCTGGTTGGACTTGCAGACTTTCCTTACTGGCCACTTGGACCTGATGGGGTATGACATCACCAGAAATGGAAGACATAGAGTTTAGCAGATAGAAGGTTACCATCCTGCAAATGGAAGACTGACCCCCTTCTCACAGCAGTCTCCTACTCTTATTCCATCTAACTTTGAATCTACTCTTATAATAGACTCAATTTTAAGAGCCTTTTATCTTTGGCCAGGGGATGACATCCAATACCTATCAGGATAGGGCCAAGGGCAGTGCAGGAGCCGCAAAAATAAAAAAAAAAAAAATAATCAAACCAAAATTCAGAAAATCAGAGACTATATATCAACTACCTGGAAGCAGACCAGCCTAATCTCTCCCCATCCTAAAGCTCAGGGAATTTTTCAGAAGAGGAGGTGGTAAGATTGTAAGAGCCTAAAGATGGGGAGAAGCAATGATATGCAAGATACTCTGTACAAGTTAGAGCCGATGTAATCATAATAGGACTTCACATGACCTGCACAATGACCCACATGTCATAGAACCCCTATAGTCTAGCATGGACCACAGGCACTACAATCCTTAGAGGCAAGGGATTAACAGCCACAGTAGTGTTCTTATACCAAAGGGGAACACAAAGAAGAGCTTTAGGCAAAGCCACTGAGTCCTTACACCTCATCAGAGAGGAGGACAGAGAGGGAAGTTTGACATGCACACTAAAGAATGCTACAGAATGGGGGAGAGAGGGCACTGTGAAAAAGGGAAAGAGAGGGGAAAGGAAGGGGAAAAGCGGTGGAGGGAGCAAGGGGGTCCAAGCAGGGGTGGAGGGAGGGAGGGAAATGGGGTACTTATCAACTTTGTATGAGTGGAAGAAATAAGAAAAAAATAAAAATAAAAAAATTAGCCCTTTCACCCCACCCCAATCCGCCGGTCGGGACGCGCATGCGTGTTCCAGCTGGGCCTCACCCCGCGACTCTAGGTAAGCCCCGGCCGTGCCCGCCCACCAGAACCCCAGGTCATCCCAAAGGGACCCGGCTCCGACTCCCGCCATCCAGCCGGAGCCCCGCGCAGAGCCGAGGGACGAGGAGGACCTCCCCCTGTGCCCGGGCCCCGCCCCAGCTGCCCACGGGTTAAATAGCTCCACGCCAACGCCCCCATCCTCCAATTCCCCACCCCGCTCCGCTGGTCGGTCGTGCACGCGGTCCACCCGGGCCTCACCCATGACCTAGGTAAGCTCTGTCCCTGCCCACCCCCAGAACCCCAGGACAAATAATTCAGTTTAGTGAAATTGAAAGATCTTAAGAGTTAAAACGACAATGCCAAAGTCAAACTGCAAATCCATGAGAAGCAACACTCAAGTAAACAAATTTCCCACTGAAGAAATTAATCCCATAATGTTAGATTCCAAACAGAACAAACCCACGGAAAAAGGCCAAGAAAGCCTCACCCAGGATAACGACTTTCAAAATATGATCTTTACCATGTTCAATACTATGAAAGAGGAAATCAGGGAGGAATTACATAATCGAATCAATCGTTTTGAAGAGGAACACAACAGACATCTGGAGGAGTTGACAAAAGCAGTGCAAGAAACAAAAACTGGCATAGAGCAGTTAAAACAGACTCAGAGTTTAAAACTGAGCTACAAGACAACTTATCTTCAACCCAGAATTCTACAGAGAGTCTTATCAACAGAACTAACAAAGCAGAAAACAGAATTTCAGACCTTGAAGATAAAGTGGGAGTACTAACCAGCTCAATGGAAGAGATTGTTAAAGCCAAAAAGATACTTGAGAGAAATATCCAAGAGATATGGGACACCCTGAAGAAGCCTAACATGCGTATTCATGGAATACCAGAGCAAGAATCTCAAAATACCACCCCTGAGGAACTTTTTCAAACGATCATCAAGGAAAACTTTCCTCATCTAAAAAAAGAGAGGTCCATCCATAAACAAGAGGCATTCTGCACCCCAAACAGATACGACCAAAACAGAAGCACCCCAGGGCAAATAATAGTTAAAACACTCCACATTCAAGATAAAGAACTGGTGCTGAGAGCTTCAAGGGAGAAAAAACAAGTCGCGTTTAAAGGTAAACCTATTAAAATAACAAATGACTTCTCAGTCGAAACAGTAAAAGCAAGAACTTGGAGAGACATACTTCAAGTATTGAATGAGCAAAAATGTCAACCCAGGCTTATTTACCCTGCAAAACTATCAGTCATGATCGAGGGGGAAAGAAAAACTTTCCAGCACAAAGACAACTTGAAGGCATACATGTCCACCAAACCAGGCCTTCAAAAAATGCTAGAAATGATACTCAAGCGTGAAGAAAAAAACAGGCATATCCAGGAGAACAGAAGGCAAATATAACACCATTAAAAGCGAAGCAATATACTTATAAAAACTACTAAACATAATAAATTTCTAGAATTAAAAATACATTCTCCATTATAACGCTAAATGTTAATGGAATTAATTCACCGATCAAAAGACACAGATTACAAACTTGGATTAAAAATCACAATCCATCAATCTGCTGCCTGTAGGAAACCCATCTCACCACAAAAGATAGGCACGCTCTAAAAATAAAAGGCTGGTCAACAATTCTACAAGCTAATGGAAGCAGAAAACAGGCAGGGGTAGCCATTATGTTATCAGACAAAGTGGACTTCAAACCAAAGAAAATTATAAGAGACATGGATGGATACTACATTTTAGTCACAGGTACAATTCACCAGGAAGACTTCACAATACTGAACATATATGCACCCAATACGGGCCCCTCCACATTCATTAAGAAAACCCTACAGTGTCTAAAGCAAGAAATCCACCCCCAAACGATAATTCTTGGGGACTTCAACACCGCCCTCTCAACATGCGATAGATCAACAGGTCAAAAGCTTAACAGAGACACTTTGGAACTTAATCAAACCCTGAAAGAAATGCACCTTACAGATCTCTATTGAACTTTTCACCCACGTACCAAAGAATACACATTTTTCTCAGCAGCACACGGAACTTTCTCCAAAATAGATCACATATTGGGCCACAAAATGAATCTACACATATACAAAAAAGTTGAAATTCTAACCTGTGCCCTATCAGACCACCACGGCCTAAAGCTGGATATCCACAACACATCAAACAAGAGAAAATACACTAACTCCTGGAAACTTAACAATATGATGCTGAATGAGAACTGGATTCAGGAAGAAATTAAAAAGGAAATTCAAGATTTCCTGAAAGTGAATGATAACGAAAATACAATTTACCCAAATCTCTGGGACACAATGAAAGCTGTTCTAAGAGGTAAGTTCATAGCTCTTAATGCCTACGTCAAAAAAATGGAAACATCAGAAATAAACAACTTAACAATGCAGCTTAAAGCTTTAGAGAAACTAGAGCAATCTGATCCCAAAAGTAGTAGAAGAGAGGAGATTAGCAAAATAAGGGGAGAAATATCTGAAATCGAGACTAAGAGAACGACAGAAAAAATCAACCAGTCAAAAAGCTGGTTCTTGGAAAAAATCAATAAGATTGATACACCCCTAGCTAAATTAACCAAAAACAAGAGAGAGAAAACCCATATTAACAAAATTAGAAATGAACATGGAGTTATCACTACGGATACCCAAGAAATCCACAGAATTATAACATCATATTTCAAAAACGTGTACTTTGTGAAGTTTGAGAACACAAAAGAGATGGATGAATTTCAAAGTAAACACAACCTACCTAAATTGAATCAGGAAGTTGTGAATTATTTAAATAGTCCTATAATATACAAGGAGATTAAAGAAGTAATCTCGAATCTTCCCACCAAAAAATGTCCTGGGCCAGATGAATTCAGCACAGAATTCTACCAGACATTTAAGGAGTTAATAACACCAATACTCCTTAAACTGTTCCATCAAATAGCAAAGGAAGGAACACTACCAAATTCCTTCTATGAAGCTAATATTGTCTTAATCACAAAACCTAATAAAGATTCACTTGAAAAAGAAAACTATAGGCCGATCTCTCTGATGAACACAGATGCAAAGATTCTCAACAAAGTCTTAGCAAATCGGATTCAAAAACATATTAAAAAGATCATTCACGGGGACCAAGTAGGCTTCATCCCCGGCACACAAGGTTGGTTCAACATACGCAAATCAATAAATGTAATTCATCATGTAAACCAGTCCAAAGTCCAAGACCACATGATACTCTCAATAGATGCAGAAAAAGCTTTTGACAAGATCCAACAGTCTTTTATGATCAAAACCAAAGAGAAGGTTCTAATGGAAGGAACCTTTATCAATATAATAAAAGCTGTATACAACAAGCCCACAGCAAGGATTATGCTCAATGGGGAAAAACTGGAAGCATTCCCAATTTGATCAGGAACTAGAAAAGTCTGTCCACTGTCAACACTTCTATTCAATATTGTACTTGAAGTCTTAGGTGAAGCCATAAGACAAGAAAGGGGCATAAAATGGATTCAAATCGGCAAGGAAGAAGTCAAGTTATCCCTATTTGCAGATGACATGATCTTATATCTGAGTGATCCCAAAAACTCCACCAGGAAGTGATCTTATATCTGAGTGATCCCAAAAACTCCACCAGGAAGTTCCTGGAACTAATTGAGAAGTTCAGCAGGGTGGCAGGATACAAAATAAACGTACAAAAATCAGTGGTCTTCCTATATGCCCAGAGTGAAAGAAGTGAAAAAGCCCTGAGAGAAACAATCCCATTTACTATAGACCCTAAAAAATGAAATATAAAACTAACCAAGGAGGTAAAAGACCTTTACAATGAAAACTTTAAACCCTAAAGAAAGAAATTTCAGAAGACAACAGAAGGTTGAAAGACCTCCCATGTTCCTGGATTAGCAGAATCAACATCATAAAAATGACCATCCTACCAAAGGCAGTATACAAATTCAATGCTATACCAATTAAAATCCCAAAGCAATTCTTTAAAGAAGTTGACCAAACAATCTCAAAATTCATATGGAGGCACAAAAGACCCAGGATAGCAAAGACAATCCTGAGTAACAAAAACACTGCTGGAGGTATCACCATACCAAATCTTAGTCTATACTGCAAATCAATAGCTGTAAAAACAGCCTGGTACTGGCTCCAATATAGACATACAGATAAATAGATAAGGGTTGAAGACCCAGATATAAGTCCACAAAATTACAGCTCTTTGGTCTTTGACAAAGGGACCCAAAAAATCCAATGGAAAAAGAACAGTATCTTCAACAAATGGTGCTGGTAAAACCGGATCTCCACATGTAGAAGATTAAAACTGGACCCATACTTGTCATCTTGTATAAGACTTAATTCCAAATGGATCAAGGACCTTGATTTAAGGCCAAAGACTATAAAAGCCATAGTTGAAAGGATAGGGAATTCCCTCGAGCTGATTGGGCTAGGCCAACAGTTCCTAAACAGACATCCAATGGCACAGTCACTGCTACCAACTCTCAACAGTTGGGATCTTGTGAAATTCAAGAGCTTCTGTTCAGATAAAGAGATGGTAATTCGAGCCCAAAGGCAACCCACAGAATGGGAGAAAATCTTCACTAACCACATGTCTGATAGAGGTGTAATATCCAGAGTTCAGAAAGAACTTAGAAAACTAAACACTAAGGAAACTAATGGCCCAATTAAAAACTGGGCCCTTGAACTTAAAAAAAAAAAACTTTACCAGGGATGAAATTAAAATGTCTAACAAATATCTTAAAAAATGCTCCACTTCCTTAGCCATCAGGGAAATGCAAATCAAAACTTCCCTGAGATATCATCTCACCCCAGTCAGGATGGCAAAAATCCACAATACGAACAACACCAAATGCTAGAGAGGATGTGGAGAGAGGGGGACTCTCCTACATTGCTGGTGGGAATGCAGGCTCATACAGTCACTCTGCCGAGCCATCTGGAGATTGTTAAAAAATTACAGATTGAAATGCCATATGACCCTGCAATTCCACTTTTGGGAATAACCCCCCATGCAGCAGAGGTTCACCTCGATAGCACAAGCACGACCATGTTCATAGCAGCACTGTTTACAATAGAAAAATTATGGAATCAACCCAAATGTCCAACAATTAACGAGTGGATAAGGAAACAGTGGTACATCTATACAATGGAGTACTACTCAGCCATCAAAAATGATGAATTACTGGAATTTTCTGGGAAATGGATGTCATTAGAAACAATTATATTACGTGAAGTATCCCAGACCCAGAAAATTAAGTGCCATATGTACTCCCTAATAGGTGGCTCTTAGTACCAAACCCACCCAGCACACCTAGAGACACTCAATGATAAATCTCTGTAATACAGTAATTGCAAGGAGTATGAACAGGGGGGATGGGGTAGGAGGGCCACACCAGAAACAAGGAGAGAAGGGACCATGTTACAGCGAGAAAATAGGCCTCCATCAAGGACTGCAAGTAAGCAATGAGACATCTGATAAAGTTCACAGACTTTTCGTTCCTGATCATTTACACCTGCAGGGGTGTGTCCTCACCAGAAGGGGAGGGCATACAGTCTGGCAGATAATAAGTAACCATTTTGCAGATGGGTGATTGACCCCTCCCTCACCATGGTTTCCTACTTTTATTACATCTACCTTTGAATATACTGTTATAACAAGACTCTAGTTTAACAGCTTTGTATCTCTGGCCAGTGGTTGGCATCCAATACCCATTAGGATGGAGTGAAGGTCATTGCAGGAGCAGCAAAACCGCAAAAGAAAATAAACAAACCATAATCCAGAACTTCAGAGACTCTATATCAACCACCTAGAACTAGGCCAGACTAATCTCTCCCCATCCTGAAGGTCAAGGAAATTTGCGGAAGAGGGGGCGGTAAGAGTGTAAGAGCACAAGGATGGGAGGAGCAATGATATGCAAGATACTCCACACAAGTTAAGGCTGAAGCAATCATAATTGGACTTTGCATGCCCTGCACAATGTCCAACACACTATTGACCTCACAAAGTCTAGCATTTGCTAAAAGCACCAAGATCCTTGCAGGCAAGGGATTGACAGCCACAGTAGTGTTCCTATGCTTAAAGGGAACAAAGGAATGGGTTCAGGGAAATGCTGCTGGGTTCTTGTACGTCATCCAAGAGGAGGACGCAGAGGAGAGTTTAGCATGCACATTAAAGGATTCTCCAGGGATTGGGGCAGGGGAGGCACTGGGGGGTAGTGAGGGAGGGGTGAGGTGAAGGTGAGCAGAGGTGTCGGGTGGAGGAGGAGGGAGGGAGGGAACCGGTGTACGTATTAAGTGTGTATGAGCAGAGATAATAAAAAAATGTTTAAAAAATAAAGAAACAATATGTCTCTATGTACACATAGAATCATACACATATATTTATACGCACACATACATATGTATATGTATATATACACTAATCATATATAATCATAAAAGCTGATTATGTAGATATTTTCATAGAGAGAAAACCACCTTTATACCATGAAACAAAACTCTGATTAAACATTCAACAAAAGATTCCAGAAAATAAAGTGAAATTTTGGCAATGTGTTCAACTAATATTAAAACTCCCATTTTCACCATGAATGGATGTGTGCATGTGTGTAATGTTTGATGTGTTGATGTGTGAATGTGTGGATGGATGGATGTGTGAATGTGTGGATGGATGGATGTGTGAATGTGTGGATGGATGGATGGATGCATGGATGGATGGATGGATGGATGCATGGATGGATGGATGGACAGGTATGTGGAGGGAGCGATCAGATTCTTAATAAGGGATCAGCAATGTTCTTTTTGTTTTAATTTTTTGTTGATAGTATCTGTCCCTGTCTTCCATATTGGATTCTAACCCACAACCTACCTATCGCAGTGTACCAAATCTCAGATGGCATTCAACTCCAGCTCTGGTTTACAATTTCAATTTTATCACCATCCATTACATACAAACCACAAAAGAAATAGCTTTAACATAGTAAGAAGCAGATCTCTGATACAGAAAATATTTTGATTTCACATTGTAGCTTACTTCTGTGTTACTGTGTGCTAGGCAAGCTGAGAGACTAGATATAGGGATAAATTCCACTCTTATACTTACCAAGGGATTGACTCTGTTATCACATCCAATGGATGCAAGTTCTAAGAACTTGTGTCCATCTAGACATGAAAAGGCACCATTTATTTACCTCTCACTCCCATATCATTTCCAAATACAAATGACCCACATCCTTCCCAAATACCAGCATAAAACTAGCTTGACATCCATTTTACATCAGGGCTGGGACAATAGCCTGAAAGGCTCCAGGAAATTTGGGCAGAATCCATTTTAGCTGGAATCTGTGGCAATGATTTCTCCAGTCTGTCTTTAGGGGAGTTCCCTGTGTCAATGGCTTAAGAGGATGTACAGGACGTGGTGACCTTTTCCTGCCTTCTCTTCTTATCTTTCCTTTCTCTAACCTTTCCTTTATTCATTTTTTATAGCTCCACAACTAATATACCACCCATTTGAATTGCCCCTATGTCAAAATAAGTGGTAAACTTGATCATGGAGAAAGACTCAAGTCCATGGAGAGAAAATCAAACTCTCTAATGAAAACATCATATGTTTTTTTCTCAGTTCTCATACACTCATTTTTCCTATTCCCAGGATGACAATTGGGTCTCCAGACCTCTGAAGCGAAGGACGTCTTTCTACTCTATTTTCCTACATTAATTTGAGCCCCAAATCCATCACTGCATCCAGTCACCAGCATGTTTTCTGGGAATTTTTCACTAGTGCATCATATTTCTATCAAAGCTTAACCCATATTTCTGCTTCTATTTTTCCACACCAGAGTCATTCAGTGTTATGCAAGAGGAAGGACAAAGATATGCAGAGCAGTACCACCTTACTCAAAGTTCAAGATTGTTTCATCCCTCATGTTATACTTTTTAAAAATAAATTTCAGGCACATTTTTGGTATACCAGGGTGGCTGCAAACTCACTAATATTCTCAAAGATAACCATGGTGTCATGACCCTACTGATCCTGTCCCCCAATTGATGGGATTCCAGGCAAGAAGCAACAAATCATGACATCTTGATGGATACTACATATATTTTCATGACCTTAGTGTATATATGAATTTTACTCTCATAGGTTGACATAGTGACCCATGACTATGCTATGCAAGCCAAATGTCAACATATATATTTAACTGCTTTCCTGTATAAGACAGAAGAAATATCAACACAGAAAAAAGTAATCAGAATCTGTATTCCAAACAATTCAATATACCAACTATATTAGCTTTCTTTGTTGGTCATTGCTTCAGTGTAGCATGATGAATGAACACATTTGCTCACATGTGCATACACACGTGACCTCTTCCTACACAGTACATATAATGTACACAGAGACTTTTAAGTTCTGTGTGTCACAGTTGCATCTGTTGGTCAAAATTGTCCATCCTTGAAGTCTATGACTAACATTACATAACAACAACAAGCAAACAAATGTTGTTCTCAATTTAGTACATGTCCTCTTAGTTGATGATTAATACACATGGGTGAATATAATGCATCAGATATATCTAATAAAGGACTCTTGCAAAACAAGAGGATGCCTGTCAAATTCAAGCTAGAGAAATTTTTTGAAATCTCAAGAAATGTAACAGACCAGAACACCTGCTCCCAAACCTGGTGACCAGAGTTTGATACCTCAATGCAACATGGTGGCAGCAGAGACCTGAGTTTTAAGTTGTTCTCTGACTTGCATTATCTCCTCCCTCTCCCTCTCCCTCTCCCTCCCTCTCCCTCTCCCTCTCCCTCTCCCTCTCCTTCTTCTCCCCACTCTCTATCTATCTATCTATGTTATAGTTAGGGACAGGTGTCAAATTCATGGTTAAGGATTTAAGCTCTGGACACATTTGCAGAGAATTAGTGGTTAATCACAGAGCAAACCTACAGGAGATTGTCTAGCTGATGGGGAAAGCCTAGCCAATGGTGGCTGAGAGTAAACCCCAGAATAAAATACAGAGAATATCGAGAAAGCGGGCATCCTTATGTATATTTCTATCAGGTGTTTTATGGACATTATGTGGCCAGTTCCCTCAACCCTGGTGTTATGTGACCTCTCCTGCTAAGGTGGAAAAAGAACTGTAACCAGGAATCATAAGAGAATAAATCCCTTGTTTCCTTAAGGTATTTGATCATAATTTATCAGCAAATTTATGAGGTAAACTTCTATAATCTATCTCCCTTTCCTCAATTGCAAGTGACTGAATAAATGAAAAATATCAATAGATAATAGAAATATTAAAATGCATTGAGGGAAACACAGAAGTTAATTATCATAAAACTAACATCAGGAAAATAAAGAAGCAAGGAATGATAGTCATTTTATAATGAGGCATCAATCAATTCCAAAAGAGATGCTGTGCTGGAGTATACTGCCTACAAGGGAAAGGGCAATGAAACCTCATCCAGAGAGAAAATAGTGTCTGTGAAGAGGGCTCAGTGGTTAAGACCTTCACCTCACCTGCAAAAAGATCCCATGTGAAAAAGCTGGGTGATATAGAATTAAGGTGATATAGAATTAAGCCCCAGAAGAGGGAGACTGAAATTTCCAAGCCAGCAATAAAGTGGAAGTTCAATCTAGAAAGATTTCTGATATCACTCTTCTGTCCACACAGACACAAACCTGTGCTTACTTGCATTCTTCAACACCCACACATACAAACATACTTACATTCGCAGGTACAAGAAAAGAAGATAAAGGGGGTTGATGAATTAAGTTTTGGTATCATCCTGAAAACCTGAGTTGAAATGGAAGAAAAGAACAAGCTTCTCAAAAGTTGTCCTCTGACTTTCCCCAGAAGGGTTGCAGAACTCACAAATGTGCATATTCTCATTCTAACAAAGAAAACGCTTAAAAAAAGAAAAGAAAAGAAAAGAAAAGTAGGAAAAAAATCATGAGAGTAACAAAGCATACAGAGTTCTAAGGATAAGATATCCTAAGGTCTAAGGATAAGATATCATAAAATTCAATTCAATGGAGTTTGTAAGAAATGGAGCTGAAAAACAAAAAGATTTAAGAAGATTCAAAGGATTAAAACATGGCTGGTTAATGATAGGATGTGTCAACAAGTAGAAGTGCCTGTGACAAAACCAACCACCTGGATACAAAACCCAGAACCCACATGCTAGAAGGAGCGTGCAACTTTAAAACATCTTCTCTGACCTCAACGTTCATTTGCATGCATATGCTTCTGCATGTATTTTTGAACATAGACAAACATAGAATCATACATAGATACACACACACACACACACAAACACAGAATCATACATAGACACACACACACACACACATAGAATAACTGATGTAAAAAATAATACAATCTCACCTATAAAAGGAGAAGTATCACAACATGCACATACAGAAATAAACACATTTTAAGATGAATCCAGAGGAAATCTTACAAGAATGACAGAATGTTCCACTTGCAGAACTTCAGATAAATTTGTCTCTCATTTAATTATACACATTAAAATTACCATTGCTGAGTTATACAAATTTCCATATATGTATATATTTCTCAGAAACATACTTGTGAATTCAGGAGGTGGCATGCCAGCATAATACCATAGTGGAAAATAATCTCGAGGATGTCCATATATATGTCTTGGATGAGGTAGTAAGAAGAGAGGACCCAATCTCATGAGTTGCATTCTTGGATCCACTGGAAAAACTGAACCTCTGAACAGAGGATGTGGCGGTGGCACGAAGACATCAGTAGGTGTTTCGATATTGTCATGGCCAGTTGAAACAGGCACATTTGAATCCTGTAATGAAGTTGTATATGGTGGTTCCTGAAACAGCAAAAGTAACAATGCTTTTCCTGAGCATTTTAGGATTAGAAGGGAGCTTGTAGACACTTTTGTAGAAAATACTCCTCATCCTCTTAGAAATTTCATGAAAAGACTCCATTTTCCACATTAGCATATCAACTAGCTCTTAGCTACTACAACCATTTTATTAATTCATAGGAAAATAATAAAAATCTAATTTTCTTTCTTTGTTTTTCTCTGTATGTATGTGTGTGTATATATATATATATACTTGTATATATTTATGAAATATATGCTTTTTAAAAGAATGGAAAAAAACACATTGGTATTTTCAAACTTGCCAAAAGCACCTACATACTTTAAAATATATAAAGAAAGATTCAAGGAGAAAAAAGGTCCAAAATTGTGTACAACGGGTCAATTAACTCTAAATCCCCAGTCTGCAGGATGGATGGATGTGTGGTTTGATAGATCAAAGGAAGGATAGCAACTGAGTAGATGGATGGATGGATGGATGGATGGATGGATGGATGGATGGATGGATGGATAATCTAGATGGGGTATCTGGGGATGGATGGTAGCAGGGAAGAGGGATAGATGGTTAGAATCTGAAGCAGAAGTTGACAGTATTTTCATATATGGTTTTTTCTGCAGACAGATTCTGTAGCCTAGAAACTCACAACCCACCTACCTCAGTCTGCAAAATCCGACATCAAATTCACACCAAAATCTAATTTTAATTTTTATTTTATCACAACATGCAACATGTAAGGTAGAAAAGAAATAGTTACGAGGACTTGAGAGATGGTTCATGCATTAGGACTCTTCTTTGGAAGCAAAATTACCTGAATTAAGATACTGGATCCAACATAAAAAAGCCAGACAAAAATAGCTGTGGTCTGACCTTTCCATTCTAGAAGACAGAGCCTAGGAAACATCAGAGTACGCTAAAAGGGGGTATAACAATCCAGGATGATCACTGAAGTCACTTTTATGTTTACACAGGCACATAAACAGTACACACACACACACACACACACACACACACACACACACACACACAGGGAAAAAATAGCTTTAATGAAGTAGGAAGTATATTTCTCAAATACAAATGTTCTTGAGATCACAAAGCAGATAGTCATGTATTACTGTGTTATAGAAGCTAAAGTGCTGAATACATGGGTAAATTCTACTCCAATTCTTACCAAGAGGTTGACTTTGGTACCATTTTCAAGGGATGCCACTGCTGAATCCCTTAAGCCATCTAGAAATGAAAGGTGAAGTATAAAAATTCATGACATATCTACCTCTCATTTTTATAACATTTCCAAACACAAAGACTCACATTCCCCCCAAGCCCCTTTGTCAGCACAGAATCTGCTTGACATCTGTTTTACATCAGGACTGGGACAACAGCTTAACGATCCTGGAAATTTGCACAGAATTGATTATAGCATTGATTCTCCCATCCTGAGTGGCAGGTGTGTGCATGTGGGGGGCCTCCAGTTGTCCTTAAATTAAGGGGTATATCCAGAAGGCAGAGCACTTTTCCTGCCTTCCTTCAATTTCCCCTCCCTGACTTTTCTCTCTTTTCTTTACTTATCTCCACAAGAATTACACTATGCATTGCAATTTAGAACTTTTTAAAAGAAGATCCTCATCTTGACCTTAAACAAAGGTTGAAGTTCATGGATATAAAGTTGAAGTCCCCTCTCAAAACACCTACTTATTATCTCTCTGCTTTCTCAATCCTCATCTTTCCTATTCCTTGGCTGACACTTGGGTCTCCAGACTTCTGAAATGAAGTCCTCTATTCTCCTTTCTTCTATATCTTCCTAAGTTAACTTGACTCCAATATCCATCACTTTAGCCAGTCACCCCTAAATTTTCTGGTAATTTTTCACTAGCATATATTATAATCACAGTTTAAACCGTAATTCGGCTTCTAATTTTCTCCAACTGAGCCATTCGGCATTATGGGAGAGTGAGGGAAGAGGTATGAAGAAGTAGTACCACATGACTCAAGTTTTCAAGATTATTTCATTCCTCATGTTATAATACTCTTTTTGATACTTTTTTCAGACAGATTCTTCTTTATAGGAGGGAGCCACAAACTCACTAAAATACTCAACAATGCTCATGCTCTCCTGAGCCTATTATTTCTGTTTCCTTATTTATGGGACTACAGGCAAGTATCACCAAACCAAACCATGACATCTTGATAAAATATACACACAAGCATGCACACACATACACACACACACACACACACACACACACACACACCTTGATATGTAAGTGAATTTTACTCTCATAGGTTGATATTGTGAACCAGTGACTATGCTATGCAAACAAAATGTCAACATATATATTTATCTGCCTTCCTGTATAAGACAATAGAAATATCAACCCAGGAAACAAGAAGCAGAATCTGTTTCTCAAACTCTGCTCAAGACATCCATTACGTTTACTTCACTTTAGTGATCAGTTATTTAGTGTGGCATGATAAAAAAGTACATGCACTCATATGTCCATGTACATACCACCTCTTCCTACAACTTACATACAAGAGGCATTATGCCTTCTAAATTATGAGTCTCACAACAGTTGCCTCAGCTGGCAAACGTTGTCCTTCCCAGAAGTCTCTGACCTATTATATAACAACTAGCAAAACAATGTTGGTCTTAATTTACTTCATGCCCTCTAAGCTGAAGTTTGATTTCAAAGGGGAATACATTCTATCTAATACATCAAATAAAGACATATAAAAAAACAAGAATATGCCTGTCTAATTCAAGCTGAAGGAGTTAAAAATCTCAAAAAATGTAACAGACCAGAGAGATAACTCAGCAGGTAAGGCACCTGCTTCCAAACTGATGGCCTGAGTTTGATATAAAACATGTTGGCAGTAGAGACCTGATTTTTAAGTTGTTTTCTGACATGCAAATATTCTCAAGACCTCCCATGTTCCTGGATCAGCAAAATCAACATAATAAAAATGACCATCCTACCAAAAGCAATATACAGATTCAACACTGTACCAATCAAAATCCCCAAGCAATTCTTTAAAGAAATTGACCAAACAATCTCAAAATTCACATGGAACCACGAAAGACTCAGGATAGCGAAAGCAATCCTGAGTAACAAAAACACTGTTGGAGGTAACACCACACCAAATTTTAATCTATCCTACAAATCCATAATAATAAAAACAGACTGGTACTGGCTCCAAAATAGACGTGTAGATCAATGGATAAGGGTTGAAGACCCAGATATAAGCTTGCACAATTACAGCCAGATCTTTGACAAAGGGGTCCAAAAATTCAATGGAAAAAGAACAGCATCTTCAATAAATCGTGCTGGCAAAACTGGATATCTGCATGCAGAAGATTAAAACTGGACTCATACTTGTCACCAAGCACAAAAATTAATTCCAAATGGATCAAGGACCTTAATATTAGCTGAGAGACCATAAAATCCCTAGGTGAAAGGGTAGGGAACTTCATCAAAATGATTGGGCTGGGCCAACAGTTCCTAAACAGAAATCCAATAGCACAGTCACTAAAAACAACACTCAACAAATGAGATCTTATGAAATTAAAGAGCTTCGTTCAAATAAAGAGATTATAACCTGAGCAAAAAGGCAACCCACAGAATGGAAGGAAATCTTCACTAACCACATATCTGTTCAAGCTCTATTATCCAGTGTGCACAAAGAAGTTAGAATAATAAACACTAAGGAGATAAATGGCTCAACTAAAAAATAGACCTTGGAACTCAAAAGAAACTTTTCCAGGGACAAAATTGCAATGTCTAAGAAATACCTTAAAAAATATTCCACATCCCCAGCCATCAGGGAAATGCACTTCAAAACTTCCCTGAGATATCATCTCACCCCTGCTAAGATGGCAAAAATCCACAATACTAACAACACCAAATACTGGAGAGGATGTGGAGAGAAGAGATTGAACATTCATAACATTGCCGGTGCAAATGCAGGCATATACAATCACTCTGGCATTCATTATGGTGATTTCTAAAAAAGATAATGATAGAAATGCCATATGACCTTGCAATACTACTTCTGGGAATAATCCCTCATGAAGCAGAAATTCCTTACAGTGACACAAGCACAACCATGTTCATAGCAGCACTATTTACAATAGCAAAGTCATGGAATCAAACCAAATGCCCAACAGTTGATGAAGGGATAAAGAAAATGTGATACATTTATATAATGGAATACTACTCAGCCATCAAAAAAGATGAATTATTGAAATTTGCCAGGAAATGCATGGAATTCAAAAAAATTATATTGAGTGAAGTGTTTCAGACACAGAAATTTAGACACTGTATGTACTCCCTAATAAGTGAATCCTAGTTTCAAATCCACTTAATGACATATTCAAAGGTAATTCTCTGTAATTGCAAAGATTATAAGCAGGAGGGAAGGGGAGTGAGGCCCCCCAAAAAAGGAGTTAGAAGTTCAAGCTTCAGTAGAGAATGTAGGTCATTGTCAAGTATTGCATGTAAGTATGGAGATACAGGTTTGATCTCACCAATCAAGGAAGGTATAGGGACTGGTGGATAGATGTTAACTATCCTGCAAATGGAACACTGACCCCCATCACTACTGTGGCCTTCTCCTCTGCTTCCATCTACCTTTGAATCTGCTCTTATATTAAGACCTTTAAACAGTCTTTTATCTTTGGTTAGGAGGCACCTTAGATACCAATCAAGATGCAGCCAAGGGCAGTGCATGAAAAGCAAAACTGAAAACAACAACAAACCATAATTCAGAACACCAAAGATCCTACATTAATCATCTGGAGCAAGACCAGCCAAATCTCTTCCCATCCCAAAGCTCATGAAACCTTGGGGAATAAAGAGCAACCAAATTGTAAGAGCCTAAAAATAGGGAGAATCAATGATATGCAAGATACTCCATACAACTTAGGGCTGCAGCAACCAGAATTGGAATTAGCCTGACCTGCACAATTGCTAACATGTCAACAACCCCCAAAGTTTAGCCTGAATCACAGGGGAGAAAGCTCCAGGCAGTAGGATCCTTTAAGGCAAGGGATTAACAGTCATAATAGTGTTTACTGAAGTTTGACATGCACATTAAAGGATGCACCAGGAACGGGGTGGGGGGAGGGGGCACTGGGAGAAAGGGAGGGAGGGGGAGAAAGGAAGGAGAAAAGGGGAAAGAGAACAAGGGGATCCAGGCAGGGGTGGAGGGAGGGAGGGGAATGGGGTACTTATCAACTTTGTATGAGTGGAAGAAATAAAAAAATATTTAATAAAATAAATAACTAAAAATAAGTATTCTAAACTTGCTTGTACATTATGAGATTAATCATTGTTGCACTAGACAAAAAATATACAAATAAAATTTAAAAAAAGAGTGAGCCATAATTGCATTATTATTTATTAACATTATTTAATAAATAGCAGTTACATTTTTCATAATATAAGACATAATATTATACTCTTGGGATGATAGTGTGATAAAATGAACTAATAAATAATGCAGTTAAAAAAATAGTGTTCCCATACTACCAGAGAGCCCAAGAAAGGGCTCTGGGCCATGCCACTGATTCCTTACCCATTACTAGGGTAGAGGACTCAGAGGGAGGTTTGGCATTCACACAAAATGATGTTCAGGGGATGGGAGGGAGGAAGGGAGAGGTGCTGGGAGACAGTAAGGGAGGGAGGGGGTAAAAAGAAAGGGGGAAGGGGAAAGGAGGAGAGTGTAATGGAGGACTGGGGAGGGAAGGAGGTAGGGAGAGGACGGGTACCTACTGAGCTTGTATGATTAGAAAAAAAAATAAAATGTGGGGAAAAAAAGACTAACATCTGGCAGATAAGGAAAGAAGGAGAGGTAGTCATTTTTAATGAAACACCTATCAATTCCAAAAGAGATGCTGTGCTGGAGTGTACTGCCTACAAGGGAAATGGTAATGAAACCCCATCCAGAGACAAAATCATGTATGTGAAGCCTGCTCAGTGGTTAAGGCCTTCATCTCACCCGCAAAAGAATCTAAAGTCATATCACAAGATTACAACTGAAATGAGTGGGTGCAAATTGAAGTGGCAAGAAATTAGGCCTTAGAAGAGGGAGATTGAAATTCCCAAGCTAGCAATAAGGTCGAAGTTCAACCCAGTTTGTGTTTCTGATGGTCACTCTTAGCTCCCACAAGCACACTAAATCGGATGCCTCTAGAATCAGATGCATCTATCTACAGCTGCCTTCTTATACTTAGACCTGACTTTAAAGTAGACGTCAAAACTTACTGTGTTTTGTGTTTCTATGCTTGTGCACGTGTGTATGTTGATGTACACATGTGCAGGTATGTATGTATGTGAAGGCCAGAGGAGACGCTCGGATGTTTTGCACCTCACCAAGCATATCCAAAGTCTACTCTCAACCTTAATCTAAGCAGGCTCTGTTCCAGTGAACAGAGATGAATGCAAAGACTCAAAGCTACAAGATGCTGATTAAAAGAATACAACTAAGCACTTAGCCTCAAACAAGACATTTATATCACCCCATTAAGGCTCAGGGATAATTACAGAAGAGACAGAAAGAATGTAAGCACCATCTTGGGTTTTGTATTGGTTGGTTGGCTTGGTTTGAGGAAGTGTCTGTCACTAGCCTGGAACTTGCCAAGTAGGTTAGACTTGTTGAACAGCAAGCCTAGGGGACTATCTAATCCACCTGTCTCTTCCTCCAGCACTGGAATTACAGGGAAGAACCTCCATGGGTATTGGGAATCACATTGGGGTCCTTGTGCTTACATGGCAAGAGCTTTACTGACTGCGGGTTACCTGAGGAATGTGTCAGCTAGTAGAAGTGACTCCGAGGAAACAGACTACCAAAGTTCAAAACCAACAGGCCACATAGTGGAAGAAGTACCCCAAATTTGAATGGTCTCTAACTTCAACATTCACTCACATGCATATGACATAACATATATTTTTGCACAGAAATATACACTGAATCAAACATACAAACACACACATACAGAATAATTGAATGTAAAAAAACTCACCTATAAAGGCAGAAATATTATAACATGCACATACAAAATAAACATGTTTTAAGATGAATTCAGAGGAAATCTTATCAGAATCACTGTTGCAGATAAAGTGTTCCATGTGTAAAACTGCAGGTAAACTGGTCTCTCATTTGATTATACGCATTAAAATTAACATTGTTGAGTTACTTTAAACAACATAAATCTTGAGGCTGGAGAGATGGTTCAGGGGTTAAGACTCTGCCTCCCAAGCTGAAGGTCCTGAGTTCTGATGATAGGATCCACATAAAAATGCCAAGCATGAACAGTGATGGCCTGCATTTCTGGCTCTGATGGGTGCAGTCAGGAAATCTCAGAACAAAGCAGGAAGGAGGTACAAGCAATCCAGGACTATTCCCGAAGACACTTTTGGTCCTCCACAGGGACACACAGTGCCTTAACACACACACACACACACACACACACACACACACACACACACACACACACACTAAATAAATAAATAAATAAATAAATAAATAATATTAATATAACATATGTCTATAAATTTCCACACATGCATATATTTCCTCAAAAGCCTACTTGTGAATTCAGGAGGTGGCGGGCCACCATAATCCCACAGTGGAAAATAATCTCGAGGATGTCCATACATGTGTCTTAGATGAAGTGGTAGAAAGGGAGGACCCCATCTCATGAGATGCATTCTTGGATCCACTGGAAACACTGGACCTTTGAACAGAGGATATGACGGTGGCACAAAGACATCAGCAGGTGCTTCAATGTTATCACGGCCAGTTGAAACAGGCACATTTGAGTCCTGTAACAAAGTTATAAGTAGTTGGTTCCTAAAACAGGCACCTTTACAGACAGACATCATGACAGTTTTAGGAAGCTAAAGAAAAGATCACATTTTCCATATTAGCACATGAGCGAGTTTTTAGTTACCATAAACATTTCACTAACTCAAACAATTAACATTCTATATCAAGGAAAAACACAAGTATATTCCAAGAATATTAATACGTATACATACACACACACATATATAAAACATATGCACAAAAAGAAAGTAAAATGCTTATGTTGTTATTTTCAAAATGGGCACTCTCATATTTTAAGACAAAAATATACTTTTAACATACAAATACAAACTTAAGGAGAAAATATGAAATTTGAATTTTGGACAAATAGAAAATTGGCTTTAAGCCCTATCTACATGATGGGTGGATAGTTGATGGATGGGTGAGTGAGTGGATAGGTGAATAAAAGAATGGAAAGATGAACAAATTTTAATGTCAATGTGGTCAATGTTCTCTTGAGTGGAAAACTAAAAAACTAATTTTACATCCCAAGTATTCATGATGGATGGATGGAAAATGGATGGATAGCATGGTAAGGGTTCTTTCTATTGAATCTTGAGAATTTGTGAATTATTAAGTAAAGAACATACTGCTTTAAAATCATAATCAACTTACAACATTTGAGAATATATTGAGCGCCACATGCGGCTTACAATTTTTCCTTTGTCACCACAAACACAATTCAGAAAAGAAATAATATTTATGATGTAGGAAGTAGAGTTCTCAAATACAAAGTATCTTTGCATCACAAAACAGACTAATTCTTGTTATTGTTTTCTAGAGTAACCTTACAGGCAAGGCACATGGGTAAATCCCATTTCAAACTTACAAGACCATCTTTGGGATTTTGAAAGAATTCGACTTTTGATGACACAGGTTCATCTAGAAATGAAAGGTGAAACATGAAAATGCATGATTTATCTGTCCCTTGTTTGCACATAATTTCTGAACACAAATGATGCTCATCTTCCAATGTCCTTTCACAAAGTTAACATGCCATACATTCTACATCAGGGCTATAACAACAACTTGAAGCTTCTGAAAATTCTGTCAGAAGCAGTTTCAGCATGAGTGTGTGGCAATGATTCTCTATCTGGTCCCTAGGTGACCTCCCTCCAATAGCAAAGTAAGAGGACGTCTGGAAGAGAGCAACCTGCTCATAACTCCTGTCTTTTTGTATCGCTTTACCTTCTTTCTTCATTCTTTTTTATTCCTCTACAAGCATATTCAGGAGGACAGATGGGAAGTACAATACAACCAAAACCTAAATGTCAAACAATACACTTACAAAAGCCACTAAATATAATAAATGTCCAGAATTAAAAATAATTTCTTAATTGTAACATTAAATGTCAATGGTATTAACTCACCGATCAAGAAACATGGATTACAAACTTGGATTAAAAGTCTCAACCCATCAATCTGCTGCCTGCAGGAAACTCATCTCACCACAAAAGATAGGCTCATCCTAAAAATAAAAGGCTGGCCAAAAATTCTGCAAGCTAATGGAACCAAGAAACAGGCAGGGGTAGCCATTATGATGTTGGACAAAGTGGACTTCAAACCAAAAATAATCATAAGAGACACAGATGGATACTACACTCTAGTCACAGGCAAAATTCACCAGGAAGACTTTACAATAATGAACATATATGCAGCTAATATGGGACCCTCAACATTAAACGTTCATTAAACAAACCCTACAGAGTCTAAAGTGAGAAATCAATGCCCAAATGATAATTCTTAGGGATTTTAACATTGCCCTCTCAACATGGGATAGATCAACAGGTCAAAAACTTAACAGAGACACTTTGGAAATTAATCAAATGCTAAAGAAATGGACCTTACAGATCTCTATCGAACTTTTCACCCACGCACCAAAGAATACACATTTTTTTCAGCAGCACACGGAACTTTCTCCAAAATAGATCACATATTGGGCCACAAAACGAATCTCCACATATACAGGAAAGTTGAAATTCTAGCCTGTACCCTATCAGACCACCATGGTCTAAAGCTTGACATCCACAACACAACAAACAACGGAAAATACACTAACTCCTGGAAATTTAACACTGCAATGCTGAAGGAGAATTGAATTCAGGAAGAAATTACAAAGGAAATTCAAGATTTCCTGAAAGTGAACGATAATGAAAATACTTACCAAGTGTCATGGTTTGAAATGTGTCCCCCACAGTCTCATGTGTTTGGCAAGGTCATGATACCTTGAGAGGTGGAGCCTTGCTGGATGAAGGCAGTCACAAGCGGTGGGCTTATTTGTGGATTTGTCCCACCTTACATCCAGGAGAAGTCAGCCTTTGCTGCAAGCACTCTGAAGCTCTCAGCTTCCAAAATGTCTGTGGTGACTTAGCCTCCTCCAGCTTTGGCTAGCCAGCCATGCTGTCTCTGCTTTGAGAGTCTGTATCTTTCCTTTGGAAACATAAGCTGAATAAATCTACCTTTCTCCCTTAAGTTACTTGACTTCGGGTGCTCTCTCACATCAATGGTTAAGAGTAAATGTTACAGAAATTGGTACCAGGTAGTGGAGTATTGCTCTGAGATTAAGAACAGCTGGTACCACAATGTGACATTGTTTGTGAAGCTGAGAGAAGTTAGTACCCAGAAGTATGGCCAATGCTGTGATGTGGCTAGTGTGCCTTTGGAACTATTTGTTGGGAGAAATATGGAGAACTTTGGGACTTTGTGCTGGGAAAATCTTTGCGTCTTGGCGGATGGGCCAAAGGGGCCTTTCTTGTGAGAGCTCAGAGGAGAGCAATGCTGTGAGACACGCAGAGAGTGGAAGCCCAGCTTGTGATGGTCCAGAGGGGAGCAGAGACTGTGTTTGCAATTGGAAAAGTGACACATGGAGTCATGTGTTGGCCAAGAGTTCAGTGAAGTTTTGCCCTCATCCAGAAAGCTTGCCTGAAGTTAAGCTGGAGTGCTTGGCAGAGGAAATTTCAAAGCAATATAGTCTTGACAATGTGATATGGCTACGTTTTAATTGTCTTCAGAGTTATGAAAAAGAGCAAAGAATCAGACAGGAAGAAGCAAAAACTGTAAGATCCAATGATGAAAAATACAATGGCAAACTTAAAGAGTTGAACCAGGAATAAGCAAAGAACAAAATGACTGTTGAAGAGATTAGCTCCATTTGTAAAGCAAAGCCTGATCTCAATTTGAATAATAGCAGAGGACCTAGCTTGAAGGCAAGATCCTCAGGGAAGGCTCCTACTCATAAGAATGCAAATCCTTTCAGAAGACTGGAGCTAAAGGGTGGAGTTCCAAAGCAAGAGTTGGTTTCTCTTACCAAGCAACTGCCCAGGAGTGAAAGAGATGGTTAACATAGAGAAGCATAATCAGCTGTGATTCAAGGGGGCCAGTCTTGGCAAAGTTGTCCACATGGTTCTGGTTTTCGAAGCATCAGTGATGCAAGTGGGAGGAAATCATGGAGTCCTCCTCCAAGATTTCAAAAATTGGCAGAATCCAGGCATCATGAGGCAAGAAGCCTGCAGTTTAGAGGCCCAAGAAGGGCAGTTTGTGTTGTGCAGTTAAAGCTTGGTGTGCCATTGAGAAGTAAAGATGTTACAGATTCCAGACACAACGTGGGACATTTGCCAAGGAGAGCTGTATACCCTGGGAGGAGTCAGCTCAAGAGAGCAACATATTCTATGGGCAGCTGCACTGGAGGAATGGAACCAAAGCCCTTTGGAACTGAGATGATTTGAACAAGAGGCTCACCTGTTGGACTTGGAGCTACAAGATTTGGGGTTTGTCCTACTGGTTTTCAGTCTTGTTATGGACTGATCTTTCCTGGATATGCTCCCATTCCTTCCTTTTGGAATGGGAATGTTTATTCTGTGCCATTTTATGTTGGATGTCTGTCTTTTAATTTTACAGGAGGCTTTGGATTTCGGACTTTTGGACTGTTGGGACTACTGATGTAGTCTATGAAGACTTTTGAAGTTGGACTGAGTATGGTTTATATAATGAGATGGCAATGAGCCTGTGGGGGTCAGGGGTGGAATGTCATGGTTCAAAATGTGTCCCCCACAGTCTCATGTGTTTGGCAAGGTCATGACACCTTGAGAGGTGGACCCTTACTGGAGGAAGGCAGTCACAAGAGGTGAGCCTTGAGGTGGATTATTCCCACCCTACCTCTAGGAGAAGTCAGCCTTTGCAGCAAGCAGTCTACAGCTCTCAGCTTCCAAGATGTCTGCAGTGACTTAGCATCCTCCAGCTTTGGCCAGCCGGCCATGCCGCCTCTGCTTTGAAAGACTGTACATTCCCTCTGGAACTGCAAGCTGAATAAAACTCCCTTTCTCCCTTAAGTTGATTGACTTTGGGTGTTCTCTCATAGCAATAGTTAAGAGTACCTGTTTTACCAAGATCTCTGGGACACAATGAAACCTGTCCTAAGACATAACGTCATATTTCAAAAACGTAAATCTTGTGAAATTTGACAACACAAAAGACATAGATGAATTCCTAAGTAAACACAACTTACCTAAATTGAATCAGGAAGTTATGAATTATTTAAATAGTCCTATAACATATGAGGAAATTGATGAAGTAATCTCGATTCTTCCCACCAAAAAATGTTCTGGACCAAATGGATTCAGCACAAAGTTCTACAAGACATTTAAGGAGCTAATAACACCAATACTCCTTAAACTGTTCCATCAAATAGAAAAGGAAGGAACACTACCAAATTCCTACTATGAAACTAACATCATTTTAATCCCTAAACCTAATAAATACAAATTTAAGAAAGAAAACTATAGGGGGCTGGAAAGTTGGCTGAGAGGTTAAGCCTCTGTCTTGTAGGCAGAAGGTCCTGAGTTCAGATCCTAGACCACACATATAGATGCCAGGTGGAAACAGGGGCGGCCTTCGTTTCTGGTCCTAGTAGGGCAGAGCCTGTGAATCCCGGGGCAGAGTAAAAGAGGAGATGGGGGTGGTCCATGGTGGTTCCCGAATTTGCCCATGGTTCTATACACACACACACACACACACACACACACACACACACCACACACGCACACACATAATTGAATAAATAACAAAAAAATTTTTAAAGAAAGAAAACTATAGGTCGATCTCTCTGATGAACAAAGATGCAAAGATTCTCAACAAAGTCTCAACAAATCGGATTCAAAAACATATCAAAAAGATCATTCACAGGGATCAAGTAGACTTTATCCCACGCACACAATGTTGGTTCAACATACGCCAATCAATAAATATAATTCACCATATAAACCACTCCAAAGTCCAAGACCACCTGATACTCTCAATAGATGCAGAAAAAGCTTTTGACAAGATCCAACAGTCTTTTTTTGATCAAAATCCTAGAGACAGTTGGAATGAAAGGAACCTTTATCAATATAAGAAAAGCTGTATACAAAAAGCCAACAGCAAGGATTATACTCAATGGGGAAAAACTTGAAACATTCCCGCTTCGATCAGGAACTGGACAACGCTGTCCACGCTCACCACTTCTATTCAATATTGTACTTGAAGTATTAGATGAAGCCATAAGACAAGAAAGGGAGATAAAAGGGATTCAAATCAGCAAGGAAGAAGTCAAGTTATCTCTATTTGCAGATGACATGATCATGTACCTGAGTGATCATAAAAACTCCACCAGGAATCACGTGGAACAAATACAAAAGTTCTGCAGGTTGACAGGATACAAAATAAATGTATAAAAATCAGTGGCCTTCCTATATGCCCAGAACGAAAGAAGTGAAAATCCCTGAGAGAAACAATCTCATTTACTATAGCCCCTAAAAAAATGAAATACCTTGGTGTAAACCTAACCAAGGAAGAAAGATACCTTTATAATGAAAACTTTAAAACCTTAAGAAAGAAATTGCAGAAGACACCATAAGGCGGAAAGATCTCCATGTTCTAGGATTGGCAGAATCAATATCATAAAAATGAACATCCTACCAAAGGCAATATACAGATTCAATGCGATACCAATTAAAATCCCAAATCAATTCTTTAAAGAAGTTGACCAAATAATGTTAAAATTCCTAAGGAGGCACAAAAGACCCAGAATAGCAAAAACAATCCTGAGTAACAAAAACACTGCTGGAGGAATCACCATACAAAACCATAGTCTATACTACAAATTCATAGTTATAAAAACAGCCTGGTATTGGCTCCAAAATAGACACACAGATCAATGGATAAGGGTTGAAGTCCCACATACAAGCCCATGAATGTACAACCATTTGATCTTTTATAAAGGGGCCCAAAATCCAATGGAAAAAGAACAGTATCTTCAACAAATGGTGCTGGCAAAACAGGATATCCACATGCAGAAGATTACAACTGGACCCATACTTGTCACCATGTACAAGACTTAATTCAAAATGGATCAAGGACCTCAGTATAAGGCCAGAGACTATAAAATCCATAGTTGAAAAGATAGGGAACTCCCTCGAGCTGACTGGGCTAGGCCAACATTTCCTAAACGGACATCCAATAGCACAGTCACTACAACCAACACTCAACAGATGGGATATTGTGAAATTAAAGAGTTTCTGTTCAGATAAAGAGATTGTAACTCGAGCACAAAGGCAACCCACAGAATGGGAGAAAATCTTCACTAACTACATATCTAACAGAGCTCTATTATCCAGAGTTCAAAAAGAGCTTAGTAAACTAAACACCAAGGAAACAAATGGGCCAATTAAAAAATGGGCCTTGGAACTTAAAAGAAACTTTACCAGGGACGAAATTAAAAGGTCTAGCAAATATCTTTTAAAATGCTCCACATCCTTAGAGATATCATCTCACCCAGTCAGGATGGCAAAAATCTTCAATAGAAACAACACTAAATGCTAGAGAGAATGTGGAGAGAGGGGAACTCTCCTACATTGCTGGTGGGAATGCAAGCTCATGAACCACTCTGGTGAGCCCTCTGGCAATTCATAAAGAAGTTAAATATTGAAATGCCATATGACCCCCTATTCCACTTTTGGGAATAACCCCCCATACAGCAAAAATTTACCTTGATAGCACAAACACGTCCATGTTCATAGCAGCACTATTTACAATAGCAAAGTCATGGAATCAACCCAAATGCCTAACAGTTGACAAGCGGTTAAGGAAAATGTGGTACATTTATACAATGGAATACCACTCAGCCATCAAAAATGATAAATTAATGCCATCTGCAGGGGAATCGATGAAATTAGAAACAATTATATTGAGTGAAGTATCACATGATACTCTCGATAGACACAGAAAAAGCTTTTGACAAGATCCAACAGCCCTTTATGATCAAAACCCTAGAGAACGTTGTAATGGAAGGAACCTTTATCATTATAATAAAACCTGTGTACAACAAGCTTACAGCAAGGATTATACTCAATGGGGAAAAACTTGAAGCATTCCCACTTTGATCAGGAACTAGACAAGGCTGTCCACTCCCATGAATTCTTTTCAACATTGTACTTGAAGTCTTAGCTGAAGCCATATGACAAGAGAGGGACATAAAAGGGATTCAAATTGGCAATGAAGAAGTAAAGTCATCTCTCTTTGCAGATGACATGATTCTATAACTGAGTGATCCCAAAAACTCCACCAGGAAACTCTTGGAACTAATACAGAAGTTCAGCAGGGTAGCAGGATACTAAATAAATGTACAAAAATCAGTGGCCTTTCTATATGCCCAGAATGAAAGAAGTGAAAAAGCCCTGAGAGAAACAATCCCATTTACTATAGCCCCTAAAAAAATGAAATAGCTTGGTATAAACCTAACCAAGGAGGTAAAAGACCTTTACAATGAAAACTTTAAAACCATAAATAAAGAAATTGCAGAAGACACCAGAAGGTGGAAAGACCTCCCATATTCCTGGATGGGTAGAATCAACATCATAAAAATGACCATTCTACCAAAGGCAATATACAGATTCATGGCTGTACCAATTAAAATACCAAAGCAATTCTTTAATGAAATTGACCAAATAATCTCCAAATTCATATGGAGGCACAAAAGACCCAGGATAGCAAAAACAATCCTGAGTAACAAAAACACTGCTGGAGGAATCACCATACCAAACCTTAGTCTATACTGCAAATCCATAGTTGTAAAAACAGCCTGGTATTGGCTCCAAAATAGACACAGACATCAATGGATAAGGGTTGAAGATCCACATATAAGCCCACACAACTACAGCAATCTGATCTTAGAAAAAGGGGCCCAAAAAATCCAATGGAAAAAGAACAGCATCTTCAACAAATGGTGCTGGCAAAACTGTATATCCACATGCAGAAGATTAAAACTGGACCCGTAATTGTCACCATGTTCAAGAATTATTTCCAATTTGATCAAGGACCTTGATATAAGGCCAGAGACCATAAAAAGTATAGTTGAAAGGGTAGGGAACTATCTCGAGCTGATTTGACTAGGCCAATAGTTCCTAAACGGACATCCAGTAGCACAGTTATTACAACCAACCCTCAACAAATGGGATATTGTGAAATTAAAGAGCTTCTGTTCAGATAAAGAGATTGTAACTGGAGCACAAAGGCAATCCACAAAATGGGAGAAAATCTTCACTAACCACATATCTGATAGAGGTCTAATATCCAGAGTTCAGAAAGAACTTAGAAAGCTAAACACCAAGGAAACTAATGGGACAATTTAGAAATGGACCTTGGAATTTAAAAGAAATTTTACCAGGGACGAAATTGAAATGTCTAACAAATATCTTAGAAAATACTCTGCATCCCTAGTCATCAGGGAAATGCAAATCAAAACCTCCCTGAGATATCTTCTCACCCCTGTCAGGATGGCAAAAATCCACAATACAAACAACACCAAATGCTGGAGAGGATGTGGAGAGACAGGAACTCTTCTACATTGCTGGTGGGAATGCAGGCTCATACAACCACTCTGGTAAACCATCTGTCGATTTTTAAGGAAGTTAAAGATTGAAATGTTACATGACTCTGCTATACCACTTTTGGGAATAACCCCCCATACAGCAAAAATTCACTTCAATAGCACAAGCATGACCATGTTCATAGCAGCACTGTTTACAATAGCAAAGTCATGGAATCAGCCCAAATGTCCAATAGTTGACGAGTGGATAGAGAAAATGTGGCACATTTATACTATGGAATACTACTCAGCCATCAAAAATGATGAATGAATGAGATTTGCCGGGAATTGGATGGAATTAGAAACAATTATATTGAGTGAAGTATCCCAGACACAGAAAATTAAGCGCCGTATGTACTCCCTAATAGGTGGATCCTAGTACCAAATTCACTTGGTGACTCACTCAAAGATAAATCTGTGTAATACCCTATAGTAATTGCAAAGATTATAAGCAGAAGGGAAGGGGAAGGAGGGCCACACCAGAAAAAAGAGAGAGGGGGTATCATGTTATAGCAGAGAAAATAGGCCACCATCAAGGACTGCAAGTAAGTAATGACACATCTGGTGTAATTCACAGACTTTCCTTCCTGATCATTTGTAACTGATGACATATGATCTCACCAGATGGGGAGGGCATATAGTCTGGCAGATAGAAGGTAACCATTGTGCAAATGTGAGACTGATCCCCCCATACTGCGGTCTCCTGCTTTTATTTCATCTACCTTTGAATACCCTCTTATAATAAGATTCTATTTTAACAGCTTTTTATCTCTGGTCAGGTGGTTACAGCCAATACTCATGAGGATGGAGCAAAGGGCATTGCAGGGGAAGCAAAACTGAAAAAAAAATCAACAAACCATAATTCAGAACATCAGAGATTCTATGACAACCACCTGGAACCAGGCCAGCCTAATCTCTTCCTATCTTGAAGCTCAGGGAAATTTGTGAAAAAGGGGGCGGTAAGACTGTAAGAGCACAAGGATGGGGAGGAGTAGTGATATGCAAGATACTGCACACAAGTTAGGGCTGAAGCAATTATAATAGGACTCTGCATGATCTGCGCAATGACCAATATATCATTGACCCCTCAAAGTCTAGCATGGACTAAAGGCACTAGGATCCTTAGAACCTAGGGATTAACAGCTACAATAGTGTTTCTATACTTACGGGGAACACAAGAAAGAGTTCTAGCTAATGCCACTGAGTTCTTATACCTCATCAGAGAGGAAGGCCCAGAGGAAAGCTTGACATACACATTAAAGGATGCTCCAGGAATGGGGGGAGGAGACACTGGGAAATAGGGAGGGGGGAAAGGAGGGGGAAAAGGGAGAGGGAGGTAGGGGGTCCAGGGAGGGGTGGAGGGAGGGATGGTACTGGTGTACCTATTAAGTTTATATGAGTGGAAATAAATAAATTAATTAATTAATTAAAATGTAAATTTAATATTTTTAAAAAGAATTAATCTTTCCACGATAGTAATTACAGGAAACAAAATTCAAATTAAGCTTCCCTAACTTTTCAACCAATACTTCTAAATAAACAGAAGAACTCTCTAAATTTTCGCTTTCATATTTTAAGCAATTTTTAAAGTACAGGTAATACAAAAACGGTCCAATATTATCTTGCTAAATTATTCCTCATTAACTCATTCTCACAGAGTTAATGAATGACACCCTACTAGTACGCTTTTTTTTGAGAATTCACATTGCTAAAGATAAATCATAATATTTCCACTGAAAAAGAGAGGTATGTGTGATAGAAACATAGGCAAAAAGTTCAGTCTCTCCCCAAATGCAGTAGCCTAAAATTTCCTTTCCCCATAGGGACTCTCTACCCAGACAACACCAGAATTCTTGGCTTTCAGGAAAGAAAGAATTTCAAGACCAGCTAATGTAAGACAGAACCAGACACTTAATAAGAGACATTTATAACACAGACCTTGAACAGGGGGTTATAATAAAGTACTCAGGGAGATATCTTTAGAAAGTTACTCAGGAATGGACTTCTAAAGGAACAGTCGCACTTACGTTCCTTCATGCTGGTTATCTGTAGGATTTTGGTGACTTTCATATTACATCAATAAAGGTTGCTAGAAATCTAAAAAAAAAGAAAAAAGAAAAATAGAGGTATGGGGGAAAAAGCAGAAAACTAGTTCTGCAGAGAATAAAATAAAATCTTCATATATAATAATGTTCATTTACTCCAAACAAATTATATGTATAATACTTATGAATATAAAGTATACATTTTAAGTGAGTTTAAAAAAGGACTACTGCCCCTTCCCTCTCAGGTCACCTTGCCTGTGCCTCACTGCTGGGATGGTGGTAGTCCCTCTGACCATGCCCCTCAAGCCTCACACCATTCCTGGAACTTTAAAGCCCTTCAAGAATATAACGGAGTCCAGATCAAACATGAGCAACAGAATAGTGGACAAATACCATACAACTGAGGACATCCCATCAAACAGGAGAGAGTCTTTGTGTCCAACACTAACATAAGTAAATCCTTTTTAACCTTCCTGGTACTCTAAAATGATAGTCACTTCAGTTTAAGATTTCCATGTAACCCACCTAAAAACACATAGAAGTTCAGGGACTTAATCATTCACCCTCACACATCACCAAGGAAGTAAAAGCTAAAAACTGCACTACAACACTTACCATCAATCCCTCTTTAGTAAAATCACCCTAATTGATATACTAGCAGAATACTAGCCTCATCTAGAAAATAAGAACTCTAGGCAGACACATTCAACACCTAGGCCAACATTAGTAGTAATTGTGCAAGCATAATACTGTCTAACTCATATCAGTCAAAAACACACACTAAGGAAAACATTAGAGATAAAACAAAAATGCCCAAGTCACAAAGAAAATCCATGAAAGACAACAAAAACCAAGATAACCAATCTCCTACAAAAAATATCAACCCCATCATGACAGATTTCAACCAGAATAAACCCTCAGAAAATACCTAACGAAGCCATACTTGAGATGATTTTCAAAGTCTGAACTTTACTATGACCAAAACAATGAAAGAGGAAATCCAAGAGGAGATAGACAACCTCATCAACCAATATGAGCAGGAACACAAGCACTTGTATGAGATAATAAAAACTGTTGAAGAAACAAAATAGGCATAGAGCAGTTGAAAAAAATCTCAGATTTAGACTTGAACTAAAAAGCAAGCTACCTCATACAAAATTCAATGAAGGCTCTTATCAGCAGAACTAATGAAGCAAATAGAATGTCAGAACTGGAAGACAAAATGACAGAAGAAAGTAGTTCAATTAAAGAGGTTGTAAAAGCCAAAAATATACTGGAGAGGAATATTCAAAAGTTATGGAATACCTTGAAGAAGCCAACCCTACACAAAAAACAAAATGCCACACCAGAGGAAACTTTTCAAACTATCATAAATGAAAATTTTCCAAATCTAAAGAAAGAGATGCCCATCCAAATACAAGTGGCATATCACACTCTAAACAGATATGACCAAAATAGAAACTCACCACTGCAAATAATAGTGAAAACATTACAAATATGAGACAAAGTGAATGTGTTGAGAGGTTCAAGAGAAAAAAACCAAGTCACTTTTAAAGGTAAACCTATTGAAATAACAACTGATCTTTCAATGGAAACAGTGAAAGACAGAAGAGCTTGAAGAGATGTACTTCAAGTCATGAATGAGCACAAATGCCAATCCAGGCTGATATATCCATCAAAATTTTTCAGTCATGATTGAAGGTAAAAGAAAAATTTTCCACCATAAAGTCAACCTGAAGGCTTACATGACCACCAAACCAGGAGTACAAATAATGCTATAAAAGGCACTCAAATTTGAAGAAAACAACAAACATATCCAAGAGGACAGAAGGGAAATATAACACCAACACAACTTCTAAGCTAAGTAATACATTACAAGAAACGTTAAACAAAAAAAAATGACAGGAATCGAGTTATCATTCAATTATAACCCTGAACATCAATGGCATTAACTTGCCAATCAAGAGACACAGGTTACAAAAGGATTAGGAACTACAACCCATCAGTCTTCTGCCTTCAGGAAACACATCTCACTACAAAAGATAGGCACATTCACAAAGTAAAAGGCTGGGCAAAAATACTTCAAGCTAATGGAACAAGAAAAAACGTGTGTAGAAAGTATTGCATTGCACCAAAATTTACTTTAAACCAAAGAAAAGCATAAGAAACACAGAATATTAATCAAAGCAAAAATTCATCAAGTAGAATTCACAATACTGAACATATTTGCACTAAATATAGGTTCATCCTCATTCATTAAACAAACACTACAACATCTAAAACAACAAATCAAATACAAAATGAATATAAGTAGGGGATTTCAATACCACACTCTCAACATTATATAGGTGAACTGGCCAAAAAGTGAACAGAGACACACATGAACAGAACCAAAACATTACCAAAATGGACCTAATACAGACCTGCCGAAACACCAAGGTACATATTCTGATCAGCACCCCATGAAACTTTCTCCAAAACAGACATCATATGAGGCCAAAGAATGAACCTCCACATATACAGGAAAGTTTAAATTATAGCCTATACCTTATCACACAACCACAAAATATAGCTTGACATCCACAATGAAACAAATGTCAGAAAATACACTAATTATTAGAAATTAAATCCATGATGCTAAATGAGGAATTGGCACAGGAAGAAATCAAAAAGGAAATTTAAGATTTCCTAGAAGTGAATGAAAATGAAAATGAACATATCAAAATCTCTGGGACAAAATGAAAGCCGTCCTAGGAAGTAAGTTAATAGCTCTCAATGCCTATATCAAAAACATGGAAATGTCACAAGTAATAACTTAACAATGCAACTTAAAGTCTTAGAGACACATGAGCAATTCAATCCCAAAAACAATAGATTGAGAGGATATTAGCTAAATCAGGGGAGAAATATCCCAAATTGAGATAAGGAAAATGATACAAAGAACCAACAACAACAACAAAAAACCTGGTTCTTTGAGAAAATGAGTAAGATTGATACACCTCAGGCAAAATTAACTAAAATCAAGAGAGAAAAAGCCCAAATTAACAAAATTAGAAATGAAAATGGAGTTATTACAAAAGAAGCCCAAGAAATTCAGACAATTAGTTGGTCATATTTCAAAAATTTATACTCTATAAAGTATGATAATCAGAAAGAAATGGATGAATTCCTAAGTAAGCGCGACTTACCTAAACTGAATCAGAAGGAATCGAATTATTTAAATAGTCCTAAAATAAATTAGGAATTTGAAGAAATAATTGCAAAGCTTCCCATCAACAAAAGTCCAGGAACGAATGGATTTAACGCAGAATTCTACGAGACACTTAAAGAACAACTAACACCACTACTCTTTAAACTATTCCAAAAATAGCAAAGGAAGCAATACTTCCAAATTCTTTCTAAGAAGCTAGTATTATACTAATCTCAAAACCTAATAAAGATACAATTAAAAAGAAAACCATAGGCCAATCTCTTGATGCATACAGATGCAAAGATTCTCAACAAAATCTTAGCAAATCGGACTCAAAAAGATCATTCACTATAGTTAAGTAGGATTTATCCCAAGCACACAAGGTTTGTTCAACATATGCAAATAAATAAATGTAACCCATCATATTAAGAAATCCAGAGAAAAAAAACCATATGATACTCTTGATACATGCAGAAAAAGCTTTTGACAAGATCCAACATCCTTTTATGATTAAAACCTTACAGACAATTGGACTGGAAAGATCTTAGTCAACATAATAACAACAAGCCTATAGTAAGGATTATTTTAAATAGGGAAAAACTTGAAACATTCCTTGTTAGGTCAGGAACTAGACAAGGCTGTATACTCTTCACCATTTCTATTCAATTTTGTACTTGAAGTCTTAGCGAGTAATAAGACAAGAAAGGGAGATAAAAGGATTCAAATTGGAAAGGAAGAAAGTCAAGATATCTCTATTTTCAGATGAAATGATTGTATACCTAAAAACTCCACCAGGAAAATCCTGGAACTAATACAGAAGTTCAGCAGAGTAGCAGATTACAAAATAAACATGAAAAGATCAGTGGCCTTCCTATACACCAAGGATGAAAAAAGTGAAAAAGTCCTAAGAGAAACATACCCATTTACTATGTAGCCCCTAAAAAAGACATCTGGTTAAGTTCACAGACTTTCCTTTCTGATCATTTGCAATTGATGGTGTATGATCTCACCAGAAGGGGAAGGTGTATAGTCTGGCAGATAGAAAGTAACCATTTTGCAAATGGGAGACTGACCCCTCCCTCACCGCGGTCTCCTATTTTTATTCCATCTACCTTTGAATATACTCTTATAACAAAACTCTAATTTGACAGGTTTTTATCTCTGGCCAGGGGGTAACATCCAATACCCATCAGGAAGGAGCCAAGGGCATTGCAGGAGCAGCAAAACTTTTTGTTACTTTTATTATATTTATTAATTTTTCCCCAACCATACAAGCTTAATAGGTACCTTGGTCCCCTCCCTCCCTCTATCCCTCCCCAGTCCCCCTTGAATCCTTCCCCCTTTTCCCCTTCCTTTTACCCCCCTCTGTCCCTTTCTCCCAATGCCTTTTCCTTCCCCCTCCCTTTCCCTGGAGCGTCCTTTTGTGTGAATGCAAAATTTCCCTCTGAGTCCTCCACTCTAGTAAGGCTTAAGGACTCAGTGGCATAACCCAGAGCCCTTTCTTGGGCTCCCCTTTAGTATAGGAACACTATTATGACTGTTAATCCCTTATCTCTAAGGATCCTAGTGCCTGTGATCCATGTTAGACTTTGGGGGGTCATTGACATGGCAGTCATTTCGCAAGTCATGCAAAGTCTGAATATGGCTACTGCAGCCCTAACATGTGTGCATTATCTTGCATATCGTTGGTCCTCCCCATCTTTAGGCCATTACAATCTTGCCGCCTCCTCTTCTGCAAGTTTCCCTGAGCTTTAGGATGGGGAGAGATTTGGCTGGTCTAGTTCCAAGTGATTAATGTAGAGTCTCTGGTGTTCTGAATTATGGTTTGTTGTTGTTTTCAATTTCCCAAACAATTCTTTAAAGAAATTGAGCAAACAATCTCAAAATTCATATGGAAGCACAAAAGGCCCAGGATAGCAAAAACAATCCTGAGCAAAAAAAGAAAAACTGCTGGAGATATCACCATACCAAACCTTAATCTAGCCTACAAATCCACAGTAATAAAAACAACCTTGTACTGGTTCCAAAACAGACACATAGACCAATGGATAAGGGTTGAAGACCTGCACATAAATCCACTTACAGTCATCTGGTTTTTGACATGAGGGCTCAGAAAACCCAATGGAAAAAGAACATCATCTTCAAAACAACAGTGCTAGCAAAACTAGATATCCACAGGCAGTAGATTGATACTGGACCCATACTTGTCACCATGCAGGAAAATCAACTTCAAATGGATCAAGGACTTTAATATTAGACCAGAATCTATAAAAACCTTACTAGAAAGAGTAAGGAATTTCCTCTAGCTAATTGGGCTAGGGCAAACTTTTCTAAATAGAAGCCAAATAGTACAGGCACTAGAACCAACCCTCAACAAATGGGATCTTATGAAACTAAAGAGCTTCTGTTTGGCTAAAGAGATTGTAAACCGAGCAAAAAGGCAACCCACAGAATAGGAGAAAATGTTCACTAACCACACATCTGATAAAGCTCTATTTTCCAGACTGCACAAAAAACTTAAAAAATTGAACACCAAGGAGATAAATCACTCAATTGGAAAATGGGCCACAGAACGTAAAAGAAACTTTTCCAGGACAAAATTGAAATGTCAAACAAATTCTTTAAAAAATGTTTCACCTCCCTAGCCATCAGGGAAATGCAAATCAAAACTACTCTGAAATATCATCTCACCCTGATGATGTAGGCAAAAATCCAAAATACATACAACAACAAATGCTGGAGAGGATTGGGGGAGAAGGGAATTCTCATACATTGCTGGTGAGAATACAGGCTTATACAACCACTCCGGAGATCAGTATGGTATTTTCTGAAAAAGTTAAGGATTGAAATGCCATATGACCCTCCTATACCACTACTGGGAATAATCCACAAAAATGCATCATTTCACTATAGTGAAACGAGTTCATCCATTTTTATTGCAGCACTATTTACAATAGCAAAGTCCTGGAATAAACCCACATGCCCAACTGGATAATAAAAATATGTTCTGAATTATGTTTTGTTATTATTTTCAGTTTTGCTTTTCCTGCATTGCCCAAACAACAAACCATAATTCAGAACACCACAGACACAACATTATTCACGTGGAACCAGACCAGCCAAATCTCTCCTCACTCTAAAGCACTCTAAATGCAGTAGAGGGAGCAGCAAGATTGTAAGAACCTAAAGATAGAAAGGACCAACAATATGCATAATACTCCACACAAGTTAAGGCTGCAGCAGCCAGAATTGGACATTGACTGACCTGCACAATGGCTGACATGTCAAGGAACCCCCCCCCAAATTCTACATTGGATCAAAGGGGAGAAGATTCCAGGTAGTAGGCTCCTTAAAGGCAAGGGATTAAACAGTCATAATAGGGTTCCCATACTAATGGGGTGCCCAAGAAGGGACTCCAGTCTATGCTACTGAGCAATCAACCCTGACTAGGGTAGAGTACTCAGAGGGAGGTTTGGCTTTCACATAAAAGGATGCTCCAAGGGATGGAGGGAGGAAGGGAGGGCACACAGGAAAAGGGGGAGGGAGGGAGAATGGGTAAAAGGAAGGGGAGAAGGAGGGAGAGTGCAATCTGGCACAACTGGAGAGGGGATGAGAGAGGGAGAAGACAGGGGTACCTACTGATTTTGTATGATAAGGAAAAAAATTAAATGTGGGAGAAAAGTAAAAACAAAAGTTTTAACACATAAAAATCTGGTACATTTATACAATGCCATACTACTCAGCCATCAAAAAATGAATTAATGAAATTTGCTAGTAAATGGATGGAATTAGAAGAAATTATATTGATTGAAATATCCCAAATGCAGAAAGTTAGACGTTGCATTTTTCTCTCTTATAAGTAGATGTTAGTTACAAACCCTCTTAAAGACACAACGGTAAATCTCTATAATGCTCATTATAATCACAATGGATTACAACTAGGATGGAAGTGTAAAAAACACATCAAGAGAAAGGGGACACAAGCATAATTTCAATAGAGAAATTAGACCAGTCAGGTACAGCTAGTAAGAAGCAAGACATCTGTTACAACTTACTTTCACTTCCCTGTTTACTTGGTATCAGACAGGACTGAAGAATTGGGCATATCTTCCCAGTCATGGAGGGAATAGGGGGCTGGTAGGTAGCTGGTAGCCAGTTGACAACTGGGAGACTGACCTCACTCGTTGTTTTGTCTTACTCCTATTATTCCTCTACTTTTAAGCCTATTCTTATATTAAGATCCTCTTTTAAACAGTTTTTTGTCTTTGTTAAGGAGAAGATCTCAACACCAAATAGGATGAAGCCAAGAAACTGCAAAACTGAAATCAACAATCAACTATAATTCAAAATACCAAGAACTCTACAACGTTCACACAGAACCAGAACCAAACCTCTCCCCATCCAAAAGCTCAGGGAATCTTGCAGAAGAGGGTGTGGCAAGACTATAAGAACCTAAAGATTGGGGGGCTGGAGAGGTGGCTCAGGGGTTAAGCCTCTGCCTTGCAGGCAGAAGGTCCTGAGTTGGGATCTTAGACCCCATGTATAGACGCCGGGTGGAAGCGAGGGCGGCCTGTGTTTCTGTTCCTGGTAGGGCGGAGCCTGTGAATTCTGGGGCAGAGTAAACAAGGAGGAGGTGGAGGCGTCCATGGTGGTTCCTGAATTCGTCTGTGGTTCTACACACACACACACACACACACACACACACACACACACATACACACACACACACACACACACACACACACACACACAAACACACGCATACATGCACAATTGAATAAATAATAAAAAATTCAAAAATTCAAAAAAAGAACCTAAAGATTGGGAGGGTCCACTGATGGTCAAGGTACTCCACCCAAAACTGGGCTACATCAGCCAGGATCTTGCTGCAAAGTTATTTGACCTTACCTAACCTGCACAATAGCTGATATGTCAACAAACTCCTATAACTAGAGGGGTTTCAGGGGAGATGGCTTCAGGCAGTAGGATCTTTAGGGGCAAGGGGTTAGTCTGATATAACAGAGCTCCCATATTAGTTGGTAGCCCAAGAACGGGCCCCAAGGTATGCCGCTAAGTACTGAACCCTCAACTGGTGTACACAATTAAGAGGGAATTTCAGGGCTCATACAAACTGAGGTTCTTGAGGTTGGGAAGGAACAGGTGGGAAACATCAAGAAAGGGAGAAATGGTGGTGAGAGGGAGAGATGAAAGGAGAGAGAGTGGGGAGACAGAACAGGGAAAGGAACAAGGAGGGGACAGAGGAAGGAGGGGTGATAAGAGTACCGTCCATTGAGCTTGTATAACTAGGTAAAAAATAATAATTAAAAAAGAAGGGGAAAATAACATGTAAAAGAATAAAAAAAATTAAAATTAAAAAAGGACTACCTCTGGTACACAGTATATTTGGAACATCAAGTGCATAAGAATCTTTATCATCCAAGTTGTAGTCTAAATGCTGTTTCATGTATCCTGCAAATGAAAATCAAACACCTATAAATAACTCATCCAAATCCTCCACACTAGAGAAAAATGCCCCTACCGAAAGGGGACTCTGTGGAAGGGAAGATTTAACATTGTTCTCCCTGTGTACCTTCCTGTACTTCTACTACTTATTCAAGACAAAGTTACTTCTGGTTGTTTTTTTTAATTTTCTACTTTTACAAGCATATTGAGGAGTATTCATCCTACCCTCCTTATTCCCCCCTTCCTATCACTTTCCTTTCCTTCACTATTCCCCCCCATTCCCTCCCACCCATCTGCCCACATGCTGCAATGGACCTCAGGGTTCACTTTGCCTTGTCTACTTCTGTGGGGGTTCAGACTCTGTAGTGTAACAAGTTACCTCTCATCAGGCCACCTCACTGATGTGTGTGTGTGTTTCCTTTCACTCATCCAGCTTTATTTTTTTTATTTTATTTTTTAAGATTTTTTTATTGCTTATTCAATTGTACATGTGCACACGTGTGAGTATGTATGTGTGTGTTTGTGTGTGTGTGTGTGTGTGTGTGTGTGTGTGTGTGTGTGTGTGTGTAGAACCACGGGCAAATTCGGAGACCACCATGGACCGCCTCCACCTTTTCCTTGTTTACTCTGCCCCAGGATTCACAGGCTCCACCCTACCAGGACCAGAAACCCAGATTGCCCCCACTTCTGCCCAGCCTCTATATGTGGGGTCTAGGATCTGAACTCAGGACCTTCTGTCTGCAAGGCAGAGGCTTAACCCCTGAGCCACCTCTCCAGCCCCTCATCCAGTTTTCGACCCAAAGATTACCACTGTGAGTCCCATTCTAGGGGTATAATAACAGCTACCTATAGAACAGTTTGATGTAATGTCTTCCTATCAATAGGTTTATTGGCTGTCTTCCCTGTTGATCTAATTCTTTTTTTTACATGAAATATACAAAAGGTTTTATATAAAATCTTCAATGAATAAAAAATAAAGAACAATCACATACAAGAAAATGATTACAACTTCAAGACGTACTCTGTGATACTGAAAGTACACTTCTCTGACCTCCACACATGCACCATAGCTTGCATGTACCTGTATTCACACATACCAGTCATTCACACCCAATACAAATACATTTTAAAAAATTAAAAAGAAGTACTCTCTGAAGACATCAGCCCACATGTGGACACAGTGATTCCCCCATTTCCACTCCTTTCTCTGTTGTCCGTTGTCAAAGTGCAAACTTTCTTTTCTATTGCCCATGGTTTCCTGAAGAGTTCATTATTCACCATGCATGTCTGCAGTGTCGAGACCCTGGGCAGTCTTGATATTTATGGAATGACTGAGTAAGTCCATGAATAAGTGAGCCTCCTGGGGTGAATGCACTAGGAGATATGTACTCAGTGGACCTTGAGCATCAGACTGCATCTCCCATGGAGTGATGAATGATCCATTGTCATCTGTTTCTCTCACATGCTCTGCTGGAACCAAACCCCTGCATTTGTGTGATGTCTGTTCGCCATTATCTGAACAGCGTCACTTCCATTCCTTCTCTGTTGTGTGAAAGCCATTGGCCAACAAGCAGGGGCGTATCTGTGCCCTTTGAAATCCATGATACACGTTTTTTTTTAAAGGACTCACTAACCTTCTTTGAAACCCAGAATCATGGATTCTTTTTTTTTTTTTTTTTTTTTTTCGAGAAAACGAGGTATTTTATTTTATTTTATTTTATTTTTATTTCAGCTCATACAAACTTAATAGGTACGCCAGATACCTCCCTCCTTCCTCCTCCCCCCTGAACCCCCTGCTCCCCCGCCCCTCACCCCTCCCGCCCCATCCCCCCGTGCCTCCTGCCCCGATTCCCAGAGTCCTTTCTTGTGCATGCCTGACTCTCCTTTGGACCTCCTCTCCGATGACGTACAAGGACCCAGTGGCATTTCCCTGAACCCCTTCCTGTGTTCCCCTTAAGCATAGGAACACTACTGTGGCTGTCAATCCCTTGCCTCCAAGGATCTTGGTGCCTTTAGCAGATGCTAGACTTTGTGAGGTTAATAGTGTGTTGGACATTGCGCCGGGCATACAATGTCCAATTATGATTGCTTCGGCCCTAACTTGTGTGGAGTATCTTGCAAATCATTGCTCCTCCCATCTTTTTACTCTTACACTCTTACCGCCCCCTCTTCCGCAAATGTTCCTGAGCTTCAGGATGGGGAGAGATTAGTCTGGCCTAGTTCTAGGTGGTTGATATAGAGTCTCTGAAGTTCTGGATAGTGGTTCGCTGATTTTCTTTTGCAGTTCTGTTGCTCCTGTAATGCCCTTCACTCCATCGTGATGGGCACTGTATGTCACTCCCTGGCCAGAGACAGAAAGTTGTTAAACTGGAGTCTTATTATAAGAGCACATTCAAGGGTAGATGTAATACTTATACCCAAAATTGGAATCGCAGGGTCATATGGCGTTAGGCAATGGGAGGGGTCAATCACCCATTTGCAAAATGGTTCCTTTTTAATCTGCCGGACTATATGCCCTCCACTTCTGGTGAGTTCATACCCCCTTAGTTGTAAATGATCAGGAACGAATTGTGAACTTAACTAGGTGTCATATTACTTTCTTGCAGTCCTTGATGGAGGCCTATTTTCTCTACTGTAACATGGTCACTTCTCTCCTTGTTTCTGGTGTGGCCCTCCAACCCCATCCCTCCTGTTCATAATCCTTGCAATTACTCTAGGTAATAAATAGATTTACCTATGAGTGTCTCAAGATGGGCTGGGTGGGTTTCGTATTAGGAGCCACCTATCAGGGAGTACATACAGCACTTAATTTTCTGGGTCTGGGATACTTGACTCAATATAATTGTTTCTAATGACATTCATTTCCCAGCAAATTCCAGTAATTCATCATTTTTGATGGCTGAGTAGTACTCCATTGTATAGATGTACCACAGTTTCCTTATCCACTCGTCAACTGTAGGACATTTGGGTTGATTCCATGAATTTGCTATTGTAAACAGTGCTGCTATGAACATGGTCGTGCTTGTGCTATCGAGGTGAACCTCTGCTGTATGGGGGGTTATACCCAAAAGTGGAATCGCAGGGTCATATGGCATTTCAATCTTTAATTTAAGAATCTCCAGACAGCTCGCCAGAGTGGCTGTATGAGCCTGCACTCCCACCAGGAATGTAGGAGAGTTCTCCTCTCTCCACATCCTCTCCAGCATTTGTTGTTGTTTGTGTTGTGGATTTTTGCCATCCTGACCTGGGTGAGATGATATTTCAAGGAAGTTTTGATTTGCATTTCCCTGATGGCTAAAGAAGTGGAGCATTTTTTAAGATATTTGTTAGACATTTTAATTTCATCCCTGGTAAAATTTATTTTAAGTTCCAGGGCCCATTTTTTAATTGGGCCATTGGTTTCCTTGATGTTTAGTTTTTCTAAGTTCTTTGTGCACTCTGGACAGCAGAGCTCTATCAGATATGTGGTTAGTGAAGATTTTCTCCCATTCTGTGGGTTGCCTTTGAGCTCATGTTACAATCTCTTTATCTGAACAGAAGCTCTTCAATTTCACAAGATCCCAACTGTTGAGAGTTGGTAGCAGTGACTGTGCCATTGGATGTCTGTTTAGGAAATGTTGGCTTAGCCCAATCAGCTCAAGAGAGTTCCCTATCCTTTCAACTATGGTTTTTATAGTCTCTGGCCTGATATCAAGGTCCTTGATCCATTTGAAATTAAGTCTTGTACATGGTGACAAGTACGGGTCCAGCTTTAATCTTCTGCATGTGGAGATCCAGTTTTGCCAGCACCATTTGTTGAAGATGCTGTTCATTTTCCATTGGATTCTTTGGGCCCCTTTGTCAAAGACCAAATGGCTGTAATTTTGTGGGCTCGCATGTGGGTCTTCAACCTTTATCCATTGATCTGTGTGTCTATTTTGGAGCCAGTACCAGGCTGTTTTTATAACTATGGATTTGAAATATGGACTAAGGTTCAGTATGTTAATACCTCCAGCAGTGTTTTTGTTACTCAGGATTGTCTATGCTATCCTGGATATTTTGTGCCTCCATATGAATTTTGAGATTGTTTGGTCAACTTCTTTAAAGAATTGCTTTGGGATTTTAATTGGTATAGCATTGAATTTGTATATTGCCTTTGGTAAGATGGTCATTTTTACGATGTTGATTCTGCCAATCCAGGAACATGGGAGGTCTTTCCACCTTCTTATGTCTTCTGCAATTTCTTTCTTTAGGGTTTTAAAGTTTTCATTGTAAAGGTCTTTTACCTTCTTGGTTAGGTTTATACCAAGGTATTTCATTTTTTTAGGGGCTATAGTGAATGGGATGGTTTCTCTCAAGGCTTCTTCACTTCTTTCATTCTGGGCATGTAGGAAGGACTCTGATTTTTGCACATTTATTTTGTATCCTGCCACCCTGCTGAACTTCTCAATTAGTTCCAGGAGCTTCCTGGTGGAGTTTTTCGGATCACTCAGGTATAAGATCATGTCATCTGCAAATAGGGATAGTTTGACTTCTTCCTTGCCGATTTGAATCCCTCTTATGTCCCTTTCTTGTCTTATGGCTTCAGCTAAGACTTCAAGTACAATATTGAATAGAAGTGGTGAGAGTGGACAGCCTTGTCTAGTTCCTGACCGAAGTGGGAATGCTTCAAATTGTTCCCCATTGAGCATAATCCTTGCTGTGGGCTTGTTGTATACAGCTTTCATTATATTGATAAAGGTTCCTTCCATTCCTACTGTCTCTAGCGTTTTGATCATAAAAGGCTGTTGGATCTTGTCAAAAGCTTTTTCTGCATCTATCGAGAGTATCATGTGGTCTTGGACTTTGGACTGGTTTACATGATGAATTACATTTATTGATTTGCGTATGTTGAACCAACCTTGTGTGCCGGGGATGAAGCCTACTTGGTCCCCGTGAATAATCGTTTTAATATGTTTTTGAATCTGATTTGCTAAGACTTTGTTGAGAATCTTTGCGTCTGTGTTCATCAGAGAGATCGGCCTATAGTTTTCTTTTTTAAGTGAGTCTTTATTAGGTTTTGGGATTAAAACGATATTAGCTTCATAGAAGGAGTTTGGTAGTGTCCCTTCCTTTGCTATTTGATGGAACAGTTTAAGGAGTATTGGTGTTATTAACTCCTTAAATGTCTGGTAGAAGTCTGTGCTGAATCCATCTGGTCCGGGACATTTTTTGGTGGGAAGATTCAAGATTACTTCCTCAATTTCTTTATATGTTATAGGACTATTTAAATAATTCACAACTTCCTGATTCAATTTAGGTAGGTTGTGTTTACTTAGAAATTCATCCATCTCTTTTGTATTGTCAAATTTCACAGAGTACAATTTTTGAAATAAGATGTTATAATTCTGTGGATTTCTTGGGTATCAGTAGTGATAACTCCATGTTCATTTCTGATTTTGTTAATTTGGGTTTTGTCTCTCCTGCTTTTGGTTAATTTAGCTAGGGGTGTATCAATCTTATTGATTTTTTCAAAGAACCAGCTTTTTTTTTTTTTTTTTTTTAAGCACTTTCCTGACAGGTCAGTCTCCTCCTTGACCACATCAAGACAGCACTTTCAGCCAAGAGAATTTAGCACCTTCAGTTCTTTACATGCTCAGAGTTCTAACTCTCCCCTGCTTGATGCCCTGTTTTTAGAGCGTCCTCTGCTGTTTGGAATTTCTTTTTTTTTTTTTTTCATTAATTTTTTTTTTGGTCTTTACTTTGCATTTATTTATTTATTTTTTATTAAAAATTTAATTAAACATTTTAAAATTTTTTACCAGTTCCCTCCCTCCCCCCTTCTCCCCCTCCCCTTCCCCCAGTGCCTCCCCCCCCAATTCCCAGAGAGTCCTTTATTGTGTACACCTAACTCTCCACTGGGTCCTCCTCTCCGATGACATATATGGACCCAGTGGCATTTCCATAAGCCCTTTCTCTTGTTCCCCTTAAGCATAAGATCACTACTATGGCTGTCAATCCCTTGCCTCCAGGGGTCTCGGTGCCCTTAACAGATGCTAGACCTTATGAGGGCAACAGTGCGCAGGGCATGCAAAGTCCCATTATGATTGCTTTGGCCCCAACTATTGTTGAGAATCTTGCAAATCGTTGCTCCTCCCATCCTTTTGCTCTTACAATCTTACCGCCCCCTCTTCCGCAAATGTCCCTGAGCTCCAGGATGGGGAGAGATTAGGCTGTCCTAGTTCTATGTGATTGATATAGAGTCTCTGAAGTTCTGGATTGTGGTTTGTTGATTTTCTTTTGCAGTTTTGCTGCTCCTGCAATGCCCTTCACTCCATCCTGGTGGGCACTGTATGTCACCCCCTGGCCAGAGACAAAAAGCTGTTAAACTGGAGTCTTGTTGTAATAGCACATTCAAGGGTAGATGTAATAAGAGTAGGAAACCTCACTGAGGGAGGGGTCCATCACCCATTTGCAAAATGATTACTTTTTATCTGCTAGACTATATGCCCTCCCCTTCTGGTGAGATCAGGAAAGAACGTCTGTGAATTTAACCAGGTTTCTCATTACTTACTTGCAGACCTTGATGGAGGCCTATTTTCTCTGCTGTAACATGGTCTCCTCTCTCCTTGTTTCTGGTGTGGCCCTCCTAACCCATCTCTCTTGTTCATAATCCTTGCAATTACTGTGTTACATAGGTTTACTTTTGAGTGTTTCAATGTGGGCTGGGTTAGTTTGGTACTAGGAGCCACCTATTAGGGAGTACATACGGCGCTTAATTTTCTGGGTTTGGGATACTTCACTTAATATAATTCTTTCTAATGACATCCATTTCCCAGCAAATTCCAGTAATTCATCATTTTTGATGGCTGAGTAGTACTCCATTGTATAGATGTACCACGGTTTCCTTATCCACTCATCAACTGTTGGACATTTAGGTTGATTCCATGACTTTGCTATTGTAAACAGTGCTGATATGAACATTGTCGAGCTTGTGCTATCGAGGCGAACCTCTGCTGCATGGGGGGTTATTCCCAAAAGTGGGATAGCAGGGTCATACGGCATTTCAATCTTTAATTTCTTTAGGAATCTCCAGACGGCTCGCCAGAGTGGCTGTATGAGCCTGCATTCCCACCAGCAATGTAGGAGAGTTCCCCTCTCTCCACATCCTCTCCAGCATTTGTCGTTGTTTGTATTGTGGATTTTTGCCATCCTGACCGGGGTGAGATGATATCTCAGGGAAGTTTTCATTTGCATTTCCCTGATGGCGAAGGAAGTGGAGCATTTTTTAAGATAATTGTTAGACATTTTAAATTCATCCCTGGTAAAGTTTCTTTGAAGTTCCAGGGCCCATTTTTTATTGGGCCAGTGTTTTCCTTGGAGTTTAATTTTCTAAGTTCTTTGTGCACTCTGGACAGTAGAGCTCTGTCAGATATGTGGTTAGTGAAGATTTTCTCCCATTCTGTGGGTTGCCTTTGAGCTCGTGTGACAATCTCTTTATCTGAACAGAAGCTCTTTAATTTCACAAGATCCCAACTGTTGAAAGTTGGTAGCAGTGACTGTGCCATTGGATGTCTGTTTAGGAAGTGTTGGCCTAGCCCAATCAGCTCGAGGGAGTTCCCTATCCTTTCAACTATGGTTTTTAAAGTCTCTGGCCTGATATCAAGGTCCTTGATCCATTTGGAATTAAGTCTTGTACATGGTGACAAGTACGGGTCCAGCTTTAATCTTCTGCATGTGGAGATCCAGTTTTGCCAGCACCATTTGTTGAAGATGCTGTTCTTTTTCCATTGGATTCTTTGGGCCCCTTTGTCAAAGACCAAATGGCTGTAACTTTGTGGGCTTATATCTGGGTCTTCAATCCTTATCCATTGATCTGTGTGTCTATTTTGGAGCCAGTAGCAGGCTGTCTTTATAACTATGGATTTGTAGTATAGACTTAGGTTTGGTATGGTAATACCTCCAGCTGTGTTTTTGTTACTCAGGATTGTTTTTGCTATCCTGGGTCTTTTGTGCCTCCATATGAACTTTGAGATTATTTGGTCAACTTCTTTGAAGAATTGCTTTGGCATTTTGATTGGTATAGCATTGAATCTGTATATTGCCTTTGGTAGGATGGTCATTTTTACAATGTTGATTCTGCCAATCCAGGAACAAGGGAGGTCTTTCCACCTTCTGGTGTCTTCTGCAATTTCTTTCTTTAGGGTTTTAAAGTTTTCATTGTAAAGGTCTTTTACCTCCTTAGTTAGGTTTATACCAAGGTATTTCATTTTTTTAGGGGTTATAGTAAATGGCATGGTTTCTCTCAAGGCTTTTTCACTTCTTTCATTCTGGGCATATAGGAAGGCCTCTGATTTTTGCACATTTATTTTGTATCCTGCCACCCTGCTGAACTTCTCAATTAGTTCCAGGAGCTTCCTGGTGGAGTTTTTGGGATCACTCAGGTATAAGATCATGTCATCTGCAAATAGAGATAGCTTGACTTCTTCCTTGCCAATTTGAATCCCTCTTATGTCCCTTTCTTGTCTTATGGCTTCGGCTAAGACTTCAAGTACAATATTGAATAGAAGTGGTGAGAGTGGACAGCCTTGTCTAGTTCCTGACCGAAGTGGGAATGCTTCAAATTGTTCCCCATTGAGCATAATCCTTGCTGTGGGCTTGTTGTATACAGCTTTTATTATATTGATAAAGGTTCCTTCCATTCCTACTGTCTCTAGCGTTTTGATCATAAAAGGCTGTTGGATCTTGTCAAAAGCTTTTTCTGCATCTATCGAGAGTATCATGTGGTCTTGGACTTTGGACTGGTTTACATGATGAATTACATTTATTGATTTGCGTATGTTGAACCAACCTTGTGTGCCGGGGATGAAGCCTACTTGGTCCCCATGAATGATCTTTTTAATATGTTTTTGAATCCGATTTGCTAAGACTTTGTTGAGAATCTTTGCGTCTGTGTTCATCAGGGAGATCGGCCTGTAGTTTTCTTTTTTAAGTGAATCTTTATTAGGTTTTGGGATTAAAACGATATTAGCTTCATAGAAGGAATTTGGTAGTGTTTCTTCCTTTGCTATTTGATGGAACAGTTTAAGGAGTATTGGTGTTATTAACTCCTTAAATGTCTGGTAGAACTCTGTGCTGAATCCATCTGGTCCAGGACATTTTTTGGTGGGAAGATTCGAGATTACTTCCTCAATTTCCTTATATGTTGTAGGACTATTTAAATAATTCACAACTTCCTGATTCAATTTTGGTAAGTTGTGTTTACTTAGAAATTCATCCATCTCTTGTGTGTTGTCAAACTTCACAGAGTATAAGTTTTTGAAATATGATGTTATAATTCTCTGGATTTCTTGGGTATCAGTAGTGATAACTCCATGTTCATTTCTAATTTTGTTAATTTGGGTTTTCTCTGTCTTGCTTTTGGTTAGTTTAGCTAGGGGTGTATCAATCTTGTTGATTTTTTCAAAGAACCAGCTTTTTGATTGGTTGATTTTTTCTATCGTTTTCTTAGTCTCGATTTCAGATATTTCTCCCCTTATTTTGCTAATCTCTTCTCTTCTACTGCTTTTGGGATCAGATTGCTCTAGTTTCTCTAAAGCTTTAAGCTGCATTGTTAAGTTGTTTGTTTCTGATGTTTCCATTTTTTTGATGTGGGCATTAAGAGCTATGAACTTACCTCTTAGAACAGCTTTCATTGTGTCCCAGAGATTTTGGTAAGTTGTATTTTCGTTATCATTCACTTTCAGGAAATCTTGAATTTCCTTTTTAATTTCTTCCTGAATCCAGTTCTCATTCAGCATCATAGTGTTAAGTTTCCAGGAGTTAGTGTATTTTCTCTTGTTTGATGTGTTGTGGATGTCCAGCTTTAGGCCGTGGTGGTCTGATAGGGCACAGGTTAGAATTTCAACTTTCTTGTATATGTGTAGATTCATTTTGTGGCCCAATATGTGATCTATTTTGGAGAAAGTTCCGTGTGCTGCTGAGAAAAATGTGTATTCTTTGGTGCGTGGGTGAAAAGTTCGATAGAGATCTGTGAGGTCCATTTCTTTCAGGGTTTGATTAAGTTCCAAAGTGTCTCTGTTAAGCTTTTGACCTGTTGATCTATCCCATGTAGAGAGGGCGGTGTTGAAGTCCCCAAGAATTATCGTTTGTGGGTTGATTTCTTGCGTTAGACGCTGTAGGGTTTTCTTAATGAATGTGGAGGGGCCCGTATTGGGTGCATATATGTTCAGTATTGTGAAATCTTCCTGGTGCATTGTACCTGTGACTAAAATGTAGTATCCATCCGTGTCTCTTATAATTTTTTTTGGTTTGAAATGCACTTTGTCTGATAGCATAATGGCTACCCCTGCCTGTTTTCTGCTTCCATTTGCTTGTAGAATTGTTGACCAGCCTTTTATTTTTAGAGCGTGCCTATCTTTTGTGGTGAGATGGGTTTCCTGCAGGCAACAGATTGATGGATTGTGATTTTTAATCCAAGTTTGTAATCTGTGTCTCTTGATCGGTGAATTAAGTCCATTAACATTTAGTGTTATAATGGAGAAACTATTGTTAATTCCAGACATTTATTATGTTTAGTAGCTTTTATAAGTATATTGCTTCGCTTTTAATGGTGTTATATTTGCCTTCTGTTCTCCTGGATATGCCTGTTTTTTTCTTCATGCTTGAGTATCATTTCTAGCATTTTTTGAAGGCCTGGTTTGGTGGCCATGTATCCCTTCAAGTTGTCTTTGTGCTGGAAAATTTTTCTTTCTCCCTCGATCATGACTGATAGTTTTGCAGGGTAAATCAGCCTGGGTTGACATTTTTGCTCATTCAATATTTGAAGTATGTCTCTCCAAGCTCTTCTTGCTTTTACTGTTTCCACTGAGAAGTCATTTGTTATTTTAATAGGTTTGCCTTTAAAAGTGACTTGTTTTTTCTCCCTTGAAGCTCTCAGCACCAGTTCTTTATCTTGAATGTGGAGTGTTTTAACTATTATTTGCCGCGGTGTGTTTCTATTTTGGTCGTATCTGTTTGGGGTGCAGAATGCCTCTTGTATATGAATGGGCCTCTCTTTTTTTAGATGAGGAAAGTTTTCCTTGATGATCGTTTGAAAAATTTCCTCAGGGGTGGTATTTTGAGATTCTTGCTCCGGTATTCCATGAATACGCATGTTAGGCTTGTTCAGGGTGTCCCATATCTCTTGGATATTTCTCTCAAGTATCTTTTTGGCTTTAACAACCTCTTCCATTGAGCTGGTTAGTACTCCCACTTTATCTTCAAGGTCTGAAATTCTGTTTTCTGCTTCATTAGTTCTGTTGATAAGACTCTCTGTGGCGTTCTGGGTTGAAGATAACTTGTCTTTTAGCTCAGTTTTGAACTCAGCTTGAGTCTGCTTTAACTGCTCTATGACAGTTTTTGTTTCTTGCACTGTTTTTCTCAGCTCCTCCAAGTGTCTGTTGTGTTCCTCTTCAAAGCGATTGATTCGATTATTTAATTCCTCCCGGATTTCCTCTTTCATAGTATTGAACATGGTAATGATCATATTTTGACGGTTGTTATCCTGGGTCAGGCTTTCTTGGCATTTTCCATGGGTTTGTTCTGTTTGGATTCTAACATTATAGCATTAATTCCTTCAGTGGGAGATTTGTTTACTTGAGTGTTGTTTCTCATGGATTTGCACTTTGACTTTGGCATTGTCATTTTAACTCTTAAGATCCTCTTTCAATTTCTGTGCGTTTTTCACTAAACTGAATTATTTGGCCTGGGGTTTTGGGGGTGGATGGAGACGGAGCTTACCTAGGTCGAGGTGAGTCCAGGCTGGACCCTGTGCTTCCCGGGTGGCGGAGTGTGGGAAGGAAGGAAGGGGACGTTGGCAGGGCACTATTTAACCTGGGGAACCTGGGGGCGGGCCCGGGCACAGAGGGGGTGTCCTCCTCCTCCCAGACCCTGCGCAGTGGCTCCGGCTGGATGGTGGGAGGAGCTGGGTCCCTTGGGAGGCCTGGGGTTCTGGGGATGGGCCGGGACGGAGCTTACCTAGGTTGTACGGTGAGGCCCGGCTGGACCGCACGTGTGCATCCCAGTGACGGAGAGGATGGAAGTGTGGGGTTCATTTTCTTATGATATTCTGACTACAGTTTCATAGTCCATCTGACAGGAGAGCATGCATCAACATCAGGGCTAAGGGAGCTGGACACACCATCTCTACATAATGGCTGAGAGAAGGATGATCCTCACTTGCCAGACAAGCATGTCTAGCCAAGTATATACAAGGATGCTGACTCTTTCAACCAGCATTCCATGTTTTATTCCAGGGCTTAATCCTACCCACCATAGGCTGGACCTTCTTCTTCAGCTAGACAATATCTTTTAGTTTTGTTCTGGGATTAACCCAACCACTAATTCTCCACAAATATGCCCAGAGCTCAAACCTTCAAAAGTCAAGATGATGCCTGTGCCTAACTATGACAACTTATAAATGTTTTCTACTCAGGACAGTGTAAAGTCTTAAGAATATACAAAAAGTATTAGGTTAGCACATTATGAACAATAAATATGCATTAAAAACAGAAAAAAACTGATAAAAGCTAATGTCTGAACAGCTTACAATCACAAGCAAGATAAGGCTGGAATTTTAATGAATTACCACTGTAAATTAAAAACTATACTCAAATACTGAAAACTTACAATATATAGAAATGTGTAGTTTTTAAGGATAAACGATCAATGTTTCCTTTACAGACAGAAACTCTTAATCGGAAGACCGAACACAGACAACTGCAGCAAGTGGGAACCTTGACCTGGATGTGGTGATATAATACATGAAAATAAATTTAGCACTTGGAAGGCTAAGGCAGAATGATCATGAATTTGAGATCAGTTTGAGCTACATTACATAGGAATTCTGAGCTACAAAGTGAAACAAACTTTAGCTTAAAATGAATTTGAACAAAAGCAGGCTATGTCAAATTACACAAAAATTCACTACATATTTTCAAAGGAAAAAGATGAAATCTAACAGGATGAGGCAAGGATATGATAAAGAAAATGAATCAACTGAAATAAAATCACAAAAAGTAAAAACTAAAGGTACAGTATGCAAATGGAAAAGGTTTTTATCATGAATAATTTATAGAAATATGACATATGCAGTAGTATGTAATGGGATTCTATTGAAAATGTATGCAATTTTAGTTCTAAATGCATTCAGTAAGAAAATCACAAATGCAGTCTACTGATAGTTCTTCGTCCCTCCCTACATGCTCTGAACTTTTATCTAACTTTCAAAACCAGTAAAATTAGTAAAAAATGGTATCTGTACAATACTACCTGTATTTTTATATAATTTAAAATAAATAATACTTCTTCTGAAAGGAATTTGACAAAAAAGGCCTCAAGGAAACTTAAAACGTAGCCAATCATCATGTGTTTTTTTCTCATGGGAGAAATTCTGAAACAAAGTCATGAAAATACTACCAATTTTTCTTAAATAAAACCATCCATTATCATTATTAAATTTTAGTATACAATTAAAATATTTTAAATGCCCCATCTGAAGCATCAAAAGGAATGTTTTAAAAATAAATTTTTATATGTAGATATGAACTAATTAATGACACTTAAAAAGCTGGATGCAAAATTGTCTAACAGTAGCAACTTTTAACTTTGTGATAATCGATTACATGAGTTTCTAAGTAACAAGTGACTTCGTTTCTGAGACCCAGATCAAGACATGATTAATTTAGGCTATACAATCCTCATTCCAAAGCAGCAAGATTTACAAAAAATAAAAACCAATTATACCAGAATCTCTGACTCTCTGGAAACATACTTCAGTGACATGCAACACCTCAAGAGAAATATATGTTATTTCTCCAGACATTATTCTTTCCTCAAGTCAAAGAAATCAGAATTGTTTAACATCATATACACATACCTGCTTTTGGCAAGAATAAGTAGTTCTATCCAAGGTTTCTTTGAGATCCTTGACTTTATTTCTGTAAAGAACAAATAATTATTCCTCTATGGCAACATATGATAGCATGCCCTTTCTACTGTTAGTCTGTTCTTTCAATAGATCCTCAGAGGACTTAACCAAAAACCACACCTAAACACTTATTCAAAATGCTAATTATGGCTCAGTCTTTTTGTGACACAAGTATTGATTTCATCAATACTGCATATATTTTTTCTGCTTTAAAAAATGATCTTGAAATTAATGTTTCTCTCTTTCTTGCTTTTTTGAGAAAGTATCGCATGGAGCCCAAGCTGAGTCAAATTTACAAAGTAACCAATGTTGACTTGACTCACAGTCATTCTCTTTCAACTTGTGAAGTGTTGGAATAACAGGCATGCACCATCACATGGTGTATTAACACCTACTTGAAAGTCTCATACTATTGAATGAAACAAGACCATCCACCTTTGAAAGTGAGAAAGAATCACACAGAGTCCAACAAGATGGTGCACCTGATGAAAGCACTGGCAATACAAGCCTGGGGACCTGAGCTTGACTGTTGCAAGCACATAAAAATTGATGAGAGAACCTGTTCCATGCGGTTATGCTTTATTCTCCATAGGCATGCTGAAGCCACCACACACTCATAATAACAAAAACACGCAATAATGCAGCAAATAGAAATTTTAAAAACAGTGTACACCAAGAATAGAGAATTTTCTCCTTTTCAAATTTTCTGTATTGTACAATAGCAAGAAATATTAATAAAATTCAATAACAAAATTAATCCACTCCATTAAGGTTACATTACTATTGTTTACTGTGACTGAAGTTAGATGTTCCCTCCCTACCCCAAAGAGACATAACATTTAATAAGTGCATGCCTCCAGCTCTTCACTCACATGGTAGACCTTTTCCTGTACTTTTGAAATTTTTTCTTCTCACTTTATTTTGAAAATTTCCTCTAATCTTAAGTTTCTTAAAACAAAAGAATTATATATTTTCGTATATTCAACACATGTAATCAATTACATCTTCTTAATTTCATCAAAATTGGTACCTTTCTCAAAACCATTTCCATAATATCACAGAAAAAATCACATGCAAGAAAAAGAAGTTTTTCTACTCTGTGATTATAACGTGTCTGATACACTATTGCTGGTACTAAGCCACAAGAATTTTTACAGCAATTATCTAAAGTAATTAATGAAAAAATATTATAAGTACGCATCTATCCAGGCTTCCTGCATAAAGCAATATTAAAATTGGCTAGAGAAGAGGCATCAACTATAAATTATGACTACTTTTAAATTGTTGTTTAAAAGAGGCATTAGGCTTCTAGATATTTTAACTAAAATAAGATCATCATAAATAATACTACTAGCAGTCATAGTCCTATTTACTACTCTAAGATCTTTTAATAACAGGAAACAAGCTGGGCCTTCAGTATGTACCAGAGAATACTGAATGCTATTTAATTACCTGCTTGATAGCTCTACAACAAGGGGACTATGACATTCCCACTTTACAAAAAGGAAAATGAAACAGCTATACATCGTCAGGCAATACATAACCATGCAGACACTCTGAGAAATGAACCATTAGGTACTGTCATCACTCTGCACATCACAGTACTTTTCACCATCTTGTTTCTCTCAATTATTAGTCACTATAGTTTAACATTTCCATATAGCCATCCCAAAATGCATGCAACTTCCGGGACTATACCAATCACCCTCACATATCACCAAGGAAGTAAACTGAAAAAGTGCATTACCATACTAACCTTCACTCCCTGTCTACGAAACCTGACCTTATTTATGCACTAACAGTCTAATAGCCTCATCTAGGAAATAACACTAATACCAGACAAGTGTACCCAACTCCAAGGAAAACACTAGTAATAACTCTTAAGAGTAGTGATAACATCTAATTCAGTTCAGTCAAAAACACACAGAAACAAAAAGAGGATCTTAAGAGATAAAACAAAAATGCCCAGGTCACAGCACAAATCCATGAGAAACAAAAACCAAGACAAAAAAATCTCCTACTGAAAGAATTAACCCCCTAATGATAGATTCCAACCAGAACAAATTCACAGAAAATAGCCAAGAAAGCCAGACCCAAGAAAATAATTTTCAAAGCCTGATTTTCACTATTATCAATAATATGAAAGAGGAAATCCGGGAAGAGTTAAATAAAAGCATCGATACCTTTGAACAGGAACACAACAGGCACCTAGAAGAAATGAGAAAAAGAGTTGAAGAAATAAAAGTAGGAATAGAGCAGATAAGACAATCTCAAGCAGAGTTTAAAATTGAACTAAAAGACAAGTTATCTCCAACCCCAAACTCAAGAGAGAATCTTATTACCAGAATTAATGAAGCAGAAAATAAAATATCAGATCTTGAAGACAAAGTGGAAGAACTATATGGCTCAATGGAAGAGGTTAAAGCCAAAAAAAAAAAAAATACTTGAGAGGAATATTCAAGAGTTATGGGACACCTTGAAGAAGCATAACATGCACATTCATGGAATACCAGAACAAGAATCCCAAAATACCATACCTGAGGAAACGTTTAAAATTATCATAAAGGAAAGATACTTTATACAAGTTAGGGCCGAAGTAATCATAATAGGACTTTGCATGACCTGTGCAATAACCAACATATCATTGACCCCCCAAAGTCTAGCTTGAATCCCAGGCACTATGATCATTAAAGCAAGGGATTAACAACCCAGATAGTGTTCCTATACTAAAGGAGAACACAGAAAAAGAGTTCTAGGCAATGCTACTGAGTCCTTACACCTCATCAGAGAGGAGGACCCAGAGGGAAGTTTGTCATGCATACTAAAGGATGCTCCAGGAAATGAGAGGGAAAGGGCACTAGGAGAAAGGGAGGGAGGGAAGAAAAGGGGGAAGGGAGCAAGGGGACCCAGGGAGGGTTGGAGGGAGGGATGGGAATGGGGTACTTACCAACATTGTATGAGTGGAAGAAATTTAAAAAATTATCATAAAGGAAAACTTTCCTCATCTGAAGAAAGAGGCACCCATCCAAATACAAGAGGCATTCCATACCGAAAATATATATGACCAAAACAGAAACTCTCCACAGCAAATAATAGTCAAAATACTCCACATACAAGACAAAGAAAATATGCTGAGAACTTCAAGGGAAAAAAGTCACTTTTAAGGGTAAATCTATTAAAATAATAAATGGGACCTGGGGCATGGCCTAGGGTCCTTCGCCAGCAACAGAGCAAATTGGCTGCTGCTTCAGTTGGCTAGTGAGCTGGCTGGTGGGAAGAGCTGGGATGAGTGGGTGACCCAGGTCTTGGGGCATGGTCTAGAGTGTTTCCCTGATGAGCAGTGAATCCTCCCTGAACCCCACATCCCTGGAGGAAAAGACTGCACATCTAGTTGTCTTGCAGATAATTTGGGACCTGGGGCATGGCCTATGGTCATTCCCTAGGCCAAAGCAGCATACTTCAAGTATTGAATGAGCACAAATGTCAACCCAGGCTGATATACCCAGAAAAATATCAGTCATGATAGAGGGTGAAAGAAAAATTTTCCAACATAAAGAAAACTCGAAGGCTTACATGACTACCAAACCAGGCCTTCAAAAATGCTAGAAAAGATACTCAAACTCAAAGAAATGGACAAGCATATCTAGGAGGACAGAAGGGAAGTATAATACTACCAAAACCTACAAGCCAAATAATACACTTATGAAAGCCACTAAACACAAAAAAAGTAAGGAATTAAAAGTAATTTCTCCATTATAACACTAAATGTCAATGGAATTAACTCACCAATCAAAACACATAGATTACAAACATGAATGAGAAATGACAACCTATCCATCTGCTGCCTTCAAGAAACACATATCACACAAAAGATAGGCACATCCTAAAAGTAAAAGGCTGGTCCAAAATTATGCTAGGTTGTACAGCCAGGAAACAAGTAGGGGTACCAATTATGATATCTGACAAAGTGGACTTTAAACCAAAAAAAAATCATAAGAGACACAGAAGGATACTACATTTTAGTCACAGGTACAATTCATCAGGATGACTTCACAATACTAAACATGTATGCACCTAATATGGACTCCTCCACATTCATTAAGCAAATACTAAAACATCCAAAGCAAGAAATCAATTCCACAACGATAATACATGGGGATTTCAATACTGCCCTCTCAATGTGGGATAGATCAACAGGTCAAAAACTTAACAGAGACACATTGGAACTTAATCAAACCCTTATTGAAATGGACCTTACAGATCTTTATTGAATTTTCCATCCACGCACCAAAGAATACACATTTTTCTCAGCAGACCATGAAACTTTCTCCAAAATAGACCACATATTGGCCAACAAAACGAATCTCCACATATGTAGGAAAGTTGAAATTTTAGCCTGTGCCCTATTAGACCACCATGGTAAAAAGCTTGACATACACAACACAGCAAACAGTAGAAAATACCCTAATTCCTGGAAACTAAACACTATGATGCTGAATGAGAATTGGGTTCAGGAAGAAATCATAACAGACAGCCCAGCCCCGCCCCCCACCCCGGAGCTGCCCGGCCAGCAGCACTGCGCCACGCAGCCGCTGGATTAGCCCCCGGGCCCCGCTCCGGACCCCAGCACCTCACACCCTCCTGCCCCCGCGCACCTCCGCCCCCCCCCCCAGGTCACAGGTGAAGAATTCTGCCATCAACATCAGACCCTCTGCCTCTCTGGCCCACCGGGGACCTACGCACGTGGTCCACGGAAGACACACTGCTACTCAGAATTCAATAGAGTCCAAAGGAAACTCAAGCAAAATTCTAAGGAACAAAGGGAACACAGGTCATACATCTGGACTCCACTACAATCATTATATCACCTGGGCGAGATTCTTCTCATCCAGCCCAAAGATAAGTAAACTTTTTCTTTTCACCTTACTGATCCTTTAAAGTATCAATGCTGTAGATCAACTTTCTCATACAACCACCCCAAAACATATAACTCCAGGGAGTACACCACTCACCCCAACATTTCACCAAGATACTAAATCGTAAAAGTGCACTACCAAACTAATATTCACCCCCAGGTAACATAACCTGACTTAACTGATGTACTAACAGCCTAGTAGCCTCATCTAGGATATAAAAATAACAATACACAAACATACCCAATCCAAGGCAAGCACTAGTAATAACTGGCAAGTGTAACAATACTAACTACGTCGATTCAGTGAAAAACACACAAAAACTGAAAGGTCCTAAAAAACAAAACAACAATGTACAAGTCAAAGTGCAGATCCACGAGAAACAAAACCCAAGACCAATCTCCAACTGAAAGAATCAATCCCATAATGAAGGGATTCCGACCAGAACAAATCCACAGAAAATAGCCATGAAAACCAGATTCAATATAATGACTTTCAGAGTATGATCATTACCATGATTAATACTATGAAAGAGGAAATCTGAGAAGAGTTAAACAACCGTATCAACCACTTTGAACAGGAACACAACAGGCACTTGGAGGAGTTGAGAAAAACAGTTCAAGAAACAAAAATAGGTATAGAACAGTTAAAACAGTCTCAGGCAGAGTTTAAAATTGTACTAAAAGACAGGTTATCTTCAACCCAAAACTCAACAGAGAGTCTTATCAGCAGAACAAATAAGGCAGAAAATAGAATTTCAGATCTTGAAGACAAAGTGGGAGAATTAACCAGCTCAATGGAAGAGATTGTTAAAGCCAAAAAGATATTGGAGAAGAACATTGAAGAGATATGGGACACCCTGAAGAAGCCTAACATGCACATTCATGGAATACCAGAAAAAGAATCCCAAAATACCACAACGGAGGAAATATTTAAATTCATCATAAATGAAAACTTCCCACAACTAAAGAATGAGAGGCCTATCCAAATACAAGAGGCATTTCGCACTCCAAACAGATACGACCAAAATAGAAAATCGCCACGGCAAATAATAGTCAAAACACTCCACATTCAAGACAAAGAAAAGGTGCTGAGAGCTTCAAGAGAAAAAAAGCAACTCACTTTTAAAGGTAAACCTATTAAAATAACAAATGACTACCCAATGGAAACAGTAAAAGCAAGAAGAGCTTGGAGAGACAGACTTCAAGTATTAAATGAGCAAAAATGCCAACCCAGACTGATATACCCAGCAAAACTATCTCTCATGATTGAGGGAGAAAGAAAAGTTTTCCAGCACAAAGACAACTTGAAGGGATACATGTCCACCAAACCAGGCCTTCAAAAAATGCGAAAAATGATACTCAAGCTTGAAGAAAAGAACAAGCATATCCAGGAGGACAGAAGGGAAGTATAATACCACCAAAACATAAATATGAAACAACATGCTTACAAAATCTACTAAACATAAAAAATGTCCAGAATTAAAAATAACTTCTCCATTATAACATTAAATGTCAATGGTATTAACTCACCGATTAAGAGACACAGATTACAAACTTGGATTAAAAACCACAATCCAACAATCTGCTGCCTTCAGGAAACTCATCTCACCACAAAGATAGGCACATCCTAAGAATGAAAAGCTGGTCCAAAATCTTGCAAGCTAATGGAACCAGGAAACAGGCAGGGGTAGCCATTATGATATCAGACAAAGTGGACTTCAAACCAAAGAAAATTATAAGAGACACGGATGGATAGTACATTTTAGTCACAGGTACAATTCACCAGGAAGACTTCACAATAGTGAACATTTATGCACCCAATATGGGCCACTCCACATTCATTAAGAAAACCCTACAGTACCTAAAGAAAGAAACCAACCCCCAAACGATAATTCGTGGGGACTTCAACACCGCCCTCTCAACATGGGATAGATCAACAGGTCAAAAGCTTAACAGAAACACTTTGGAACTTAATCAAACCCTGAAAGAAATGGACCTTACAGATCTTTATCAAACATTTCACCCACGCACCAAAGAATACACATTTTTCTCAAAAGCACATGGAACTTTCTCCAAAATAGATCACATATTGGGCCATAAAATGAATCTACACATATACAAAAAAGTTGAAATTCTAACCTGTGCCCTGTCAGACCACCATGGCCTAAAGCTGGACATCCACAACACAACAAACAAGAGAAAATACACTAACTCCGGGAAACGTAACAATATGATGCTGAATGAGAACTGGATTCAGGAAGAAATTAAAAAGGAAATTCAAAATTTCCTGAAAGTGAATGATAATGAAAATACAACTTATCAAAATCTCTGGGACACAATGAAAGCTGTCCTAAGAGGCAAGTTCATAGCTCTTAATGCCTACATCAAAAAAATGGAAACATCAGAAATAAATAACTTAATGATGCAGCTTAAGGCTTTAGAAAAACTTGAGCAATCTGATCCCAAAAGTAGTAGAAGAGAGGAGATTAGCAAAATAAGGGGAGAAATATCTGAAATCGAGACTAAGAAAATGATAGAAAAAAATCAACCAGTCAAAAAGCTGGTTCTTTGAAAATATCAATAAGATTGATACACCCCTAGCTAAATTAACCAGAAGCAAGAAAGAGAAAACCCAAATTAACAAAATTAGAAATAAAATGGACTTATTACTACTGATACCCAAGAAATCTAGAGAATTATACATGATATTTCAAAAACTTATACTCTGTGAAGTTTGACAACACAAAGGAGATGGATAAATTTGTAAGTAAACACAACTTACCTAAATTGAATCAGGAAGTTGTGAATTATTTAAATAGTCCTATAACATTTAAGGTAATTGAGGAAGTAATCTCAAATCTTCCCACCAAAAAATATCCTGGACCAGATGGATTCAGCACAGAGTTCTACCACACATTTAAGCAGTTAATAACAACAATACTCCTTAAACTGTTCCATCAAATAGCAAAGGAAGGAACACTACAAAATTCCTTCTATGAAGCTAATATCGTTTTAATCCCAAAACCTAATAAAGACTCACTTAAAAAAGAAAACTATAGGCCGATCTCTCTGATGAACACAGACGCAAAGATTCTCAACAAAGTCTTAGCAAATCGGACTCAAAAACATATTAAAAAGATCATTCACGGGGACCAAGTAGGCTTCATCCCCGGCACACAAGGTTGGTTCAACATACGCAAATCAATAAATGTAATTCATCATGTAAACCAAAGTCCAAAGTCCAAGACCACATGATACTCTCGATAGATGCAGAAAAAGCTTTTGACAAGATCCAACAGCCTTTTATGATCAAAACGCTAGAGACAGTAGGAATGGAAAGAACCTTTATCAATATAATAAAAGCTGTATACAACAAGCCCACAGCAAGGATTATTCTCAATGGGGAACAATTGGAAGCATTCCCACTTCAATCAGGAACTAGACAAGGCTGTCCACTCTCACCACTTCTATTCAATATTGTACTTGAAGTCTTAGCTGAAGCCATAAGACAAGAAAGGGACATAAGAGGGATTCCAATCAGCAAGGAAGAAGTCAAACTATCCCTATTTGCAGGTGACATGATATACCTGAGTGATCCCAAAAACTCTACCAGGAAGCTCCTGGAACTAATTGAGAAGTTCAGCAGGGTAGCAGGATACAAAATCAATGTGCAAAAATCAGAGTCCTTCCTATATGCCCAGAATGAAAGAAGTGAAAAAGCCGTGAGAGAAACAATCCCATTTACTATAGCCCCTAAAAAAATGAAGTACCTTGGTATAAACCTAACCAAGGAGGTAAAAGACCTTTACAATGAAAACTTTAAAACCCTAAAGAAAGAAATTGCAGAAGACACAGAAGGTGGAAAGACCTCCTGTGCTCCTCGATTGGCAAAATCAACATTGTAAAAATGACCATCCTACCAAAGGCAATACACAAATTCAATGCTATACCAATTAAAATCCCAAAGCAATTCTTTAAAGAAGTTGACCAAACAATCTCAAAGTTCATATGGAGGCACAAAAGACCCAGGATAGCAAAGCCAATCTTGAGTAACAAAAACACGGCTGGAGGTATCACCATACCAAACCTTAGTCTATACTACAAATCCATAGTTATAAAAACAGCCTGGTACTGGCTCCAAAATAGACACACAGATCAATGGATAAGGGATGAAGACCCAGATATAAGCCCACAAAATTACAGCCATTTGGTCTTTGACAAAGGGGCCCAAAGAGTTCAATGGAAAAAGAACAACATCTTCAACAAATGGTGCTGGCAAAACTGGATCTCCACATGCAGAAGATTAAAGCTGGACCCGTACTTGTCACCATGTACAAGACTTAATTCCAAATGGATCAAGGACCTTGATATCAGGCCAGAGACTATAAAAACCATAGTCAAAGGGATCGGGAACACCCTCGAGATGATTGGGCTAGGCCCACATTGCCTAAACAGACATCCAATGGCACAGTCCCTGCTACCAACTCTCAACAGTTGGGATCTTGTGAAATTAAAGAGCTTCTGTTCAGATAAAGAGATTGTAACATGAGCTCAAAGGCAACCCACAGAATGGGAGAAAATCTTCACTAACCACATATCTGATAGAGCTCTACTATCCAGAGTGCACAAAGAACTTAGAAAACTAAACACCAAAGAAATTAATGGCCCAATTAAAAAATGGGCCCTGGAACTTAAAAGAAACTTTACCAGGGATGAAATTAAAATGTCCAACAAATATCTTAAAAAATGCTCCACTTCTTTAGCCATCAGGGAAATGCAAATCAAAACTTCCCTGAGATATCATCTCACCCCGGTCAGGATGGCAAAAAATCCACAATACAAACAACACCAAATGCTGGAGAGGATGTGGAGAGAGGGGAACTCTCCTACATTGCTGGTGGGAATGCATGCTCATACAGCCACTCTGGCGAGCCGTCTGGAGATTCTTAAAGAAATTAAAGATTGAAATGCCATATGACCCTGCTATTCCTCTTTTGGGAATAACCCCCCATACAGCAGAGGTTCACCTCGATAGCACAAGCACGACCATGTTCATAGCAGCACTGTTTACAATAGCAAAGTCATGGAATCAACCCAAATGTCCAACAGTTGACGAGTGGATAAGGAAACAGTGGTACATCTATACAATGGAGTACTACTCAGCCATCAAAAGTGATGAATTACTGGAATTTGCCGGGAAATGGATGTCATTAGAAACAATTATATTAAGTGAAGTATCCCAGACCCAGAAAATTAAGCGCCATATGTACTCCCTAATAGGTGGCTCCTAGTACCAAACCCACCCAGCCCACCTAGAGACATTTGACGATAAATCTCTGTAATACAGTAATTGCAAGGATTATGAACAGGAGGGATGGGGTTGGAGGGCCACACCAGAAACAAGGAGAGAGGGGATCATGTTACAGCAGAGAAAATAGGCCTCCATCAAGGACTGCAAGTAAGCAATGAGACATCTGGTTAAGTTCACAGACTTTTTGTTCCTGATCATTTGCAACTAAGGGGGTATGATCTCACCAGAAGGGGAGGGCATATAGTCTGGCAGATAAAAAGTAACCATTTTGCAAATGGGTGATTGACCCCTCCTTCACTGAGGTTTCCAACTTTTATTATATCTACTCTTGAATGTGCTCTCATAATAAGACTCCAGTTTAACAGCTTTTTGTCTCTGGCCAGGGGATGACATACAGTGCCCAGCAGGATGGAGTGAAGGGCATTGCAGGAGCAGCAAAACTGAAAAAGAAAATCAACAAACCACAATCCAGAACTTCAGAGACTCTATATCAACCACTTAGAACTACGCCAGCCTAATCTCTCCCCATCCAGAAGCTCAGGGAAATTTGCGGAAGAGGGGGCGTTAAGAGTGTAAGAGCAAAAGGATGAGAGGAGCAATGATTTGCAAGATACTCCACATAAGTTAGGGCCAAAGCAATCATAATTGGACTTTGCATGCCCTGTGCAATGTTCAACACACTATCAACCCCACAAAGTCTAGCATTTGCTAAAAGCACCAAGATCCTTGGAGGCAAGGGATTGAAAGCCAAAATAGTGTTCCTATGCTTAAGGGGAACAAAGGAAAGGGTTCAGGGAAATGCTGCTGGGTCCTTGTACGTCATCGGAGAGGAGAGTTTGGCATGCACATTCTCTGGGGATTGGGGAAGGGGAGGCACTGGAGGGTGGGGAGTGAGGGGTGAGGGGAGGGTGAGCAGAGGGGTGAGGGGGAGGAGGGAGGGAGGGAACCGGTGTACTTATTAAGCTTGTATGAGCGGAGATAATAAAAAATGTTTAAAAAAAAAAGAAAACACACACACACACAAAAGTTATCTGTATGCTGTGAGCAATATGCTACTAAATTCTAAAGTGATATTCAGAATTAGAATAAACAACTGGAACAACAAAAAAGAAAAGAAAAGAAAACATGACTGCTAAAAGAGCTTGACCAATATGCAATAAATGAATCATTCTGTCTATACTATTAATGGAGTGGCTCTCTCATGTGATTAGTTGTATGTGCACATTCATATGGAAATCAAATGTTTTTCACCATTTTTCACTAAGGAACAACATGTTTATAGATTGACAGGTTAGTCCACACCAATGCCAAGAACTCAGGAACTATATCCACACTATATCCATAGAGAATGTTCAGAGAGGAGCAAACCTCATTTTTCATATAAGCAAGTGTGCACAAGTGTGACAAAGTATCTCAAACTGTTGAACCACCTGTCTCCATCTGATGCTCATGCTGGGGAAATGGTCCTTTCATTCAACTCTGAACTGAATCTTTCCTCAATAATTAGATAGCCTCTTGAAAGATTATCTCATCCTTTCCTTAACTACTAACTCCTCACAGATGTGTCCAATGTTCAAGTTGCCAAGTTTAAGCAAAGTGAATGTTCATTTTCGTTTCCTTAATTTCAGTTCACTATGAAGATTTACTCTCTATACCTTGCTTACTTCTGGTCACAATAAGGGTTTAAATTCACAGAAGTTCACCGCTGGATTATTTTTGCACAATTTCTTAAGACATTTAGAAAAAATATGCATGGCTTCCTTTCTTCATGCAACAATTACAGGGTTCAAACCATGGGACAATATGAACATGGTTGGAGACAATGAGAATTATAATATGAGGATGAATTTAAGTCACTTATGAGTCCTCTCTATTACAGCTTATTTTTACTGTGAGGAATTACTCTGCAGAATTTCTTTTTTTTAACATTTTTTATTATTATTTCCACTCATACAAATTTCGTAGGTACACCAGTTCCTTCCCTCCCTCCTCCTCCCCCGAAACCCCTGCTCTCCCTCCCCTCACCCCTCCTTCCCCATCCCCCAGTGCCTCCCCTCCCAAACCTGGAGAATCCTTTAATGTGCATGCCAGAATCTCCTCTGGGCCCTCCTCTCCAATGACATACAAGGACCCAGTGGTATTTCCCTGAACACTTTCCTGTGTTCCCCTTAAGCATAAGAACAGTACTGTGGCTGCCAATCCCTTGCCTCCAAGGATCTTGGTGCTTTTAGCAAATGCTAGACTTTGTGGGGTCAATAGTGTGTTGGACATTGCACAGGGCATGCAAAGTCCAATTATTATTGCTTTGGCCCTAACTTGTGTGGAGTATCTTGCAAATCATTGCTCCTCCCATCCTTTTGCTCTTACACTCTTACCTCCCCCTCTTCCGCAAATTTCCCTGAGCTTCAGGATGGGGAGAGATTAGTCTGGCCTAGTTCTAGGTGGTTGATATAGTCTCTGAAGTTCTGGATTGTGGTTTGTTGATTTTCTTTTGCAGTTTTGCTGCTCCTGCAATGCCCTTCACTCCATCCTGATGGGCATTGGATGTCACCCCCTGGCCAGAGATAAGCTGTTAAACTAGAGTCTTGTTATAAGAGTATTTTCAAAGGTAGATGTATAATAGTAGGAAACCACAGTGAGGGAGGGGTCAATCACCCATTTGCAAAATGGTTACTTTTTATCTCTGCAGAATATCTTAAGTACCACATCATTTACATGATGCACTATTTTATGATCACCTTCATGGCTTGTGTAGTCAGATAGCACCCCTAGCTCATATTGGATGAATTGATTTTCTTAGTGTTTGGTTTCCAGTTACCAATGATTCAGTACTCACTAAGGTTCAGTAATAGAACAACATCTGCTGAAAGTGATATTAATTATCTATAGAAAATTGCATGTCCTTGTTCAAAAGTCCCCCAGAAACTTCATTTCTATTTGTTCGTGTCAGTAAAATAAATCAAAGAGTATATTTATTTTTAATAATACTTCAAGATTGGAAGAACATGTGACCCACGTGACAAAACAGGATTGAAGTCCATCATGGCTGATGTGGAATCTTTTCCTGAGCAGAGACCCACTCAATGATTTCATCTATTAGAGTCAACTGTTGTGATTAACACATCAAGTTAAAATATGCCATTTCCAAATAGGCTTAATAAACATTATGCTTCTTATGTGGCTGTATATGTAGCTAGGTAAAATAAATTATCATTCATCTTTGAAGTAATCCCTGCATGCTTCATACTATTGGACTTCTAGAAATTTTATTGTGGGGGCTGGAGAAGTGGCTCAGTGGTTAAGCCTCTGCCTTGCAGGCGGAAGGTCCTGAGTTTGGATCCTAGACCCCACATATAGAGGCCAGGCTGAAGCAGGGGCGCCCTGCGTTTCTGGTCCTGGTAGGGCAGAGCCTGTGAATCCCTGGGCAGAGTAAACAAGGAGAAGGTGGAGGCAGTCCATGGTAATTCCCGAATTCGCCCGTGGTTCTACACACACACACACACACACACACACACACACACACTGAATAAATAAATAAAATTTAGTAAAAAAAAAAAGAAAAAGAAATTTTATTGTGATACAAGATTTTGCAATTTTTGTTAGCTTTGTTTCTGATTGCATGTATACATATATACAATCAGAAATAATATATAAGAAATTATATATACATAATCAGAAACAATATATAAATATTTATGTATAGTTTCACCATTTAATGCATGTTGAAACTCTGGAAGAGTTCATTTACAACAAATGAAATACATATTCTATATGCTTTTCATCTAATTATAGATACTTCCATAATCTACGTTTTGGTAAACAGGTGTGCTATAATTTTGGTGTCATGTGGACCTGATTTTCCCCTTTATGTCAAAATGACTTTAGTTTTTTGGTATCTTATATACATACTTGGAGTTTTTAAGATTTTTGGCATTTTATGAAGAATGATATGCCACGACTACATGATATTTGTTCTCTGTAAAAAATGTCATCAGTGGGCTAAAGAGAGAGCTCAGTGGATAAGGCATCTCCTTGAAAACTTGTCACTTTGGTGAATTTATTTGATACTTTGAAGTCCATGTGATTAGTTGGGGAAAAAATGACTTTCAAAAGTTCTCCTTTGAGACCCTACATTAATCAACTGGAACCAGACCAGCCAAATCTCTCCCTATCCTAAAGCTCAGGAAACTTAGTGTCAACATTGTAAGAGCCTAAAGATGGGGAGGACCAATGACATACAAGATACTCCATACATGTTAGGGCTGCAGTAGCCATAATCAGACTTTGTATGACTTGCACAATGGCTGACATGTCAACCACCTCCCAAAGTCTAGCATGGATCACAGGCAGTGTGATCCTTAGAAGCAAGGGATTAACAGTCATCATAGGGTTCCCATACTAATGGCAAGCCCAAGAAAGGACTCTGAGCTATGCCACTGATTCTTTACCCCTCACTAGAGTGGAGGACTTAGAGGGAGGTTTGGCATTCATATAAAAGGATGTTCCATGGGATGGGAGGGAGGAAGGAGGAGGCACTGGGAGAAAGGGAGGGAGAGAGGGCGTGAAAGGAAGGGGAAAAGAGAGAGAGAGTGCAAGGGGGGACTGGGGAGGGGTGGACTGGGGAGGGAGAGGACAGGGGTACCTATTGAGCTTGTATGATTGGGAAAAGAAACATAATGTGGGAGAAAAAAAGAAAGTTCTCCTTTGCCCTCAACTCATACATCATGTGCCTTCTTTTGTGTCTCTCTGAAATCCCTATTTATATATTTGTGAATGCTCTGCACTCATCTCTTGATATCTTACCAAATTCAGAAAATTGATCATTTATTCATTTTATCTTCTTTTTGATTCTTTATCACCCTAAGAAAAGAGGAATATGGGGCTCAGTGTTTCATTAATTCAGAATGTTCCTGTCATGACTAATATCTGCCTACTCACTTTACCAGTCATTCCTAAGTTAGGGATTCCCCTTGCTAGACTGACATTACATCCAGTCAAGAGATGTTCTTCCCTCCCACCCGCCTGCCTGCCCCAGACGAGACTCTCTCTTGGTCGGTCCTCCATCCCAGCTGAGTTACCCAGCCCCCAGGTTGCCCCTTGACCCAGCTCCTCCCACAGTCATCCCGGGCAACACTCAGGCTGCCCCCTGTTTGCCTGGCCCATGCCCAGGGCCCCAGGCCTTTGTTCCTCCTGCAGTCCTGCCCGCCCCAATGGGACAGGACTTGCTAGCAGTCCTCCATCCCTGGAGCCTGGGTGGGCCACTAGGCCAAGTACCAGGTCCCAGGTGAAGAGTTCTGCCATCACCATCAGCCCCTCTGCCCCTCTAATCCCCGGGGACCCTTGCCTGTGGTCCATGGAGGACACACTGCTACTCAGAATTCAACAGAACAAAAAGAATATACAAGCAAAACTCTAACAGACAAAGGCCATACACCTAAAATCCTCTAAAAATCGTCCTATCACATGGGAGAGATTCTTCACATCCAGCCCAAAGATAAGTAAACCTCTTTTTTTAAACCATACTACTCCTTCTTAGTATTAATCACTGCAGATTAACTTTTCCATACAGCCATGCCAAAAATATACACAACTCCAGGTATTATACCACTCATCCTCTCATATCACCAAGATACTAGATCATAAAAGTTCACTACCATACTAATATTCACCTCTGTATACTTAACCTGAATTAACAGATGTGCTAACAGCCTAATAGCCTCATTTAGGAAATAATACTAACAACAGACAAATGTACCCAACTATAAGGCAAGCACTAGTAATAACTGCCTGAGAGAAATAATACCAAATAAATCAGTTCAGTCAAAAACACACAGAAAGTGAAATGTCTTAAGAGAAACAACAACAATGCCCAAGTCAAAGTGCAGATCCATGAGAAACAACACCCAAATAAACAAATCTCCCACTGAAGGAATTAACGTCATAAAGATAGACTCCAACCAGAACAAACCCACGGAAAATGGCCAAGAAAACCTGACACAGGATAAGGACTTTCAAAACATGATCATTACCATGTTAAATACTATGAAAGAGGAAATCTGGGAGGAATTAAATAACCGCATCAATTGCTTTGAAGAGGAAAACAACAGACAATTGGAGGAGTTGAGAAAAACAGTTCAAGAAAAAAAAAAAAAAGAAACAGGAATAGGGCAGTTAAAACAGACTCAAGCAGAGTTCAAAACTGAACTAAAAGACAACTTATCTTCAACCCAGAACTCCACAGAGAGTCTTATCAGCAGAACTAACAAAGCAGAAAACAGAATTTCAAACCTTGAAGACAAAATGGGAGTATTAACCAGTTCAGTGGAAGAGGTCGTTAAAGCCATAAAGATACTCGAGAGAAACATTCAAGAGACACGCTGAAGAAGCCTAACATGCGTATTCATGGAACACCAGAGCAAGAATCTCAAAATACCACCCCTGAGGAAATTTTTCAAATGATCATCAAGGTGAGCAAGGAGAGTTTAGCTAGGTCGCAGTGTGTCCTGGCTGGACTGTGCGCTTCCAGGGGGCGGGCAGGGAATTGGGGAGGTGGTGGTAGGGGGTGTAATAACTTGGGGAGCTGGGACATCGCCCATGGGTCCTCCCCGGCCTGGAGCAGCACTTGCTCCAGCTGGCTGGTGGGAGAAGCTGGGAGTAGTGGATTGCCTGGGTTTTGGGGGTGAGCAGGGGGAGCTTACCTTGGTGGTAGTGTATCCTGTCTGGACTGCGCACTTTCTGGGTGGGTGGGGAAAGGGTGTCCCAAAGATTTTGATAAGTTGAATTTCATTATCATTCGCTTCCAGGAAATTTTGAATTTCCTTTTTAATTTCTTCCTGAATCCAATTCTTTTTTTAAAATATTATTTCTACTCATACAAACTTAATAAGTACACCGATTCACTCCCTCCCTCCTCCTCCCCCGAACCCCCTGCTCCCCTCCCCTCACACAGCCCTCCCCATCCCCCAGAGAGTCCTTTAACATGCATACCTGACTCTACTCTGGGCCCTGCTCTCTGATGACCCAGTGGCATTTCCCTGAACCCTTTCCCGTGTTCCCCTTAAGCATAGGAACACTACTGTGGCATGGGCGGGGGCGGAGCTTACCTAGTCGTGGTGAGGCCGGGCTGGACCGCGAGCGTGTCCCGGTGGCGGAGTGGGGGAAGGGAGCGACCTACAAGCTTTTCGACAAGCAGATGCTTGGATAAAAGAGGATTACTAAGTCACAATTAACAGCCATTTTCATTATAAAACAGATATAGATCAGCATATGCATTGTGGAGATACTTTGTATTCCAACAAGGAAAGAAACCAATGCATCCATAAAACTGGGACATCCTTTGGGGATGGCTCTGGCCTACATGGCCTTGTGCTTCTCTTCACTCACAGCTGCAATTCTTGGAGTGTTTGTGAAGTTCTGAGATACTCCCATTGTGAAGGCCAATAACAGGAACCTCAGCTAAATTCTGCTCTTCTCTCTCACATTCTATTTACTGTGTTCTTTGTTCTTCATTGGCCACCCTAACTCTTGCACCCGTATTTTACTCCAGACCATATTTGGGGTTGTGTTCACTGTGGCTCTTTCCACTGTTTTAACCAAAACTATTACTGTGTTTCTGGTGTACAGGTTCACAGCTGCAAGAAGAAAGATAAGGTGGTTGTTAAAATCAAAGATGCCCAATTTCATCATTCCTTTCTCCACCCTCATCCAACTTTTTCTATGTGGAATCTGGCTGGTAACAGCTGCATTTATTTTTAAAATTTTTTTATTATTTATTCAATTGTGCGTGTATGCGTGTGTGCACATGTGTGTGTGTGTGTGTGTGTGTGTGTGTGTGTGTAGAACCACGGACGAAATCGGGAACCACCATGGACGCCTCCACCTCCTCCTTGTTTACTCTGCCCCAGGATTCACAGGCTCCGCCCTACCAGGACCGGAAACTCAGGCCGCCACTGCTTCCGCCCGGCATCTATACGTGGGGTCTAGGATCCGAACTCAGGACCTTCCACCTGCAAGGCAGAGGCTTAATCCCTGAACCACCTCTCCATCCCCCTACATCTGTATTTATTGATGTAGACCCCATTCTGAATTTGGCCACATTCTTATTGTGTGCAAGGGCTCAGTCACTGCATTCTACTGTGTCCTGAGATACCTGGGCTTCCTGGCTTTATTGAGCTTTACTGTGGCTTTTCTAGTCAAGAATCTACCTGATACCTTCAATGAAGCCAAGTTCCTGACCTTCACCATGCTGGCATTCTGCAATATCTGGATCACATTCATCCCTGTCTACTACAGCACCAAGGAGAAGACCATGGCAGCCACTGAAATATTTTCTATCTTGGCTTTCAGTGCAGGACTCCTAAGCTGCATCTTTGTCCCAAGGTGTTACATTATTTTACTTCACCCAGAAAAAATTTACTGTCATGAGCCCAGGAATAAAAAACTGTCTGTTGTGAAAAAGCCTTCATTAATGCTTTTCCTCAATTAGTAGTCTTAGGACTATTATGAATCATTTTAACAGTAAAACATTAAGCTCTAATGTAGGAGATCCTCTGTAGACTTATCAACCTGCCTTGTATATAGCAATATTGTATGCATTTCAATGTGTAGCAATCAATATTAAAATTTGTATCATATTTTTAACTTTCAAGTTACCTGTTCCATCATTATTCCATTATTTCTAGTTTTATTTTATATCCATGTTTAAGTTATATTGCACTAAGCTGATCATTTTCATAGTTTGCCTTATATAATACCACAGATATCACTTACATCATAATTTCAAAATGTTCCGTTACTTTAGCAGGAATTTGTTTTTTTTTTTTTTCAGATAGTCATAGAATGAGCAAATTTATTTTCCTTTAAACAGTTTTCCTTCGAATTTTTAAAATTTATTTATTCCACTCATACAAACTTGATAGGTACCCCATTCCCCTCCCTCCCTCCACCCCTCCCTGAATCCCCTTGCTCCCTTCCCCTTTTTCCCTTTCCTTTTTCTCCTCCCTCCCTTTCTCTCAGTGCCCCCCCATTCCTGGAGCATCATTTAATGTGCATGTCAAACTTCCCTCTGGGTCCTCCTCTCTGATGAGGTGTAAGGACTCAGTAACATTGCCTAGAGCTCTTTTTTGTGTTCCCCTTTAGTATAGGAATACTATTGTGGCTGTTAATCCCTTGCCTCTAAGAATCCTAATGCCTGTGATCCATGCTAGACTTTAGGGGTGCAATGACATGCTGGTCACTGCGCAGGTCATGCAAAGTACTATTATGATTACTTTGGCCCTAACGTGTGTGAAGTATCTTGCATATCATTGCTCCTCCCCGTCTTTAGGCACTTAACAATCTTACCGCCTGCTCTTCAACAAATTTTCCTGAACTTTAGAATGGGACGAGATTAGGCTGGCCTGGTATGTAGGGTCTCTGATGTTCTGAAATTATGGTTTGTTATTCTCTTTTTCTTCTTCTTCCAGTTTTGCTGTTCCTGCACTGCCCTTGGTTCCATCCTGATGGGTATTGGATGTCACCTCTTGCAGTACTTGATGGTGGCCTGTTTTCTCTGCTGTAGCATGATCCCCTCTCTCCTTGCTTCTGGCGGTGCCCTCCTTCCTCTTCCCTCTTGTTTATAATCTTTTACTTTTGCAGGAATTTGTAAACCTTCTTTATTTGGCTAATAAACTGAATCATAATTAACATTTTGATTCTTTGGAATGTGTTTTTTTTTAACACACCTAATCTCAGCAAGTCAAAATAGTCAAGTTTCCATCAATTAAAGAGGTTCAACTGCAAACGGTGGAGGTAAAAAAAGAGATTGTAATTGCATCCATTCCATCTGCCTCTGTACATCAATGTACTATTAAATCTTGCCTTTATTTAGCTAAAAATCTTTATTCTTTATTGTATTCTGTAGTGTTTCACCATTTGTTTCATATATATCTGATTCTCTTCATGTTCTATTTCAAATACAAAGGATTGGTAAATCTTGTAAAGAGTGTAAGCTGCATACATGCATATTTCTTACATTTATTCATGATGATTTGTGTCTACACACATATGTGTACAACCATATACCAAAGTATATATGTTGATGTAAGAGAATAATTTGATAGAGTTATTTATCTCCTTCCACTATGGATTACTGAGGTCAAGCGTCTCTGTCCCATTCTTGGTCTTGGCAAGAGTACTCACTGAAACATCTCCCTATGTTGAAATTAAAATTATTATAAGACTATGAATTTAACTACTTTTCTATTTCTACTTAATTTTTCTGTAACTTAATTAAGAGTTAACATATGGTTTAGTCTGTGTACTAGCACATTTTAATACAAATACTTTTACTATTCTTTTTTCCTTTTTTCTTTTTTCTTTTTCTCCCACATTTTATTTTTTTCTAATCATACAAATTCAAATAGATACCCTCATTTTCTCCTTCCCTCCTCCCCTCCCCAGTTGTCCCCCATTACACTCTCCCCATGTCCCTCCTTACTTTTACCCTCCCTTTCCTCCTTCCCCTTCTCCCAATGCCTCCCCCTTCCTCACAGGAAGACAGAATGGAATTTTAATACTATTCATTTTTCTACTAAATTGTTGTTCAGCAGTTCAAAATCCACAGATTGTCTCAATTGAGCTGCAGGAGTGTGAGGAGTTTTTCATCTCTGCAAAAGAAAAGTCATCATCACTAAAAGGTGTTGGTCTTTAACATGTAGTTGAAGAAGTGACCATTGAATTGCACTTGTTACAAAAATGAACGATGCTTTGTGTGAAACTAAGTTCAGTGTTACTCACTACAAGTTACTTCTTAGAACTGGGGCATCAATATATGTTCCTGTCATTGTGGTTATGGATAATTAGGTGCACAGTCACTACAACCAACACTCAACAGATAGGATCTTGTAAAATTAAAGAGCGTCTGTTCAGATAAAGAGATTGTAACTCCAGCACAAAGGCAACACACAGAATGGGAGAAAATCTTCACTAACCACATATCTGATACAGCTCTACTATCCAGAGTGCACAAAGAACTTAGAAAACTAAACACCAAGGAAACTAGTGGCTCAATTAAAATATAGGCCTTGGAACTTAAAAGAAACTTTACCAGGGATGAAATTAAAATGTCTAACAAATATCTTAGAAAATGCTCCACATCCTTAGCCATTAGGGAAATGCAAATCAAAACATCCTTGAGATAGCATCTCACCCCGGTCAGGATGGCAAAAATCCACAATACAAACAACACCAAATGCTGGAGAGGATGTGGAGAGAGGGGAACTCTCCTACATTGCAGGAATGAAGGCTCATACAACCACTCTGGCGAGCCATCTGGTGATTCTTAAAGAAATTAAAGATTGAAATGCCAGGGCTGGAGAGGTGGCTCAGGGGTTAAGGCCGGGCGGAAGCGGGGGTGGCCTGCGTTTCTGATCCTGGTAGGGCAGAGCCTGTGAATCCCAGGACCGAGGAAGTGGAGGCGTCCATGGTGGTTCCCGATTTCGTCCGTGGTTCTACACACGTACAGACACCCGCGTGCACACAAACATACGCACACAGGAACAATTGAATAAATAAAAAAAAAAAGCTTTAAAAAAAAATTGAAATGCCATATGACCCTGCTATTCCACTTTTGGGAATAACCCCCATGCAGCAAAAATTCACCTCAATAGCACAAGCATGACCATGTTCATAGCAGCACTGTTTATAATAGCAAAGTCATAGAATCAATCCAAATGTCCAACAGTTGATGAGTGGATAAGGAAAATGTGGTACATTTATGCACTGAAATACTACTCAGCCATTAAAAATGATGAATTAATGAAATTTGCTGGGAAATGGATGGAATTAGAAAAAATTATATTGAGTGAAATATCCCAGACAGAAAATTAAGCACTGGCCATTCCCCTCCATTCTGCTGCCCTGGACGTGCAGGCGGTCCAGCCGGGCCTCACCGCGCCAGGACCCAGGTAAGCTCGGTCCTCGCCCGCCCCCACATTCCCAGGCAGCCCAAGGGACCCAGCTCCTTCACCATCCAGCTGGAGCCGGGCAGGGCATGGGAGGAGGAAACCTACTCTGCACCCGGGCCCCACCCCAGCTACCCCCAGGTTAAATAGCGCTCCCACACCGACGCCCCATCTCCCCTTCCCCTCCACTCCACCGACTGGGACACGCGCGCAGTCCAGCTGGGCCTCACTGCGCTGCGACCCAGGTAAGCTCCATCCCCGCCCGCCCTTGGAGCCACAGGCCAAATAATTCAGTTTAGTGAAAAACGCACAGAAATTAAAAGATCTTAAGAGTTAAAACGACAATGCCAAAGTCAAAGTGCAAATCCATGAGAAACAACACTCAAGTAAACAAATCTCCTACTGAAGGAATTAATCCCATAATGTTAGACTCCAACCAGAACAAACCCATGGAAAATGGCCAAGAAAGCCTGACCCAGGATAACAACCTTCAAAATATTATCATTACCATGTTCAGTACTATGAAAGAGGAAATCAGGGAGGAATTAAATAATTGAATCAATCGCTTTGAGGAGGAACACAACAGACACATGGAGGAGTTGAGAAAAACAGTGCAAGAATCAAAAACTGGCATAGAGCAGTTAAAGCAGACTCAAGCAGAGTTTAAAACTGAGTTAAAAGACAAATTGGGCTGGAGAGGTGGCTCAGGGGTTAAGCCTCCGCCTTGCAGGCAGAAGCTCCTGAGTTTGGATCCCAGATCCCACATATAGACGCCAGGCGGAAGCGGGGGCGGCCTGCGCTTCTGGTTCTGGTAGGGCGGAGCCTGTGAATCCCGGGGCAGAAGGAGGTGGAGGCGTCCATGGTGGTTCACGAATTCGTCCGTGGTTCTACACACACACAGACACACACACACACAGACACGCGTGCACATACACACACATATGCACACAGGTGAATAAATAATAATAATAATAATAATAATAATAATAATAATAAAAGACAAATTATCTTCAACCCAGAAATCCACAGAGAGTCTGATCAGCAGAACTAACTAAGCAGAAAACAGAATTTCAGATCTTGAAGATAAAGTGGGAGTATTAACCAGCTCAATGGAAGAGATTGTTAAAGCCAAAAAGATGCTTGAGAGAAATATCCAGGAGATATGGGACACCATGAAAATGCCCAACATGCGTATTCATGGAATACCAGAGCAAGAATCTCAAAATACCACCCCTGAGGGGTGGTTCCTCAATTCGTCCGTGGTTCTACACACACAACACACACACACACACAACACACACACATGCATGCATACACACACGCTTGAATAAATAATAAATAATAAAAAAATTAAAAAAATATCACCCCTGAGGAAATTTTTCAAACGATCATTAAGGAAAACTTTCCTCATCTAAACCCATCCATATACAAGAGGCATTCCGCACCACAAACAGATATGACCAAAACAGAAACTCGCCACGGCAAATAATAGTCAAAACACTCCACATTCAAGATAAAGAACTGGTGCTGAGAGCTTCAAGGGAGAAAAAACAAGACACTTTTAAAGGTAAACCTATTAAAATAACAAATGACTTCTCAATGGAAACACTAAAAGCAAGAAGAGCTTGGAGAGACATACTTCAAGTATTGAATGAGCAAAAATGTCAACCTAGGCTGATTTACCCTGCAAAACTATCAGTCATGATCGAGGGAGAAAGAAAAATCTTCCAGCACAAAGCCAACTTGAAGGGATACATGTCCACCAAACCAGGCCTTCAAAAAATGCTAGAAATGATATTCAAGCTTGAAGAAAAAAAACAGGCATATCCAGGAGAGCAGAAGGCAAGTATAACACCATTAAAAGTGAAACAATATACTTATAAAAACTACTAAACATAATAAATGTCTGGAATCAAAAATAGTTTCACCATTATAACGCTAAATGTTAATGGAATTAACTCACTGATCAAGAGACACAGATTACAAACTAGGATTAAAAATCACAATCCATCAATCTGCTGCCTGCAGGAAACCCATCTCACCACAAAAGATAGGCACGCTCTAAAAATAAAAGGCTGGTCAACAATTCTACAAGCTAATGGAAGCAGAAAACAGGCAGGGGTAGCCATTATGATATCAGACAAAGTGGACTTCAAACCAAAGAAAATTATACGAGACACGGATGGATACTACATTTTAGTCACAGGTACAATTCACCAGGAAGACTTCACAATACTGAACATGTATGCACCCAATACGGGCACCTCCACATTCATTAAGAAAACCCTACAGCGTCTAAAGCAAGAAATCAACACCCAAACGATAATTCTTGGGGACTTCAACACTGCCCTCTCAACATGGGATAGATCAACAGGTCAAAAGCTTAATAGAGACACTTTGGAACTTACTCAAACCCTTAAAGAAATGGACCTTACAGATCTCAATCGAACTTTTCACCCATGCACCAAAGAATACACATTTTTCTCAGCAGCACACGGAACTTTCTCCAAAATAGATCACATACTGGGCCACAAAACGAATCTACACATATACAAAAAAGTTGAAATTCTAACCTGTGCCCTGTCAGACCACCATGGCCTAAAGCTGGACATCCACAACACAACAAACAAGAGAAAATACACTAACTCCTGGAAACTTAACACTATGATGCTGAATGAGAACTGGATTCAGGAAGAAATTAAAAAGGAAATTCAAGATTTCCTGAAAGTGAATGATAATGAAAATACAACTTACCAAAATCTCTGGGATACAATGAAAGCTGGTCTAAAAGGTGAGTTCATAGCTCTTAATGCCTACATCAAAAAAATGGAAACATCAGAAATAAACAACTTAACAATGCAGCTTAAAGCTTTAGAGAAACTAGAGCAATCTGATCCCAAAAGTAGTAGAAGAGAGGAGATTAGCAAAATAAGGGGAGAAATATCTGAAATCGAGATTAAGAAAACGATAGAGAAAATCAACCAGTCAAAAAGCTGGTTCTTTGAAAAAATCAATAAGATGGATACACCCCTAGCTAAATTAACCAAAAGCAAGAGAGAGAAAACCCAAATTAACAAAATTAGAAATGAACATGGAGTTATCACTACAGATACCCAAGAAATCCAGAGAATTATAACATCATATTTCAAAAACTTATACTCTGTGAAGTTTGACAACACAAAAGAGATGGATGAATTTCTAAGTAAACACAACTTACCTAAATTGAATCAGGAAGTCGTGAATTATTTAAATAGTGCTATAACATATAAGGAAATTGAGGAAGTAATCTCAAATCTTCCCACCAAAAAATGTCCTGGACCAGATGGATTCAGCACAGAGTTCTACCAGACATTTAAGCAGTACATAACATCAATACTCCTTAAACTGTTCCATCAAATAGCAAAGGAAGGAACACCACCAAATTCCTTCTATGAAGCTAATATCGTTTTAATCTCAAAACCTAATAAAGATTCACTTAAAAAAAGAAAACTATAGGCCAATCTCTCTGATGAACACAAACGCAAAGATTCTCAACAAAGTCTTAGCAAATCGGATTCAAAAACATATTAAAAAGATCATTCATGGGGACAAAGTAGGCTTCATCCCCGGCACACAAGGTTGGTTCAACATACGCAAATCAATAAATGTAATTCATCATGTAAACCAGTCCAAAGTCCAAGACCACATGATACTCTCGATAGATGCAGAAAAAGCTTTTGACAAGATCCAACAGCCTTTTATGATCAAAACGCTAGAGACAGTAGGAATGGAAGGAACCTTTATCAATATAATAAAAGCTATATACAACAAGCCCACAGCAAAATTTATGCTCAATGGGGGAAAACTGGAAGCATTCCCACTTCGATCAGGAACTAGACAAGGCTGTCCACTCTCACCACTTCTATTCAATATTGTACTTGAAGTCTTAGCTGAAGCCATAAGGCAAGAAAGGGACATAAGAGGGATTCAAATCGGTAAGGAAGAAGTCAAGCTACCCCTATTTGCAGATGACATGATCTTATACCTGAGTGATCCCAAAAACTCCACCAGGAAGCTCCCGGAACTAATTGAGAAGTTCAGCAGGGTGGCAGGATACAAAATAAATGTGCAAAAATCAGAGGCCTTCCTATATGCCCAAAATGAAAGAAGTGAAAAAGCCCTGAGAGACTCAATCCGATTTACTATAGCCCCTAAAAAAATGAAATACCTTGGTATAAACCTAACCAAGGAGGTAAAAGACCTTTACAACGAAAACTTTAAAACCCTAAAGAAAGAAATTGCAGAAGACACCAGAAGGTGGAAAGACCTCCCTTGTTCCTGGATTGGCAGAATCAAGATCGTAAAAACGACCATCCTACCAAAGGCAATATAGAGATTCAATGCTATACCAATCAAAATCCCAAAGCAATTCTTTAAAGAAGTTGACCAAACAATCTCAAAATTCATATGGAGGCACAAAAGACCCAGGATAGCAAAGACAATCCTGAGTAACAAAAACACAGCTGGAGGTATCACCATACCAAACCTTAGTCTATACTACAAATCCATAGTTTTAAAGACAGCCTGGTACTGGCTCCAAAATACACACAGATCAATGGATAAGGATTAAAGACCCAGATATAAGCCCACAAAATTACAGCCATTTGGTCTTTGACAAAGGGGCCCAAAGTGTCCAATGGAAAAAGAATCTTCAACAAATGGTGCTGGCAAAACTGGATCTCCACATGCAGAAGATTAAAACTGGACCCGTACTTGTCACCTTGTACAAGACTTAATTCCAAATGGATCAAAGACCTTGATTTAAGGCTAGAGACTATAAAAACCATAGTTGAAAGGGTAGGGAATTCCCTCGAGCTGATTGGGCTAGGCCGACAGTTCCTAAACAGACATCCAATGGCACAGTCACTGCTACCAACTCTCAACAGTTGAGATCTTGTGAAATTAAAGAGCTGCTGTTCAGATAAAGAGATTGTAACATGAGCTCAAAGGCAACCCACAGAATGGGAGAAAATCTTCACTAACCACACATCTGATAGAACTCTGCTGTCCAGAGTGCACAAAGAACTTAGAAAACTAAACACCAAGGAAATTAATGGCCCAATTAAAAAATGGGCCCTGGAACTTAAAAGAAACTTTCCTGGGGATGAAATTAAAATGTCCAACAAATATCTTAAAAAATGCTCCACTTCCTTAGCCATCAGGGAAATGCAAATCAAAACTTCCCTGAGATATCATCTCACCTCGGTCAGGATGGCAAAAAATCCACAATACGAACAACACCAAATGCTGGAGAGGATGTGGAGAGAGGGGAACTCTCCTACATTGCTGGTGGGAATTCAGGCTCATACAGCCACTCTGGCGAGCCGTCTGGAGATTCTTAAAGAAATTAAAGATTGAAATGCCATATGACCCTCTGATTTCACTTTTGGGAATAATCCCCCATGCAGCAGAGGTTCACCTCGATAGCACAAGCACGACCATGTTCATAGCAGCACTGTTTACAATAGCAAAGACATGGAATCAACCCAAATGTCCAACAGTTGACGAGTGGATAAGGAAACTGTGGTACATCTATACAATGGAGTACTACTCAGCCATCAAAAAGGATGAATTACTGCAATTTGCTGGGAAATGGATGTCATTAGAAACAATTATATTAAGTGACCCAGAAAATTAAGCGCCGTATGTACTCCCTAATAGGTGGTTCCTAATACCAAACCCACCCAGCCCATCTTGAGACACTCATAGGTAAATCTATGTATTACCTGCAGTTATTGCAAGGATTATGAACAGGAGGGATGGGGTTGGAGGGCCACACCAGAAACAAGGAGAGAAGTAACCATGTTACAGTAGAGAAAATAGGCCTCCATCAAGGACTGCAAGAAAGTAATGTGACACCTAGTTAAGTTCACAATTCGTTCCTGATCATTTACACCTAAGGGGGTATGAACTCACCAGAAGGGGAGGGCACATAGTCCGGCAGATTAAAAAGTAACCATTTTGCAAATGGGTGATTGACCCCTCCCATTGCCTAACACTATGGTTTCCCACTTTTATTACATCTACCTTTGAATGTGCTTTTATCACAAGACTCTAGTTTAACAGCTTTTTGTCTCTGGCCAGGGAGTAACATACAATGCCCACCAGGATGGAGTGAAGGGCATTGCAGGGGCAGCAAAACTGCAAAAGAAAATCAACAAAACACAATCCTGAACTTCAGAGACTCTATATCAACCACCTAGAACTAGGCCAGCTTAGTCTCTCCCCATCTTGAAGCTCAGGGAAATTTGCGGAAGAGGGGGCGGTAAGAGTGTAAGAGCAAAAGGATGGGAGGAGCAATGATATGTAAGATACTCTATACTAGTTAGGTCTGAAACAATCATAAGTGGACTTTGCATGCCCTGCGCATTGTCCAACACACTGTTGACCTCACAAAGTCTAGCATCTGCTAAAGGCACCAAGATCCTTGGAGGCAAAGGATTGGCAAACCACAGCAGTGTTCCTATACCTAAGGGAACACGGAAAGGGTTCAGGGAAAGGCCACTGGGTCCTTGTACGTCATCGGAGAGGAGGGCCCAGAGGAAAATCAGGCATGCACAAGAAAGGACTCTCTGGGAATTGGGGTGGGAGGCACTGGGGGATGGGGAGGGAGAGGGGTGGGGAGGGGGAGCAGGGGGTACGGGGGGAGGAGGAGGGAGGGAGGGAACTGGTGTACCTAATAAGTTTGTATGAGCTGAAATAAAAAAAAAAAGAAGGTAACCATACTGCAAATGTGAGACTGAACTCTCCCCTCACCACGGTCTCCTACTCTTATTCCATCTACCTTTGAATCTACTCTTATAATAAGACTCTATTTTAACATCTCTATTTTATCTCTGGCTCAGAGATGACATCCAATACCCATTACGATGGAGCTAAGGGTGGTGCAGAAACAGCAGAACTGGAAGAAAAAAAAACAAAAAATAATTCAGAACATCAGAGACCTTACATTAATCACCAGGAACCAGGCCAGCCTAATCTCTCCCCATCCCAAAGCTCAGGGAAATTTGCAGAAGAGGGGGTGGTAAGACTGTTAAGAGCCTAAAGATGGGGAGGATCAATGATATGCAAGATAATCCATACAAATTAGGGCCAAAGTAATCATAATAGGACTTTGCATGACCTGTTCAATGACCAACATATCATTGACCCCCCAAAGTCTAGCATGGATCACAGGCACTATGATCCTTAAAGGCAAGGGATTAACAGCCACAATAGTATTCCTATACTAAAGGGGAACACAAAAAAGAGCCCTAGGTAATGTTACTGAGTCCTTACACCTCATCAGAGAGGAGGACCCAGAGGGAAGTTTGACATGCACCATAAAGGATGCTCCAGGAATGAGAGGAGTGAGCACTGGGAGAAAGGGAAGGAGCGGGAGAAAGGATGGGGAAAGGAGGGAGGTAGCAAGAGGATCCAGGAGGGGTGGAAGGAGGGAGGGGAATGGGGCACCTATCAGTTTGTATGAGTGGAAAAAAAAAGTCATGCCCTTTTATGCTTCAGTTTTCATGTCTTGTGTTCCAAGGGGCCCCTCAAATTGTGTCCTTTGGAAATGATCCCAAAGATGACATCTTGGTAAGCAATGAAACAGAATTTAGCCATGGATCTAACCTCTCAACTTACTAGAGCATAGTAGCTCAGAAACAACCCACTTTGGGATATCAAGATATTTGCTATTTGAGAAATTCAATTCCTACTTCATAAAAGCTATTTCTTCTCTGGCTTGTAGGTAACCTTTGGTGATATAAACAGAAATTGTAAGCCCAATGGAATGTACAAGTGATCTCTGATTTAGCACACTGAGGTAATTGATTTGTAAACTGAAGCCAATATAAGCTATAAAGAAAGAACCTGTCTTCAAAAAATTCAAACAAAAAACCACTAAGCACTTTAGCTTTATAAGTCCCCCCTCCCTTCATCCATCCATCCATTCTTCTTCCTTCCATCCCTGCAATGACTATCCATTGTAGCATTGATGCAGCCACACACACATCCATTCATCTCTCGGACCAAGGGTTTCAAATTATTTGACCACTTGTCCACACTTTTAAATATTTTTCCTTCAATCCTTCTTTAAAAGTTAAATACAGTTTTCTTTTAAGGTATAAGGAAGGATTTGTCACATGAGAATATTAATGAAAACTTTTTATCACTTTCCTTTCTAAAGCATATATTTGGTAACTATATTTGCATAGATATGGATGTGCAAGGATACATATATGCACATGTATAGTTATAATTATATTTTATCGTGCTCATTTTATTTAATCTTGGGTTTGAAAGTTACTGCTGTCTATCCAGCTTGTAATAGGTTTACAATAGCTAAAATCAAGGTGTGTCCTAATGTGGAAAATGGATTCTTTTCTTAAGCTTTGTAAGAGTGTGGTGAGTGATTTCTTCAAAGGTATCTCTAAGCTGTTTTCTAAAGGAATGATGCTCATGAACTACATTGTAAATTGTGCCGTTTCATTGATCAACATGTTTGACTGTTACAGAATACAAATGTACCTATTTCATCTGAGCAAGATCAAATGGAAGCTTCTGTTTATCACTTTATGCCCCATCATGTCCTCCATTTCCAGAACTAATGTCCCCATTGGATTCTGGGAGGCACTTTATAAGGCAGGAGCCTCCTTTCCTTGCAAAGTATCCAGGAAACACATGTGGACCTTCTCCATTTTCTGTCCCACCAATGGATGGCCTTGCTCAATTAGCAAGTAGGCTTTAGAAAAAAGTATATATGTATGTAAGTTCTATATGTGGTTTTAGTTACTCAGTGATAATTATTTTACTGTGTACAATTTAAGAGAGAATCATTTCTCTGAGATTCTTCAAGCCGATCATTTTCTTTCTAGCTGTGCTTCTGATGAGGTTTCCCCTTAGTTCTACTTGAAATGTGTTAAATCCCCTTTGTGTGTGTATGCTGTGATATTTCTGCCATGGTAGGTGAGGCTGAATTTCTTTTTTGCATTGAACTATTTTCAGTGTGTGCATGGTCATGTCCCACGTGTGTGTTTGTTTGTGTGTGTTTGTGTGTGTGTGTATCCTTGTACTTTTATTTGGCACAATTATGCATATCATAGTACATATGTGTGCAGTAAAAGTGGAGGAAAGAGGAAATCTTGTGAGTTTGGCACACTCCTACCATGTGTGTTCTGGGTTTTGAACCTAGGTGGTCAGGTTTGCCCACAGGCACTTCTAAATGATGATGTATGCCTCCCCAAATTGTGTTGCATTTTTATTCTTTTCATCTTCTTATACACACTTACATTTCAGCTGCATTACTATAAATTCAAATGAGAAGAATTGTATTTTTTTATACTTAAGTGTATCAGTGTTTTGTCCTTTCAAGCCTTGCAGATTCTGTAACTTCCATGTGGTTTTCTTTTCTCCACACATTTCTTCTCTGCAATCCTATTTTTTTTCTTTGTTAGACTGAGGTACACACGTTGTTGAGTTGTACAGTACATGTAGAGGAGTTCAGAGTCTTGATGATATCATAGACCTTTGCCTTTTGGGCCTTGTCGCTAGCCCTTTTTTCCTCCCTTTTCACGTACATGTGCATGCAATACGTGTGTGTGTGTGTGTGTGTGTGTGTGTGTGTGTGTGTGTGTGTGTGTGTTTTATAAGTGACTGGCTGAAAGTCTTCATGTATATGTGTTCTGGAGTGCACTTGAGTGTGTCTGACTTAGGGGGCCCAAGAATAATATGGGATACCAACCTGGGTTTCTCTCTCTCTCTCTTTCTCTCTCTCTCTCTTTCTCTTACTTTATTATGTGATTGGGGATTCCCAATGTCGCTTTCAGTGCCAGAATTCCCTGGCCATGACACAGGAAAATAAGCTTTATACATGGCATGTAACAATACAAATTCTGATCCTTTCCCTGGTGAAGTTATAGAGGCTCTACTTACTGAATCATCTTCACGGGCCATTTTTTTCTCTCTCTGAGACTGAGTTTCATTACCCTATATCCTTGCAGACTGTGGATCTAGCACAGCAATTCTTTTGGAACTGATCGATACCTCATTAAAAGGTCAACATCCCTCTATTTTCCAGGATTTGGTCATGTAATATTTATCTTTATTGTTGCTCTACAAGGTGCTTTTCATTATTTTTATCTTTTAATTCATTATTGACTTATATATTTACTATTTATTTATGTGAGAAAGAAGGGAGATTGAGTGAAAGAAAGACAGAGAGAGGGATAGGAAGAAAAAGTGCAAAAGTGAAAGATGGAGAGAGAGAAAGGGAGGGAGGGAGAGAGAATTCTCAAGCCAAGAGAGAACATTTGGAGATGACAGAACATCTAAAGAGGTTAGTTCTCTCCTTGAACCCTGTCACATTCACTGGATCAAATGCAGTTCTTTGGATTTGAGAGCAGGTGAGTTAGCCATTGAACTATTTCTCTTGTCTGATAATTTTCTTGAGATTTCTAATGCTTCCAACTTGGATTGGAAATGTGTCCCCTTGTATTTGTGTGTTCTTTATTTGAAACATGAGACGCATTGTATTTGGCCATTTAATCACCCTGCAACTAAGAGGACAAGGACTAAGATGAGACCAATGTCATATTGCAAGTTATTGATATACAGGAAGCCCTTAGGTAGTGTAATACATATGGAGGAATGGGGAAAGACAGAAATAAAAGGTTATAGAGAGGAAAGAGAAGGAAGACCTTTAGGACATCGGTCCTGCTCCCTGACCTCCTCTTTAACCATAGGCATAAGGAGGTCCCCTTGGATCTGGGTGGAAACATCATTGCTACACCCTTCCACAGAATTGATTGTGCCCGGTCTTCAGGCTTTTATCCCAGGCCCTAGGTAAAGTGGAGAAAAGCCAACTCTTTGAGAGAATGTTCTTCGTTTGTGCTTATAAAATGTGTGGGTATTGGGGGGGGCAGATACATCATGCTTTTCATACTCCAACTTTCATGTCTAGATGTCCCAGGAGCCCCTCAAAGTGGCATCCTTTGGAAACAATCCCAGAGCTAATATCTCAGTAAGTACTGAAGTGGAATTTTTCCTTGGATCTAACCTCTCAGCTTACTCGAACACAGTAGCTGTGAGCTACCCTACTTTGTCATATCGAGATTCTTTCTATTTGAAAATCTTACTTCCTACTTCATGAAATCTTTTTCAGCTCTGTCTTGTATGTAGCCTATGGTGATACAACCAAAATCAATATAACACTGATCAGAGGAGAAGTAGGTCTCTGATTTACCACACTGAGGTCATTGATTTGTGAGTTGGAAGCCAGTATGAGTGTAGAAGAGCCTGTCTTCAAAAAAACCACACACACACACACACACACACACACAAGAGAACACTGAAGACTTCTGCTTTAGAAATCAATCCCCCTCTCCCTTCACCCATCCATCTATTCTATCATATGTTCATTCTTCAGTGGCCATCCATGTTTCCATCCATCTGTCCACAAACACATCCACTTATCATTCAGATAAACTTGAGGGTATCAAGTTACTTGACCACTTGTCCACACTTTTTAATATTTTTTCTTACTTTTTCTGAATGTTATGTACAATTTTGACAATTTTGTCAGTTTGAAAATATCAGTGCAATCATTTTGTTGCTGTCTTCTCTAAAGCATATATTTGGCAACTATATGCATAGACAAGTTTGTACAGAATACACACATATTCATTACAATTAAATTCTTTCTGGTTGCTTGTGTTTCATCTTGGGCTAGAAAGTTACTGCTTTCTGTTGAGTTCATAATAGGTTATGATACCTAAAGCTTGGCTGATACACTAATGTGGAAAATGTGTTCTCTTTTTGAGTTTCCTAAGAGTATGATGAATTATTTCTTCAAAGGTGCCTTGTAAAGCTGTCTTCTAAGCCTATAATCCTCAGGAAAAGCATTGTAAATTATTGTGTTTCATTTACCATTATATTTGACTCTATTACAGAATCCACCTGTACTTACTTCAATTGGCCAAATCACTGTTTCCTCCAGTCACAGAACTAATGGGTCCATTGGATCCAGGAAAACATTTCATGAGGCAGGAACCTCCCTTCACTGCACAGTCTCTAGAAAACATGTGTGGTCCTATTCTGTTTTCTTTCCCACCAATGGATGGCCCCAGCATTCCACTTGCTCCATTGTAAGTCTATGATTTTTAGAATTACTCAAAGATAGATATTTTACTGTACAAAATCATTGCATGTGAAAACTTGTTTCTCTGAATTTCTGCAGGTGGATCCTTTATTTCCTGCAGTAGTTCTAATGAGATTTCCACTTGAAATGTGTGAAATCATTTTTTGTGTGTGTATCTGTGATGTTTCTATCTTGGTAGATGAGATTGAATTTCCATTTTTACACTGAAATATTTTGGTGTATGCATGAAGATTTCCTCTATGTGTTTATGTGTCTGTGTGTTTTCATTTGGCACAGATATTTGTGTCATCACATATACATGTCTACTGAATGTGAAGGTGAGAGAAGAAAGAACATTTATGGTTAGTACTCTTCTTTCACCTTCTGAGTTCTAGGTTTTGAACCTAGATGGTCAAGTTTGCACACTGGCACTTGTACTTGCTGGCACAAACCTCCAGCCAACAAGTTGTGTTTCAATCTTTTTCATCATCTTATATGCTCCTACAAATTCCAATGAGATGAATTACATGCTTTTTTATACTTAATACAAGTGCTTTGTCCCTTTTGCACCTTGAAGATTCTGTTATTCCCATGCTTTATTTCTCCACACCTTTCATCTCTTCAGTCCTATTTTTTCTCTCTGTTAGAATGAGGGTGTGCATTTTGCTGAGTTGCATGCACATGTGGAGGAGTTCAGGACTTATTCTCTTCTTGTATCTTTCAAATTCAGATCCTCTGGATGGTGCCAAATAACTTTGCTTTCTGGGCCATGTCACCAGCCCATTATTCTTTTTTTTCTTTGCTTGTAGATTTTCATGGAGTGTGTGCATGCATGTGTGCATGCATGCATTCTTGTGTGTGTGTGTGTGTGTGTGTGTGTGTGTGTGTGTGTATTTATGTCCTTTTGCTTGTGTAGATGTGCTCTGGAGTGTACTTGGGTGTGTGTGACTGAGGGGCCCAAGGGTAAAATGGGATATTAACATGGATTACTCGTTCTGTGACCTTACTGCATACTTTGGAATTCCCCGTTTCTGCCTTCAGTGCCTGAATTCTCTGCCTGTGCCACTGGAAAACAATCATTCAACAAGGCATGTGATGATGTGAACTCTGATTCTTTCCCTGGTGAGGTCAAAGTTCTACCCACTGAGCCATTTCCAAAGACTCTTTTTTCTCTTTAAGAAAGGATTTCAATGATCTGTACCCTTGCAGACCATGAACTCTAGCACAGCATTTCTATTGCAACTGCTAGATACCTGTAACAGTTACTCTGAACTATTGCTGCGAGAGAACACTCAGTCAATCAACTTAAGCGAGAAAGGGAGGTTTATTCAGCTTACAGTTCCAGAGGGAAGGTACAGACTCTCAAAGCAGAGGTGGCATGGCTGGCTGGCCAAAGCTGGAGGAGGCTAAGTTACTGCAGACATCTTGAAAGCTGAGAGCTGCAGACTGCTTGCTGCAAAGGCCAACTTCTCTTGGAGGTAGGGTGGGACTAATCCACCTCAAGGCCCACCCCTTGTGACTGCCTTCCTCCAGCAAGGCTCCACCTCCCAAGGTACCATGACCTTGCTGAAAACATGAGACTGTGGGGAACACATTTCAAACCATAACACACCACCTCTGGCTCCCACAGGCTCATTGCCATCTCATTATGAAAACCATACTCAGTCCAACTTTAAAAGTCTTCATAGACTACATCAAAAGGCAAGTTACATACTTCCAAAATACGATGGCATGGAATAAACATTCCCATTCCAAAAGGAAGGAATGGGGGCATATCCAGGAAAGATCAGTCCATAACAAGACCAAAAATCAGCAGGACAACTCTCACCACTTCTATTCAATATTGTACTTGAAGTCTTAGCTGAAGCCATAAGACAAGAAAGGGACATAAGAGGGATTCAAATCGGCAAGGAAGAAGTCAAACTATTCCTGTTTGTAGATGACATGATCATATACCTGAGCGATCCCAAAAACTCCACCAGGAAGCTCCTGGAACTAATTGAGAAGTTCAGCAGGGTGGCAGGATACAAAATAAATGTGCAAAAATCAGAGGCCTTCCTATATGCCCTGAATGAAAGAAGTGAAAACGCCTTGAGAGAAACAATCCCATTTACTATAGCCCCTAAAAAAATGAAATACCTTGGTATAAACATAACCAAGGAGGTAAAAGACCTTTACAATGAAAACTTTAAAACCCTAAAGAAAGAAATAGCAGAAGACACCAGAAGGTGGAAAGACCTCCCTTGTTCCTGGATTGGCAGAATCAACATCGTAAAAAAGACCATTGTACCAAAGGCAATATACAAATTCAATGCTATACCAATTAAAATCCCAAAGCAATTCTTCAAAGAAGTTGACCAAACAATCTCACAGTTCATATGGAGGCACAAAAGTCCCAGGATAGCAAAGACAATCTTGAGTAACAAAAACACTGCTGGAGGTATTACCATACCGAACCTAAGTCTATATTACAAATCCATAGTTATAAAGACAGCCTGGTACTGGCTCCAAAATAGACACACAGATCAATGGATAAGGATTGAAGACCCAGATATAAGCCCACAAAATTACAGCCATTTGGTCTTTGACAAAGGGGCCCAAAGAATCCAATGGAAAAAGAACAGCATCTTCAACAAATGGTGCTGGCAAAACTGGATCTCCACATGCAGAAGATTAAAGCTGGACCCATACTTTTCACCATGTACAAGACTTAATTCCAAATGAATCAAGGACCTTGATATCAGGCCAGAGACTATAAAAACCATAGTTGAAAGGATAGGGAACTCCCTCGAGCTGATTGGGTTGGGCAAACATTTCCTAAACAGACATCCAATGGCACAGTCACTGTAAAAAAAAAAAAAAAAAATCAGCAGGACAAACCCCAAATCTTGTAGCTCCAAGTCCAACAGGTAAGCCTCTTGTTGAAATCATCTCAGTTCCAAAGGGCTTTGATTCCATCCTTCCAATGCAGCTGCCTATAGAATACATTGCTCTCTTGAGCTGACTCCTCCCAGAGTATACGGTTCTCCTTGGCAGGTGTCCCACATTATCTCTGGAATCTCTAATATCTTTACTTCTCAATAGCAAACCAGGCTTTAATTCCACAGCACAAACTGCCCTTATTGGGCCTCTAAACTGCAGGCTTCTTACCTCGTGATGCCTGGATTCTGCCAATTTTTGAAATTTTGGAGGATAACTCCATGATCTCCTCCCTCTTGCATCACTGATGCCTCTAAAACCAGAACCACATGGACGACTTTGCCAAGACTGGCCTCCTTGAATCACAGCTGATTCTGCTTCTGTATGTTGACCATCTCTTTTCACTCCTGGGCAGTTGCCTTGTAAGAGAAACCAACTCTTGCTTTGGAACTCCACCCTTTAGCTCCAGTCTTCTGAAAGGATTTGCATTCTTATGAATGGGAGCCTTCCCTGAGGATCTAGCCCTCAAGCTAGGGCCTCTTTTATTATTCAAATTGGAGCAGGCTTTGATTTACAAATGAGCTAATCTCTTTGACAGCCATTTTGTTCTCTGCTTCTTCCTGGTTCAACTCTTTAAGTTTTGCATTGCATTTTTCATCATCAGATCTTACAGTTTTTGCTTATTCCTGATTCTTTGCTCTTTTTCATAACTCTGAAGACAACTAAAAAGTAGCCATATCACATTGTCAAGACTACATTGCTTTGAAATTTCCTCCATCAAGCACTCCAGCTTAACTTCAAGCAAGCTTTCAGATGAAGGCAAAACTTCACTAAACTCTCGGCCAACACATGGCTCCATGTCACTCATCCAGTTGCAAACACAGTCTCTGTTCCCCTCTGAACTATCACAAGCTGGGCTTCCACTGCCTGCATCTCTCACAGAATTGCTCTCCTCTGAGCTCTCACGAGAAAGGCTCCTTTGGCCCAATCGCCAAGATGCAAAGAGTTTCCCAGCACGAAGTTCCAAAGTTCTCCATTTTTCTCCCAACAAACAGTTCCAAAGGCACACTAGCCACATCACAGCATTGGCCATACTTCTGGGTACCAACTTCTCTCAGCTTCACAAACCACCTCACATTGTGGTACCAGCTGTTCTTAATCTCACAGCAATACCCCACTACTCAGTACCAATTTCTGCAATGGTTACTCAATTATTACTGTGAGAGAACACTCAAAGCCAATCAACGTAAGGGAGAAAGGGAGGTTTATTCAGCTTATGGTTCCAGAGGGAAGGTACAGACTCTCAAAACAGAGGTGGCATGGCTGGCTGGCCAAAGCTGGAGGAGGCTAAGTTACCGCAGACATCTTGAAAGCTGAGAGCTACAGACTGCTTGCTGCAAAGGCTGACTTCTCCTGGAGGTAGGGTGGGACTAATCCATCTCAAGGCCCACCCCTTGTGACTGCCTTTCTCCAGCAAGGCTCCACCTCTCAAGGTACCATGACCTTGCTGAAAACATGAGACTGTGGGGGACACATTTCAAACCATGACAATACCTCATTAAAAAGTTAGCATCTCTCTATATTAACTTGTCTTCCAGGACTTGGTCTTGGAGTTATACCACAATATACTTTTAATTTGTTGTGGCCAGATTCTGGGGTCCCAAAAATCAACGAGGAGCCAACGCCGGCTGCAAATTGCATGAGAGTCTTTATTAGCAGATTCCAACCTGGGCTCACAACCGGCCAACAGAAGTGTCAAGCCAGGAAGCACCCAGCCCTCTGTCCAGGCGAAATTTTTATAGCTTACTGGCATAGGGAGGGGGCTTCCAACTTAGTAGTTACATGATTGGCTAACAGCCAACAGTTTTGGCATGCACGGATTGGTTCCCCCCCTTGTCTGTGAGCAGTTTGAATTGCAACCTGGTAAGGGGAGGAGCAGGGGGTGGGCAACTCCAGTGGAGCAGAAACGTTGCTCTTCAGGGGCTTAGCTAGGCACGGGGCTGCATTCCAAGCATTCCAAATTCTCAGCCTGTCCCTAGTTAGAGCCAATGGCTGCGCTGACTGGGCCACATTATGAAGGCTATATACAAGAACTAAAAGGAAACCAAAATCAGGTTCTACATTTATCTTTTAATTAGATATTATTCATTTGTTTGTTAGGAAAAAAAAATAGAGATTATGTGAGTGGAAGAAGGTGAGAGAGAGGGAGAAGAACAGAAAAAGAGAGAATGAGAGGGTTAGAGAGAATTATTATGCCAAGGGAGAATGTTTAGAGGTGAGAGGACATCTTCAGAAATCAGTTCTCTCCTTGCATCAGGTTGCATTTCTTGGATAAATATCAGTTCATTGGATTTCAGAGCAGGTGAAACCTTCCCTGTTGAAACTATCTGTCTTGCCTGACAATTTTGTTGAGATTTTTAATGATTCTAGCTTGAATTAGACACGTGTGCTCTGTTGTTTGTGTGTCCTTAATTTGAAACATCAGATGCATTGTATTGGCCATTTTAATCACTCTTCAAATAAGAAGATAACACTATGTTAATTCCAAAAGTGTACTGCAAGTTGTTAATGTATAAGATGCCCTTGGGTAGTGTAATACATATGGAGGGATAGGGAAAGACAGAAGGGAAAAATTAGAAAGGGCAAAGAGAAGGAAGATTCTCAGGAAATGGGTCCTGCTCCCAGATAAGTTACAGGCTCAGGTAGGTCCCCTAGGATCTAGGTAGAGAAAGCACAGCACAAACTCCCTTGAAAACTGAATGTGCCCCAGCCTTAGCCTGTTGTCCCAGACCTGATGTGAACTGGAAGGCAAGCCAGCTCTGTGCTGACAAAGTGCTTAGGGAGGAGGCACTTTGTTTCTGTTTGAAAATTATGTGGGTATGGGTGACAGATGAGTCATACCATTTCATGCTTCAACTTCATGTCTAGATGTCCCATGTGCTTTTCAAGTGGAATCCTTCAGAAATGATCCCAGAGCTGATATCTTGTAAGTACCAAAGGGGCATTTTCCACTATCATGCTGCTTAGCTTCCTGAAACACAATAGCTGAAGGCCAACCCTCTTTGGCATATCAAGATACTTTCTGTTGGAGAAACTTACTTCCTAGTTGATGAATGCTATTTCTATTCTGGTTTGTATGTAATCTATGGTGATGTAACAGAAATCATAAGCCCAATCAGAGATAAAGGGTGTCCCTTTTAGAACACTGATGTAGATTTGTGAGTTGCAAGCCAGCATGGGCTACAGAGAAGAAGAATCTGTCTTCAAAAGAGTCATACAAGAGAATACTAAGTGCTTTTGCTTCAGAATTCACACCCTGCCTACCACCCTTTACCCATTCATTCATTCTACCATACTTCCATCCCCTTAATGACTGTCCATGGTTCCATCCATATGTCCACACACTACTATTCATCTTTCAGACCAAGGATTTCTAAATTCCTGACCACTTGTGCACACTTTCTGATATTTCTCCTTCAGTCTTTTTTTTAAAGATTTTTTTTATTTTTATTTTATTCAATTGTGCGTGTGTGTGTGTGTGTGTGTGTGTGTGTGTGTGTGTAGAACCATGGGCGAATTCGGGAACCACCATGGACCGCCTCCACCTCCTCGTTTACTCTGCCCCGGGATTCCTAGGCTCCGCCCTACCAGGACCAAAAACGCAGGCCGCCCCTGCTTCTGCCTGGCGTCTATACTTGGGGTCTAGGATCCGAACTTAGGATCTTCCGCCTGCAAGGCAGAGGCTTAACCCCTGAGCCATCTCTCCAACCCTTCAGTCTTTTTTTGTATGTTAATTATGGTTTTATTTTAGGATATAAGGGTGCTTTGTCTGAAAATGTCAGTGCAAATGTTTTATGTCTGTCTTCTCTAAAGCACATATATATGTGTATGCACAGATAGATGTATATATGCTATATAAGCACACAAACATATGTGTGTGTGTGTGTGTGTGTGTGTGTGTGTGTGTGTGTGTAGTGTTGGTTCTATTCTTTCAGGGTGCTTGTCCTTAATTTTTGGCTAGAAATTTATTGCTTTTGGTTGAACAATTAATATGATTATAGATAAACCTAAGCTGATATGCTAATATAGAAAACGGATCCATTTCTTGAGCTTTGTAAGAGTATTGTGAATGCTTTTCAAAGAGCCCACAAGCTGTCTTCTAAGCTACTGATGCTCAGGAAAATAATTGTAAATTGTGGTATTTCACTAAACACCATATTTAACTTTGTTACAGAGCACAAATGTACTTGTTTCAACTGAACATCATCAAATAGAAGCTTCTGCCAGTGGCTTAATGCCACTACCATGTCCTCTGTACTGAGAACCAACGTCTGAAATGAATCCCATAAACTCCTTCAGAAGTCAGCAGCTTCCCTCGTTACAGAGGATCCAGGAAGTGCATCTGGACCTCCTCCTTTTGCTTTGCTACCAAGTGACAGCTCTAGCATTTCACATGCTCCATGTAAGCTTTAGGAAAAAATGTATAGGTATGTGAGTTGTTATGTGATGGTGATCAGTTGGGAGAACCATATCTCTAAAATGTGAGCATGAAAAAGATGAGAGGAAAAAGGTAGGAGTTTTGTAAGAGAGGAGTTTGATTGATTGATTGATTGATTTTCCCCAATCATAAACCTCAATAAATATCCCAGTCTTCTCCCTCCCTCCACCCATCTCCAGTCCCTCTTGTACCCCCCCTTTTCCCCTTCCTTTCACCCCCTTCCTTTTCTTTCTCCCAGGGAGTTTGATTTTCTTAGCCATGAATCTTAGCTTTTCTCCATGATCAAGATGATTACCTTCTTTTGAACACAGCTAAATTTAAATGGCAGCGTAATACATATGGAAGAATGGTGAAAGACTGGAAAGGTTAGAGAGGGGTAAGGGAAAGAAGGAAGACAGGATAAGGACACTGATACAACATATCCTCTTAAGATATAGGCATTAGGATATCCCCTAGGATTGGGCTCAAAATCATTATCACATACTCACATGGAAACTCAACATGCACCAACATTCAGTGATCTGAGGGTCTTGTCCAAAGGCTGATGTAAACTGGAGGACAGGCAAGGCAGCACTGTTCTGACAAGGAAAATGTGCTTTGATTATATTAGGAAATGATGCAGGTGTGGGGGCAGATAATTCATATCTTTCCATACTTCAACTTTCTTATCTAGATGTTCCAGGGCCCCCCAAATGGCATCCTTTAGAAATTATCTCACAGCTGGTATATTTGTAAGTGGCAAAGTGGAATTTTACATGGATCTGACCTCTCAACTAATGAGAACACAGTAGCTCGTAGTTCACCACATCGTGATACCAAGAATTTTTTTTTTGAAAAATTCACTTCCTTCTTCCAGAAAGCTATTTCTTTTCTGTATGTAACCTATGTTGATAAAACAGAACCTTTAAGCCTGATGAGATATAAAGGTAGTCTCTGATTTAGCAATTTGAGAAAATTGTATTGTAATTTAGAAGCCAGTATGAGCTACAGAGAAGAGTCAGTCTTCAATAAAATCACATTAGAGAACACCTAAAAGTTCTGCTTTAGAATTGAATTTCTCTCTCCTGTCACCCTCCCATTCATTCAGCCATCCATTCATTCTGTCAGCTATCCTTGACCTCATTGTGCATCCATTTTCCATCCATCCATACACACACACACAAGCATTCATCCCTCAGGTATAGAAGGGAATTAGTTGAACAGTTGTTCCCATTTTCCAATATTTCTCTTTCAATTTCTTTGAATATTCAGTATGGTTTTGTTTGTAGATTTAAGCATAATTTTGTCAGATTGAAAATATCAATGTGGATGCTTTGTCTCTTTCTTCTCTAAAGAATATATTTGGTACATGTATATGCATAGTGATGAATGTACATTTACACAGGTATAACTATAGTTATATTCTCTCGGGTTCCTATGTTTCATCTTGGGCCAGGAAATGACTGCTTTCTGTTGAGATCATAAGTTTACTGTAGATAAAATCTAGCTGATTCGTTAATGTGGAACATGGATTCTGTTCTTAAACTTTGTAAGAGTATGGTAAGTGTTTTCTTCAAAGGTGCCCTCTTTTAAGCCTATGATGCACAGGAAAAGCATTGTTAATTGTGCTGTTTCTCTAACCACCATATTCGACTTTGTTGCACAATCCAATTGTGCCTGTTACAACTGGGAAGCAACAAATAGAAGCTTCTGCCCATAGCTTTTTGCCAATACTGGATCCTACTGTCACAGAACCAGCATCACCAATGAATCCAGTGAATACCTACAGGATGCAGAAGCCTCCTCCATGTGCACAGGTTCCAGAAAATGCATGTACACCTCCTCCATTTTTTTGCCACCAAGGGATAGTCCTGGTTTTCTGCCTGCTCCATTAACAAGTAGGCAATAGAAAACAAATGTTTGTAAGGATATATGTGTTTATTGGTTTACTCACAGAGTGATTTTACTATATATAATCACCTAGTGGAAGAACTATATCTCTGAGGTCTGCAAATGGATCCTTTTTTTCCAAAAATGGTTCTTATGAGATTTACATTTGATTCAACTTGAAATGTGTGCAATCATTTCTGTGTGTGCATGCTGTGATGAGTCTACCTTTGTAGGAGTGAGTGAACTTCCATTTTTGTTTTACATTAAACTATTTTCAGCATATGTAGACACACATGGGCTCTTCATATATGTTTCTGTGTGTTTTAACTCGGTGCTAATATGAGTGTCAAGATGTAAAATACATGTGATGTGAATGAGAAGGTGAGAGGAGAACTTTGACGGTTGGCTCACTCTTTATACTGTGTGGACTCTAAGGTAGGAACCTCGGTGGTCAGGTTTGGGCTCAGGCACATGGACTTCCTGACACATGCCTCCAGCAACATGGTTCTCTTTTGCTCCTCTCCTTCTTATATACCTTACCCTTACATTTCAGAAAATGTGTTTTCTAACACATTTTGTGAGTCCCATGTGCAGAAGATCAGTGGACAACATTCAGGAGCCTGTTCTCTTCTATCCTTGAAACTTAACTGCTCCAGATGATGTCAAACACCTTTTCTTTCTGGGCCATTTCACCTGTCCTTTCTTTTCTTTTTTGGCTCAAGTTTCTGGGGGAATGTTTGTGTGAGTTCATGTGTGTTTTGCTTGTGGCTGGTCATGTGTTACCATGTATTCATTTGTGTGCTCTGCTGTTCTTTGTGTTTGTGTGCCTAACGGGCCTAAAGGTAATATTGAGCCATCAGTGCACCTTCTCTCACCTTACATGTTGGTGAATCCCAGTGTCTACCTTCAGCAACAGCATTCCATGCCCATGCCATTGGAACACAGCCTTTCTTCATGGCAATTTGAAAAGGAGAAAGGAGAATATATTTCAGAGCATTTGGAGAACCCAATGTCATCTGAGACATAGGAGATTCTGTACATGAGAAAGCTGAGACAAAATGGTAGACATGATGTGAGAGGGGAGTTTGATTATTTTAGCCATGTACCTCAGCCTTTCTCTGTGATCAAGTTGACTACCTTCTTTTGAACATGGCATAATTTAAATGGGCAGCATAATACCTCCAGAGGAATGGGGAAAGACAGAAGGTAAGATTAGAGAGGAGTAAGAGAATTGAGGAAGGCAGGATAAAGGCGCTACTCCCAGGCATCCTCTTAAGCTACAGGATGGGGTAGTCCCCTGGGATTTAGCTGCAGAAATCATTGCCACACACTCCCATGGAAACACAGCATGCACCAACATCCAGTGATATATGAGGGTCTTGTCCCAGGCCTGATGTAAACTGGGGGGCAGGCAAGCCAGCCCTGTGCTGACAAGGTGATTAATGAGGAAGTGCTCCATTTGTGATTGGAAATGATGTGGGTGTGGGGGCAGATAAGTCATATCTTTCCATGCTTCAACTTTCTTGTCTAGATGTTCCAGGTCCTCCTCAAATGGCATCCTTCAGAAATGATCCCACAGCTGTTATATTGGTAAGTAGTTGTCACGTCCTGTGCCAACTAGATTGGTACCACAAGGTCCCAACCTGGGGAAAAGCTTCATGGAAGCATTTTCTGGAAACGGGACATGGCTTATTTGGAATAAATAGTAAAAATATAAAACATATCGGAATAGTCAGGCTTGTAGCCTGCTCTTTGGAATGGGCAGTTGCTAGGGGCCTGAATGGTTGCTAGGAGCCACTCCACTTCGAGTCTTGCCTCTTATCTTTGACAGATGAATTCCTGCCTTTTTGTGGATTGGGTATGCCTCCTATCTGTTCCCTTTATGGCTCCTGTCCCCTGAACTGGAGATATCAAGGAATTTACACTAAGTCTTTTCACTTCCTTTTCTAAATAAGAGCCAAGACTGCTTTTAACTTTAAATTAAATTCTAACTAAAAACTTCATGCTTAGTCATAAACAGTATATAGACTTGTTAGCCAGAATGTATATGCTGATTTTAAAGAAATTAGAGAACTTCAAGACTCTTAAAACATAGGTGGGTAAAATTCCCTTGCCGAAATTCAGAAACTCTATGAATATGAGACTATGCTATCTGTTTCCTAGAATCAGTACACAACTATTTCTTATAGAACACATAAGTTAAGTCCTTTCCCCACTCTGCCACCCGGGACGTGCCCACAGTCCAGTCGGGCCTCACCGCAACCTAGACTCCAACCAGAACAAACCCATGGAAAATGGCCAAGAAAGCCTGACCCAAGATAACGACTTTCAAAATATGATCATTACCATGTTCAATACTATGAAAGAGAAAACCTGGGAGGAATTAAATAATCGAATCAATCGCTTTGAAGAGGAACACAACAGACACTTGGAGGAGTTGAGAAAAACAGTGCAAGAAGCAAAAACTGGCATAGAGCAGTTAAAACAGACTCAAGCAGAGTTTAAAACTGAGCTACAAGACAAGTTATCTTCAACCCAGAACTCCACAGAGAGTCTGATCAGCAGAACTAACGAAGCAGAAAACCGAATTTCAGACCTTGAAGATAAAGTGGGAGTATTAACCAGCTCAATGGAAGAGGTTGTTAAAGCCAAAAAGATACTTGAGAGAAATATTCAAGAAATATGGGACACCCTAAAGAAGCCTAACATGCATATTCATGGAATACCAGAGCAAGAATCTCAAAATACCACCCCTGAGGAAATTTTTCAAACTATCATCAAGGAAAACTTTCCTCATCTAAAAAAAGAGAGGTCCATACATATACAAGAGGCATTCCACACCCCAAACAGATATGACCAAAACGGAAGCTCACCACAGCAAATAATAGTTAAAACACTCCACATTCAAGATAAAGAACTGGTGCTGAGAGCTTCAAGGGAGAAAAAACAAGTCACTTTTTATTAATTTTATTTTAATACATTTTTTATTATTATTTCAGCTCATACAAACTTAATAGGTACACCAGTTCTCTCCCTCCCTCCCCCCCCCAAACCCCTGCTCTCCCCCCCTTCCCCCCCCCCCCCCCCGCCCCCGTGCCTCCCGCCCCAATTCCCAGAGTCCTTTCTTATGCATGCCTGACTCTCCTCTGGGCCCTCCTCTCTGATGACGTACAAGGACCCAGTGGCATTTCCCTGAACCCTTTCCTGTGTTCCCCTTAAGCATAGGAACACTACTGTGGCTGCCAATCCCTTGCCTCCAAGGATATTGGTGCCTTTAGCAGATGCTAGACTTTGTGAGGAAAAACAAGTCACTTTTGACCCACCCCAGAGCCCCACGCGTCCCGGCGGCGAGCACCCAGGCCGACTGCGGCTTGGCCTGCGCCCCCCCCCCCCCCCCCCGCCAGACGACCCCAGGCCCCTCCGCCGCGCCGCCCCACCCCCGCCCAAGGTGAGTGAGAGAGAGAGAGAGAGAGAGAGAGAGAGAGAGAGAGAGAGACCAGCCCAGCCCCCACCCACCCCGGAGCCCCACGCGTCCCGGCGGCAAGCACCCAGGCCGACTGCGGCTTGGTCTGCATCCCCAGGCCCGGACAACTCCAGCCCCCTCCGCCGCGCCACCCCGCCGCCGCCCAAGGTGAGTGAGAGAGAGAGAGAGAGAGAGACCAGCCCAGCCCCACCCACCCCGGAGCCCCACGCGTCCCAGCGGTGAGCACCCAGGCCAACTGCAGCTTAGCCTGGGCCCCGCCCCGGACCCAAGCCCCTCACACCCTCCTGCCCCGTGCGCCTAGCCACCCCCCTGGATCCCAGGTGAAGAATTCTGCCATTGAGCCAAGGAGTGAAAGAGCCCAGCCCAGCCCCACCCCGCCCCCCACCCGGGAGCCGCCAGGCCAGCAGCACCACACTGCGCAGCCGGCTTTGCCCCGGGCCCCGCCCCTCTCCGCGCCCACCTTCCCAGATCGCAGGTGAAGAACTCTGCCATCAACATCAGACCCTCTGCCTCTCTGGCCCACCGGGGACCTATGCACGTGGTCCACGGAAGACACACTGCCACTCAGAATTCAATAGTTTCCCAAAGGAAACTCAAGCAAAATTCTAAGGAACAAAGAGAGCACAGGCCATACATCTGGACTCCACTACAATCATATCACGTGGGCGAGTTTCTTCTCATCCAGCCCAAAGATAAGTAAACTTTTTCTTTTCACCTTACTGATCCTTTAAAGTATCAATGCTGTAGATCAACTTTCTCATACAGCCACCCCACAACATACAACTCCAGGGAGTACACCACTCACCCCCACATTTCATCAAGAAACTAAATCGTAAAAGTGCACTACCAAACTAATACTCACCCCCTGGTAACAACCTGACTTAACTGACGTACTAACAGCCTAGTAGCCTCATCTAGGATATAATACTAACAATACACAGACATACCCAATCCAAGGCAAGCACTAGTAATAACTGGCAAGGGTAACAATACTAACTACGTGGATTCAGTGAAAAACAGAAACTGAAAGGTCCTAAAAAACAAAACAACAATGTACAAGTCAAAGTGCAGATCCACGAAAAACAAAACCCAAGAAGACCAATCTCCTGCCAAAAGAATCAATCCCATAATGAGGGATTCCGACCAGAACAAATCCACAGAAAATCGCCATGAAAGCCAGACCCAACATAACAACTTTCAGAGTATGATCCGTACCATGATTAATACTATGAAAGAGGAAATCCGAGAAGAGTTAAAGAACCAAACACTTTGAACAGGAACACAACAGGCACTTGGAGGAGTTGAGAAAAACAGTTCAAGAAACAAAAATAGGGGGTGACATACAGTGCCCATCAGGATGGAGTGAAGGACATAGCAGGAGCAGCAAAACTGCAAAAGAAAATCAACAAACCACAATCCAGAACTTCAGAGACTCTATATCATCCACATAGAACTAAGCCAGCCTAATCTCCCCCCATCCTGAAGCTCAGGGACATCTGCAGAAGAGGGGGCGGTAAGATTGTAAGAGCAAAAGGATGGGGGGAGCAATGATTTGAAGAGTCTCCACACTAGATAGGGCTGAAGCAATCATAATAGGACTTTGCATTCCCTGCGCCATGTCCGTCACACTATTGACCTCACAAAGTCTAACATCGGCTAAAAGCACCAAGATCCTTGGAGGCAAGGGATTGATGGCCACAGTAGTGTTCCTATGCTTAAGGGGAACATGAGAAGAGGTTCAGGGAAATGCCACTGGGTCCTTTTATGTCATCAGAAAGGAGGACCAAAAGGAGAGTTAGGCATACACAATAAAGGACTCTCTGGGAATTGGGGGGGAGGTACTGGGAGATGGGGAGGGAGGGAGGGGGAGCAGGGGTTGGGGGGAGGAGGAGGGGGGAGGGAACTGATCTACCTATTAAGTTTGTATGAGCGGAAATAATAATAAAATTGTTATAAAAATTAAATAAATAGGTCGGGACGCCTGCGCGAGATCCAGCCGGGCCTCAACGCGCGCTCTAGGACCCCCAGGTCAGCCCACGGGGACCCGGCTCCGACTCCCACCATCCAGCCGGAGCCGCGCGGGGGGCCGAGGGACGAGGAGCACCTCCCCCTGCGCCCGGGCCCCGCCCCAGCTGCCCTCGGGTTAAATAGCTCCACGCCGACGCGCCCATCCTTCCCTTCTTCGCCCCGCTCCCGCTCCGCCGGTCGGGACGCCTGCGCGAGATCCAGCCGGGCCTCAACGCGCGCTCTAGGACCCCCAGGTCAGCCCACGGGGACCCGGCTCCGACTCCCACCATCCAGCCGGAGCCGCGCGGGGGGCCGAGGGACGAGGAGCACCTCCCCCTGCGCCCGGGCCCCGCCCCAGCTGCCCTCGGGTTAAATAGCTCCACGCCGACGCGCCCATCCTTCCCTTCTTCGCCCCGCCCCCGCTCCGCCGGTCGGGACGCCTGCGCGAGATCCAGCCGGGCCTCAACGCGCGCTCTAGGACCCCCAGGTCAGCCCACGGGGACCCGGCTCCGACTCCCACCATCCAGCCGGAGCCGCGCGGGGGCCGAGGGACGAGGAGCACCTCCCCCTGCGCCCGGGCCCGCCCCAGCTGCCCTCGGGTTAAATAGCTCCACGCCGATGCGCCCATCCTCCCTTTTCGCCCCACCCCGCTCCGCCGGTCAGGACACGCGCGCGGTAAGTCCCGTTCAGGCCCTGCCCACCAGTACCCCAGGCCAAATAATTCAGTTTAGTGAAATTGAGAGATCTTAAGAGTTAAAATGACAATGCCAAAGTCAAAGTGCAAATCCATGAGAAGCAACACTCAAGTAAACAAATTTCCCACTGAAGAAATTAATCCCATAATGTTAGACTCCAACAAGAACAAACCCGCGGAAAAAGGCCAAGAAAGCCCCACCCAGGATAAAGACTTTCAAAATATGATCATTACCATGTTCAACACTATGAAAGAGGAAATATGGGAGGAATTACATAATCGAATCAATCGCTTTGAAGAGCAACACAACAGACATCTGGAGGAGTTGAGAAAAACAGTGCAAGAAACAAAAAGTGGCATAGAACAGTTAAAACAAACTCAAGCAGAGTTTAAAACTGAGCTAAAAGACAAGTTATCTTCAACCCAGAACGCCACAGAGAGTCTTATCAACAGAACTAATGAAGCAGAAAACAGAATTTCAGACCTTGAAGATAAAGTGGGAGTACTAACCAGCTCAATGGAAGAGGTTGTTAAAGCCAAAAAGATACTTGAGAGAAATATCCAAGAGATATGGGACACCCTGAAGAAGCCTAACATGCGTATTCATGGAATACCGGAGCAAGAATCTCAAAATACCACCCCTGAGGAAATTTTTCAAACGATCATCAAGGAAAACTTTCCTCATCTAAAAAAAGAGAGGCCCATTCATATACAAGAGGCATTCCGCACCCCAAACAGATACGACCAAAATAGAAGCATACCGCGGCAAATAATAGTTAAAACACTCCACATTCAAGATAAAGAACTGGTGATGAGAGCTTCAAGGGAGAAAAAACAAGTCACTTTTAAAGGCAAACCTATTAAAATAACTAATGACTTCTCAGTCGAAACAGTAAAAGCAAGAAGAGCTTGGAGAGACATACTTCAAGTATTGAATGAGCAAAAATGTCAACCCAGGCTGATTTACCCTGCAAAACTATCAGTCATGATCGAGGGAGAAAGAAAAATTTTCCAGCACAAAGACAACTTTAAGGGATACATGGCCACCAAACCAGGCCTTCAAAAACTGCTAGAAATGATACTCAAGCGTGAAGAAAAAAACAGGCATATCCAGGAGAACAGAAGGCAAATATAACACCATTAAAAGCGAAGCAATATACTTATAAAAGCTACTAAACATAATAAATGTCTGGAATTAACAATAGTTTCTCCATTATAACACTAATGTTAATGGACTTAATTCACCGATCAAGAGACACAGATTACAAACTTGGATTAAAAATCACAATCCATCAATCTGTTGCCTGCAGGAAACCCATCTCACCACAAAAGATAGGCACGCTCTAAAAATAAAACGCTGGTCAACAATTCTACAAGCAAATGGAAGCAGAAAACAGGCAGGGGTAGCCATTATGCTATCAGACAAAGTGGATTTCAAACCAAAAAAAATTATAAGAGACACGGATGGATACTACATTTTAGTCAGAGGTACAATTCACCAGGAAGATTTCACAATACTGAACATATATGCACCCAATACGGGCCCCCCCACATTCATTAAGAAAACCCTACAGCGTCTAAAGCAAGAAATCAACCCCCAAACGATAATTCTTGGGGACTTCAACACCGCCCTCTCTACATGGGATAGATCAACAGGTCAAAAGCTTAACAGAGACACTTTGGAACTTAATCAAACCCTGAAAGAAATGGACCTCACAGATCTCTATCGAACTTTTCACCCACGCACAAAAGAATACACATTTTTCTCAGCAGCACATGGAACTTTCTCCAAAATAGATCACATATTGGGCCACAAAATGAATCTACACATATACAAGAAAGTTGAAATTCTAACCTGTGCCCTATCAGACCACCACGGCCTAAAGCTGGACATCCACAACACATCAAACAAGAGAAAATGCACTAACTCCTGGAAACTTAACACTATGATGCTGAATGAGAACTGGATTCAGGAAGAAATTAAAAAGGAAATTCAAGATTTCCTGAAAGTGAATGATAACGAAAATACAACTTACCAAAATCTCTGGGACACAATGAAAGCTGTTCTAAGAGGTAAGTTCATAGCTCTTAATGCCCACGTCAAAAAATGGAAACATCAGAAATAAACAACTTAACAATGCAGCTTAAAGCTTTAGAGAAACTAGAGCAATCTGATCCTAAAAGCAGTAGAAGAGAAGAGATTAGCAAAATAAGGGGAGAAATATCTGAAATCGAGACTAAGAAAACGATAGAAAAAATCAACCAATCAAAAAGCTGGTTCTTTGAAAAAATCAACAAGATTGATACACCCCTAGCTAAACTAACCAAAAGCAAGAGAGAGAAAACCCAAATTAACAAAATTAGAAATGAACATGGAGTTATCACTACGGATACCCAAGAAATCCAGAGAATTATAACATCATATTTCAAAAACTTATACTCTGTGAAGTTTGACAACACAAAAGAGATGGATGAATTTCTAAGTAAACACAACTTACCTAAATTGAATCAGGAAGTTGTGAATTATTTAAATAGTCCTATAACATATAAGGAAATTGAGGAAGTAATCTCGAATCTTCCCACCAAAAAATGTCCTGGACCAGATGGATTCAGCACAGAGTTATACCAGACATTTAAGGAGTGTCATGGTTTGAAATGTGTCCCCCACAGTCTTGTGTTTGGCAAGGTCATGGCACCTTGAGAGGTGAAGCCTTGATGGAGGAAGGCAGTCACAAGGGGTGGGCCTTGAGGTAGATTAGTCCCACCCTACCTCCAGGAGAAGTGGGCCTTTGCTGCAAGCAGTCTTGCAGCTCTCAGCTTCCAAGATGTCTGCGATGACTTAGCCTCCTCCAGCTTTGGCCAGCCAGCCATGCCGTCTCTGCCATGAGAAACTGCCTCCCCTCTGGAACCGTAAGCTGAATAAACCTCCCTTTCTCCCTTAAGTTGATCGACTTTGAGTATTCTCTCACAGCAATAATTAAGAGCAACTATTACAAGGAGCTAATAACACCAATACTCCTTAAACTGTTCCACCAAATAGCAAAGGAAGGAACACTACCAAATTCCTTCTATGAAGCTAATATCGTCTTAATCCCCAAATCTAATAAAGATACACTTAAAAAAGAAAACTATAGGGCTGGAGGGTTAAGCCTCCGCCTTGCAAGTGGAAGGTCCTGAGTTCGGATCCCAGACCCCACGTACAGACGCCAGGCGGAAGCAGGGGCGGCCTGCGCTTATGGTCCTGGTAGGGCAGAGCCTGTGAATCCTGGGGCAGAAGGAGGTGGAGGTGTCCATGGTGGTTCACGAATTCGTCTGTGGTTCTACAAATACACAGACACACACACACAGAGACACACATGTGCAAACGCACATACACACACGCACATGCGCACAGTTGAATAAATAATAATAATAATAAAATTTAAATAAAAGAAAACTATAGGCCAATCTCTCTGATGAACACAGATGCAAAGATTCTCAACAAAGTTTTAGCAAATTGGATTCAAAAAGATCATTCATGGGGACCAAGTAGGCTTCATTCCCGGTACAAAAGGTTGGTTCAACATACGCAAATCAATAAATGTAATTCACCATATAAACCAGTCCAAAGCCCAAGACCACATGATACTCTCGACAGATGCAGAAAAAGCTTTTGACAAGATCCAACAGCCTTTTATGATAAAAATGCTAGAGACAGTAGGAATGGAAGGAACCTTTATCAATATAATAAAAGCTGTATACAACAAGCCAAGAGCAAGGATTATACTCAATGGGGAAAAACTTGAAGCATTCCCACTTCGATCAGAAACTAGACAAGGCTGTCCACTCTCACCACTTCTATTCAATATTGTACTTGAAGTCTTAGCTGAAGCCAAAAGACAAGAAAGGGACATAAAAGGGATTCATATCGGCAAGTAAGAAGTCAAGTTGATATGATCTTTTACCTGAGTGATCACAAAAACTCCACCAGGAAGCTCCTGGAACTAATACAGAAGTTCAGTAGGGTGGCAGGGTACAAAATAAATGTACAAAGATCAGTGGCCTTCCTATATGCCCAGAATGAAAGAAGTGAAAAAGCTTTGAGAGAAACAATCCCATTTACTATAGCCCCTAAAAAAATGAAATACCTTGGTATAAACCTAACCAACGAGGTAAAAGACCTTTACGATGAAAACTATAAAACCCTAAAGAAAGAAATCGCAGAAGACACCAGAAGGTGGAAAGACCTCTCATGTTCCTGGATTGGCAAAATCAACATTGTAAAAATGACCATCCTACCAAAGGCAATATACAGATTCAATGCTATACCAATTAAAATCCCAAAGCAATTCTTCAAAGAAGTTGATCAAACAATCTCAAAGTTCATATGGAGGCACAAAAGACCCAGGATAGCAAAGACAATCCTGAGTAACAAAAACACCGTTGGAGGTATCTCCATACCAAACCTTAGTCTATACTACAAATCCATAGTTATAAAGACAGCCTGGTACTGGCTCCAAAATAGACATGCAAATCAATGGATCACTCAGGAAGACCCAGATATAAGCCCACAAAATTACAGGCATTTGATCTTTGACAAAGGGGCCCAAAGAATCCAATGGAAAAAGAACAGCATCTTCAACAAATGGTGCTGGCAAAACTGGATCTCCACATGCAGAAGATTAAAACTGGACCCGTACTTGTCACCATGTACAAGACTTAATTCCAAATGGATCAAGGACCTTGATATCAGGCCAGAGACTATAAAAACCATAGTTGAAAGGATAGGGAACTCCCTCAAGCTGATTGGGATAGGCCAACAGTTCCTAAACAAACATCCAATGGCACAGTCACTGCTACCAACTCTCAACAGTTGTGATCTGGTGAAATTAAAGAGCTGCTGTTCAGATAAAGAGATTGTCACACGAGCTCAAAGGCAACCCACAGAATGGGAGAAAATCTTCACTAACCACACATCTGATAGAGCTCTACTGTCCAGAGTGCACAAAGAACTTAGAAAATTAAACTCCAAGGAAAACACTGGCCCAATTAAAAAATGGGCCCTGGAACTTCAAAGAAACTTTACCAGGGATGAAATTAAAATGTCTAACAATTATCTTAAAAAATGCTCCACTTCCTTCGCCATCAGGGAAATGCAAATCAAAACTTCCCTGAGATATCATCTCACCCCGGTCAGGATGGCAAAAATCCACAATACAAACAACGACAAATGCTGGAGAGGATGTGGAGAGAGGGGAACTCTCCTACATTGTTGGTGGGAATGCAGGCTCATACAGCCACTCTGGCGAGCCGTCTGGAGATTCTTAAAGAAATTAAAGATTGAAATGCCGTATGACCCTGCTATCCCACTTTTGGGAATAACCCCCCATGCAGCAGAGGTTCGCCTCGATAGCACAAGCTCGACCATGTTCATAGCAGCACTGTTTACAATAGCAAAGTCATGGAATCAACCTAAATGTCCAACAGTTGACGAGTGGATAAGGAAACAGTGGTACATCTATACAATGGAGTACTACTCAGCCATCAAAAATGATGAATTACTGGAATTTGCTGGGAAATGGATGTCATTAGAAAGAATTATATTAAGTGAAGTATCCCAAACCCAGAAAATTAAGCGCCGTATGTACTCCCTAATAGGTGGCTCCTAGTACCAAACTCACCCAGCCCACATTGAGACACTCAAAAGTAAACCTATGTAACACAGTAATTGCAAGGATTATGAACAAGAGAGATGGGTTAGGAGGGCCACACCAGAAACAAGGAGAGAGGAGACCATGTTACAGCAGAGAAAATAGGCCTCCATCAAGGTCTGCAAGTAAGTAATGAGAAACCTGGTTAAGTTCACAGACGTTCTTTCCTGATCTCACCAGAAGGGGAGGGCATATAGTCTAGCAGATAAAAAGTAATCATTTTGCAAATGGGTGATGGACCCCTCCCTCAGTGAGGTTTCCTACTCTTATTACATCTACCCTTGAATGTGCTATTACAACAAGACTCCAGTTTAACAGCTTTTTGTCTCTGGCCAGGGGGTGACATACAGTGCCCAGCAGAATGGAGTGACGGGAATTGCAGGAGCAGCAAAACTGCAAAAGAAAATCAACAAACCACAATCCAGAACTTCAGAGACTCTATATCAATCACATAGAACTAGGCCAGCCTAATCTCTCCCCATCCTGGAGCTCAGGGACATTTGTGGAAGAGGGTGCGGTAAGATTGTAAGAGCAAAAGGATGGGAGGAGCAACGATTTGCAAGATTCTCAACAATAGTTGGGGCCAAAGCAATCATAATGGGACTTTGCATGCCCTGCACAATGTCCAGCGCACTGTTGCCCTCATAAAGTCTAGCATCTGTTAAGGGCACCGAGACCCCTGGAGGCAAGGGATTGACAGCCATAGTAGTGATCTTATGCTTAAGGGGAACAAGAGAAAGGGCTTATGGAAATGCCACTGGGTCCTTATATGTCATCGGAGAGGAGGACCCAGTGGAGAGTTAGGCGTACACAATAAAGGACTCTCTGGGAATTGGGGGGGAGGCACTGGGGGAAGGGGAGGGGGAGGAGGGGGGAGGGAGGGAACTGGTAAAAAATTTTAAAATGTATAATTATATTTTTAATAAAAAAAAGAAAAAAAAAGAAAAGAAAACTATAGGCCGATCTCCCTGATGAACACAGACGCAAAGATTTTCAACAAAGTCTTAGCAAATCGGATTCAAAAACATATTAAAAAGATCATTCATGGGGACCAAGTAGGCTTCATCCCCGGCACACAAGGTTGGTTCAACATACGCAAATCAATAAATGTAATTCATCATGTAAACCAGTCCAAAGTCCAAGACCACATGATACTCTCGATAGATGCAGAAAAAGCTTTTGACAAGATCCAACAGCCTTTTATGATCAAAACGCTAGAGACAGTAGGAATGGAAGGAACCTTTATCAATATAATAAAAGCTATATACAACAAGCCCACAGCAAGGATTATGCTCAATGGGGAACAATTGGAAGCATTCCCACTTCGATCAGGAACAAGACAAGGCTGTCCACTCTCACCACTTCTATTCAATATTGTACTTGAAGTCTTAGCTGAAGCCATAAGACAAGAAAGGGACATAAGAGGGATTCAAATCGGCAAGGAAGAAATCAAGCTATCACTATTTGCAGATGACATGATCTTATACCTGAGGGATCCCAAAAACTCCACCAGGAAGCTCCTGGAACTAATTGAGAAGTTCAGCAGGGTGGCAGGATACAAAATAAATGTGCAAAAATCAGAGGCCTTTCTTTATGCCCAGAATGAAAGAAGTGAAAAAACCTTGAGAGAAACCATGCCATTTACTAAAACCCCTAAAAAAATGAAATACCTTGGTATAAACCTAACTAAGGAGGTAAAAGACCTTTACAATGAAAACTTTAAAACCCTAAAGATAGAAATTGCAGAAGACACCAGAACGTGGAAAGACCTCCCTTATTCCTGGATTGGCAGAATCAACATTGTAAAAATGACCATCCTACCAAAGGCAATATACAGATTCAATGCTATACCAATCAAAATCCCAAAGCAATTCTTCAAAGAAGTTGACCAAACAATCTCAAAGTTCATATGGAGGCACAAAAGACCCAGGATAGCAAAACCAATCCTGAGTAACAAAAACACAGCTGGAGGTATTACCATACCAAACCTAAGTCTATACTACAAATCCATAGTTATAAAGACAGCCTGGTACTGGCTCCAAAATAGACAAACAGACCAATGGATAAGGATTGAAGACCCAGATATAAGCCCACAAAGTTACAGCCATTTGGTCTTTGACAAAGGGGCCCAAAAAATCCAATGGAAAAAGAACAGCATCTTCAACAAATGGTGCTGGCAAAACTGGATCTCCACATGCAGAAGATTAAAGCTGGACCCGTACTTGTCACCATGTACAAGACTTAATTCCAAATGGATCAAGGACCTTGATATCAAGCCAGAGACTTTAAAAACCATAGTTGAAAGGATAGGGAACTCCCTCGAGCTGATTGGGATAGGCCAACAGTTCCTAAACAGACATCCAATGGCACAGTCACTGCTACCAACTCTCAACAGTTGGGATCTTGTGAAATTAAAGAGCTTCTGTTCAGATAAAGAGATTGTCACACGAGCTCAAAGGCAACCCACAGAATGGGAGAAAATCTTCACTAACCACATATCTGACAGAGCTCTACTGTCCAGAGTGCACAAAGAACGTAGAAAATTAAACTCCAAGGAAAACACTGGCCCAATTAAAAAATGGGCCCTGGAACTTCAAAGAAACTTTACCAGGGATGAAATTAAAATGTCTAACAATTATCTTAAAAAATGCTCCACTTCCTTCGCCATCAGGGAAATGCAAATCAAAACTTCCCTGAGATATCATCTCACCCCGGTCAGGATGGCAAAAATCCACAATACAAACAACGACAAATGCTGGAGAGGATGTGGAGAGAGGGGAACTCTCCTACATTGTTGGTGGGAATGCAGGCTCATACAGCCACTCTGGCGAGCCGTCTGGAGATTCTTAAAGAAATTAAAGATTGAAATGCCGTATGACCCTGCTATCCCACTTTTGGGAATAACCCCCCATGCAGCAGAGGTTCGCCTCGATAGCACAAGCTCGACCATGTTCATAGCAGCACTGTTTACAATAGCAAAGTCATGGAATCAACCTAAATGTCCAACAGTTGACGAGTGGATAAGGAAACTGTGGTACATCTATACAATGGAGTACTACTCAGCCATCAAAAATGATGAATTACTGGAATTTGCTGGGAAATGGATGTCATTAGAAAGAATTATATTAAGTGAAGTATCCCAAACCCAGAAAATTAAGCGCCGTATGTACTCCCTAATAGGTGGCTCCTAGTACCAAACTCACCCAGCCCACATTGAGACACTCAAAAGTAAACCTATGTAACACAGTAATTGCAAGGATTATGAACAAGAGAGATGGGTTAGGAGGGCCACACCAGAAACAAGGAGAGAGGGGACCATGTTACAGCAGAGAAAATAGGCCTCCATCAAGGTTTGCAAGTAAGTAATGAGAAACCTGGTTAAGTTCACAGACGTTCTTTCCTGATCTCACCAGAAGGGGAGGGCATATAGTCTAGCAGATAAAAAGTAATCATTTTGCAAATGGGTGATGGACCCCTCCCTCAGTGAGGTTTCCTACTCTTATTACATCTACCCTTGAATGTGCTATTACAACAAGACTCCAGTTTAACAGCTTTTTGTCTCTGGCCAGGGGGTGACATACAGTGCTCAGCAGAATGGAGTGAAGGGAATTGCAGGAGCAGCAAAACTGCAAAAGAAAATCAACAAACCATAATCCAGAACTTCAGAGACTCTATATCAATCACATAGAACTAGGCCAGCCTAATCTCTCCCCATCCTGGAGCTCAGGGACATTTGCGGAAGAGGGGGCGGTAAGATTGTAAGAGCAAAAGGATGGGAGGAGCAACGATTTGCAAGATTCTCAACAATAGTTGGGGCCAAAGCAATCATAATGGGACTTTGCATGCCCTGCGCAATGTCCAGCGCACTGTTGCCCTCATAAAGTCTAGCATCTGTTAAGGGCACCGAGACCCCTGGAGGCAAGGGATTGACAGCCATAGTAGTGATCTTATGCTTAAGGGGAACAAGAGAAAGGGCTTATGGAAATGCCACTGGGTCCTTATATGTCATCGGAGAGGAGGACCCAGTGGAGAGTTAGGCGTACACAATAAAGGACTCTCTGGGAATTGGGGGGGAGGCACTGGGGGAAGGGGAGGGGGAGGAGGGGGGAGGGAGGGAACTGGTAAAAAATTTTAAAATGTATAGTTAAATTTTTAATAAAAAAAAAGATACTCCACACAAGTTAGGCCCGAAGCAATCATAATAAGTCTTTGCATACCCTGCGCAATGTCCCACACACTATTGACTATTGGAGGCAAGGAATTGACAGCCATAGTAGTGTTCCTATGCTTAAGGGAAACACAGGAAAGGGTTCAGGTAAAAGCCACTGGGTCCTTGTAGGTCATCAGAGAGGAGGGCCCAGAGGAGAGTCTGGCATGCACATTAAAGGATTCTCCTAGGATGGGGAGGGAGGGGTGAAGGGAGGGGGAGCAGGGGAGTAGGGGGGAGAAAGACGGAGGGAGGGAACCGGTGTACATATTAAGTTTGTATGAGCGGAAATAATAATAAAAAATGAAAAAGAAAAAAAAGAAGAACACATAAATTAATAGAAAATAATAATAAAATAATTCCTAGTATCTGTACATAAGTATTTCTTATGAGACATAAGTTAATAGAATATAGTAATAAAATTAATACACAACTATTTCTTATAAAGCTCAAGTTATTAAAAAATAAAAATAAAATAAATCCTAATATAGTTCCTATCATTATAACCTAAAATAGGCCAGCTTATATGATGGCAACCAGAATCTGATATCCTCAAAAAGAAAAATTTAATGTATAACATGCACCCCCTCCAAAGGATTTACCTTTACCATTTATAAAAATGTATAATAGATATAACACACACAGTTAATTAAAAACGTGTTTCCTTTTAAAAATCCAAATTATATAGATGAATTGAAAAGGTGCTCAACCGCAGTATATTTTAACTAAATCTCAAATACAATCTTTGTTAATGCAATTACAGCAATGTGGATTTGGACCCTGCGACTGTTTGGTCGGACATTGGAAAATAGATTTGGAGAGACTGAGGAACTGCAGCAAAGCCTGTTAATATGTAATAAAGATCTGTTTGTGTCTTTCCCTCAAACAATGGGTTAGGTACTTTAAAAAATTGTTTATTCTGTCTACTCTTATAATAAGGCTCTATTTTTAAAATTTTTATTGTTTATTATTTATTCAATTGTGCATGTATGTATGTGTGTGTAGAACTACGGACGAATTCAGGAACCACCATGGACCGCCTCCACTTCCTTGCCCTACCAGGACCAGAAACCCAGGCCACCCCTGCTTCTGCCTGGTGTCTGTAGGTGGGGTCTAGGATCCAAACTCAGGACATTCCGCCTACAAGGCGGGGGCTTAACCCCTGAGCCACCTCTCCAGCCCCAATAAGACTTTATTTAACAGCATTTTATCTCTGGCCAGGTGGTGATATCCAATACCCATCAGGATGAAGCCAAGGGCAGTGCAGGAGCAGAAAAACTTAAAAAAAATTAGCAAACCATAATTTAGAACATCAGAGACTCTACATCAACCACCTGGAACCAGGCCAGCCTAATCTCTCCCCATCCCAAAGCTCAGGGAAATTTGTGGAAGAGGGGGTGGTAAGATTGTAAAAGCCTAAAGATGGGGAGGAGCAACGATATGCAAGATACTCCATACAAGTTAGGGCTGAAGTAATCATAATAGGACTTTGCATGACCTGTGCAATCACCAACATATCATTGAACCCCTAAAGTCTAGCATGGATCACAGGCATTAGGATTCTTAGAGGCAAGGGATTAACAGCCACAATAGTGTTCCTATACTAAAGGGGAACACAAAAAAGAGCTCCGGGCAATGCCACTGAGTCCTTACACCTCATCAGAGAAGAGAACCCAGAGGGAAGTTTGACATGCACACTAAAGGATGCTCCAGGAATGGGGGGGGAGGGGAGAGGGAGCACTGGGAGAAAGGGAAGGAGGGGAGGAAAAGGAAAAGAAAAAGGTGGGGAGGGAGCAAGGGGATCCAAGGAGGGGTGGAGGGAGGGAGGGGAATGAGGTACTTATCAACTTTGTATGAAATAAATAAATAATTTCTTTGAAATAAATAAATAAATAAGAAATAAATAAAATAAAAGAATCTAAAAAAAAATTGTTTATTCTTGCTGAGCATGGAAGACTGGGATGGTACATGTTTGTTCTCCCCTATCTACAGGTGCAGGGACACATTTCCTTGCCATGAAATTTTCTAGTATAAAAGCTGTTACAAAATTTCAATAAATTAAGTTTACAGATTCACCCAGTCCAGAGTTGTGTGTGTCTGTTTCCTCATCTGCCAACTCTTTGCCACACTTGGAAGGGGGGAGCCCCGTATTTGGAGGTCGCAGCATGGTCTGCAGCAAGAATTGAAGTGGAATTTTACATGGATCTGACCTCGGGGTATCAAGAATTTTTTTTTGAGAAATTCACTTCCTTCTTCCTGAAAGCTATTTCTTTTCTGGCTTGTGTTTAAGCTGTGCTGACAGAACAGAACTCGTATGTCTGAGGAGATGTAAAGGTAGTCTCTGATTTAGCACTCTGAGGTAGTTGCATTGTGAGTTTTAAGCCAATATGAGCTAGTTTTCAATACAATGACACAACAGACACCTAGGACTTCTGCTTTAGAATTCAATTCCTCCCTGCTGTCACTGTCCCGTCGATTCAGTCATCCATCCATTTCCTCATTGTCCATCCATTATTTCATGTCTATCTACACACACGCCTTCATCCTTCAGGCTGAGGGAATTTAATTAGTTTACCACTTGTTCCCATCTTCCAGTATTTTTCTTTCAACTTGCTTTGGATGTTCAGTGTGGTTTTGTCTGAAGGTATAAGGGAGGTTTTGTCAGCTTGAAAATATCAACAAAAACATTTTGTGTCTTTTGTCTCTAAAGAATTTATTTTGTACGTGTACATACATAGTCATGTATGTACATTTTTCAGGTATAGGTATAGTTACATTCTCTCAGAGAGCTTATATTTCATCTTGGGTCAGAAAGTGATTTCTTTCTGTTGAGTTATAATAAGTTTAAGATAGATAAATCTGAGCTGATAAGGTAATATTGAAAATTGATTCTGTTCTTGAACTTTGTAAGAGTGTGGTGAGTGTTGTCTTCTTAGGAGAATCACTATAAATTGTGCTGTTTTTCTGACCACTGTGTTTGACTTTGTTGCAGAATCAAAATGTGACTATGTCAACTGGCCAGTAGCAAATGGAAACTTCTGCATTTGGCTTTTTGCCTCCTCTAGGTCCTCTGCTCCTTGGCTCAACTTTACCAATGAATCCTGTGAACCCCTACAGGATGCAGAAACCTTATCTGTGTGCCCAGTCTTCAGGAAATGCATGTATTACTCCTCCATTTTCTTTGCCACTGAGTGATGGCCCTAGCTTTCCACTTGCTCCATTAATAAGTAAGCTTTAGAATTAAACATATACTATCAGTTCTCTTAGACTTGTTCTTACTTGACGTCCATAAAAACTAAAATATGAACATCACCCTATAATGTATTAGGAACTGAGAAGAGGTGAGAACTCACAGTAGAAACCTTACTGAGCAGTGCAGGGAACCTCCCTTATCAGCAGGATGGCCTGAGGAGAGGTAACTTGGTATGTCACAGAGGTCTTAAACCCTCAAGTGTACAAAAACCAGAGGGATTTCTGGGGTGTGTAGAATTGTTGAGGATGGAGGATGGAAGTGAGCTCAATGGATTCATGAATGGAAGGGAGGGAGATGCAGGGAAGTGACATTTATTATTCAACATTCTTGTAAAATTTTTTAAAAAGTAAAATTTTAAAAACTTAAAGTAAACGGCAACAGAAAATGTAAAAACATATAAAAAGAAAAAATACATATTTTATGCAGTTCTACAAATGAAACATACATAAGCTTATTGGGTCATTCACACATAGTGATTTTTTTTTACTTTTTCTCCCACATTTTATTTTTTTCCTAATCATACAAACTCAATACATACCCCCATCCTCTCACTCCCTTCTCCAGTCATCCCCATTGCATTCTCCCACCTTCCTCCCTTCCTTTCACCCCCCCCCCTTTCCTCACTCCCCCTCTTCTGGTGCCTCCACCTTCCTCCCTCCCATCCCTTGGAGCATCCTTTTATAATTACCCCAAACCTCCCTCTGAGTCCTCCACTCTAGTGAAGGTTTAGGACTCAGTGGGATAACCCAGAGCCCCTTCTTGGGCTCCCCATTAGTATGGGAATTCTATTATGACTGTTTAATCCCTTGCCTCTAAGGAACCTACTGCCTGGAACCTTCTACCCTGTGATCCATGCTAGACTTTGGGAGATTGTTGACATGTCAGCCATTGTGTCCTTCCACTCTTTAAGGTCTTCTGACCTTGCTGCTCCCTCTTCTGCAATGTTCCCTGAGCTTTAGGATGGGGAGATTTGGCTGGTCTGGTTCTCTGGATACAGTCAAGGGCAGTGCAAGAAAATAAAAACTGAAAACAACAAACCATAATTGAGTACACCAAAGACCACACATAGTGATTTTACTGTGCATAATCCTCAAGTGGGAGAACCATTACCTCTGAGATTCTTTGAGTGGATCCTAATCTTCCCAGAAGTGATTTTGAAGATAATTTCAATTGATTCAACTTGAAATGTGTGCAATCATTGCTGTGTGTGCATGCTGTGATAATTCTGCTTTCATAGGTGAGAGTGAATTTTTTTTGACTTTGAAGTATTTATGTCTGTATGTGGACATTTCCTCTTCATATGTGTGTGTGTTTGTTTTTATGCAGTATAAGTGTCAGACAAAGCTCATATGTGTGTGTCCTATGCAGAGTTGAGAGGAGAACTTTAAAAGTTGATGCATTCCTTCCCCCTGGGGGCTCCGGGGTTTGAACCTAGGGGGTCTGGTTTGTACACAGGTACTTCACATAGTTTATGCATGCTTCCAGCAATCCATCCTGTTTTGATCCTTTTCATCTTCTTCTACACCTTCAAATTTCCACTGTGTTCTTATAAATTCAAATGAGATGATTTTTCATACTTATGAAAATTGGTGCTTCATCCTGTCAGGCCATATAGATTTCCTTATTTCCATGCTTCTCTTCTCCACCTATCTTGTCTGCAGTCCTTTTTTTTTTCTTTTTAGAGTGAGGAACACATGTTATTGAGTTGCATAACACATGCATAAGTTGTTCAGAGGACAACTTTCAGGATTTGATTATCTTTTTCTATCATTCAAATTCAGGTGCTCCACATTAAAGGATTCTCTGGGGATTGGGAGGGAGACACTGAGGGTTGGGGAGGGAGGGGTGAGGGGAGGAGGAGCAGGGTGGTAAGAGGGAGGAAGGGGGAGGGAGAGAACCAGTGTACATATTAAGTTTGTATGAGCAGAAATAATAATAAAAAATGGAAAAAAGTAGTTATAACAATTGCTGCTAATAGCAAATCCCTTTTGTTATTTGTAGAATAATCTATTTTTATTTGTTTCAGATTTTTTTCTGTCAGGGGGATGTTTTGTGACTATCTGAGCAGGAAGATATTTATAATTTTTAACAGAAAAAATGTAATTAAATGTTAAAAAATGGGTTCGGTCCCCAGCACCGAAAAAAAAAAAAAATGTTAAAAAATGAAAAAAAAAAATTCAGGTGCTCCAGATAATGCCAAATGACTATGCTTTCTGATCCATATCACCAACCCCTTTTTCCTCTTTATATACATGTATATGTTGTATATGAGTGTGTGTGTGTATGTGTGTACATGTGCATACACATGGGCATATGTGTCTGCAGGTGACTGGCTGTAAGCCTATATGTATGTGTCTTCTGGTGTGAACTTGAGTGTGTAAGGGAGTTCAATATAATATGGAATATCAACCTTGATTGCTATCTCCCTCACCTGATTTTGTGCATAGGGATCCACAGATTCTGCCTTCAGCACCAGAATTCCATGCCCATGCCACCAGAACACTGTTTCTCTACAAACTCTAATCCTTTCCCTAATGAAGTCAAGGCTCTATTCACTGAGCCATCTCCACAGACCCTGTCTTGCTGTGAGACTGGGTTTCATCACCCTGTGCCCCTGTAGGCCATGCAATATAGCACAGTGATTCTTTTGGAAGTGGTACTCCAAATGACTCATTAAAGGTGACCATCCCTCTCTTATATTTCCTTGTCTCTCATGACCTGGTCATGTAATAATTACTTTAGAGTTACCACATAAGGTGATTGTCATACGTTTGATCTTTTAATTATTGACTTAATTATTTATTCATTTCATTGTACAAGAAAGATCAGAAATGAGTGAGTGGCAGAGAGAGAGAGACAGAGGGAGGGAAAGAGAGAGCTAGAGAAAGGATTGTTATGACAAGAGAGAAAATTTGGAGGTGAGGACACCTTCACAAGTGAGTTCTCTCTTGTACCAGGTTGCATTCACTGGATCAAACTCAAGTCACTGGATTTGTGAGCAGGTGCCTTCCTTGTTGGACTATCTCTCTGGCCTGATAAATTTCTTGAGATTTCTCATGTCTCAGCTTGAATTAGACAGGTGTCCTCTTGTTTTTTGTGTATCCTTTATTTGAAATACCAGATGCATTGTATTTGCCCATTTAATCACCCTTCAACTAAGAGGACAAGGACTTTATTGAGACTATCATTGTACTGCAAGTTGTGGACATATAAGAAGTCCTTGAGTAGTGCAATACTTCTGTAGATATGTGCAAGGACAGAAGGAAATAATTGGCAGGATATAGGCACTACCCCCTGACATCCTCTTAAGCCGCAGGTGCAGGGAAGTCACCTAGTATCCAGGTGGAGAAATCATTGCCATACAATCCCTCAGAAATTGATTCTGCTAAAGCCTCAGGATGTTGTCCCAGCCCTCGAGTAAGCTGGACAGAAAGCCAGCTCTGTGCTGACAAGGTGTTGGGGAGGATATACTTTTTTCTGTTTGGAAATACTATAGTGTGGGGACCAGATGAGTCTCCCTTTTCATGCTTCAACTTTCATGTCTAGATGTCCCAGAGGCCCCTCAAGTGGCATCCTTTGGAAAAGATACAAGAGCTGATATCTCAGTAAATATTGAAGTAGAATTCTTCCATGGCTCTAAACTCTCAGCTTACTAGAGCACAGTACTTAAGAGCTATGCCACTTTGGGATATAAGATTCTTTCTCTTTGAGAAATACATTTCCTACTTTATGAAAGCTACTTCTTTTCTGGCTTGTATGTAAATTATGGTGATAAAATAAAATTTAAAGCCCAAACATATGTGAATGTGGTCTCCTATTTACCATCCCGAGGTAGTTGAGTTCAGTTAGAATCTGATATGAGCAACAGAGAGACTGTCTTCAAAAAAAATCACACAAGTGAACACTGAGGACTTCTGCTTTAAAACTCAATTGCTCCCTCCCTTCACCCATCCATCCACTTTGCCAATCCATCTGCTCATTTCTGTCTACTGTTCTGTCCATCCATTCACACATATGCATCTACTCATCACTTAGTCCTGAAGTTTCCAAATTAGTTGACCTTTTCTACAGTTTCCAATATTTCTCCTTCAAGGATTCTTTGAATGTTAAGTATGGTTTTGTTTTAAGGTAATAATTGTGGTTTGTCAAGTTGAAAATATCAGTGTAAACATTTTGTCTTTGTAAACATTTGTCTTCTCTAAAGAATATATTTAGAAACTACATGTATAGTCTGTATGTACATGAATATACATATATGTAGTTAGTTATATTCTTTCATAGTACTTGTATTTCTTCTTATGCTAGAAAGTTACTGCTTTCTGTCGAGGTCAAAATAGTTTATGATAGGTAAAACCGAGTGCTTTCCTCAAAGGTTCCTGCAAGCTCTCTTCTAAGCTTATGATGCTCAGGAAAAGCATAATAAATTATGCAGTTTCATTGACTAATAAATTTGATTTTGTTGTAGAATCCAAATGTGCCTCTTTCAACTGGGCAGGATCAAATGGAAGCTTCTTCTACTGGCTTTTTGCCACCACTGGGTCCTCCATTCCCAGGACCAATGTCACCAATGAATCCAGTGAACCCCTACAGGAGGCAGAAAACTCCCCTGCATGCACAGGCTCCAGGAAACATGTGTTCACCTCCTCCATTTTCTTTCCCATCTAGAGATATATCAGGGATTCCACCTGCTCCATTAACAAGTAGGCTTTAGAAAAAAATATATACATATGTAAGTTTAAATGTATTTTTAGAATTACTCAAAAATAGCAATTTTGCTGAGCAAATTCATAAAATAGAAAAAAAATTTCTCTGAAGTCCTATGTGGAGATCCTTTTCTTTCCCACAGTAGTTCCAAATAGATGTCTACTTGATTCATTTTGGAATACATGCAATAATTTCTGTGTGTGCATGCTATGATGTTTGCCTTGATAGGTGAGATTGAACTTCAATTGAACAATTTTTGTTGTGTGTGTAGTCATGTCCTTTGCTTGTGTGTTTGTTTATGTACCTTTATGTGGCACAAATACACATATATGGCACATGACTGTGCAGTGAATGCAGAGATGTGAGGAGAGCTTTTAAGGTTGGTACACTCCTTTCACTGTGCAGGCTCTGGGTTTTGAGCCTAAGCGGTTAGGTTTGCTCACAGGTACTTCTATTTCCTGATGCATGTCTCCCACATCCTGACAACGTTTTGATCCTTTTCATCTTCTTATACGCCCTTACATTTCATCTGTGTTCCCTAAAGATACCAATGAGGTCAATTGTATGCTTTTTCATACTCAGAAATATCAGTGTTTCAGCCCACTGGTTTTGTTACTCTCATGTTACCTTTCCCAGCTTTCTTTTCTGTAGTATTTTATTTTTCTTTTTCAGATTGAGGGAATACATATTTCTGAGTCCCACAGCACTTGCGGAGTTCAGAGAACAACTTTTCAGAAGCTGATTCACTTTTTGTATCCTTCAAACACAGTTGCTCCAAATGATGCAAATGCCTTGCCTTCTAAGTCATGTCACCAGCCTCTTTTTCCCTTTTCACATGCAAGTATATGTAGTGTATTTGTGTGTGCCTGTGTGTTTTGTATGTGGTGCACATGAGTATATGTGACCATGGGTGTGGTAATATAGGACTTCATCCTCTCTTTCTCTCCTCATCTTTTGCCATGTTTGGGGAATCTGTTGTCTGCCTTCTGCATCATATTCCCTGTCCATGCAACAGGAAAACAGTCTTTATGCACAGTGTGCTATAACCTGAACTCAGTTCCTTTCCCTAGTGAGAGCAAGGCTCTATCTACTGTGCCATCTCCACAGGCCATTTTGCCTCTTTCAGACTGGGTTTCATCACCCTGTAGCTGTGCAGGCCATGCACTCTAGCACATCTTTTTTGAAGCTGGTAGATGCTTCATTAGTAGGTGATCATTCCTCTATATTTCCTTGTCTTCCAAGACTTGGCCATGAAATGTGTATCTCTAGAGTTACCCCAAAAGGTATTTTTATTACTTTTATCTTTTAATTCATTATCGATATTGGTATTTATTCATTTGTTTGCGTGAAGTTGGGTGAGAGAAAGGGAGAAAGAAAAAGTGTGAGAATGCTCATGCCATGAGAAAATATTTGGAGGTAAGAGAACATCTTCCAAAATTAGTTCTCAGGTTTCATTCACTGGATCAAACTCAGTTCACCGGGTTTGTGAGAATGGGCATTCCTTGCTGAACTTTTTCTCTTACCTAATGCTTTTCTTGAGATTTCTAATACCTCCAGTATGAATTGGTCATGTGTCTGCTTTTTATTTATGTGTCCTTTATTTGAAACCAGATGCATTATATTCATTCATTTCTATCACAGTTCATCTAAGAGGACAAAGATTATACTCAGATCAAATTTGTTTCAATTAGCAATAATCGCACCTCGGATAAACCTCATTGGCTACGATACTGCCACTGAGCAAAGCTCAAATTTGTAATAAATATTTTCACTTTTGTGTGGTAGGGAAGTTTCTTAAATACAATACCCTCATTTTGGGGATAGGAACAGGTGGGTCAGGAGCTTATGGTCATCCTTTAGTGAGTTTGAGTCCATCATGCACTACCCAAGTTTATGTCTGAATAAAAATATCCAGCATGAAAACTAAAACATGAGAAATCAAATAATTTTGAGTACTTGAGTGAGGGTAGTGCTATTCTGGGCACTCTGTGTCCCCTTTCCTGCAATGCTAAGTTTCTCATGTGATATAAACATAGAAGCTGGGATGTCAGTTAAGCTCTATTGATTTGTGATGCTCAGTGAAAAATTACCACAAAAGGCATTGGTGACTGGCTGAAGTGGTATATATTGGAGCCAAGTAAACTGGGGAAGATTAAGTAGAAAGTAAATAAGAGGGATTTATTTCAGAGGATTCTAGATCTAAGTGTCATGCAATGATTAAAATCTCAGGGGGAAAGAAGATGATGTCAAAGGGATGTTGGAGTTTCTACCCATAACCTTGAGCTTTCCTTCATGAAAAAAAATGAGGTCTTTCTTTTAAAGGGGGCTAAATTCAAATAGGTTTTTCAAATTCAAATTTGCTGTTGAGGGATGAGGACAGGATGAGGGGAAAATTAGAGCTGGAAAAGACAATGAAGGAATACAGAAAAAAGGTGCTGCCTCCAGGACATCCTCTTAAGCCCAGAGTCCAGAGCAGTCCCCTAGGAATCAGCTGAAGAAATCACTGCCAGATACTTCTGAGGAAACTGATTATATAAATTTATGGAAAACTCAGTCTTTTTTCCCAATTCTGATTATGGATGGTAAACTGATGGTGTGCTGACAAAGTGCTTTGGGAGAATGTTCTTAGTTTGTGTTTGGAAATGATGTGGAAGTGGGGGACATATCAGTCATTTCTTTTCATGCTTCAACTTTCATGTCTGGATGTCCTCAGGGCCCCTCAAGTGGCATCCTTTGGAAATGATCCTAGAGCTGATATCTTGGTAAGTAGTGAAATGGAATTTAGCCATGGATCTCATTTCTCATCTTACTAGAGCATAGTAACTCAGAGGTAACCCATTCTGGGATATCAAGATACTTTCTATTTGAGAGATTTTCTTTCTACTTCATGAAAGCTGTTCCTTTTCTGGTTTATATGTCACCTCTGATGATAAAATAGTGTAAAAAATGTAGACTTTGGCTTAGCTCTTTGAGGATATTGTCAGTACTTTCTATAAATGTGCCTGCCATTTCTCTTACAAGTTTAAGATGCTCAGGAAAAATATTTCAAATTCTTCAGTTTCATTTACCACAATATGTGACTTTTTTTGTTACAGAGTTCAAATGATCCATATTCAACTAGCCATGATAAAATTGCATCTTCTGGCAAGTCTGTCCATGCACTATGTCCTCCATCCAAAGAACCACTGTCTGCACTGGATCCAAGGAAATAGTCAATGAGCAAGTTCTTCCCTTTTGCCCATCACTTTCAACAATTTCACAATGACCACCTGAAGAACCTATTCCCCCCAAGGTATATTTCTAGCACTTCTACTTCCTCCATTACAAAGAAGCTTTTAAATAACATATGTGTTTAACATGTTTATTTTTAACATAATTGAGACATTAATTTCACTGTCCATTTTAACTGAAAGCAAGAAGGATTTCTATGAAGTTATTGGAGTGAATTATTTCCTTTCTATACCAGTCAACTATTCTCTGTCGCTGTGAGACACATTGACACTTAACAACTTAAAGGGAGAAAGAGGAGATTTATTAAGCATATGTTTCCAGAGGGGAGATGCAATCCATTATGTGGAGAAAGACATGGCTGGTGGCAGTTTAAGTCAATGAAGACATCATGGAGATTGAGAACTGCGGCACGAGCTCAAGAGCAACTCACTAACTGAAGCAGGGTGGGGCTAACAAACCTCAAGACCCACCCCTTGTGGTTATGTTCCTCCAGCAAGACTCCACCTCCTAAAGGTGCCATGATCTTCGCAAACACAGGAACCTATGGGGGACAACTCACATTTCAAATCATGACACTTTCCAACAGTGGATGTCATGAACTATGATATGAATTCATTTTGTATGTGATTATGCATGTACAGGTCCTATGCAGAAATATTAAAGATCATATAAACACAAATATTACTATTTCTGTGTAGGATCTGTACATGCATAGTCACATACATTTTGTTTCTATTTTAGTTATTTCTGTCTTTGTTTTGTTCCATAATTTTTTGCATTCTTGCATGTGGAAGTTGACTCTTGTATAACGTGTATGTGTTGATATGCGAGAACAGCCATAGTTTCTTGGGCTTTCACTTTCTGTTTTTCGAAGTATATCTTTGTTGCTTTTCTGCTCGATAGTCTACACTTGCTATCTTGTTAGCTTTTGCAATCCCTCTTATTACAACCTCTTATTCCTTTACAGGAAATGTCAATTGAAGATGCTTAAACTATGCATTCAAAATGAGTTCTGGGAATTGGAACTCATGTTTATTTTTATTTGAGAAGTCCTTGTATGCCCTGAACCATCTCCCTAGCATGATTTCTGTATTTTAAGAGTTCTGAATATTAATGAATTTTATGCCACATTTTTGTTTTAGAATCGCTTACATTTCATTTTCTAGAACTTTATTTTGGTTATTATTTAATGTAATTAAAAATTATATTTTAATTTTAAAATTCCTGGTTCTATTGTATTTTAAGTAGTCTTTTCCTTAAATAGGGCCAATGTAGCCATCCTTAATTCAAATCCAAGATGTATTAATCATGCGATGTCTTTCTTGGATTCATGAAATTTTTTCAACACATAAATTATTGCTTCTGTATTCAAATTTTGTCACTTAGAAATGCAATTTTCTGCCTGATAGATATTTTTATCAATAATGTCACACAAAAGGCCATTATTTGTCTTCTGTAACTGTCTCATTTCGCCTCTATTTTTAAATTCAAAATAAGGTGAAATGAATTTTGTTTAAGAGACTTAAAGATTGTGTTTACAATAATTGAAGGTACTTTGGAAATTATCACATTAGAGTTAAGTTATCTTAATGTTAAATTTTGATGAAAATCGTATTTCCATGAGAGAGCATTTCCAAAATAAGTTTTGAATATTGTGAAACATGTTTTCCTATTGAGTTTTAAAGTAGCAAAAAGACTTATGTCTAAAACTAGTGATTTCCCAACAATCATATGTATTTGAATAAAATCCATTTTACAATGTAAAGTTTGTTATGTGTTGATGGGTAGATCAACAATAAACTGCTTTCCACATGACCATGAGGAAAAAGAGGCCAAATTAATCCCACATTTCACATGAACACCAGGTTAAATGGTGTAGACACCTGTACTCCCTGAAGATCTAATGAAATAGAAAGTATAGACCCTATTATCTCTTAGACTTAAAGGCCGGCCTGCCTTGATTTTACAGTAGAGAGACCCAAGGGGAAAGGTGAGAAACACAACAGAGCATCTGAAAGTTGCCCTTTATCTCCATAGGTGTGTTGTGGCACATGCATACCTGTATTCACTCCCACATAAACTTAAAGGCCATGCACACACACGTGTATAAACCCTCAAATGTAATTTTTATGGCTTGGGAGATGACTCAGCATTTAGCATTTTCAATATAAGTAGAAATCCCCTGGACCCTGAATTTCCACATAAAATGCTGGGCAGAGTTGGTGGCCCACACATCACTCAGCCTCATGTGATGGAGATTGAGACTCCTGAGAGAAAGCTTGTTAGTGAGAGTACCCCTATTGGCAAGTTCCGAGTTCTGAGTCACTGAAGATTCATCTCAGAAAAATAAAGTGAGGGCCAGGAAATATGTTCCAGGAGTGTAAAATTGTTAGGTAGATGTGCTATCAACCTGCAATTCAAGCCCAGAAAGGCAGAGCACAGAAAACCCAAGAGCAAAACAAGAGGTAGAAGAATCCAAGGTGTTTCCCATTGTCACTCTTTGGTCCCCATAGGAATACACACTAAAGTACCCTCTCATACACATGCCCCCACAAATACATCTTCCCACATACAAAAACATGCATGCAAAACAATAAGGTGGAAGAAGAAAGATTAAGAATGATGATTGATAGTAACATTGCTCCACACATGTGCATACTTATACACATGAAACTGTACATACATACACACACACATTCCCCACATATACAAGAAAAATGAAAACATAATAAAAATTGTTGTATCAAGTAGTTTGGGCCAGGGTTTGGAAATAAGAACAGTTACTGGAAGTTACGGTGAGAGTTTTAGAAAGTGTGAAGTGCACTCTGGATAGGGAGGAATGCCCAGGCATCCAGTGATCTTCCAAAATAACATTCCTTCGGTACTCATATTGTTCTCCTTACCCCACTCCATTGTGATAACAGAGATGATCCCCACACACCAGAATTGGTGCCATCTCCAAAGTTACTTGTGGCTGAACCTGAGGAACTACAGGAAGCCTATGATATTTATTGATCTTGCCTCAAAAGCAGTTTTGACATCTTATGTTCACTTTTAGTAACTGCCGTTTCTTATGTGATTATACATTTACTCAAATTGAACCTTAACAGAATCTTAATTCCCAGAATCATATTTCATAAAGATGATTTAATATGACTTTTAAAAGAAAATTATTTTCATTTTATTTTATTTTGACAGCATTAGTGTTTTATTTTGTTTGCCAAATCACTACCTGTACCAGTTCCTCTTTTCTGTCTGCTGCTGTGAGACACTCATATACAACTTAATGGATAAAAGGAAGATTTATTTTGTTATGGTTCTAGAGGGGAGATATAGTCTATCATTAAAAAAAAAAAGGATGACTGGCTGGATGACTGGAGGAGGCTTAGGTCAGTGCAGACATCATGAAGGCAAAGAGTCAAATTGCAAATTTCCACAGCAGACCCCTATTGGAAACAGGGCAGGACTAAACATCCTCAAGGCCCATTCCCTACCCCTTTGTCATGACTTCTTTCAGCAAAACTCTATTTCCTAAAGTTGTATTAACATCCCCAAATATCAACTAAGGATTCAAACACATGAGCCTGTGGAAGGCAACTCACATTCACACCATGATATTATCACATTCCAGTAATAAGGGTTGGAGGTACGCATCCTTGTAGCTGGGGACACTTTGAATTCCAAGGCCATGTCTTCATACTCTAAATGTCTTTACTATGGTTATAGATAAATGTGAAAGTAACTTTGTGTTTAATTAAAAAACTTGAAATGATTGAAAATCTTGCTTAGCACTGATAATCATAGGCCACATAGCTTCTGACCAATGTACCCAAACGAAATAGTCTTTTTCCCTGTATTAATAATTTTGAGGTTTAAAATTATATTGTGGACCTTGCTACTTTATCTTATAAAATATGTGCTTGTCTTCCTGTAGTTAGACATGAATAATCTTATGCAACAAACTAATATACTTTAAAATGTCAAAGTACTGCTTAATAGGAAAGGGCACTTTCCTTGCAAGTATGAGAACTGAAGTTCAGAGCCCCAGCACCAAAAAAAATGCTGGATGGGCATGACAGCCTGCCTATAATCCAAGTTTTCTGCAGTCAGAGAAAGGAGATTCCCTGGATTAAACTTCTCAGGTAGATTATTCATCTCTGTGAGTTGTGATTTCAATAAGTCAGATAGAACACATTCAAAGAAGACACTCTTTATCAATATTGACCTCTATGTGCCAGACACATGTGCAAAAAGCAAGTGAAATAAAAAATGCATCACATTTTGAACAAATTCAGCATATTTTCTAGTGGTGAATTTCAGAAAAGGTTGTCCACTTTCCATACTTCTATATAACATTGTCTTAGGTAGAGTCGTAAGATAAGGGAGGGATAGTAAAGGGATACAACTTGGAAAAGAAATCAAGACATTCCTATTTGCAGAAGACATGATTCTTTACATGAAAGACCCCAAAGATTTTGCCGGGAAGCACCTAGATCTAATAAGTTAAATATAGTGACAGGATACAAAATAATGTTTAAAAAAATGAATGAATGTCCTATATACCAAGGGTGAACAAAGAGAGAAGGAACTAATAAAACAATACCATTTAGGAAAGATCCTGAAGAAATGAAATACCTTGTAATAAACTCAGCCAAGGGTGTGAAAGATGTATAGAGGAAAAACTTTAAAGCACCAAAAAAGAGATTACAAAAGACACCACAAGGAGGAAAGACTTTCCATGTTTCTGGGAATGACAAGCGTTCTGTAAAAGAGTGTACAGATTCCAGGGAGACAGATCTGCATAAAGGTCATCAGTTTTTTAAAGAAATATATAAATACAGAACACTGCAGACAACAGACATTTCATCAAAAGATACTGGTACAAGTAGACTTCCAGGTGGACAGTATTCCATTGCATATATGTACCACATTTTAATTTTGTGTTAACCATTTATCACCTGTTCAGACATCCAGGTTGGTTTCCTTTCTTTACTATTGTGGGAAGAACTGCTTTGAACATGGCTGTAGGTTGTACACATAACTCTGTTGCAGGATGCAGTGTTCGTTAGGAATGTTCTCAGTAGTGGTACAGTTGGGTTGTATGGTATTTCAACTTTTAACATTTTTAAGAACCTTCAAATTGATCTCCAAAGGGGTTACAAAAGTTTACATTCCCCCAGCAAAGTATGAGGGACACCTTCTGCCCCTCCCCAACACTCCCTCCTGCATTAACATCAGCATTTTCTATTTATGTTTTGGATTTTAGACATTCTGACTAGAGTGAGATGATACAATAAATAAAACTACTCCAAAATGTCACATAAAGTCTCAAATAGATTTTAAAAACCTTCTTAGGAATAGAAAAGGTCCAGGCAGTTACAAGGAAAGAATTCACAATTTGAGTTTCTGCAAAACTTCAAGAAGCACTGGAGTAATGATACCAAGTGCTGCCTCTCTTCACTCATAAAGAAGCACTTGCGATCTACTACAACCAAAGAACACCATAAACTTCATCTTTAGGCTCAAACAAGATGGGCAAACAATTGACAAGTACTTTTCAGAAAACTTTTTTCATGTACTTTCTTATACTACGTTTTGTTCCTGGTATCTTCTTTTTATTATTTCATTTGCCTACTTAGTTTTACACGCTTAGATACCTTATGAGAATGTCTTCTGAATTGTAGGATAAAAATTAGGATTCAGGGGCTGGAGAGATGGCTCAGGGGTTAAGACTCTGCCTTGCACACAGAAAGTCCTAAGTTTGGATCCCAGGTCCCATATAAAAATGCCAAGCAAATTTTGTGGGGTCCAGATACACCCAACAAAGACTTTCCACACAGAAATTGGGTGAAGAAAAGCTTTACTACAGAAACCAATGCGCTGGGGCCACACTTTGGAGTTCCTTCATCTCAAAGTGTAGCCCTGAACAACGTTAAGCAACAGTTTTTAAGGGCAAAACCCACAGATGCCTGGGAACTTTTTGTTTTTTGATTTCTTGTTACTTGAAGAAGGGTGCTTAGCAGTAAATTCCCAGTCATGATTGGCCTATTTTTAATTTTGTGGTCAACATGTATCCAGGTACAGCTATTGTCATCTATTTAGATTAGAAGTAGTGCAATATTTCTTTCTCTATGTTGTGTAAGCAAGTCAAGGTAAAGAAGCAGAAAGCTAGGTTAAAAGTTAATATTAAATTACACTTTGTGTTCTATTACTCTTCCTTTCAGCTACCACAGACCCGGATAAACAACTTAGCACTTTTTCTTTCTAGAGCCAATTTCAGCAAGCCACATTAGTTCCATTAGTTAGCCTGTTTTGAAGCACACATTAGCTAAATTTCGTTTTATTTAATATTCCTTCTTCCAGCGAAATAGTGGTGACCTGCACATGCAATGCTTGTGGGCGGAACCTAGGAAATCCAAGAGCAAAGGAAAAAAGATGTAGAAGCAATCTATGATGATTCCTGAACTCACCTTTGGTCCTGCACAGGGACACACAGTGCCCTCTGATAAACACACACACACTTATAATAAATAAGTAAACAAAAAGATACAAATTAAAGAATAAGATTCAGCTCCTTTCCCTGCTGGAGCAGACTGCTATTGTGACCCAGCCCCACAATCCACAAATTAGTAGGCTCCATCTCCCATCTAATCTCACCAATCCTCTTCATTACATAGCAAATCCATGCCTTCATCCAAACACTGCTCTTGCCAGTCATTAAAAAATTCTTTAAGAATTTAATAGCGGTGACAGAAACCACAGGCCTCAGATCAGCAAGCCAACTCCATACAGAAGAAGAGACTTTTTGCACTTAACCCTGTAGAAGAAAAAGAAATTTTTAAAATAGACCCAAAGACAGGAAGACTAAACAGCCTTATCGTCAACATTTCTCAAGGTCTATTTCTCAAGGTCTAGTACGTGTGGTGAGGCCAGACACCAGAAAAATACCCCCGCCCTCAGGGCTCCAGGAAATGCTCCCCCTTTCAAGGTCTGGTGGGCGGGGGGAGTACGTGCAGCTATGCCAGATACCACTGCTTGCAACCAATCAATTTAAAGTTAAGTGTTTTAGCCATTATTCTGTAACATTACGTAGCCTCCCTACAAAAAAGTATAAAAGGTGTATGCTCTTGAGCTCGGAGTCGCCTCTCCCCCTCATGTATGGGGTGACCCCAGCACGCTGAAATAAAATCCTCTTGCTTTTACATCGAACCCATGTCTGTGAGTATTCTGTCCGCTTCCTAGCGTAGGGCCTTTAGGTCTTACAACCCCCCAAAAATCCATTTTATTTTCTTTTTAACCTAAAATGAGAATCACCATAGCTTAAGATTTCTACACAGCATACACAAAGTCTCCTTTGTGTATACCCACCCCTTCAGGATCTTAACCATTCACTCTGACATACCCCTAACAATCTAAAAGATGCCAAATCCCACTCAACTTCAACTCCTGGCTACTATACCCACCTTAATTTATTTTCTTAAAGCTGTTCGGATACTTAATCCAAACATCACATAAAACCTGATATCGAATCTTAATCTATATATTAGGCCACAAAACAAATCTCCACATATACAGGTGTTAGACCTAATGGCCCTATGCCAGGAAGCAGACCCCCACAGAATACTCACGGACACGGGTTCGATGCAAAAGCAAGAGGATTTTATTCCAGCGAGCAGGGGTCGCCCCATACATGAGGGGGAGAGATGACCCCGCACTCAAGAAGCATACACCTTTTATACCCTCCTCGCAGGGAGGTTATGTAATGCTTACAGAATTATTGGCTATCATATTAGTTACAATAATAATACAAAGGCTTTGGTGGTATTTGGCATAGCTGCATGTATTAGACCTTGAGAAGGGGAGCATTTCCCAGAGTTCTGTGTGGGGAGGGGGCAAGCGGGCTTAGGCAGCATCTGCACGTACTGAAAACATTTCTCCGAGACCTTGAAGGGGGAAAGATTCCAACTTTGGGGGGGGGGTCTGGGTGGTCTAGTATCTGAGTCTGGGTGGTTTGGCATCTGGCCTTCTCACAGGGGCCTTGAGAGTGGAGATGTTTTCAGTATCTAGCCACCCATATTAGACTTTTGTTTTTAGAACTCTGAAAACTGCTGACCACCAAGCTGTTAGTCATGACTTCATTATTTGTCACAATTTCTGTAAAAATTTCTTTTCTTCCACACAGGAAAGTTGAAATTATAACCTGTACCCTATCAGACCACCATGATCTAAAACTCAACATCCAAAACACAACAAATAGCAGAAACTACACTAACTTTTGGAAATTAAACATCATGATGCTGAATGAGAAATGGGTTCAGAAAGAAATCAAAAAGGATATTCAAGATTTCCTAGAAATGAATGATAATGAAAATAAAACATATCAAAATCTCTGGGACACAATGAAAGCCCTCTTAATACTTCTTAATAACTATACAAAAAAATGGAAATATCACAAGTAAATAATTTAGAAAAGACTTGAGAGGGTAGGAGGGAGGGAGAGGACCCAGGTACCTATTGAGCTTGTATGATTGGGAAAAAAATAAAATGTGGGAGAAAAAAATAAGAAAAAAAATAACTTGGCAATGGAGCTTAAAGCTTTAGAGACACAAGAACAATCCAATCCCAAAAGCAGTAGAAAAGAGGAGATTAGAAAAATCACGGGAGAAATATCAGAAATATATGAGATAAAACAGATAACCCACCAAGAATGTTAATCTGATAACTAGTCAAACACAAAATCCCTTCTTCCTATACTCCACAGGTTAAAAGCTTTCACCTCTTCCTACAAGTCGGAGAAATTTTCATCTGGAGGGGAATTCAATGCTCCCCTAGTTGGAGTTTTGGAGGAGTTTCCTGAATAAACTTCAGTCTTCATGGATGAAGTCTGGGTTCCCATTTTATCACTCTTATCCCCATCCCTCTTTCTTTCTTTCTTTCTTTCTTTCTTTCTTTCTTTCTTTCTTTCTTTCTTTCTTTCTTTCTTTCTTTCTTTCTTTCTTTCTTCTTTTACCATATACAATATTGATTTTGAATTTATTTACATATATTTCGTGAAATGAAACAGTCTCATGTACAATATTAGATGAAAATGCTCCCTAGGGGCTAGGTTAGGAGTCCTACTTTTAAATATCTGCTGTCAAAACATTGGGATTCTCAACTCATTCACTCTTAGGTTCTTGTCATTTGCTATTCAACATCATAGAGATTATAGGTGCCCAGCTGAAGGAGGTGTCTGTAAGGACTGTCTAAGGAGACTCTCAAGGAGTGTGGTAGTTAATCCAATAACTTGACCACACCTGTATTAACTAAGGTCAGCTTTCAGACTATCTGAAGAGATTATCCAGATCTGACTGGAGCCTCCCAGCAGCCAACCAGATAAAAGGAACTATTGAACAGAAGACTACAAGAGAGACTCTCCGCAGCTGTGTTAGAAAACGCTCTTTCCTTCTGCCACGGAGTTTTGCTTCTCCGACACTCCAAGTCTTCAAGGTGACAGAAGATTCTCCAAAAATCCGCCAACCTTCAGCTGTTTTCACCCACTGGCCTGTTGAACTGAGCAGCTACTGGAAGCCATTGTTGGACTACCTCCTGGATATCTAGTAAGCTAGCTGGGTAGGAAGTCCTGTGTCCCCCCCTTGTGCCCCAGGTTCCAGAACTTGGGATTGCAGGGCTGGGGCTGCACAGGCTCTGGGCCTTGGGTATCTTGCCCCGCCCGGGCATTGGGTCAGGAGTCGCCTGCCACATGTGGGGTCATGGAGCCCTGAGTGCAGCTGATCTAGGTCTTGCACTGTGCTCAGGCCTAGAGTGGGATCATGAGCTGGTGGTCCAGCTCCCTAGGGGGAATCCGAACTTGGGGCAGCCAGGAGCTCACAGGACTTGGGAAGGTGGTGTGTTTAGTCATCTTGGGCTGATAGCAGAGGAGACCCTTTTATCATCTGGGATGGAAACAAGTCCATCCAGTCCTCATGGGTGCCTTGTCTTCCTCCCATTGTTCCACACTTGGTTTTGTCCTGTGTCAAGGTAGATAGAGCCAGCATCACTGCACCTCCGCAGCAGTGAAAGTTTTTTTTTTTTAATTTTTTTTTTTTTATTATTATTATTTATTCAACTGTGTGCATGTGCGTGTGTATGTGCGCGCGCGTGTGTGTATCTGTGTGTGTGTGTGTCTGTGTATGTGTATGTGTAGAACCACGGACGAATTCGCGAACCACCATGGATTCCTCCATCTCCTTCTGCCCCGGGATTCACAAGCTCCGCCCTACCAGGACCAGAAGCACAGGCCGCCCTGCTTCCGCCTGGCGTCTATACGTGGGATCTGGGATCCGAACTCGGGACCTTCCGCCTGCAAGGCGGAGGCTTAACCCCTGAGCCACCTCTCCAGCCCCAGTGAAAGTTTTTTTGGCTTGTGGCTGCCTGACCCTGATTGTGTTTTGTTTCTGAAACTCTGGCACTGTCAGTCTCTCTTAGCATATGTGTGAGTAATATCCTTAGAAGTAATAATGTTGGGTCACAGGGTTGGTCTTTGTGTTGCAAATATATTGATCCAGATAATCTCTTCAAGTCAGCTGTCACTTGAATTGTTAACTAATCCTGGGTGTGGTCAAAAAGACAAGATTAAGTTTCACACATGCAATCTATCAAATGTGTTAGTTTGTCTTTGTGTGTGTGTGTGTGTGTGTGTGTGTGTGTGTGTGATCACTTTCAAATATTCAAAGATACACATGAAATTTATTATTTTAAAATCATATTTTAAGACTAAGGACATATTTTTTATGAGATTCTTCAGCATCATCTTGCCTCCTCAGTACTGAAAGCTCTTTAGACTGCCTTTCTCTAATTGTGTTTTCTTTGTTTCTGAATCTCTGGCACTGTCAGTCTCTCTTAGCATATATGTGAGCAACATCTTCAGGAGTATTAGTGTTGAATCACAGCCCCCTTCCAAAAATGAGAAACCAAAGCCTTTTGCGTGTAAGAGAGGGAAAGTCCCTTTTCATCAAGCTAGCAGGCCACACTGAGGGTAGTTCCTGAAGTGCACCAGCCCCACATTGAGGGCACAGCAAATTTTTATAATCTCTAGCCTGAAGAAACAAACTGCAGAAGGTAGGGAGATAATTTTTACAAAGCTGCTTTCACAAGATATATGGTGACGTGGTTATGCTTTGGAGCTTTACTCACTATACAGAAATGGACATTAGGGCCACTAGCAACACTAAAATGGGCACTAAAGAGGACACTTGCCCTCTCCGAGCCATTTTTGTATTTTTTATTTGTTCCTTCATGCACACAGTTCTGTCTGCCATGTTAGTAATTTATTGATAGACATGTTCTTTAGAGGCAATAAAGCCCTGGACTCGCTCTATTCCCAGTTAAATTTTCTTGTGAAATCTGAGAGAAGAGAAACACAACTCGTATAAGTTTCTTTTTCTGAAGAATGGAGCAATTTCATCCATGCTGACCAATAAGGCAAGGGTAAGAATTTTATTACTCCATTTCTATAAATCCCACGAGTCCTCCCTTCTGACACCATGAAATCAGGAGAAGCTCATGGTGTGGTGCTTGGCTCACTGTACAGAAAGGGATGTGAGGGCAGTAGCATGCTGCAGTTAAGTGTTGACAGGTCAAGCAGTGACATGGCCGTCAGAGGACTCTAGAAGGCTGTGTCTGCATTAGGGAACATGGATAGAAGCAGTATTTGTTCTGAGTGTCCAGTCTCTAGTAATTTCTGTTTCTGCTGCCTTGAGACACTACTGAGCTTCAAGCAACTTAAGGTGAGAAATTGAAGATTTATTCAGGTTATGGTTTTTTTTTTTCCATTATTTTTTTTTCTTTTTTTTATATTTTTTTTATTAAAAATTTAATTATACATTTTAAAATTTTTTACCAGTTCCCTTCCTCCCCCCTCCTCCCCCTCCCCTTCCCCCAGTGCCTCCCACTCAATTCCCAGAGAGTCCTTTATTGTGTACGCCTAACTCTCCACTGGGTCCTCCTCTCCGATGACATATAAGGACCCAGTGGCATTTCCATAAGCCCTTTCTCTTGTTCCCCTTAAGCATAAGATCACTACTATGGCTGTCAATCCCTTGCCTCCAGGGGTCTCGGTGCCCTTAACAGATGCTAGACTTTATGAGGGCAACAGTGCGCTGGACATTGCGCAGGGCATGCAAAGTCCCATTATGATTGCTTTGGCCCCAACTATTGTTGAGAATCTTGCAAATCGTTGCTCCTCCCATCCTTTTGCTCTTACAATCTTACCGCCCCCTCTTCCGCAAATGTCCCTGAGCTCCAGGATGGGGAGAGATTAGTCTGGCCTAGTTCTAAGTAGTTGATATAGCATCTCTGAAGTTCTGGATTGTGGTTTGTTGATTTTCTTTTGCAGTTTTGCTGCTCCTACAATTCCCTTCACTCCATTCTGCTGGGCACTGTATGTCACCCCCTGGCCAGAGACAAAAAGCTGTTAAACTGGAGTCTTGTTGTAATAGCACATTCAAGGGTAGATGTAATAAGAGTAGGAAACCTCAGTGAGGGAGGGGTCCATCACCCATTTGCAAATGATTACTTTTTATCTGCTAGACTATATGCCCTCCCCTTCTGGTGAGATCAGGAAAGAACGTCTGTGAACTTAACCAGGTTTCTCATTACTTATTTGCAGACCTTGATGGAGGCCTATTTTCTCTGCTGTAACATGGTCTCCTCTCTCCTTGTTTCTGGTGTGGCCCTCCTAACCCATCTCTCTTGTTCATAATCCTTGCAATTACTGTGTTTCATAGGTTTACTTTTGAGTGTCTCAATGTGGGCTGGGTGAGTTTGGTACTAGGAGCCACCTATTAGGGAGTACATACGGCGCTTAATTTTCTGGGTTTGGGATACTTCACTTAATATAATTCTTTCTATTGACATCCATTTCCCAGCAAATTCCAGTAATTCATCATTTTTGATGGCTGAGTAGTACTCCATTGTATAGATGTACCACTGTTTCCTTATCCACTCGTCAACTGTTGGACATTTAGGTTGATTCCATGACTTTGCTATTGTAAACAGTGCTGCTATGAACATGGTCGAGCTTGTGCTATCGAGGCGAACCTCTGTTGCATGGGGGGTTATTCCCAAAAGTGGGATAGCAGGGTCATACGGCATTTCAATCTTTAATTTCTTTAAGAATCTCCAGACGGCTCGCCAGAGTGGCTGTATGAGCCTGCATTCCCACCAACAATGTAGGAGAGTTCCCCTCTCTCCACATCCTCTCCAGCATTTGTCGTTGTTTGTATTGTGGATTTTTGCCATCCTGACCGGGGTGAGATGATATCTCAGGGAAATTTTGATTTGCATTTCCCTGATGGCGAAGGAAGTGGAGCATTTTTTTAAGATAATTGTTAGACATTTTAATTTCATCCCTGGTAAAGTTTCTTTGAAGTTCCAGGGCCCATTTTTTAATTGGGCCAGTGTTTTCCTTGGAGTTTAATTTTCTAAGTTCTTTGTGCACTCTGGACAGTAGAGCTCTGTCAGATATGTGGTTAGTGAAGATTTTCTCCCATTCTGTGGGTTGCCTTTGAGCTCGTGTGACAATCTCTTTATCTGAACAGAAGCTCTTTAATTTCACCAGATCCCAACTGTTGAGAGTTGGTAGCAGTGATTGTGCCATTGGATGTCTGTTTAGGAAGTGTTGGCCTAGCCCAATCAGCTCGAGGGAGTTCCCTATCCTTTCAACTATGGTTTTTAAAGTCTCTGGCCTGATATCAAGGTCCTTGATCCATCTGGAATTAAGTCTTGTACATGGTGACAAGTACAGGTCCAGCTTTAATCTTCTGCATGTGGAGATCCAGTTTTGCCAGCACCATTTGTTGAAGATGCTGTTCTTTTTCCATTGGATTCTTTGGGCCCCTTTGTCAAAGACCAAATGGCTGTAACTTTGTGGGCTTATATCTGGGTCTTCAATCCTTATCCATTGATCTGTGTGTCTATTTTGGAGCCAGTACCAGGCTGTCTTTATAACTATGGATTTGTAGTATAGACTTAGGTTTGGTATGGTAATACCTCCAGCTGTGTTTTTGTTACTCAGGATTGTTTTTGCTATCCTGGGTCTTTTGTGCCTCCATATGAACTTTGAGATTGTTTGGTCAACTTCTTTGAAGAATTGCTTTGGGATTTTGATTGGTATAGCATTGAATCTGTATATTGCCTTTGGTAGGATGGTCATTTTACAATGTTGATTCTGCCAATCCAGGAACAAGGGAGGTCTTTCCACCTTCTGGTGACTTCTGCAATTTCTTTCTTTAGGGTTTTAAAGTTTTCATTGTAAAGGTCTTTTACCTCCTTAGTTAGGTTTATACCAAGGTATTTCATTTTTTTAGGGGTTATAGTAAATGGCACGGTTTCTCTCAAGGCTTTTTCACTTCTTTCATTCTGGGCATATAGGAAGGCCTCTGATTTTTGCACATTTATTTTGTATCCTGCCACCCTGCTGAACTTCTCAATTAGTTCCAGGAGCTTCCTGGTGGAGTTTTTGGGATCCCTCAGGTATAAGATCATGTCATCTGCAAATAGGGATAGCTTGATTTCTTCCTTGCCGATTTGAATCCCTCTTATGTCCCTTTCTTGTCTTATGGCTTCAGCTAAGACTTCAAGTACAATATTGAATAGAAGTGGTGAGAGTGGACAGCCTTGTCTAGTTCCTGATCGAAGTGGGAATGCTTCCAATTGTTCCCCATTGAGCATAATCCTTGCTGTGGGCTTGTTGTATACAGCTTTTATTATATTGATAAAGGTTCCTTCCTTTCCTACTGTCTGTAGCGTTTTGATCATAAAAGGCTGTTGGATCTTGTCAAAAGCTTTTTCTGCATCTATCGAGAGTATCATGTGGTCTTGGACTTTGGACTGGTTTACATGATGAAGTACATTTATTGATTTGCGTATGTTGAACCAACCTTGTGTGCCGGGGATGAAGCCTACTTGGTCCCCATGAATGATCTTTTTCATATGTTTTTGAATCCGATTTGCTAAGACTTTTTTGAGAATCTTTGTGTCTGTGTTCATCAGGGAGATCAGCCTATAGTTTTCTTTTTTAAGTGAATCTTTATTAGGTTTTGGGATTAAAACGATATTAGCTTCATAGAAGGAATTTGGTAGTGTTCCTTCCTTTGCTATTTGATGGAACAGTTTAAGGAGTATTGGTGTTATTAACTCCTTAAATGTCTGGTAGAACTCTGTGCTGAATCCATCTGGTCCAGGACATTTTTTGGTGGGAAGATTCAAGATTACTTCCTCAATTTCCTTATATGTTATAGGACTATTTAAATAATTCACAACTTCCTGATTCAATTTAGGTAAGTTGCGTTTACTTAGAAATTCATCCATCTCTTTTGTGTTGTTAAACTTCACAGAGTATACGTTTTTGAAATATGATGTTATAATTCTCTGGATTTCTTGGGTATCAGTAGTGATAACTCCATGTTCATTTCTAATTTTGTTAATTTGGGTTTTCTCTCTCTTGCTTTTGGTTAGTTTAGCTAGGGGTGTATCAATCTTGTTGATTTTTTCAAAGAACCAGCTTTTTGATTGGTTGATTTTTTCTATCGTTTTCTTAGTCTCGATTTCAGATATTTCTCCCCTTATTTTGCTAATCTCTTCTCTTCTACTGCTTTTGGGATCAGATTGCTCTAGTTTCTCTAAAGCTTTAAGCTGCATTGTTAAGTTGTTTATTTCTGATGTTTCCATTTTTTTGACGTGGGCATTAAGAGCTATGAACTTACCTCTTAGAACAGCTTTTATTGTGTCCCAGAGATTTTGGTAAGTTGTATTTTCGTTATCATTCACTTTCAGGAAATCTTGAATTTCCTTTTTAATTTCTTCCTGAATCCAGTTCTCATTCAGCATCATAGTGTTAAGTTTCCAGGAGTTAGTGTATTTTCTCTTGTTTGATGTGTTGTGGATGTCCAGCTTTAGGCCGTGGTGGTCTGATAGGGCACAGGTTAGAATTGTGTAGATTCATTTTGTGGCCCAATATGTGATCTATTTTGGAGAAAGTTCCGTGTGCTGCTGAGAAAAATGTGTATTCTTTGGTGCGTGGGTGAAAAGTTCGATAGAGATCTGTGAGGTCCATTTCTTTCAGGGTTTGATTAAGTTCCAAAGTGTCTCTGTTAAGCTTTTGACCTGTTGATCTATCCCATGTAGAGAGGGCGGTGTTGAAGTCCCCAAGAATTATCGTTTGGGGGTTGATTTCTTGCTTTAGACGCTGTAGGGTTTTCTTAATGAATGTGGAGGGGCCCGTATTGGGTGCATATATGTTCAGTATTGTGAAATCTTCCTGGTGAATTGTACCTGTGACTAAAATGTAGTATCCATCCATGTCTCTTATAATTTTTTTGGTTTGAAATCCACTTTGTCTGATAGCATAATGGCTACCCCTGCCTGTTTTCTGCTTCCATTTGCTTGTAGAAATGTTGACCAGCCTTTTATTTTAGAGCGTGCCTATCTTTTGTGGTGAGATGGGTTTCCTGCAGGCAACAGATTGATGGATTGTGATTTTTAATCCAAGTTTGTAATCTGTGTCTCTTGATCGGTGAATTAAGTCCATTAACATTTAGTGTTATAATGGAGAAACTATTGTTAATTCCAGACATTTATTATGTTTAGTAGCTTTTATAAGTATATTGCTTCGCTTTTAATGGTGTTATATTTGCCTTCTGTTCTCCTGGATATGCCTGTTTTTTTCTTCACGCTTGAGTATCATTTCTAGCAGTTTTTGAAGGCCTGGTTTGGTGGCCATGTATCCCTTAAAGTTGTCTTTGTGCTGGAAAATTTTTCTTTCTCCCTCGATCATGACTGATAGTTTTGCAGGGTAAATCAGCCTGGGTTGACATTTTTGCTCATTCAATACTTGAAGTATTTCTCTCCAAGCTCTTCTTGCTTTTACTGTTTCGACTGAGAAGTCATATGTTATTTTAATAGGTTTGCCTTTAAAAGTGACTTGTTTTTTCTCCCTTGAAGCTCTCAGCACCAGTTCTTTATCTTGAATGTGGAGTGTTTTAACTATTATTTGCCGCGGTGTGCTTCTGTTTTGGTCGTATCTGTTTGGGGTGCGGAATGCCTCTTGTATATGAATGGGCCTCTCTTTTTTTAGATGAGGAAAGTTTTCCTTGATGATCGTTTGAAAAATTTCCTCAGGGGTGGTATTTTGAGATTCTTGCTCCGGTATTCCATGAATACGCATGTTAGGCTTCTTCAGGGTGTCCCATATCTCTTGGATATTTCTCTCAAGTATCTTTTTGGCTTTAACAACCTCTTCCATTGAGCTGGTTAGTCCTCCCACTTTATCTTCAAGGTCTGAAATTCTGTTTTCTGCTTCATTAGTTCTGTTGATAAGACTCTCTGTGGCGTTCTGGGTTGAAGATAACTTGTCTTTTAGCTCAGTTTTAAACTCTGCTTGAGTTTGTTTTAACTGCTCTATGCCACTTTTTGTTTCTTGCACTGTTTTTCTCAACTCCAGATGTCTGTTGTGTTCCTCTTCAAAGCGATTGATTCAATTATGTAATTCCTCCCGGATTTCCTCTTTCATAGTATTGAACATGGTAATGATCATATTTTGAAAGTCGTTATCCTGGGTGAGGCTTTCTTGGCCTTTTTCCACGGGTTTGTTCTTGTTGGAGTCTAACATTATGGGATTAATTTCTTCAGTGGGAAATTTGTTTACTTGAGTGTTGCTTCTCATGGATTTGCACTTTGACTTTGGCATTGTCATTTTAACTCTTAAGATCTCTCAATTTCACTAAACTGAATTATTTGGCCTGGGGTACTGGTGGGCGGGGCCCGAACGGGGACTCACCTAGGGCGTGGGTTGAGGCCCGGGTGGACCGCGCGCGTGTCCCGACCGGCGGAGCGGGGTGGGGTGAAAGGGGACGATGGGCGCGTCGGCGTGGAGCTATTTAACTCGAGGGCAGCTGGGGCGGGGCCCAGGCGCAGGGGGAGGTCCTCCTCGTCCCTCGGCCCCCGCGCGGCTCCGGCTGGATGGTGGGAGTCGGAGCCGGGTCCCTGTGGGCTGACCTGGGGTCCTAGAGCACGCGGTGAGAGCCCGGCTGGATCTCGTGTACCCAGGTTATGGTTTTAGATTGGTGATACATTCCATTAAAGCAGAAAAGGCATGGCTGGCAGAAGCTGGTAGAAGCTTAAAGACAGACGTCATTGAGTCTCAGAGAGCAAAACTGCAGCATGTAAGAGCAGAATCTCCTGGGGAAAGCAGGGGTGGAGTAATCAACCTGACGACCCACCTCCTGTGACCCTTACTCCAGCAAGACTCAATCTCCTAAAAGAGGATGTGAACTTCTTAAAAAAACAGTAAGGATTCAAACACATGAACTTGTTGGAGACAATTTACATTCAAATCATTAGTCTCTGATTATGGATGAATGATGAAAGAGTCTGTGAGAGGAAGAGAAGTCTGGGTAGGAAGGAGCAATCGAGGGCTCATGAGAAGCCTTTAGACTGAGGGTCGGACAGGGCCTGATGAAACAAGTCAGTGCCTATGGGAGAATTTGACTCACTGAGAGAGGATGTGGGGATCTGAGGGATGGTGCACCTGTATGAGGGAGTTGATGAGGGGCGAAGGGAAGTTGTGAAAGACTTAATGGGGTGCTGTGATAGAGTTTTGGTCTGTAGTGATATGACGCCTATGGCAGGCTGTCTTAAGTGAAAATCAGAATAGAAATGGGATGGAAGGGTGGAGTCTCTCTCTTTCTCTCTATTTCCCTCTCTCTCGTGTATGTCCAGATGTGCATGTAAAAGATGGAACTGTGTATGCTTGTGGAAACTCAAGAAGACTTGAGAAATCATCGTCGATTGCACTACTTACTCCCAATTAATTAGCCCTAGATTTATCCAGCTTCACCTTCGAGAACTGGCAATGCATGCCACCACCATTTCTACATGGCATTTTCATGTGGGATATGGTATCCAAACGGAGGTCTTTCTGTTCCTCAGGCAAAGGCTTAAGTCCTAAGCCATCACTACAGGCCTCAAAGGCAGTTCTCAAGGACAGAGAGGAGATGTGGGGAGACTTGAAGTGTGTAGGTATGGCCTATGGAGAGTCTCAGGCAGAATGAGAGAACAGGGAATCTTAAGAGGAGTTCAAAAGACAGATCATCATTTCATTCTGTAGTTTTGAAAGTTTATTGTCAGCTGATGGTCAACACCAACATTTAAACTACAAATAAGAATGTAAAGTCTTCACACGTACAGGCCATTTCTTCTTTGTAGTGATATTTCAGAAAATATTAAAATTGTAATATATTTTAGATAATATTGAAAGTTTGGGAAGACTGGCCAGTTCTGAAATAAGGGAAAAAAAATTTGAGGAGCTACCAAGTGTGAAGGCATGGACTTGACTCAGGCAGGGTAGAAAGACACAGAAGAATACTAAGAGGAGCTGTGGAGGGAGAGGAAACTCCCACTCTGAAGTCTGATGAGTGTTTGTGGCCCTGAGTCTAAGTCTCTGATCACAACACGGTTAGCAGCATATGCTCTGAAATTTGAGAATATCCCTTCTATATGGTGAAATGATAACAAAGTGGGAAAGAAACTTAGTCAGAAAGCATTTTTTATTTTTATTTTATTTTTTATTTATTTCTGCTCATACAAACTTAATAGGTATCCCGTCCCTTCCCTCCCTTCATCCCTTCCTGGACTCCCTTGCTCCCTTCCCCTTTTTCTCCTTCCTTTCCCTCCCTTCCTCCCTATCTCCCAGTGCCTCCTCACCCCCATCCCTGGAGCATCCTTTAATGTGCATATCAAACTTTCCTCTGGGTCCTCCTCTCTGATGAGGTGTAAGGACTCAGTGGCATTTCCTAGAACTCTTTCTTGTGTTCCCCTTAAGTATAGGAACACTATTGTGGCTGTTAATCCTTAGTTTCTAAGGATCTTAGTGCCTTTAATCCATGCTAGACTTTGAGGGGTCAATAAAGTGTTGGTCATTACAAAGTCCTATAATGATTGCTTCGATCCTAACTTGTGTGTAGTATCTTGCATATCATTGCTCCTCCCCATCTTTAGGCTCTTACAATCTTACCGCCCCCTCTTCCGCAAATTTCCCTGAGCTTCAGGATGGGGAGAGATTAGGCTGGCCTAGTTCCAGGTGGTTGATATAGAGTCTCTGAAGTTCTGAATTATGGTTTGTTGATTTTTTTTTCAGTTTTGCTGCTCCTGCAATGCCCTTGGCTCCATCCTGATGGGTGTCACCCCCTGGCCAGAGATAAAAACCTGTTAAATTAGAGTTTTGTTATAAGAGTATATTCAAAGATAGATGCAATAAAAGTAGGAGATCACAGTGGGGGGGGCGGTTAGTCTCCTATTGCAAAATGGTTACTTTCTTTCTTTTATTTTTATTTTATTTCTGCTCATACAAACTTAACAGGAACACCAGTCCCCTCCCTCCCTGCACCCCCCAATCCCCTGTTCCCCCCTCCATTCCCCCCTCCCACCCTATCTCCCAGTGCCTCCCCCTCCCATCCCTGGAGCATCCTTTAATGTGCATGTCAAACTTTCCTCTGGATCTTCCTCTCTGATGAAGTGCAAGGACCCAGCAGCATTTCCCAGAACACTTTCCTGTGTTCCCCTTAATTATAGGAACACTACTTTGGCTGTCAATCCCTAGCCTCCAAGGATCTTAGTGCCTTTAGTCCATGCTAGACTTTGTGGGGTCAATAATGTGTTGGACATTGCATAGGTCATGCAAAGTCCTATTATGATTGCTTCCACCCTAACTTGTATGGAGTATCTTGCATATCGTTGCTCCTCCCCATCTTTAGGCTCTTTCAATCTCACCACCCTCTCTTTCGCAAATTTCCCTGAATTTCAGGATGGGGAGAGATTAGGCAGGCCTGATTCCAGGTGGTTAATATAGAGTCTCTGATGTTCTGAATTATGGTTTGCTGATTTTTTTTTTCAGTTTTGCTGCTCCTGCAATGCCCTTGGCTCTATCCTGATGGGTGTCACCCCCTGGCCAGAGATAAAAACCTGTTAAATTAGAGTCTTGTTATAAGAGTATATTCAAAGGTAGATGGAATAAAAGTAGGAGACTGCAGGGAGGGAGGGGTCAATCACCCATTTGCAAAATGCTTAATTTCTATCTGGCAGCCTATATGCCCTCCCCTTCTGATGAGATCATACCCCATCAGTTGAAAATGCTCAGGAATGAAAGTCTGTGAACTTAACCAGATGTCTCATTACTTACTTGCAGTCCTTGATGGTGGCCTATTTTCTCTGCTGTAACATGGTCCCTTCCCTCCTTGTTTCTGGTGGGTCCCTCCTTCCCCATCCCTCCTGTTAATAATCTTTGCAATTACTCTAGGTATTACATAGATTTGTCTTTGAATGTCTCTAAGTGGGTTTGGTACTAGGATCCACCTATTAGGGAGTACATACGGCGCTTAATTTTCTGTGTCTGGGATACTTCACTCAATATAATTGAGAAAGCATTTTTTTAAGTTACAAATGTATGCCTTTACTGATTTTCCAGGTATAAAAGTGTGCCTTTACTGATTTTCCAGATTTAAACTTGGAGTTTTCTTGCTATTTGTAGATACGCCATCTTGTGGAGGTCTAAGAGAAGACACCTTTGCTGTAAAATCCAGACATGGTGAGTTTCTGGGATTTATTCAAAATGATAGTGTCTCCTTTCTCCCATTACCTGTGGCACTCTGGGGTTGTCGACTGAATGTCCAAATCTTGTCCTTGCGGCACCCCTCATTGTCTCTGTTACCACTTATCCATCTTGGCCTAGTTTCTCCCAGCTGTCCC